>CM060564.1:39754895-40354895 GCA_030625065.1 Alectoris magna
TTTGGCAGTGCAAGCTTTTGGAGGATTGGAAGGAATTCCTCTTTTCCTTGCTTTTCTGGGACAGAAAAACTTATGGATATATTTGGAGCTTAGCATTATTTTCTCAGTTCTGAGTGTAAGTCATCCCACCAGAGCTCACAGATTATTAATATAAAAATGGGTTTTTGTTTCAATACTGAGAAATTTTTATAATCTGAGATCCAGCCTGAAGGCAGATTTTTTAGTAGCTCCCAGTACTGTACTCTGATGCCTAAAATTAGAACTTGTAGCTATATTACATCTCTCAATTCTTACTGCTAGGTGAAGACTTCTTCATTATATTTCACCCTCAGCTAACAAACCAGCTTACTGTGAAACAGAGTACACTGATCCCACCTTCTGACCAGGGCAGATTACTGACTATAATCTAATCAGCAAAGAAACAAACAAGAAGATGAGTGACAAACAAATGGCTGTTTCTCCGAAAACTCTGGGAAACACTATTTAACCATTCATCCATTCAGGTTAAATAGGGGGTTACTTGCAGAGTGATTACTAGAAAAATGGGGCTGAGAGGGATTTCCTGGATCACTAAGCTCAGACTTCTGTGATGGAGGCTCTTTGCTACACAAGATGTAATTGTAAGATATATATCACCACAGGCATTCACCTTATTTATGAAGGCTTTTCTTTGACTTTGCCTGGAAGAAATTACTGCCTCTGTCTCTACGTCTGGCAATCCTCTAGATGTGTAGCCAAGATGTAAGTGCACTGTACATTTTCTGACTGTTGTTACTGTAGGTCACAATGGCTACAAAGGTATGGTGAAGCTGAGACCTCCTCGGTGCTCAAAGGCACAACACAGCACTGTGCTCCTATTATCATTCTTTTCCATTCAGTGTACCATGTATTTTGAAGACCACGCCAGTCCTACAGAGGTAAAGAAGCCCTGAAGAAACTAAGAACTCAAAGGGCACCATGGGGGAAGGGGATCACCCAGTCAGTATGGCAGGGGACAACAGGAGCTTACAGCCATATCCATCCCACCACCTCCAGACAAAGAGCAGGGCAGCCTGGGCCATTGCTCCAGCCACAGGCATTGGAATTGCCATGGGGAAAGAGATGGGATGAGGCATAGTAGAATAACCGTCTCAGACAGGGTGCAGGTTCAGGCATGGTAAGAGGAACCAGAGTTAGACACAGCCCTATGTGTCTCCCTCCTCAAAAAGCAGGCAACAGTTCTCATTGTGAAAAGGGTCTACAATCCGCATGTTTCCTAAATTGAAGCATTACTACTTCAGCAGTCGGTATGATAGTGGCCTTGTGTGTTATTGGAAGCACTGCAAATTACTGTTCATAAATACCAAAAAACTAAGAAAAGTGATGCTGAAAATTCTGAGTGATACCTAAGTATGTTTGAAGGGGAGCATGCCAATCTTTTTCAGAAGACACTTCTATATGAAACCACAAAGAAAGAAAATAGAAATAGCTTTGCATGATTTCATTGTTCATAGGAAGAACTACTTCACAACAACTAAAACTTTTACTGAACTTTTATTTCAGAATCAAATGGTACTCAATAAATATCACTTCTATATTCCAGCCACTTCATACTCCTTACTGGAGCTTGGCATCAGAGGGAAATAAAGAAATGGATTATGGTTGTCTTTCCAGGTGAAATCAAGCATTTATTTCTCTTCACTTATATATTAGTTGTGTTCAAATTGAGCAAATAGGAACTGACAGTAAGCTTCTTGTTTAGAGTAGAATTTGCAGGCTCACTGTGGGTCTCAGCATGGTAGTGCTGCATCACAAGTTGGTTGTCAGCTCTACCATGAAGGAATGAATGCTGGATCACTGGGAGCTTGGGGACATCAGGGTTGAGAAGTTTTGATAAAGTGCCATATTCAATCTCTTGTTACTGTTACCTCCTGTATCTCTCCTATAGGCAGAAAAAGCTACACATGACATTAATTGCAATAGTGTTTTCTTTCACAGTGATATTTTCCAAAAACTCATCTATACTCTCTACATTATTTACTGAAGTGAACATCTGAAACAAGGAGCACTTTTTGTTCATCTGCAAACACTTTAACTTCTTCCTGTGCTATTTTCCAAGCAAAAAGATGCACAAAGAGTCAGTTCTATTTTTTGAGAAAACAGTGACAGCTCTGACAACATGTGCACACATGCACATGTATGCACAAGATAGTAATGTCTGTACAAAGCACAACAGTGCAGTGAGGAAAAAAAAAAAAAGATAATTATATCCTGTCCAGCATGCTGATAAAAAAACATTACTCCAAAAAATAAGATAACTCTGTGATAAAATCAGAAAGACCCCAGAATAGATACTTGAATGGAAGACACTTGATATAACTGGGTCAATACAGTCTTTTTTGCTTTCAGCTTTACTTGTTTGTTTGTTTGTTTATTTTTGCTACCTATATGAATAGAAACTTTTTCTCTAAAGGGTAACAGTGATGGCTATATTGGCTGAACTGTCAGAAATTTCTTTGTTTGCATATGATAAAGGAGTTATAATTTCAGTGCCTGAAAAAAACGCAGAAGTTACAAAACTGGAATTTCTCTGTGAATGTCAGGTTTCTTCTTTATAAAGAGGATAATAATGCTTCCTTTTTTTCACATATATTTAGGTATTAGAATAACAGAGCCCTTATTAATTATCTGATCAATACAAGAGTCTACACAGTGCACATGTAAAGAAGAAACAGAAATAAACATGACTTAAGAAGTAATGTCCTTCTAAACTCCAAGTATGAAGGACGTATAAGTCCACAACATAAACCGAGAGTCTATTTTATCAAATGTTTCCACAGAGGATTATCAGAGGGAGCAATGGCTCAGACAGAAGAGCTCTAGATGAATAAAGATGATGTAAACGCAATGCAGAAGCATTCTGGCAGTAAGTACCAATTCTGCTGCTGAAATGCCCAAGTGCCTCACTGCTGATGCTCTGTAAATGGAGCAGCAAGTGAGGTGTCACACCCCAGCCTACTTCTGCAGCCAGTCCTAGGAGAGCACTCAGAACTTACATATTCTCATTGCAGTAGCGAGACCAAAGCACTGTGTCTGTACTGCAGTAGCAGACCTCGAGGGAAGAATTGCGCCATCATTTATGTAGTCATATTTTCATCTAGCTTGGAAAACACCCTTAAGGATATCAAAGAAATGTCTGCCATTGCAGATGAAGTCACACAGGCTACATACACAGAAAAGATACAAACTGTATAAAGTGGTAAGGAAAAGCACGATGTTATTGACAGTATATCTGGCCTGCTGTTCTGTTTATGTGGGTCTGGCGAAAGTGTTTCAGAAGGGTGGTGAGATTAAAAACAAAACTTCACTTTTTCACATAATGGCAAGCTCACAGGTGCACAAGAAGAAAAGTGTTCTCCGTTCATACCAGGTGCACACAGCACCAATAGCACCCTGATTTTCACAGTTTCAGTGTTTTACTTCTTCAGCTTTTTACAGTCTCTGTATCTAGTCACAGAATCTACCCGTCCATCCATGAAGCTAATTAATCCAAATTTCATACCTGGGGAAAAAAAAGTCATAGACATGCTAAAACATTTTGGAGTACAGGAGGCTTGCAGCAAAGCTGAACATACACAGAATGGCAGTTTGGGCTTCTGAGTCCTGTGGTGGTTCCACAAAACTGCTCGACCTTTGTTGATCAGGTCACAGTCCTCTGAAACTCTGCTTCTCTAACATAACTGATGCCAGTACAGTGTTTCATATACTGTTTCATCAGATTTACTTCTGAACTATATCACTAAAATTAATCATTTCAACAACTTTGATTTAGAATATGGTTTTAGTCAAATTAGCTGTAGCCTAAAATCCTGTTTTTACCAGCTTTTACTGTAAGACCTTCAAGACTACTTCACTCTACCAATTTTTGCATGATTTCTGCTTTATTTTGCTAAGTTAGATTCCCCCCCCCCCCCCCCTAAATTTTTAAGCTTCAGAAAAAGCACAAAAAATGAGAGAACTGTTACTGTAAACCTCAATAACATAAGAGTTAGCAAAAAGAGTGGGTCATAAACCACTTCTTAGCCACACAGCAAAATGTAGAAAATAATAATCAGAAAAACAGGTCAGACAAATAAGGGGATGAACTTAGTACCTGTTTGTAAGGCGAATCATAGAATCGTAGAATTGCTCAGGTTGGAAAAGACCATAAAGATCATTGAGTCCAACCACAAGCTAACCATACTACCCTAACAACCCTCTGCTAAATCATGTCCCTGAGCACCACATCCAAATGGTTTTTAAACACACCCAGGGATGGCGACTCAACCACCTTCCTGGGGAGACTATTCCAGTGCTTAACAAGATTGCTTTCTACTTATAAGCACAGATTCATAGAACTACAATGGTTGGAGGGCTTCACCGAAAGAAATGCCCTTTCTTTTTTACACTGGTTCTTGATGTTGGAGGCAGATGTTGATGGCATGGAAATAAAGGTTGAAACTTCCCACAAATATTCCGTTATATGTTGTTGCTGCTTGACAGATGGCAGCAGAGGAGCAGTCTGACAAAATGGTGTCTGACATAAAAGTGCATCTGAAGCAAAGGTGTGGAATTGAATTCCTCCACACAGAAAAAAAAAAAAAAAATGGCACCTGTTGGCATTCACCAACATTTGCTGAATGTTTATGGACACCATACAGTCAATGGTGGGTGGAGCAGATCACCTCCGCGGGCACAGATTTTTATAAGCACAGCATACACACTCATCACCAGCAAAACTGCATAGCTAATGGTGGTGCCTATTAAAAAAAAAATTAAAGTTTTTTAGCTGAGAATCTGATCTATCAAATAGTGTTGTTACATTCTTGGTATGTGTTGTAGTTTCCACAGAAATTAACAGAAGGCATTACTTTCAAAACAACCTACATACCTAAAACTGTGTACTAATAATATAAGGAGAATTTTATGAACTAAAGGTTTGCTGCTGATTCTCAACTCTACTGCCCTTTTTGCTACTATACCCAGAACACTCAGTAAACTATTTGTCAAGTCATATTCTTTAACAGTGAGTTCCATGGGTTACTAATGTAGCATCTCAAAAACTTTTTTGCATACACCTCTCATGTGTCTCACTTGAGTGCTGCTTTAGGTCTGTATAATGAGCATAAGTCAACTGCCTTCTTTACAATGTGTAATATTTATATTTCTTTTGTATATCCTCTCATTCTTCTGCCCTCTAAACTAAGCAATCTTAGTCTCTTTAATCTCTTTTTGTAACTGACATTGCCTTCTGTGGCTGCGCTTTGGGGACAGAGAGCAGCCAGTGCTTCTTGTGTTCCTCCGACCAGAGCAGCTCTTCTCCCTGTCTCTGCAGACTTAGAGACTTAGAGGGTAAGGAGAGGGGTAAAAAAAGGAAATCCTCCTTAACACCAGTCTCAAGATGATTATGAACAGCTCTGACTGTGAGTGGTAAGAATAACCAGAGATAATATCAACAGGACTGATAGTGATTTTTTGTGCACTGAATACCGGACAACCTGTTTTCACTTAAAAATAATTTTCAAAAACACACCAAAAGTTGCCATCTTGAAAGTATTTCTTAGAAAACTACCACCTGTACGGAATAGTGTGTGACTGCGTGTTCAGCCATCCATTCACACCAGGATCCTTTATAAGCACTCAAAAGAAGAGCTTCTAATCTTATTGAAAGTACAAATAAGCAAGTAGGCTTCATCACCAAGCAGGGATAAAGCTTGGTTGTTGCAGCTGGTAGCTTAGTGGGCTAGGAATGTTATTCTTCCTGAACACAGTTTTGATTAAAGATTAATAAAACTCAACCAAAGTGTTATATCTTGTGTTTGAAAAAACCCTATATATATATAACCAATAAATAAAACATTTTGCATTAACTGTGCTCGCTGCTGAAATATGATGTCAGCTCAAGCAGTAACAGTACACATGGCCCACACTTTCTTTTTCAATGAAATTCTTGAAGACGGTTTGTGCTTTGGGTGAGGTACAGACAACTGCCCCAAGAAGTGGTAGGATTTCACCTGAGTATGACTAAAGGCAGAAAAGTTATGGCCAATAATATCAGGATATAGGGGAAATAAATAAAATCACGTTTTAATCATTTTTTTCAGCAATTAAACAATCTTTATGGTGTACTACTGCCTACCTAAATAGGCGGTAACACAACTAACACTACATAGAGGGTGTATGATACAATAAGGTGGATTTTGACTTCTCCATATGAGGTGGCATAGATTATTGTTGCAATGCCTTTGAAAAGCATGCAAATGTGTCTCTTTCCAAGGAACATCTGAAAGTATTTAACTAACTTAAGGTCACTGTTCTACTTTACAGTAAGCATCCAGTTATTCTATAATAATGTTGGGGTATAAGAAGTCTTGTGAACATGGACAGCACCAACAAATCTAGCTACTGAATCTATTTATATGCTAACCATCATATAGTATAAGGTTTCTTCAGACTCTCCATTCTAACTGCTTTCTCAATTATTTGCCATCTCTTGCATCAGAAGGCCACAAGTCTGGATTGGAAAGTGTTCATCACTTGATGAAAACAAAGCTCAGAACACTCACGCTGGGCTGGTTAGTACACCTAATTCTACACAAATCGTTACTGGACGATCTCAGAAGCCTTTTCCAACCTTGGCGATTCTATGGTTCTGCTGCAATTGTGAAACTGCAAAATTATCATTTTTAAAAAATCAAGGATTACAGAACAGTATATTTTCATTTATATTTCAGCTATGAAGGGTAATTTCACAGTACTGAGGAGAACCTCTTCTTTTTCATTATGGACACGTGACCCGTGCATGAGTTGGAAGTGCTTCTGAAATATATGCTGCTACTTACTTGGTGTTAGTTCAAGTTTCAGACTAATTGGCAAGGTGAGTTCACGAAGTACTCCTGAAAATTAGTCTTGCCTACAGTATGGCTTTCACTCCCTGTTCTGCAAGAGCAAAATGGCTTGCAGGCAGTTCAAGGAGTTCTATTAAGCTCTCAAGTTTCTTAAGAAACTGAATTCCTGACATCTGTCATGTAATGCTCTAAAACAGTTTTAAAGTACTCTTTTTTGTATATATCTTAGCTCCATACAACGTGGGACACTATAAGAATGTACCATGCAGTTAGGCAGAGAAATAACCCCAGCTGAACACAGGTCACGACTAAAAGAAATCATCCAGATTTATAGATCTCAAGAAATATTGCTATTCATGGATCTTTAATAAAAGCAATTTAGACAAAGACTACCTTGTTCTATTACCCAAACATTCCTAAAGACAAAATCATTTATGTTCTATAAAAGTGTTCCTGAAATCAGTGCCCATATAAATTACTCAGCAGACAACTCACTATGTTGATTTCTTAAGAATATATTAATAGCTAGGGAAAAAAAAAGTTAAGTTTATCAAAAATGATTCAGAGATTTCTGGTTTCCTGAAGTTACCATGAAATGTCCTTCTAGGTAGCCAAGAAAAATGACATGAAAGTAAAACAGTGGTAGCTTAGCACAGTGAAAGGACAAAGCCTTAACAAATCAAACTTCTGTGAGACAGCTCCCATTTAGGCAGTCTACTTTAGTTGTCTTTTAAAGAGAGAAATCCCTCCCTAACCTCCACTGGCCAAGTAGCTGTTAGTTAGTTATAAAGAGAGCTTAGCTGTAGATGGCTACACTATACGAAGCTCTTTCCATCAGATAACCCCCTCTCTATGTGACACTGGGGAGTCACTGTGTGTGTCTGAGTGCCTGGCCCATCTCCAAGAAAACACATCAGGTGTAGCCCTAAAAGCTGCAGTCAGTGTTGTTACTAGATGATCACCACGAGCTTCACCTGGCACTTGGATTTATAAGCATGGATTATTTTCAATTACATCTTAACAATAAAATGGGAAAACCTGCATGTTCCTGAAAGGTACTAGTATCCCTCCTTCAAAATGTTATTTCATCTCAACTGTTTCAAATGAAATTTATTATTGTTTCTAGCAGTTTTCATATTAACTGTACATTTACAGAGATTCAAATCCATTAACATTCAAAAGAGGATCAAACACTCCGCTGTTTGGAGTGAAGTAACTCCAAATTCAAAGCACTCTTCTAGGACGCATTAAATCCAGTTTCATTCTAGCTTGGTGTAAACCAACAAACGGTTGTTTTGTTGAAAATAGTAAAACAATTACTGCATCCAAACAGAGGATACAACATCTGGGTGGCAGGATAGGAAGAACTCAGCTTCTTGAAAGATGTGCTATGAACGCAAACATTTTAAGATCTGGCCATGAAGAGCTGAGACAGTCTGAAAGATGAGAGTTCTATTTAGCTTAATACTGTAAATACTTTCTATCTAGCAGTGAATTTAAGGACAAAAGAATTCACATATTTCTTATCCAAGGAGGCATTTAAAATAGTTGGGAATTCTTGCTGAAGTAGATATTTATTTTTTTAATAAAAAACACCAACTAATCAAATTTTCAATAGAAATTGAATAGCTTATGCCAAACCTCAAGCTGAAAGAGGCAGAATATACTTAGTCATGAGATAAAAAGTAAGAAAATAAAGTCATGACAACACCTTAATGGCTGGAGTTTAGAAAATCCAGTTTCTAGCCTTATTTCACATTCACTAACAAAAGTCGTATCTCTCAGATTTCATTTTTTGCTCTGGTTGGTAGGTAATTTAGATTGAGCGTCTGAACCTCCTTAAAACTTTTGCACATTTGCAGAAAATGAAAGTATTCAACTCTCTAGCTATCTATTTTAGGTATGCAAACTAGTAGAGCAGGGAATTTAATCTTTGTCATATGTTTTCCTGGCTACAACCCTAGCGTACAAGTTGCTCTCTGCCCATCTGTGAGCTATCTTCTCCCTGCCCCACTGCTCTTTCCTCTCCTCTTTTCCAATCCTAACAAGCCAAAAAAACAACAAACAACAACAACAACTGGATTTTTTTTCACCGTGAAATAGAAAATACTTGAATCTTGGGAAATTAGGGCAGAAAAATAAATTAATCTAAAAGTCATGTAAAATGTGTACAAAATCTGTACACTAATAATAATTTTTGTAGGATGGATAATTTTCACTTCTTAATTATTTTCTAATGTTGATCTGTTCACTCAGCATGTTCAAAAACAGAGATATTGTTCTAATATGACCACCACAGTGGAGCATTCAGGCATTTGAAGTTTTCATTTTTTGAACAAATAACCTTTCTTTTTCCTGTGCATTTTCATTCACAGAAAAGCATTTACCTTAAAGTTTGCTTAAAACAGATTTTCTGTCTTGTTTTACGGGGGTATTTCTGGAACTCAGAGCTCCTGTATGTTCCCTTCTTCAGCTGATTATTGCATTTCTTTTTTTAAGCTGGGGAAGCTTTTATGTTTTGTGTATTGTGTGGTGTCCTGGTAGCTAAGAAAATATATTTTGTATTTTTTCTCCTTCCTGGCAGAAGGATTCAGCACAAAGCAGGACTGCTACTGAATTTAGATTCAGCAACAGTGCCCAGATTCTATGTCTAGAGGAAAGTTCCTGCACCTCAAATCTGGAGCACATCTGTACTTTACATTGCAACACCAGGCAGGGATGCACTCCACTCTGTATGGTTAGTACAAAAACATTTGTACAAGAGAGCAAGTTTTTGACACGATAATTGTACCTGTTTCTTGTTCAGCTTGATTATGGATAAAACCTTACATGTTACGCTACCAGGAACACTACAGATATTCACACGATGATTTTTTAGAACAGCGTACTATGGGTGTCAAAAATAATGCTTAAAACTGTGACTTTTCATCTTGTTATCTCTGACGACTTTCAGTCAGAGGGCTTAGGAAATGCACTCAAACATTCCTCCCCTTAAGTGACAATCTCCTGTCCTTCCTGTTGAAATGCTTGGGAAAACAGCATTTTTAGTTTGTTTGTGGGAACAGGGAGATCATAAAATAAAAGCCTTACTGCCATATCACCCTATTAAACATACTCATTCTTCTCTGCTCTTTATCATTTTTGCTTTTGGGAGATATTCACATGTTAAATTTCACTAGACATTTTCATCCAGTTTCTCAAACACAGTAGGTATTGAGATCATAATGCCAGGAAAGATTCAGTTAAAGGTAAATGCTATCAATACCAAGATACATTTCCTGAGAAAATAATAATTAAAAAAAAAAAAATCCAGCTACAAATTGTCTGTGTGATATGTATTAATTAAAAGATTAAAAGTGCATCCACAAATGGCTGGGTAGACGAACATGTCAGATTTCTCACAAGATATTTTTGGAAGGCAGAATTAGACTACAGCAGTGCACTTTCTTAAAGCTTGTGAAGCAGCAACCTTAGAAAATTATGTTTTCAGAATGCAGACCAAACGTGTTCTCAGCAATGCACATGAGAGCTTACTAAACTCATTTCACTGACTTTCATAAAATAATGACGTCATCCCAAAGATTGGCTTGACACCTGAGAAGCCTAAAAGATCTCTCAAGCCAGCATATTGCTCTTTTTGACCTCAGAATTTCATCTCAAAGAACACCTCTATGAAGAAGCACAAAAAGTCTTCAGCTCCCAGCATGAAAACACTGGAAAGCCTCGCATAATTCTCTGAGAAGACCAAAATGACAGGGCATTATTTTGGAAATGTACTGTCTAACCCGGAAATCTTTGGGTCTGCTGAAAAAATACACAGTAGGGCTTGCTGTAGTACCACATTTTAGTTATAAACAGCAATAACTGATATGTAGGAGATTCTTGAAAATATCTTTCAGCTAAGGTGTATCTGGCAAATGCTTTCCTGGTCTGATATTTAAAACATCCAAAAAATCTATTCTCAAAGCTCTGATCGAAGAGATGTGGGGAAATGAGGTGTTGCATATCTGGACCAGCTTCAAAATAGAGAGCATCTAGGACTATATTAGTTACATAGTCCAAGGTGTAGCTACTTGATTTTCTTTTTAAAGAAATTGGTCATACCATCTAGCAACACTGTAATTATTCAGAAGCCAGCTGTACCAAATGTTAAAACATTGAAGGTCAATCACATTTTATCCTACAGCCTGTCTCTTCAAAGGCAGATTTTCTCTACCCTACTAGTTTAATTTTGTTAGCAATATCACACACAAACTCATAGAGCATCTAGTCTTCTTTTAGCACGAAATAAACCTAATTTGGGAAAAAAAAATCCTTGCAGTGTCTCTGCTGTGTAGTGTATTAGTCACCCTATCCTTTACACATTAAGCTCTTTGGCATTATAGGAGAAATCATCTGCTACATATTGGCATCAAGCAATAGCAGATTCATAAACTCTGCCCTTAATCTCTCTTTCAGTTTTCTTCCAATTAGAAACAATCTTTCCCTGATACTCTAATTAATACTTACACATTAAAATATTAGGCATTATAGCAGAAATCATCTGTTATATTCTTGCACAAAGCAAAAACAGGTTTGTAAGCCCTTGCCCTTAATCTTTCTTTCAATTTTCTTCCATTTAAGAACAATCTTTCCCCAATACTCTAATTAATGCAAATGATATTCATGATTAGTTAGTATTATGCTAATCTGAGCCCCAAATTTACCTAAATCTGCATGGTGTTGTCTGAGTACCAGATTGCTTTGGGTTTCTAAGTAAAATTACATTAGCCTGCCAGCTGTACAAAACAACATGATAGAGTAGAAATCCAAGCAAATCATCAAGATTACATTAGTTTTGTTTCTTAATGAACAACTGTTTGCATTAGGGATTACAGACAAATTATGGTTTTCCTCTCTGTACCCAGGCAGCCAGGCATCTGTTGG
This sequence comes from Alectoris magna, assembly GCA_030625065.1. Classification (NCBI taxonomy): domain Eukaryota; kingdom Metazoa; phylum Chordata; class Aves; order Galliformes; family Phasianidae; genus Alectoris; species Alectoris magna. The sequence goes on from CM060564.1 coordinate 39,766,688, forward strand.
GAAGTTTCATTTTTTTTCCTGACTACCTCTAAATAGATTGAGAGGAGCTAAGGCGGGGAGAGGAGCCTAATATTTTACGTAATTGAATTTTTTCCATTACAAAGCTATCACCACTCTGGGGCCCGCGCTTAACCTCAAATTTCTCTCTTCCACCACTGTCTGGAATGCAGGAGAAAGCTGAGTGGTGTTTTTCAGGGAGGTATCCATCACCCTGCTTCTCCCCTCCCTGTGTAGAAACAGGTTACATACCTTACAGCAGTACCTGCTCGCTGTGACACTTCAAGACAATTTCCAAAACTGTGCTGCTGCAATTCCCACAGCTCTGGAACAAACAGTATGCCAGCAGAAAACACCATGTGCGGAACACAGGGATGCTTTGTAGCCTGTGTTAGCAGCACACGCAGGAAACCGAGCTACGCAAAGTTGGGCGATAATGAGCATGGTACCACCAAGACTGCTAATATTTAAAGAGTAACAACGAAGCACAGTTTTGTGTATGTATGTAATTCAGCAGCCTGTTCACATTTGCCCGTTTCGTGTCAAACTGCTATAACATGCTCGTTATTATGTTCTGCTTGATTTAATTATGCTCCTAGTATACAGGTTTACTCATTCTTCCATGCACTAATCTCGTCCCCAGAACTCACACTGTGACAGCTCATTATTGTTGGCAAAAATGTAGGACGCTGATAGGAAAAGAAAGGCTCTGATACATTCATCAGTGTCTATCCAGACCTTCTGATTACAAGATACAAGTAACGAGTTAATTGTTGATCAATCTGCAAAGTGCAGGACAGCAAAGGGTGTGCAGATCACTCTCCACATCTTGAATGACAACACTAAGGAGGAGCAGAATAATTCTGAGTAATTTCTTTACTTGTGTCAAACCCTGTGTTGACAGTGAAAACCCTCTTTGCCTATCCAGAGCATCAGATGCATACAAGCTTGCACGGAAAGTTACTGCCACTGTTGTGGAATTTATTAAGAAGAACCCCTATCAGATATCCCCCTAGAACATGACTTCCTTTTCACTTCCTTTAAATAAACTGTTTAACTAGTCATCTTTAGCAGCAAGATATGAAGTAAAAACAAACCAAAACCCAAATGATATATTTTCCAATTATAGTAAAAAATACATATTCCAGACCCACTTCTGTAAACATTCAAGTATCTTAATGCAAACTAATAAGGAAAAACAAAACAAAACAAAAAAACAACATTCTAAACCCATTTTTGAATGTTCGCAAAATTGAGCACACAAAAAATAATATGATCTATACAGCAAATGCACTGTCTTTCATTTTCTAAAACTCATTCAAAACTTAACGAAAAGTTCAGAGTGACTTCTGAAATGTTTTGGAAAAGCTATTGTTAGGACATCTTTGCCTGAAATAGGTGAGCTGCACCTCGGTCATCAGTGGGTCTTAAATACAGCAGTTCAAACTGGAGCAAGATGGAATCATGCTTCTTACTTGGAAAGCTGACTAAAAGTTAATACAAAGGACTGATTTCCTTCCAAGCTGGTCACATATACCTCTGCATAGTTTTTGCTCTTGATAACATATGCAGATAATGAAAATAGTCACCAAGATCAGTCAAGTAAGGTTCAATCTTCAAATTGGATATAAGAAAACTTTAAATTATTGCTTAAGAGAGAAAGACTTACATATCCAATATTGCAAATACCAGGCATTACACCACATAAATAACAATTTAAGAATAAATGTGACATCTCAGAGTTGGAAAAAATAAAAGACAAAAACATTACAGTTTCTGCTGTGGTCATTTATAAGGCAATTAAGTGGACAGAAAATCTAAAAGGCTATACGCTGCTCAGTAAATATGTTCTGTCACTGACATGCTCATTATTTTTTATTTGTGAAACAACGCTAACAATTAATTATATTCAATTCAAGCTCTTACTGGAGAAATACCTTGAGATAATTCTAGCAACACAACAGAAAACACTTCTGGATGAAATGCCCTAAAAGTCACTGTACTTAATTAACTTTGATTGAGGGGGTTTAGGCATTAAAACAGCTATGTACCATTGCCACTAATGTACTGACTTCGTTCTCATGTAAGCTTTTGCAGCAATTACTGAGCTAGCAGTGCTAACCATTGTGGAATTTACTTGTGCTGGGTAAACTTCTCCTACTAGCAAATTCATTAACTAAGGCAGTTGCAGCCTTAGATGAAACTCCTGCTGATTTCTACTCTGGAATAACTTACGTGTTCATAACTATTTTGGTTAACTATCCAAAAAAAAAAAAAAGGATTTTTTATGATAGGACACAGCACGCATCTGGAGTCTTGTGAATCACAGATAAGACTACAGTGAAAAGCATACCAGAATCGTGGTGCTGGTGGTGAGAATCAACAGATGAAACAAGCTGCTAACTGAGTTTATGTTCTGGACCATACGTTCTCACTTGCTATTCTAACTGGCTAATCATCAGTGTCAAGGACAGATAATTCATGTGCATTAGGGCTGTGCTGTACTCCTGTACCGCAGGACCTCAGGCCCAGATGCTCTCTGCATTTGCCTCAGGTGCTGGGTAGATAGGTTTTATTCTTCAGAATAAATTCACTTAAAACCTTCTTCTATTGCTTGGCCCATAACAATTCACTCAAAATTAATTTTGATTGGCAGGCCCAATAACCTCATATTATGGTTATGTAGACACACGTAGAATTTGTTCTCCCTTCATGAGCCAGCAGGGCCCTACACTGTTGGTAGAGCAGGGGAAGATTGTTCCAGGAGAGAAACACTTGATGAAATATGAAGCTGTGGTTGCACTGTGGGCAGAAGACAAACAAACACCCAAGCATCACCAGTATCCTCCTGCCATCCCCTGTACCCTCATAGAGGGAACTGAGAATCCTTCATGTCCAGGAATAATTATTGTGGTTAGGAAACTGAGGTAGCAAACTCTGATTAAGAAACACCAACATGTCTGCAAAAATGTTCTGACAGCTGAAAACCTAATGAGTCTTGTAGAGTAGTGTGATGAATCTTAATGTTTTCTGAAATGGTGCTGTTTTACATTCAGGTAACACAGTGATACCTTCTTAGGAGTATTTACAGGTATTTACTTCTAGTGAAAGATGCATGAAGACAATCCTTTTGTGGTTAGCTAAAGTGTAGTTTTAATGGTATTTTAAAAATAGAGCTGCTTAAAACACACACACACACACAAAAGGCAGTTAAAAAAAACCAATATGCATGTGTCAGAATAAATGGAATAGGAATGGTTACACAGGGAAGCTTGATAGTGTCACAGTATGAAGTGCTTCAAACACTTAACTGGTTAAGTTTAAAAGCTCAGCATTAAAGGATTCAGTTGGATCCTCTGTTCATTTTTAATGGGAACATATCTGCTGTACCATATCCACAATTCTCAAGCAAAACCACAGGGTTTTGCTGACAGCTTTATTTTACAGATTATTTGCCTTACATGGAAAACCAGATAATTTTACTGGACCAATGTATTACTTGGAAGAAATCAAAAGCCTAATGTCACATTTCCTCGATCACTGGAAAATTCTCATTAGGATCTAACATTTCTGAGCGCAGTCTATCAGCCTACTACAACTTCAGTTTGTTTCCACTGGAATGTAACATTTTTGAGATTACCTGAGAACTGAGTAATAATAAAAAATAATAATAATAATTAAAAAAAAGATGCTGCATAGAATGTTTTTTCTTCATTATTCAATATCTTTGATAATTTTGAGCTTTGACAGTGACAGTTTGACATTTGACTTCAACCTCTGCTTAACAAAACAGACCTATCACTGTGAACGTATGCTCCCTTTACTGCATTGTACAAGATCTGTTGAAAATATTTGGTTGTGTGTTTTTGTTTGGAATTCAGAACTGTGCTAGTAAAAGATCAAGAGATTTAATGGTGTCACTGTGTGCTTTATGCTGAATTTAACTGAATGCTAAAGCTGTCAGCAACAGCTGTTAGAGAAGACAAAATTACTTCCTTACTCATATTATCTCCACAAGTTTGAAAGAGTTGATTTTATTTGTTCTCAGCAGAGTTTCTCCTTGTTACACGGTCTGTGCCACAACATTATAATCTCTGATGATCTATTTCAGTTGTATCTAATACTTAGGCATTTCTTATTTCCAGCAAGCACTAATGAACCGCATTTCTAACTCTGTTTTCTCTCATAATTTCTACGTCTGGTTGCGTACCACCTACACTGCCAAAATAAATTGTAGGAACCTCCACTTGTCTCGGTCTTCCATTTATTTACTGAATATGTTTTATTTAAGATTGCAGCCCTAAAATCTTATTCTAGCAGCTTGATATATCTCAAAGATAAGATATATTTCCAGTTTTGATCAAGTTTTCAACCCATGAAAGTGCAGAAAATGGGGTTGTTGTTTTTTTTTTAATCAAAATTTTGATTCTATGTACACCAAATAATACTAGAGACCAATTATCCTAAATTCCATTGAGAAAACAACTTTTTTTTTTTTTTTTCAAAGGAGAAAAAAAAAATGGTGCCATAAAGAAAAGGTGTAGCTGGGGGGGAAAAAAAAAAAAAGGAAACTGAAAGAACAGACACACAACTTCAGATCAGAAAAAGCAACTTTATTATGAGCTGCATACAATTTCAACAGGTCCTACAAAGATTTAGCACCAGGAGGGTGCCACTGATTGCTTTGTATATGCATATCCCTTATCATAACACGTTTTAAGTCACAAGGAAATCTGCTATTGATCAGGTACATGAAACACCTCCATTAGATTTTGAATATTATATTTGTATGAGTTACAGCAGTACACAAAGTACCATGGCACTATAAACGGTGTAGAAGCATCCGTTAGGACTAAATGGTTGATTTCCCCTAATTTCAGTGAACTCTAGATCATGCCTTAAGCCAACACAGCACATGCATACATAGACATGCAGTCCCATGCACACAGATACGCAAATATACGTTTAGAGGATTGTTGATGCAAGGCTGTCTTCATAAGACAACTGTTCACATTTCTACAGTGAACAGACAAAAAGGGGCATTGTCAAACTCCCAGTGTGGAGCTCTTGCTGCATACAAGTACGTAGTGTAAGTAGGAATAGTTGCTTCACTCAGAGGGTGCTGCAGTTGCTAACACCTCACTGAAGCAAATGTAGCTGGAAACACATAACTAATATGCAAGAGACTGAGAAGTAAATGGCACAGAGGAATTGGAATTGCACCTGCCTGTGAACAAGTGTAGACATATTTTCCTTGGTTAAAAGTATATTTTATAAAAAATTAGCAATGAACAAGTATTAAACACGAACAACAGCACCTTCATACCACATTAGTGTATACTGTTAGCATTTAAAATCCCTGCTACTACTAGGCTTTGACTTCATGAAAGAAAACAAAAACTTGAGTAAATTATTCCCATGTTCCTTAATAAGACACATTATACATTAGAAACAAACATGCACTTATGTTACGGCTTTGCAGCTTTCCAGGCAATTTTCTAATTTTAAACAATCTAATACAGAAAATTACCAAGAATATATAACACCGGAGCCAGCTACAGACTGAAATATAGCTGTTTGGAACAACAACAAACAGAAAGAAAGAAAAAAGAAAGATTTCCAGTGTGTCATAAGATTATACACTGTGTATTAAAAAAGACAAAGTATTTGTACATCTTTTTGCTAATCATTCAGAATAACCATTGTCTTACACAATTAATAAAACATTTGTAGTAAGTTATGTTTGCATTCTTATGTAAATCAACATCTTACGAATATAACCTTGAGATAACCCTTCTTCTTACCCAGTCCTCCCCCTGAATTAAGATATTGTGTTCTAGGTCCTTGAATAAGCCCAGCATGTTCAATATGTCCACAGTTATATTGACATTTGTTTCTAAATCATTTAATTAAAAGTCATTATTGAGAACAAAGGATTCATTAACAAGCTGTATATCTGAACAACTGATGGAGTTGTTGTGTTATGAATATCATTTTAATCCAAATTAGAAAACTGCACAGATGTGCTGCTGCAAAATATTGACATACTGCAACTCCCTTGGAATGTGATTAACATTTGTGTAGAACCAAAAAGCACATTAAAACCTGGCTTTACTAATAAATTTAGGATTGGAATAATTCTTTTAATGCAGAAATGAGTTATCTAAATTGCTACGATTTTTGCTTCCACTCAAGAAAATATGCTCTATTAATACTTTAATACTGTGTGATCTCTCTTTTTAAAATATTTTCCTGAAAGCCAAAATAAAGGAAAGAAAATCTATAAACTTTTTACTGACAATATTTTTCTCCAAGATTTTAAGGTCCATTTTTATCATCAGATCAAGCCATTAAGCAAAATGACATTGCAGTATTTCCGACAAAAATCTGGATTGTTCTTAACACAGACCTGCCAATACTTTTTCCCAACAGTTTTGAATAGGCAGATTTTTCTTCATTTTCTGTCTCTGCTGCACGTGCATGCACATATGATTACAAAACTGGGGTTTTGAGATTAGGGAGATTTTTTAGAAAATATATTTATACATATCCTATAGATGTGCATGCATCATATGACTTTGATTCTGAAGCAGCCCTTTATCGTTAACCATGAGACTGAAAACAGAAAAGAAAAATTTCATGCTTCCACAGCTATCATCCTCTCAATCACACATGTCACCATTCCCTTCACTTACAAAGGGAGATTTTTCAGTCAAAAAATTCTGCAGCATTAGCCAGCTGTACTGAACTGCAGTTGATGTACAGGCTGTCTCTCTTCACTAAGTATGTATGTTCTCTCAACACAGAGTTAAAAGCATAATTAAGAAGATGATGTGCAATAAGATGGTCTTAAAAGAGGTGGTCATGAAAGACTGAGGTAGCCAATTAAAAATTTCTATCTACTGTTATTTAATGCATTAAAAGCTTACTTTTTTGCACTTTTTAGTAAAAGATCCACGTTTAAAAGAACACAGATAAAGAGAGTGTATAACTTCTGTTTGTTTATTTTTCTCTATCAACCCAACTCGTTATGACTGAGAACCTGAAAGAAGTAAAGAGTATCACAGAAAACAAGGCAGCAGTATTGCAATACCATAGGGGGAAAACACAGACTTTACTTACTGAGCACCCCTTTCACTAAATTTAGAGAGAAGAAAAGAATATTGTTTTCTAGAAAATAGTTTCATTGTAATGTATTTTTTAAAAAGAAGCCATTACTCTAGGGAAACTCAAACCACATTTGGCATAGAACCTCCATCCTGCACAATAACTATAAAGCAAGCAGATAGCTTATCTACGGCGAAAAGATATGAGATTTGTAATGATGTCTGTTATAATAGTGCTTGTTAACGAACTTTTTTACAACTATGAGCTGTCATCTAAGTATGCTATTTCCTGTTCCCCAGGAGGTATTTGCAATTCAGTGTTTACAATCATTCAGGAAAAGCTGAGGCAGAAAACTAAAAAAGTCTGCCTCTCTTGCCTTCTTCACTCAGTAGTCTGAGGGATTTTCTTTCACTGCATATTCCTGACAGAGATTTACTACAAGTAAATGCACAATAAACTGCGTCAATACTTTGCACGCTGTGACACTGAATCCTAAGTTATTTGTGTCATTCTCTGAGAGAAAATAACTCATATTGTGCACGAGTCTACCTTAGGTTCTACAACTACAGATTTGTAAATGAGAAATATGCTTCAAAGTAGAAGGCACAGCAAAAAAAAAACACCATTTGATTTTCACCCACACTTCAACAGTCAGACATTTTTAAACTTCCTTTTTAAAGTGAGCATGAAAAACACACATGACAACATTCATGGCAACGAATGTTTACATTACCTGTACTCTACAGATTACAGTTCAGGATAAAATACTGCATGCAGTGAAAGTATTGATTTTCTTTTCTCTTCGGAAGGAATGACAGCTTACTGAAAGCTGTCCTCACAGCGACTTTTTGTTATAATCAAGACATGCAACTTAAAAAAAAAAAAAAAAGCCTTTGAACATGCAATATTAAGGAAATCTGCTGCACAACATTTCACAGTGCCTTCACCTAAAGTCTGCTGCTTTAACAGCTCACTCAAATACTGCACACACTTAGACAAAAACTTCATTAAAATTCTAAACAACAAATGTAACACTATAAAGTACCACTCCCTGTGAAAAACTAGGTTCACAAAACAGCTTTTTATCATTTACTTTCCTTCCGTGTTCTTTTTAAATTAACACATATGCTTACACTGCAGTAGTTCAACAAGTAGAAAAGACAGAAAAACTCTCGTTCCCTGGATTTAAAAAGTACAGAAACAATCACAAGTAGCAAGCATAATTTAAATTAAATACTCCCTTCAGATATGATACCCTCACTGAAGGCACGTATCAACATCCACCTTTGGAAAGATAATGAAGTCCTTGCAAAGCAGTGTCGGAAGGCAGTTATAATCAGAGAGCTGCCTTCTGTCCCGGCACTGGGACGTGCTATCCACTGGTGCTCCCCAGACCCACCGCCCAGGAATAAAGTGGCTATTGTCTCAGCACTGTGCTAATTGTGAAAAAGCAGCCCATGCAGTAAGCATAATAATTATCCAGACAAACAAGCAAAGGCAATCATGGAAGGAATGAAAAGGGTAAAAATACAAGACCAGACAAAGCAACCCAAGAATGAAATTAATATTCATAATGCAATGTTAGCCAGCAGAAGGTCCTTTTCATGGCATGGCTACTGCATACAAGAGACCATTGTCTACATGCAACAAAATCAGTATGTGGAGAAAACTTCATGTAGCTCCAGAGAGAAGAAAAGCTGTTCTTTCCCAGAAGGCTCGCTCCTCGTCCCACTATTTTGATTAAATAAAATTTTGGACTCTTCTGCCCAGTAATGTTAAAAAAGTTGCCTCTTAGAGTCCCACCTTCCTTGATCTCTCTGAGGTTTTTTTCCACCTCCCCTCTTTCATTTGCAGCTGTATAAATATGAACAAAAAACCCATGCTCATCCAAACAAAGAAAAAATGGACTGAATATGCATAGCCTCATTAACTAAATTTAATTATGACAAGCGGCATATTAATCAGTAGTTGCTCCAGTTACTGCATTCATTGGAAGGGAGGAGGACTCCAAATTAAGAGGAAGCGTGGGGGACAATCGCATGCTGATTAGGAGGCTGCTCACAACATGATACAATACACTTTCTAAATAATTATTCAGAGGAAACAGAATAAAAGAAGCAGATTGCTCTATTTTTAAGACCAACTCGGTAACAATTAGCAAGAGCATGATGACAAGGATGCTTTCTTTTTTTCCGTGGCTGCTTCTACCTTCACATTCTCACACCAACTTGTTTGGCAGGCAGCTCAAAATTTGCATTTCACATAAAAAAAAAAAAAGAGAGAGAGAGACTAGAGAGAGGGGAAGAAGAAGAAAAAGGAGAAATAGAAATCCCATGCTGTCCTTGCTGCTGTTTCCTAAGAAGGCCCATGCCACTACAATAGCAGAGAAACCCTATCTAGCAGGCTGCGGCATTTGGGAGCCTTGCAGAGTCACCGAGCTGGAGCTTGAAACTTTGCACAGCCTGAACTTTGCAGCATGTGCATTGCAGCAGCGAAGGAGGAGTTCAGAAAGGGGGGTTGAAAAAAATGCTTTTGGGGAGGGAGAAAAAGTTTTCACACCAACTTACCATCCACCAGGTCCTGGCTGACATGTCATAGCATAGCTGCCATTTTATGGAGCTGTCCGACGCTTTCCCTGCCATTACGCTGTCAGCAACCTTCATCAGATGCAGCTCAATGGAAGATAAGACACCTAATCAAGAAAACATCAGCAGTGGCTTGCTGGGCTACATGTAGGCCAATCCTTATCACACTGCATCATGGGAAAAGCTCCTTTATTAGCTAGAACTCCAACCTCACTGATATAAAGACAAGGATCGGGGCTTTTTTTCTTTTTTTTTTTTCTTTTTGTCTGAAGGGATTGGTGAAACTAGCCAGCTCTCTCTGTGTATCATGTGTACACGAGTTTAGTATCTTGCAAGTGGGCGGCTAACTACATCACTGGGCTATGCAGACTTCAGTTTATTTGCATTCTTCTCAGTTGTATATTGTTTGACATGGTTCGTGGTCAGCTCCGAGAGCAAGAGTGGAGGAAAAGGGGCTGCTCTGAATTAGTGCCTGCCCAGTGTGGGCAGCCTGGCCTCACCCAGGCAGCAGGGGCATGCTTGGGATGCCACAAGCCCCGGTGTGTGAGTACGCACACTCACACACGCAGGCACATGCGCCTGGGAACACACAGGTAGCAGCTGCAGCTGGATGCCGCGGAGGTTGCCAAAGGCTACAAACTGTGGTCTCCGACTGGACATATGGAAACAGTTTAACTCTTTGCAATCAGCCTGTCACAGGGAATAGGACGGCTGGCGAGCTGGTGTGAGGAGCGGGGGTGGGCATGTAGTTTGGTTTCAGCACCGCAGACTTTTCCCCCTCCCCTCCCAAGGATGTCCATGATCTCCCCTGCTCTGGGTGATCTGGCTGGGAAGGGGGAGGCGAGGGGGAGGGAGCTTCTCCCTTCTGTTCCACAGCCTCTGGTCATCTGCCTGTTATACCTACTGCCAGCAGGGAGAGAAGGCAAAACAAAACCTGCAAGGTTTTCCAGGGAAAATGGAAAACATGAGATTCCCTGAAGGAAGGCCTGGCTTAGAAGAACAGATAATTTTCATTTAATTTTAAGAGGCAGAAATGGGAAAGTATGTATATAAACACATAGAGGAAATCAATAAACCCTGGCTCACATTAAAAGGGATGGATATACGGAAGGAACAGGATTTGCTAGTCTTGCTTGAAGGGGTCAGCATCAGTTTCGCCACTGCACTGCAGATTCTGCATGTGCTTTACTTATAAGTCCCTCTTTGGCCAGAAATATCAGAAATATTTCAGAGATTGTCAACTTAAAGTTATCACATTAAAACAATAATGGCAGAGCAGCAAGCACTGCACATTTAGCATCTTTCTACTAATGACTGTGTTTTCGGTTTGTCATCTTCCACATTGCTGTCTGAGCATTTTCTACTGAAAAAAGATTTTGCATTTCACAGGATCATTACACCAGTTTGCCATGAACCACAGGTCAGACTCCAGGACCACGGCATGTGTTATGGATGTACCACGCTACAGCACACAGCCACCACCAGGACTCCACATTATTCTTTCCCATTCACTTGTTTGCTCCTTTTCCCTCCCTCTTCAGTTCTTTTCCCTTCCATAAAGATCAACTCTAGAGTTAATCACTCTCGAGATAAGAGGCCAGTGTAGCTACTGCCTTAGAAATGGAACATTCCTACTAATAAGCAGGGGATCCGTGCATGCTCAGAGTGCTTCTGATTTTGAGGTGACCTGTAGAGATGTCTGGCATGAATCCACCACCATCAGCTCATCATCAGAGCTGGCATCCCTGGCTCTTTCACTTTAGTCCTGAAGCAGGCATAGCACCCAAAGAAATGACTTTGAGCAAGTCCAGGGCGCTGGCAACAGAAATGCTCTGTAGATGACACCAGGTGCATCAAAAGATGAAAACTGCTTTCCTTCTCCATGTGTGCTGTTTCAGTCAGCTTGCTGCCTCAGTTTCCTATTTTAATTACAGGGATGAGGCCAGAAGAAAAAAAAAAAGCGAGACATGGAATTACTGAGAACTCTGGGCATCCTAGTCCCCTATGTTATTTTTTCCCTTACATCTAGATGAAGAGCTCTGTATAACAGATGAGAACGTTTCCTTCTTTTTCATTACACATAGGTCAAAATGGTAGACAGGAACCTAAGAAATGTTTGGAATACTGAAATAGCTGCCTGTGGTAAGGCGCAGTGGGATGGCTGAGCTCGTTTGCTATGCACAGGACACATTGTATCTTCCACAGTCCCAAGATCCTGGCCAAACAGCTTTGTGACAACGCTTACAAGGCATGGGGAGAACCAGCAGCTATACACCTTGTCTGGAAGACAATACAGTGCCAGACCAGATGATAACAGCAAGCACTGGACAAAGCATAGGAGAGTTTTACCCAGCCACTGGCAGGCAGACAAGTCAGGTGCCCTGGAGGTGTCAAGTGTAGGGCTCTCCCAAGGCTTCTCTCAAGGCTTCTCTCAAGGCCAGCTTGCAGCCAGGCTGAGAGGGCAGGCAGCTTTCTGTGGTGGCAGGAGATGGACATCCGCAAGAAGCAGGACACTCCCCTACACAAGCACCTGGCTCATGGCTTCAGGGCCAGGGATGTCCTTCCTTCCATCACCACACAGCACAGCCTGGTGCCAGGGCAGGGAGCATCCCAGCAATGAGCCCAGTCGCCTGGCCTGCACAGCGTTGCACAACCAAAGAGCATACCTTCCAGAGCAGGGAAACCCGGGCATAATGTGCACGGTAAGTTTTTAGCAGTTTCACGCCTGCTGAAGTCTGATCAGAGATGAAGAGGCCAACTGTTCCAGCCACTAATCGGCCTTGCCAGAGCCACTGACAAATCCCCAGTCAGTGCAGTGTCGCTGGGAGTGGGAGACCACACGTTAGGTAATCATGAGACAGTTCCCTGTGCTCAAAAGAGGATAAAAGTTTTATCGCACCACAGTGAGCCGGGGAAGCTGAGCTGTGCTCAGATGCCCAGCCTGCAGCAGATCTGATCCTGCAGCATCCTCTTCTGCCAAGCCCTCTGTGACAAATGTGCTAAACCTGCTGTCATGCTTTATCTCAGGGGAGCAGAATTCCCAAAGCTCCAGGGAGACTGCACACCTCCTGTAGGCACAGACGGAACGAGGATGTTTTATCTGCAGCCAGGAAAGAAAGAGTAAATGAAGAGCCTCCCTTCTGTTGCTGCCTGTTGCCCTTCCTGCATTGGCTGAGGACAAAGTGGGCATTTCTGGCACCCAAAAAGCAGTGCCTGCAGCACTGGTCAGCACATGCTTCCCACACACGTGCTGCTCCCATGCCCCCTCTGCCAGCTGGGAGCCCAGCCTTCCCCCGGGCGGGTCTGTTCTGCAGATGGGATTTTAGAATGCTGTAGAGATACTTGGAGATGATACACTCATATACACTGCTGGGAGAAATATGCAACTTGTCCAGATTTTTTCAATGACCTTTTTCTCCCATTAGAAAAAGAAAAATTCATGAGGAAGAACTTTGGCTGTGCTGAAAGCGCATTGTATTACATAAAAGAAATGTACTTCAAGGTTATTCAAACTTTTATTTTGATGAACTTTTTTTAAACTATAATGACTTAATTACTTCAAGTGAAAATTGGAATAAAATATCTGTTCCAACTAATCTCCTTTTTAATTCTTTCCTAAGCAACTTTTCACATTTTTTAAAGAATGAGAGAAGATATCAAAATATATTTTTCTCTTAGAGCAGAAATCTGATTACTAAAGAGGAAAATAAAATGCAAGTAAACCTATCCAATTTTAAATACCTGTCTTTTTAATAAATTAAATTAAGAAAATAATTGCCAGCCTGACTTTTCCCCAGCAGTGTGGATTTTCACAAGGTTTGTTTTCTCCAGACTGGCTCGGGTCTTGGCTCTGCTCAAGGCAACTTCCACATTTCATATCCAGGAGGGAGTTAACAAACATCACTGCTCTTAATGAGCCCACAGGAATCAATTAGTTTCCTTCCATAAGGTCCCAACACCTACTAATAGAGAGGCTCAGACAAAGAATTCACAGTATTTACAGTGCTGATGTAGAGAGACCTGGTCTAGTGCTATAGATTTAAGGAAATAGAGCAAACAAGATCAGTGTTTAAATTTTGAGATGATCTTGATTTTTATTTATTTATTTTTTTAATTTACTGTTGGAAAAATCCTCAACAGTCTTTGGAAGGAAAAGATATCTGAAAAATTATTGTTATTGTAAATGTAGAACAGCACTTTTTTTCAGTATATAGAGACAGTCTAGTGCCCAGAGGTTGTCTGTGGCATATAGAGACCCTCCTGATATTTGCAAGTCCCTTTCCGTGGTTGTCAATAGACTTCTGAGCAGATACTTATCAGAAATAATATTTCAAAGGAAAACTTCCAGGCTAACTATCTGAACCCAAACCATTAGTCTCAACAGCAAATAGTTAATCACGCATCGCATTTGCTTATTCCCACACACAACTCTTTCTCACATACATGGGCACGCTTGCACAGTTACCATTTCTAATTTGAAGGTGGGACACCAACTCCAGCTGCTTACACTGAAGTGAGAAGCTGAACTGGTTCACAAGAGTCTTAGATGCTCAGAAGGTCCAATTCCTTTGTTCCACCAGGAGCACATGTGTGTGTGTAGACCCGTGGTCTTTGTCTACACATGGCAGCCACCTCCTTCGTGTGGGCTGATGTTCTCAGCCTAGAGTTTCTCTGCTTTTGTCAATTTAAAACAACTGTGGATCTCCAGAGCCTCGCAGCTCTCGGGAGGCTTTCCCAGGCTGTCTCTCTTTTTCCTGCTGTTTTCTGGTAAATATTTTCCATACAGTGTCATTGGCACCTACAGAACCCATTCACATAAACTGACACAGAGAGATTCTTTATGTCACCGGGACTTCTTTTTTTCTTACTAAGAAAGCAGTATTTAGCTACAGAAGCCTAACAATCCACTGCTTTCCAATGAGTTGTTTATCTTACCAAATTCAGACGTGATGATTCCTTCAGTAATGTGGCAGTACGAGCTGAGGAGAACAGTATTGTTTTTGCTTAGCCATTCTGCTTACCTACATGGCATGAATTCAAAGGCAAGGCTTTACGAACAAATCAACAAACAGATCAACAAACAAAAACACCTACAACTGTGTCTAACCATGGCAGAATTTGCCTAACAAATGTCCTTGTTGAATGCCTGAGTGAAGGAAGCCAGGATTCTTATGATGTCTTTCACCAGATATTTTACAGCCAGGCATCTAATAAGCAGACACTTCCACTTCTTCTTCTTTAATCAGATGTACTTTTCTCTCCTGTAGTCACATAATATTTCATAGGAAAACTTCCAGGCTAACTATCTGAACCCAAACCATTAGTCTCAACAGCAAATAGTTAATCACGCATCGCATTTGCTTATTCCCACACACAACTCTTTCTCACATACATGGGCTTGCTTGCACAGTTACCATTTCTAATTTGAAGGTGGGACACCAACTGTACTATGTACTTCCTCTCTGGAGCTCTGAAATACTGAAGAAATGTCATGGTACCTCCAGGACTTGGTACCTCTAAGTCCTGGCTAACAGGAGCCACTAGGAACAGTAGTGACATCTATGAAACTAATAAAGGTTGACATGGAGGTTTTTCCATCCATCACAAATGTCTGATATGTAGTCTCCCAGGTCCAATGCAGCATTTTTGGAACAGATAGAAAACAGAAGGTGGCAGGAGCTCTCTGGAAGGACCCTGCCTGCTGGGGACAGGTGTTGAGAGTTGCAGCTGGGCAGGCAAGTGAGCTTCCAAAAAACACCAGGTTCTTGGGCTGATGACAAAGAACAGCAGAGCTAAGCAAAGCAGACATGGCCAAGGAGCCAGGTGAAAAACACTGTGTTTTAAAAGTCTGAATCTGACAAGCCCAAGGTTAAGTATGATAATGTAAATGCAAAAATTAATATTAGAATCATTTTAGTATATCCACAGAACTGCTGCACTTGTATATGCATCTATATGCTGTAATACCTTAAGGCCTAGACAGCAGACATACAGTGGTGGAAACATGCCAGAAACAAGAGAGTTCCGCTGTATGTTCTAAAATAGCTCCAGGAAATGCTTCAATTGCATTATTTACATTGAACTAATTCATGCAGAACTATGAATCTAAAGCACAAGAATTGAAAGTGCTAGCATTCTAGCAGCTTGTTTGTTGTTTTGTTTTGTTTTGTTTTTTAATTCAGTATACAAAATACAGTATGTGACGTTTTTAATGTCTAAAAAGAAAATATCTAAAGCAAAACTATTATTTAAAGATGGAGGTGGAGTTAATGCTGCTTTCATTAAAACAGCTTGATATTTAAGAACTTTGTGTCTTACACAAGTGTTCTTTATTCACTGAGTTCTGTGTGTCATGAGAAGTGTGGCCATTAATGTTTGTGCAGGATAATACTCCATCCACATCATTTGTGGGTTGGATTTCATCTCTGTGTGCTGTGCTACAATTGTAGAAATCTGAATTGTGTCCCTTGAGATTGAATGCTAAGAAGTTAGGTAATAAATGAAAGTCATTATGCTGCTTGTTCAAGATCTCCTTAGAATCAGGGACGGATTCTTTTCACCGTCTCTTTGAAGAGACGGGCATACTGATAGGCTTCTTCAAATACACTGCACTTTTGTACCTGGATGCGAAGCAAGCTCTTTGCTTGCAGCACACTTCCAGTTTGGGGCCTTCTGAAACAGCCTTACACACCAAGAGCATACCACCTGCTTGGCACTCAATTTGTGGCAGCACAAACCACACGACAAGATAGAGGCCTTCAGGGAAATCAACTCCCTTTTCCCCGACTTCACTGCAAATCTGCTCAAGAGCAAAAAAATAAAAATTAAAATTAAAAAAAAATCAGAGCTGGCTGCTCAGCTTTCCTGGAGCACCATAGAAATGAAGTGTTGGCAGCTACATACAGTCTTCAGCAGCCATTTCATCACTTCGCTGCACTGCTGTCCCTTCTGCTCATGCCACACAGGAGTTGCAGGAACACTCTGTTCTTGGGAATTTTCTCACAGTGTCTTAGCAGAGCTTTTTAGGCCAGAGTTAGCCCATTTGAAGGTTTGTATCTGCCACGAGCACCCTCAATGTGGTAGGCACCGGCACATCATCTCTTGCTTAGTAGTTCTTGACAGCTCATTGGGCAACAGTTATGTTATGTCCTAACAGAATGCTAATTTTGGGCCTTTATTACTCAGGCTGGAACCTGAGGTGGAAACCAGTTGGGCAAGGGTGAGTGCAG
This sequence comes from Alectoris magna, assembly GCA_030625065.1. Taxonomy (NCBI): domain Eukaryota; kingdom Metazoa; phylum Chordata; class Aves; order Galliformes; family Phasianidae; genus Alectoris; species Alectoris magna. The sequence continues at coordinate 39,783,606 of CM060564.1, forward strand.
ATACATTTCACAGTTATCTGCATGGCTATCTCCTCCTGATTTTCCTCAGTACAAGTGTCAGTTTTCAGTGTCTACAGGCATATGATTTAGGTACCCATGCACATGTGCTGAGTGTTAGCAATGGTTCATACTACCATGATTTGATATGATTTTTCTGCTTGCTTGTTTCCCCCCCCCCCCTCCATTTGCATGTTTCTGTGCCTTCCTCTCATCCAGTTTTACCTGATAAAAGTTAGTTCAGTGTGGGTAGAGCATGAAGCAATCTGTCCAGCCAACAAAGACTCTGCAGTCCCACGGGAAACAGCAAGTGTGGTGAATTAGAGCTGGCAGGAGCTCAGGAAGAGCTCAGGAGGAGCCGGCTCCATTGCTCTCTGTGCACCGTCCAAAAGGAGCGCATGCAGTGAGAGGAGAGTTCAGCTGCTGACAGAGAACAGCAAGCAATGCATAAATGGAAAGAAGTATAAAGTTTACCTCAGTCCCCACCTGGGAAAATGATTATCTGCCTGAAAATAGCTCTGAGGTTTCACAGAAATTATATTTTTAAAGCTTGCTTCTGAAAGGCCTGCAAACAATCATGTAGCTCAATTCACCCGTTCAACTTACAAATCTAAGGACATATTAGACAAACTAAATGCATCATTTCAATACCTCACCAGTGTGCTTGGACAATAGCTATCAAAAAAATGTATTTGGCTAATAATTTGGATTCTTATCTTTAAAAGCCCATTGGCCTATGTGAAAGAATTACACAAAGAGCATGGATGGAGACAGCATGCCCTTCGAAGCACTCACTGAACAAGCAGGCCTGCAGTTACTGTTCTCCTCACAAATTATTTCTCTGCTGCCTTTTTGCCACCTGTTTGAAATGATAAATAGAGCTCAGCTTCCCGGCACTGTTCTTCTATTGTGATATAATATTTGCATTTTAAAACTTTCAAAACTTCTTAAAAACTTTTACAGTTATAGTTCAAGGTACATTTCCGATGTGTTTGTGAAAACCTTCACTAGATCTTGCAAGGACAACAGGGCACAGAGAGTAACAAAACATCCTCAGTCATCTTCTCCCAGTTATATTAAAACTGTCTCCCCAGCACACGTTTTCTAAACCACATGTTAATATTGTATATCACGTCTTTTAGGAAAAAAAACAAATTTCTCTACCACTGCTCTCAGAATTTTTTATCCTAAGAATAAATGAACTGGAGTGATAAACTAAGAGAACAAGTACCTCTTACTTCCTTTATTCAGAAATTTGCCATTTTTAGCTTTCTCAAATAAAGGAGATGTGATTAACTGTTTTGGTGGAGTACCGCTCTGCTCCGTTCTTTTCAGTCTAAATGAAGAACTACTGTAAGAGCAGTAGTTTTGCATAAAGGCTTTTCCAGAACTCTCTAACTGTTCATATGCATCCATACATGCACACTAGCTTAAATTGCAAGATATTTTGCTCTCGTGAGACCCTGCAATGAATGCTGTGTCCAGTTCTGGGACCCCAACACAAGAAGGACATGGAGCTGTTGGAGCAGGTTCAGAGGAGGGACATGAAGATCAGAGGGCTGGAGCACCTCCTCTGTGAGGACAGGCTGAGAGAGCTGGAGCTCTTCAGCCTGGAAAAGAGAAGACACTGGGGGGATCTTATAGCAGCCTTCCAGTACCCGAAGGGGGCTACAGGAAAGCTGGGGAGGGATTTCTTATGAGGGCATGTAGTGACAGGACAAGGGGAAATGGCCTTAAACTGGAAGAGGGTAGATTTAGACGATATATTAGGAAGAAATTCTTTACTGTGAGGGTGGTGAGACACTGGAACAAGTTGCCCAGAGGCAACAGGCACAGGCAGGCTTGCTGGCAATTGTACTGTGTCTTGCACCTCCCATGGCAACTCTGAAGTAGAGCATTTTGCCACTGGAAGGAATTCTGAGTGGTGCCTTCGAGAAACAGCTTGTTAAACCTAGAAAACCCCTGTCTCATCCAGTAAAATTAAAGCAAACAAGACATGCACATTCAGCCCTTCCTGTTTCTAAATGTTGGACTGTAACTATTTTACATTTTCTACCAATATATGGCTAGCTTGCACATCTTCCTGCCCTGTTTTGGGAAAAAAAACTTATCAAAACATTTTCTGTAATGATGCACTTATTCTTTCCTAAATGTGTCAAGGGACAGTACAAGAGCCAGCATCACTGTTAGAAAGTCTTTGGCAATAGTAATATATTTTCCTCCATCTGAAATGTATAGTCAGAATTTTCATTTCAAGATCTCAGAAAAATGAGATGGACAAGACGGTTCACATTTTGAAATCCTCCTTTACTAAGTGCCCCAGACATAGGTAGATCATTTCAAGAAGTGCTGTTGCAAAGGATTAAACACTTGCTACAAATGATTAAATGGGACTTATTTCAGAAATTAATTGATCGTTTCAGAGGTTAATGGATACTGATGCATTATTTTCAATAGCCTTCTTACTAAGAAATAATTGAGTAAGTACGGATTGTTTTCATTAAAAATGCTAGTACTGGAAAACCAAGATTAACTTGATGATAAAAAGATATAATTTTAAAAAAATATGAATAGTTTTTAGTTAGTTAATTGTAGACAGATGTTAACTTTATAAACATTTCCTGTGGCACTAAGTAGTGACCTCCATGCTCTGTAGAACACCACCAGAATAATAAACCAGAAAGCAGGCAGGGAACTCCAGTGATATTGCAGATAAAGGTTTGATGAATGAACAAAAGCAAGGTTTCAGTGATGTTGAAAATGATCGCTTTTGGAAACTTTCTGCACGTGGGATGCAAAAACATCAGTTCAAAATCAGTTCAAAATGTTGCCATCAGTAGAAGTGGGTGTCTAACTTGAAATTTGACAAAATACTGAGCAGAAAGTCACTTTGAGAAAACAGGGACGAAAGGAATCAACTGAAAAATGTGAGAAGCTCTGTGTTGAAAGTCTTGAAAAAGAAAACTCGTCTTGTAAAAAAGCCTAACAAACCATCAGTTTCTAGTGAAAGATCTTATTGTTCTTACTTCCTATCTAGATCTAATTAGTGCAAAATCAATTCAATAAATAGTATTCTAAATTACTTGAAAAAATGTAGTATAATTTTTGCAGGTTTTACTGGTATTTTTAATAAATGAAGTTCTACTTATTCATATTTCTCCTCCATTTCCATGCTGTGCCTCTGCATTTCCTTCATTATTTTATTAATTTGTCACAAAACCACAGATTTGTCTAACATTAAGTGTGAGTTCAGAGTAACAAACACCCAAAAACCCATTGCTCTCCTGTTGGTGTAACAGTTCTTCCATCCAGCCTCACTGCATCTGAGCAGGGAAGAAGCTGCATCTTCCCCTGCCAAGCATTATACAGCAAGCAGAAAGACAGCAGGGACCATCTGCTATGAGTCTTACTTCTGTGATTCCTTTTGGTATTTCAGAAGCATGGGATGAACTGTGCTCATGTGGACTATGTCTTGCTTACTTATGCTTTGAATCATTTTCATTTTGTTTGTTCACTGATTGGTTTGAGAGGTACTCAGGTATTATTTTCACCAAAGTTTAGACTTAGTCAGCTCCCAGTACAGAAAAATATCTTACAACTACACAGAAAGGTTTGTATCACTGGAGGTTTAAGATGATGAGAATCTTAATATCACTGGTTATAATTTCCATCACTGCTAAAGACTGTACATTTGAATTGATTCTAAAACTACAAAGAAAATGAGAAGAAACAGGACAAGAATGATAAAATATATTTGAATGCGTTGTTTATTTAATCTGTAACATACACTGAAATCACTCATGTAGAAAACTGATACGCATTGTTTAAGATGTGCAGCAAAGCTATTACGTAGCATAACTTTATTCTTGTACAACTGAGTGGTTTATGTGTATAATTAATTATCTACTTATTCTGTATTATATTACATAACAAATAACTTCTGTAAACCAAACACTGGTAAATCAGTTGGTTCTTATGCATTACTGTAGACTTCAGGCTTTCATTTTCAAAAGGAATGCCAAGTTAAGGAAGAAAGAGGGATGGAAGGCAAAATCAGAAGTCTGTTCCATCAAAAGAACATGGTGAAGATTGAACAGTCTTATCTTACTGTTAGTTAGTAATCTACAACACCTAGAATGCCAGATCGTGTGTTGCTGGCACGTTGAGAGCATATGAATGGTAAGAGAAAACAACTCGCAACTACTGGAAAGTAGCACATTAAATACATCAGCTAAGCATCTCTGCCTCGTTTCGTTCTTCCGAAGGAAGGGATCACCATGCACTAATTTTTGGTTTTACTTTTCTGGAGGAGTCCAGACACCACCTGTAAAAGGAGGGAAAACAATTCATGCTGCTCCATTGCTCAGTTCTTTAGTAATAATGAATATGAGGAAGAAATTGAGTTCAGTTTATCTTTTATTTTCTTCTCTTTTTACAGTAACATCTTATTGACTCTCAAAGCTACATCTGCATCAATTTTGTCTACTCGTGTTTTTCTACGTCATAAATCAGATCCTGCAAAAGTCACTATTCAGTTCACTGTCATACTGAGGTTCAGCCAGATCTTTGATTCCGGGATCCTTACCTTCACCGTGGAGAGATGCAGGTAAAGCTGTGTTCATGGAGCAGGTATTCTGCAGAAGGACACCATGCTGATGAGATGTCAAATAACTCTGCATACCTAAATTCTTATTAAAAAGGTATACAGCACTCACATGTTCACGTTCTTTCATTTTCACCCTTCTCTGAGAAGCTATAGAGGTTGCTGAATTGAACTTGTAGGACTTCTTCACCGAGGTGCTCAGAAGATCATCAGAAAAATCACCTTAGGATTTCATAGTTTAATTTTTTTTCTTTCATAAGAGGAGATCTTTCAGAGGGGATTTCACAGTCTTCCAGTTATCAGCTGTTACTTGCAGGCAGACCTGTCACTAATCTTCCTGCAAGGGAAACCATTCTTATCCTAGCTGCTTCTCCTCAAAAAAAAAAACAAAACCAAAAAACTCCTTTCTCCTATCCCAGAAGCCATGTGATCATCATGGCTCAACCTCTGCAGTTAGTGCAGCAATGAGAAATTTTATCTCCCTGGCTTTATGAGGCCTTTTCCCACCTACATGTGCTTTGAGATATGTATGATGGTGTTATAAGTTTGTGCAGAGGAGCGAGGAGGAAGAAAGGTTGTGGAGGCATGCTGTCATGCATAAACTCCTCCATATCCACATCTCTGCTGTCAGGCTGTCTCTGTCTGTCAGGCTGTGGCTGGCTTCATGCTGTGACTTCCTCTCCTTGAAAACCACACTGGGTTAAAAATAAATGAGGTCCCTGAATTCTTTAAAGACCAAGAATACAGGAATTGGTGGAAAACACATTGTTTCTCCTTTCCTTGTCCACAAATTTTACTGCAGCTTCTCTTTTCATTAGGATATGTAAACATCAAATGTTGTATTTGCCATTCTAAGATTGTTTTCCTATAGTTAGCAGGGTGTGAGATCCTCCATTTCGCCACTCCAGGAGAAAACAAAATCTTGCCTGTTGCTTTCTGGGAATATTATGGTAGGAGGACAGGGAAACCATGATGTGGTTTTTCAGTGCCAGGATTTAACACTTGAAATAAAGCTGAACAGTTGATCCTTAAAGGAAGAATTCTGACCCTCTGTTTGCTGGAGATTCTGCATTACAGGTGAGCACATAGAGTTAAAACTTCCAGCCCTGGCTAGTAGTGATGAATTACTAGAAATCTTCCCCAGCCCATACAGATACTGCACATAAATTTTGTTATAGAAATGTGTCTGTAATATGCAAATATTGAGAGGTCAGAATGCAGAAAGGTATTATTTTCAATTTCCTTGTGAGCAGCTTCAGTATCAAAGGTATTTACCTAAAGCTCCAGTGTTTGAAAAGAAAGTAAATGTGAATCTCAACATGATCACCTAAAACATGTTCACCTGCATGCTCCTGAGTTTAACCCACAGTTAAAGGCAGGAAACTAGATATTATTTCCAATGCGATCTTCCTCCTCAGTCCAGATGTGTGTCATGAGTCTAACCAAGTTTATCCACATGAGATGAAAAACACATGTACTTCAACTTCCACGTTGCTGGGCAGTCCTGGATTTTAGGAAACCCAGATTTCTTATTATTTCACATGTAGGATATGGTCATTTCTTCTGGATTGGATTAGTCACACCTCTCTGACTTGGATAAAATAATGTAATGGAAGGGATAAAATTTGAAAAGCATAGAGCATGCAGAAACTGAGTAAGATTAACAGTAAAAAGTAGATGATTTAAGTGCACAATCTTGGTAAGTGTGGACCCATTTCTGAGGGGCTTGGACTGCACTACAAGCATGGGAGTTATCCTCAGCCTAAGGATGGAAGGGAATGCAGAGGGGTGATGTAATTATACTAAGGGTGAATGAAAGGATTCACTGCAGCACCTGTTCTGAAGTGAAAGTACAACGAGTGAAGTAAGAACATGAATGCTCACAAATATTTGTAGAGCTATTTCATTCTTTAATAAAAGATTTATACTGGAGGTTACTGAACAGTTCTAATCTGCCTGGATTTGGGGAAGTATTCTGCACTCACTCTTCCGAACAGCATCAGTTTTACTTTGTAGACAGTCTAATGGACCACAAAACATAGCTGCCTGCGGGGAGCCAGAACTGACTGGGGGGATTCATACCAGTGAAAACATGAACCAACGTTCTTGAAAAAATCTAAGTTTGGTGGTAAAATTTAATGAACACTGTGATAAATGAAGGGCTGATAGAGTTAACAAGCTGGGCCTTATCAACCTTACTAAAGCTAAACACAAAGTTATGCACAGAAACACTGAATGCAGCTAAGTCTGGGGAGCTGTATCTTCAATGTAGTGTTATAGTGTGCAGATTCACAGACTGATGCAGTAATAACCAGCAGATCTAGTTTTACAGAAGAGGGTTTTACATGAAACGTCTGTATTGGTCACTTTCTAATGCCATCGATAAAACTGTTTATATCATCTCCTTCTGCAAGACTTCAAATGCGCATTAAGTTGAATTATCCAAAAAATATGAAGCTGAAAGGCATCTTAATTCCACCTTATAAGTTAGTTTAGGTAATAAGAGTGGTCAGGGGTTCTTCCAGTGACCAGAAAAAGACATGATACAGATCCAACACATTCAAATTAAACAGCTAAATTTCAATCTGGAAAAGAAAGCAATGAAACACTGGAAATGGAAAAATATAGTACATTGAAAGACAAAGCAGCCAAGGTAAATGGTGGATTTGCAGGGAGACAAATTATATTGTCTATTTTTGATAAGCCTGGTTAAGATCTTAAACTTTTCATGTATTTGAGCATCATTGTTACAGGTGAGCAAAGGCTATAGAAAGGTCTTTCCAGAAAGAATGCCTGCAAGACACTGCAAATATGGCTTTGATGTCTGAATAGATGCACCAGCTGGAGGTCTTGAAAGAAAAAAATTGAATGAAAACAGATTAGAAATTGTACAATTATCTCTGGACACAAGTGTCTGCGCTACTGTTGAGAAAGATAACTTCTGAGTAGAAAATGCTATCATAATAATCATGAGGTTGTGGTGAGGTGGAGGGCAGCCTCTTCTTCTAAGTAGTGATGGGAGAAAATGGCCTCAAGTTGCGTCAGGGGAGATTCAGGTTGGATATTAGGAAGGATTTCTTCTCTGAAAGAGTGGTCAAGTGCTGGAACAGACTGCCTGAGGAAGTGGTTGAGTGAAATGTTCAAGAAACATTTAAATGTTGTGCTAAGGGACATGGCTTAGTAGGGATATATTAATGATAGGTGGATAGTCAGACTCGATGACCTTGGAGGTCTTTTCCAACCTTGGTGATTCTATGATTCTATGTATCAAACAGACATTTCTCTCTGCCTTCTTTGAACACAATGTTCTACTCTGTCGGTGTGGGACAGATAGATATGTGCTATTTGAAAATTTTTGGTGTATAGATTAAGTAAGAATACTAAACCTATGCTTTTGTGATAAAAAGACTGATACCTACTCCCCTCTTTCAGTGATCCTACATACTCTACATCTGAAGAAAGGCTGAGGGGCTCTTCCAGGTGATATTTGTTCCTCCTTGGTGTTGCACAGCACACACTGGTGTGTTCTTTGCCTGTGGAGTCTTTCCTTTCCAACACTTGCCTCTATGCTCTTGTGATGTACATGCCAAAACTGCTCCAAAGCGCAAGCAACCTTCCCGTTTGCTGAAAATATGCGTTGTACTTCATCTTGTCTTGAATAAAGTCTCTCCCTGCCTTTTTCTTCTGCTTGGTATTAGAAATGCCAGCTAGGGTAGGTGAGTGGTCTGAAGCACAGGCGAGGGGGCGGAGATGTTTAGCCTGGAGAAGAGGAGGCGCAGGGGAGACCTTACCACTTTCTATAACTACCTGAAGGGAGGCTGTAATGAGCTGGGCGTTGGCCTCTTCTCTCTTGTAACAGTGATAAGGCTAGAGGGAATGGCCTCAAGGTGCACCAGGGGAGATTCAGGTTGGATATTAGAAAAAACTTCTCCTCTGAAAGAGTGGTCAGGTGCTGGAACGGGCTGCCCAGGGAGGTACTGAGCCATTGACCCTGGTGGTATACAAGAAACATTTAGGTGTTGTACTGACAGACATGGTTTAGTGGGACCTATTGGTGATAGGTGGACAGTTGGACTGGATGATCTTGTAGGTCTTTTCCAGTCTCCATGATTCTGTGATTCTATAAGGCATCCACTGTTCCTTCACTTTGAGGAGCACACTGTGCTTCTTTCAGATAAAAGCCTGCCCTCCACCTCAAACAATCCTCTGCCCTTTTCACTTAGCAATCAGAACAACCATCAGACAGGGCTTACAGAATGTTCTTTTTTAAATCTCTCCATTAATTTCTGACTTTACCGAGAACATTAACGGTGACACTATACAAAGTGAATAAACTGGCAAATCTTGCTCAGTAATCTTAAGCTTTTAAGTTGTATCTGTGTGGATATCCAGGCGTTTGTCAGTACAAAAGAGAAAAAAAGACAGGAATAACACAGACTGACAGAAGTGCTAAAAGCAGGAAACTGGATGCTTCACAGCTATTATTTGTACATTAAAAGATGCTTACAGGATTATTATTTTTTTCTTAAATATGTACCTACTCAGCAGGATTTCCTTTCGTGCAGTCACATCTCAAGAACCGCGTCTCAGAAGAAAAAGCTATTCCAAAAACACTGCAGTCTTTCAGAATAGAACAAGCGTTGTTTTTGTTAGCTAAAAAGACTTTTGTTAGCTGAAAAGACTTTAAAAAATGGGATTCCATCTTTACAGAATTTCATAATTTTGTGCTTCTGTATAGATTAATTAATTTTATGTCCCCAAATTATATAATTTTATATATATGCATACATATATTTAAGAAAAACATCACAGGACAGAAATACTTCTGGGATAGCTCAGTTGATGAAATCTCTCAAATGTGGCTTTCCTTGTACCTCAACAGAGCTTAGATTTGAGTTGCAACCTGCCCTTTGCTATTGTACCAAAACCATGCGCCATTTTCACACACCACGTGGAAAATGATCTGAGACATTTACCCATACAAGACTGGCTGCCAACTCAGAGACCAGAGAAACCTCCTCTTTTTTTTTTGTTAAATTCAGCCAAAAGGAGTTTTAAATTCCTTACTCAATCATCTCCTCAATGCTGAATTTTATAGCCAAACAGTCTAGTTTACATCAGCATAGTGATTTAAATTTACTTATCCACAGTGTGTAGAAAGCACGTGCAAAAGGACTTGCAGATATTACTCACATTTAATATTTAACTTATGGTGAAAATCAGTGTTTACATTTTTATTTAAAGTCACTGAGAGTCACTGAGACCTACTTTTTTGTGTTTGGCTCTCCCTAGCTGATTTAAATCAGACACTGCCGTCAGAGAACTGCAGTGTATAGTTTTCTGAAAAGTGTATTAATCATTGGCTTGTTAAAATACACTCAAAACCACTTCCTCTTTGCCAAACAAATTATTGCTTTTCTAATGAAGTGGGAAAGAGGAAAAAAAAAAAACCAAAACCATTTTCAGGTCTTTCTAAATTCTTCTTGGCAGTGCAAGGATAGAAAATAAAATTATTTTAACATTAACAGACATTTGGTGACCTGTCTGAACTGGAAATAGTGAGTTATAGTAATAAAGTCAATTAAAATGAACTACTGTTTAAATTCCTTGCTTCTACTCACAAGCCTCAGTGGAGAAATATTACTGTATGACAAAGGAGGCGAGAGCCTCATCCAACAAAAGCATATGGGACAATAAATCTTTTGTTCTTTCATCATGTCACTCTTTCAGTTTAAAGCTGAAACATCCTCATTACACAGCTACATATTAATCCTTCAAATTCACTGAAGTCATTACAGACCTTATTTTTTTTTCATATTTAACGCAATAAATGTCTTTCATATTTAACATAATAAAGGACAGCTTGTTTGCAACCTGACACAACAGATGAAATTCTCTTAACCCTTCAACATCACTCAAAACACCTTGCACCTCATTTGACAGAGTATCTTGTGGAAATAAGCAAACCTTCTTCTCATCTTTCTTTAACAGTGTGGTTCTTACCAGTCATGGAAGCAAAAAGAAATGGATACCGTAAAGTATTGTGACCTGCTCACTATAAAAGGACGCTATATCATTGAAATCATAGAATGATAGAATGGCTTGGGTTGGAAGGCACTTTAAAGACCAGGGCTGCCCCCACTCCCCCATCGCCCCCCCCCCCCCCCCCCAGCTCAGGCTGCCCAGGGCCCCATCCAACCTGGCCTTGAATGCCTACAGGAATGGGACATCCAAAGCTTCTCTGGGCAGCATGTGCTAGGGCCTCACCACCCTCTAAGAATTTTCTCTTAACATCTAATCTAAATCTCCCCTACATTAGTTTAAAGCCATTGCCTGTTAGACCTATCACTACCAGACTGTATGTAAAAAGTTGGTCCCCCTCCTCTACAGAAGCTCCCCTTAAGTACGGAAACCTGAACTTCAGACTTCCGGTAAAGACATCATGAGAGTTAGTTAGAACTTTGTGAACATTTTTGCAAGCTCCCAAGATGTACTGGAACTACTCAGAGCTGCCAGAAGAATATTGGAGAACTTCACTAGCTATAATTTTCTGTTCAAGACTAGGCAGAATCGCTTACTGTAGCCATAACTTAGCAGTGGTTGCTGCAGCAATTGGTGAACGCTGTCCATGCACCTCAGCTCTGGGCTGCATCAATGGCTTTTGGAAGGATTTCTGATGTCCTGTAAACTTGAAGCTGGGGAGCAGCCTGAGGCACTGTGGAGCTCTGAGAATCCAGTGCAGGACCACAGCCCTGGCTCATGTCACAGAACGCTGCACTCAGGACAGAGTGTGAGCAGGGAATTGCAGTTTTCTATCATCTTGTCACTGCAACACCACCCAGTTCTTACTTCTGGCACCTAGGTATCTTTGCCAGGAAAACCAGAGGTCACGTGGAGAACTGAGGACGGATATTCTGAGTTACAGAACTGTGGTCTAACTCAGCGCGTTAGCTTCCATTAACTATCAAAACAATGATTAGATTTCACGTTTTAGGGTCAATTCACTGCATTGCCTGCATTTATACCACTTGGAAAAAAAGAGGAGTCTACCGTCCAAATGGAAACCAACACAGCATAGAATCAGGGACCCTGTCACAGTTATGAAAAAAGATCCTTGCTTTACGAAATAAAAAACGAAAGGTTGTGAATCAAATCTTAAACAGCAAGATCATGTTCTATTTGGGGATAAATTATTACTTGGAATTGAAAGAGTCATTATGCCTCAGGAGCACCTGTCCAGTTCATTTTATGTTCAGTTCTGTGTGACTGAAATACAGCTTTCTGGCCTTCTGAATATAAACTCTATTGCTGCATGTGTCTGATCTTAAACTAATCCTTCAGCGAAGGGAATGTTTTTGAGAGGGGAAGGTCTAATGAGAAAAATATTGTGAAACTGGAGGACATATAAAGAATGTGCTGTGACTGATACAAATTCTGGTCTGTTTTTTTTCAAATTAGCTTAGCTGTATTTTATTCAGACTAACACATCCTCCATCCTTCCTCAAGCCTGTTTACTCAGCTGGATGTCCACAGGGTCCAATTTTCCCTCCAATTGCCCTTGCACACTAATATAATTGCAGCTCATATGGTTAATTGGTCAGCCTACAGCAGCGTTTGCATGCATTTGTTCATCTGCACTACCTGGCAGCCTCTTAAAATGAATTTATAGACTGAAAGTACGATTGAATACTTCATTTTGTTCAGTTTATAAAAGGACAAAACACATCAAGAAAGGCTTCCAGGAGCTTTAGGCATTAAAAATATTGTAGTGTACACATTAAAATAATTGTTATGGGCAAGTGGGAATAGATCTCTTGTTTCCACACACCAAAAAGCAGGCATACAGACACAAAATTCAGTTGTACCTAATTTGCAAATACTAAAATAAATAAATTTCATAGTAGAGATCAACTGGATTGGAAATTATTATGTGGGGAAAAGAGGCCCAATAAAATTGCAGACAAGAGCAACTGAAATTGTTGGCAGTAGGCAAGAACGGCCTTTTCTGGAATACACACAGAACACAGAATTTTACAGGTTGGTTTTATGCTGTTGTGGAAGGACCGGTATGAAAGTGATTTTTATTACTGTTATTACCAGAATCCAGTTCATGTGTTGTAACAGAAGATGCAAGTCCTGTGCCACAAACCATCATCACGTAGTTTGGACTCCCTTATTCATGAAGTGTTACAATTCAGCTATTTTAATCATTTCCCTGCAGATATAACCACTGGCTTTTTGCTTCTGCTCACTTCTCTTGCAGTGGATCTTCCCATGTCTCTAAATAATTTCTGCTATGTTGAAGACTACTGCTCGCACCAAAATCAGCAGCTCCTATTTTATTACTTTCTGATGCATTTTTCTGTGGTCACTAATATTTTGTTTTACACATCTAAATTTAATAACTCATATGAATGAAACCAAACTGTATGAGCTTTCTCTCTGCACTGACATCTCTGGCACCAGTTTGTATTTATATGAAACAGAAATGCTGGCGATTCAGATCCCTTTAACTAGCTCAGATAGAAAAAGGATTCCAGGAATGATTATGAAAGGTTTAATACACTGTACAAAAATATACAAGCCAAAGGTTCTTTTTAAAAAAAAAAAAAAATCTATATTTTTGCAATATGATAAGTAGTAATTTACAAAGTTTTAGGTAATACCTACAGCATAAATTTCCATCCAAGTAGGGTTCACACAAACATGCCAGAAAATGCCTTGATGTTTTGTGCTTGCACTTGCCTCCACCCCTGCTTACAGATTTGCTTGTTTTTACATTGCATACAAGAAGTCAGAGGACAAAAAGTGAGGGAGGTTTAATGTATCATTGTAAATGCATTGACATAATTACTGAAGTAGGAAATTTAACCAGTGCTGTAACTAATGCTGTCATAGACACTTCTACTGAAAACCAGACCAGGACTTCGATGTTTCTGCCAACACCCAGTCGTTCGCTTGAAAAGAAACAACAAAGATAATAAGAACTTTACTATTTATCAGACTTTAGTTTCCCAAAGCCATCAGTGTAGATTATAGATTAATCTTGTAAAACAAAAAGTATTGAGTAATGACAGCTATTCAGAAAGAATTGGGAAAATCTAAAAAACAGATTCAGAAAATACAAGCAAAGTAGCTGAACAATCAAATCAGCGTTAAAGAAATTCAGAGGAGAAAAAGAAACCTAGATTTTCTTTTTTTTTTTTTAATTTAAAACTAAGACTTCTAAAAAAATACAGTAGATAAGAAATCTCAGTAGGAATGAAAAGATAATCCAAAACTTAATAATAAAACAAAACCAGAAACATCACGTGAATAAACTAAAGAAACAGAAATAGGGTAATGCATTCTTTCTCAGCTAGACATACTCTGACTTTTAGATTTGATTTGATAACACCAGATTTGATTAAATAATGCCAGAGTATGTTTCTCTGTTTTGGTATTATTGAGCCATTCTTCTCATACATCACGCATTCTCAACTTGTATTGGACCTCGTAATTTCAATAAGTTTAGTGTAAACATTATTCAGAATTGTTTGAAAACATTCCAAATTAAACAAAAGCAAATTAGTCAATCATACAACTGTATGTGAGTAACATAACTCAGAGTAAGAATTAGTAGAAATCAGTATGATTTTGCTATCTGGCACCCAGATAGAAGCTGTTAAGGAGACAGCGATAATTTTCAATCTATAAATTACACTGTGACCTTCAGTATACCAGTCTTTAGAATGTGCACAGAAATACCTATTCACCCATACACACAGAAATTACAATTATATTACAATTTTAGTATATTCTAACTCAAATATGTTATATTATTACATGTATTCCAAGGTAAGCAGGAATTATTCTTACAGTTACACAGGCAGTCCTTATGTGACCCTTGTTGCAACAGGTAACTTTAATCGTATTCCACTACAGCTGGGAAAAGTGGGCATCAAGTGCCATTGAGAAATTTCAGCAAGACGGAAGTCCTAGGCTGAACAAAGCTCACAGATGCAAGTTCATGAACGAACCTTGATGGTCAAATGCCCTACCCCTAAGAAAGTAGCATAAAAATCTTCTAAAGAACAACACATTTGGAAGTATTCAGAAGGCATGACCTTGAGTGAACACAATATTTATAAGTGCTGATTCTTTCCAAAAGAAAACTCAAGCAGCACCTGTACGACTCAATCCATTTTAAAGTCCTGATATTTTTACTAATTTAGATACAGATTCATTAGTGTACAAGAATTAGTTACTTTTATCTTTAGTAATGCAGGAGGCAACACTCAGTATATTTTATGCAGTCTTACCTATTAAATCTATCAACCTCAAAAATCAGAAATGTGAAAGTTAGAAAAATGACATGTCTGATGTACTGTGTATTAGTAACAATGGTATTTATTTTCTGATACAAACAGCATAGCAAGTAGGAATGTGTCACTTCATAATTCCATACCTGCCCAAGTTACCCTACCAGAGCATCCATTCTGTCCAGCATGAATGTGGCTTTCAGTAAAACTAATCTATGCTGCTATGTGCTGCAGAAAGCTATGAAAAGAGCTATCAAAGCTGAAAGTGAGGGCAGATGAATGTACAGAAGTCATTCAAAGTAGAAACTTTCACATAGTACTGAACTCACTACAATGGAAGTGATTTTGACTGGGTAAATGAGACAACAGTCAGCCTAAAAAGGTCTGGTTTCTAATATAAATCATAAGGAGAATTTTTCCCGAGGATTTTGTCCTACGTCAAGCCGATGCTTTTAAAAGGTCCAAAGAAAATGAGAAATCGTTATCATCCTGATTTTATTGGAAAAACTACCTTCATCTTCAACCTGTAAGCCACACATCGAGGTTATTCTCTTTTTCAAGCATAACAATTCAGTGCTGTTAGGTCTAAGTTAGGACTTAGTTTCCAAGACAAAAATTAACTTACCCAAACTAAAGAAAGTCTCCTGCTTAAGACAAAGTGAAAATTAAGCCTGTAGAGATATGGGACATAATTTTGAGGAGGTTCTCCATGACTTCACACTAGCTAGCATACCACAGAATCTGAGAGATATTGATGGATAATCTCAAAATGCGGTAAAATGAGCCTCTACCTCTGGCACTTGCAGCATACTAAGCTGAAGCCTAACCATGACTTGAAAACCTGTGCCAGGTGCCCACGGCTGATTCAAAATGTTTAAGTAAGTGCTAGCAGAATGCTACAGAAGTCGTTATTTGGTATACCTAGTAGCAACATACATAGAGGGCAGGAAAAAAACAAAGCATTCTCTGAGGGTAATGATATGACCGAAGAGGAACAAAACCTGAAAAGTTTATATGCTGGGCTTGTGATATACACATCTGTACAAACCTTTCTAGCATTCTTTCCACGTATTAGACTTGCTGGACAAGTACCATGTTCAGTGAGATATCTTCATTAGGTTCAGATCTTTATCTCTGGACTTCGACAAGAGATTTGTGATTTCACTGCTGAAGAAAATCTAGTAGTTTCTAGAAATGCAAAAAATGGAGTAGCACCTTTGTATTCTGACAGTTGCCTTTCAACCAGTTGCACAATGATGACTGAAAATGTATTTCTTACATACAGTGCTAAAAAAAAATCAATTTATAATTCTTGCATACATATCAAAACTGTAGAACTAATATTGAATGAGAAGTACATGGTGGTATTAATGAATAACCACACTGTTTTACACAACTTAGTCTTCAGAGGCAGATAGCATGGAAGTACATTTCGTTTTTATTCTAGTACTACTAATAGAAGTAATTTTAAGCTTTGTTGATTGGAATATCTGTAGATTAAGCAACATTTTTTTTGTCAAAAAAAAAATCAGGACTGTAGCAAATAAAGCACTTTCAAGGAATGTAACGATATGTCCAGTTGGGAAATTGAGAAGAGTCAGTCAACAGTTCTAAGCTTTGTCTTTGTGATAATGTTGTTCCAATAAAGCTACATCACCTCCTTATTTTTAGCATTATTATTAAATTATAGCAAAATTAAATCCATAGTGAAGACAAAGATTGGAGATGACAAAGTTAAACAATGCATCTAAGTGTCAGCAACTTCAAATACAGGAGACAGTGGCAGTCTGCTACAAGTGATGTCCTGCTGGTAGGAAGGCTGGCAAAATACAGTACATAATGTGCTACAAAAAGGTGTTTTATGTTAATTACAATTGCATGTTGCCAGAAACCCATCTTACTATCATTTGTTTCAGCTCAATGTAAAGATGGAAAAGATTCTCTTTCATAGTAACTACTAAAATCTTGTCTCTGTTCCCTACATTCCTTACACTGGAGTAGAATGGCCTGGTGGAATAAAATAAAATATTTTCATTGTTTTGAAAAAGTACAATTTGTTGAATAAAACTAGACAACTGCAAAATGAACATTAGAAGACTTGCATAATGATGGCACGGGTACTCAAACTGCAAACACCTGCTCTTCCCAATTTCACTCAACTCAGTAAGCTTTGCTCAAAAATCAAAGCATTTGGCCCCGTCTTCACTTCCACTGTTTTATGAATTTTCCCTTCATGCTCACTCACTTTAGATTAAACCCAAGTAGAATACTTTGATTAAGTGCTTCAAAATGCGATTTGTAATTTCATATTTATTGTTTGAAAGAAAAGTCAACTGATTCTGAACATTTCCTGGAAAAGTTCCACATGCTACACAGCATTTGATGTGGGCCCATGACAGCGTCTATTTAAGATGCAGTCTTGTCTTGCGATGTTCATCTCTCCACTAGCACAGACACACCCAAATCATGCAATTATTGCTCCAGATAACCACTGTGCAGTAATGAAGTATGACAGCTGCACACCACCCTTGTTTCAGGCCAAGAGTCAACCGTCGTTGCTTAACATGGCCAAAAGAGGGCACTTTGAGAATAAGAGAGGAAAGGCTCTACTTCACACTTGAGCATTAGCTAGGCAGACTACAGTATGAAAACACTACTCAACCTCAGAGACCAAACGCATGCTAATGTCTCAAGCCTAAAAATTCATCAGCATTAACTGTAAACCATGAGAAAAAAGTGCAAGGATGTTTATATGCATGCCCCGTTATCCACTCAGAGCATGTTTATCCCCAGTCTGTGCCTTATCGGGACAGATTTTTCTGTTTCATATTTCCTCTTTTTTAAAAAATACAGAACAGAGTTGAACTTTTATCCCCACAGAACAGGTAACATTCAATGAACTATATACTTCATTGTATACATCACGTAAAAGAATTTAAATGAGGTTCCCAGAGTTGAGAAGATTCTGTATTCATAGAATTGGTTCTCTATGTGCAGTTAACACAGAGAATGATATCAGAAAACAGAAGGAATAAAATACATGCCCCCACCACAAAGGTATCAAGAATAATTATATTCTTGATCCTCTCTCTTTACAAGCACCAAAGTGTAATGACCTGCTATGAAAAATGATTAGCATGAAAAACTTTTAAAAACAAAAAGAGTTTTTCTCATCTAAATACTGGCACATAAACCAAAACTGACTGCTATTATTCCCCTAAGTGCTTTACAGAGACTATAGCAATCAAAGTCCTTCCAAGGAAAACTGAATACAGGCATTACTTTATAACAAATACAGATATTCTTTTTAATTTCAAGCTCTAGTCTAGCCTTTTCATCCACTTTCCTCAAGCTCACCTTTGTTTATGTACTGCTGCCAATTACTATCTTAAATTCTGAAGTCACATCTCTAAATGCAGAGACAAAGAACAGTTGAATATTAGGCTCAAAATTTAAAAGAAGTATTGTATTTATTTTTAAAGAGAGAAGGGAAGTAAAGTCAGTTCAAATGTTAAAAGTTCAGGAAAGGTTAAAATTCAAGATACTTTAAG
The DNA here is from genome assembly GCA_030625065.1 of Alectoris magna. NCBI lineage: Eukaryota > Metazoa > Chordata > Aves > Galliformes > Phasianidae > Alectoris > Alectoris magna. Next base: position 39,802,058 of record CM060564.1, read on the forward strand.
ATGATTCTTTTGGCAATTTTAATGATCAAAATGGTCAATTCAATAAGGGAACATCCACCATAAGCAGTGACTATACTAAGCTTTTAAAGAGAAGATCCAAAAATTCATTATGAATAGCACTCACGACAAATTTAGCCCTTCATTTTCAATAAACTGTTTGCAAATTATCTTTGATTCTCTGCAAATTCAGACTACATGCAGTATACTCTGAGTCTGTGCCTTTAAAAATTACCCTGTCACTTGGCTGTCAGTTAAGGTGGATCCTGGTCATATTAGACTACACAACAAACTCTATAGATATTGCAGCTGTGAATCTCCCATGAAAATTCACAGAACTTCCAAGAATTACCAGTACCTCATGCTAGCATTTGTACAGATACACAAGGCTACACAGATACACAAATTACATATTTTTTTCCAGATCCAGAAAAGTCAAGCCAGTTTTGGGAATCAGTGTCATTTCACCACAACGTAAACGATGCTTTCTTTGGTTAATTACTTCCATAAATAGAGGACCCAAAACAAGCTATCGTTCATCAGTATAGTACCCTATCCCTCTTAGTAGCAAATATCTGTATCTCTATATAAATATTTTAAAATATTTTCACAAATACTTCCCATCTACTAACACCTAAATCAATTCCAGCTAACTGTGACTAAGGAAGAGAAAATGTAAAATATTTATTACTGTAAAGATAAAATACTATTTCTTGTGGTACATTACACTGACAAATTAAATATGCATTTTTAAAAAGTAATCATTCTTGTATACGTACCATATGATTTTTGTTGTTGTTGAATTATTGCGAAGAAATACTTGGGGTATTAGGGAAAACATGCTTTGTATCTGCATATTTTACCCTGTGATTTTTCATACCTTTTGCTGACATAAATACATTAGTATTTTCCACTGAGACTGTATCTGTTCAGAAGGATGATTGTAAAATGTAAGATCTCTCTATATAAACATATACATGTATTTATAATAACCTCTCCAAGAAAAGTTTAGGAAAACATCTGCTTGTTTTAAATGCTACCTTTTATAGTGCAGTGCTGCATGGTTAAAATCATGCGTCACAAATGAATGGCAGTATAGGAGAATTTTAAACACAGGCAGCAGAAACAAAGACCTCAATATTATCTAAGAGACCTACAGATAAAAACAGTAAAACAATAAAAATAAAAAAATTAAGACACTTAGTGGGAAGGCTAACAATCAATGTAAACTTCAGTGTTTCCTACCAGAGGAAAAAAAAAAAATAAAAGAAAGAGTTATTATTATCAAACAAATGGTGTAAGACTGCATTCCAGTCATTTGTTTTTACTATTAACTTCAAAGACAAATAAAATCCTTTTGGAAAGTTAATTTGAAAGTGAATATATCTAAATGTAAATGTACAAAATGTATTCATTTCAGAACTGAATCGAGACCACTATTAACATAAAGCTTGGGACACACTGTGATGTCTACAATTGGTGGGTAGTTTTTAATTGACTTGAAGACTGTCATAGTCCTATTATCATAAAACCTGTAACGTACTTCCAGCATGGAGGACCCATCTGTGCCCACCATCCATCTGTTTAGACGTGATTGGCAAAATGGTAGGGAACTCGCAGTGGTTGCCTCTGTCTGAAAGGAATAAACCACAGGATCTTCCAGCGAGTGCCAAAAACTTCTGAGAAGGTCTGCTGCCATGGCTTTCGGGGCCTCGATCTATGGAAGACAGCATTATTAGTGAAAGGCAGCACTCCCATGGTGCACTTCAGTCAGTTAAAACAATACACGTTGGCTAGGGATCCGCTACTGGACTTCCTTCACTGTTGCCTGCAGCTGAAACTCAGCTTCAGAAAACAGAAATTATCTACGTCATCAATCAGCTAAAGGTAACTTCTGAAGCAGAGAAGAACCTCAGAATCAATGAAATGTATGTCAAGAACACGGTACCAAGTGGTTTTTCAACTGCATTTTTGTAAGGAAATACAATTTCATTCATCTATTAGCAAGGAAGGAAAAGAATAACGTGTGTCTGCTTTGTATAAAGCCAATTATTACAGGATTAGAGAGCTACTGCAAGAGATAGGAATCGTCAGGTACAGTAACATACAAAATAATTTAAACAGTGTCTTCAGTTCCTCGCCTGTCACACAATCAAACAAGCAGCTACTCCTTCAGCAAATAAATGTAGAAAGTTTACAGCACTTACATATCTTCACAACAGTTTGACATTTTCTCTATGCTTGTTGTGTCCTGTTGAAGAAAAGAAAACAGACTGACAAACTATTTCTTTATATTCCTCTACATTAACATGCCATTGTGAAAGGAAATAAAGCAGGGAATGATTCTAAGCTTATGATACTTTGGCTTTGGTCCATTAGGTCACGTATTACCCACATTCCATATTAGTTGCAAACAGCTGTGAGATTATATGCACAACATATTTATGCAGTTTGTTAAGTGATTTTTACCGACATGATGAACACGATGTAACATTTTATTGTGTAGTTTAACTATGATAGCACACCCCACAGAACATTAAAAAAAAAACTACAGCATTATTAAAGTTCAAATAAATTCAGATATTGCAATTAATTCACAAGACATTTAGAAGCAGGGTGCACAAAGTAAACTCTTGCCATAGTTTTTGTAAGCACTCATTCTAGACTTGGAGTAGTCCACTGAGATAACCACAGGAACTAAATACATTTATACCTTAATAAAATGGAACCAATAACAGAAGCAGTACTCTGAAAAGCAGGAACTAGAAAGAAATGTTGCAGTACTGATCTTAACAAGTATCATAATGCAAACAGCTGCTAAGAATATACCACTCGTTTCCAGTTTCTAGTGATATGTGTTAAAAGTAAATACGAAATATTTTGAAATTCAGCAGAAAATAAACAATGTCCAGAATGAAGATGCCCCTTCTGCTAAGAGTAAACAAAATCACGCTTTCCTGAACACAGTTAACTTAATAAGTCACTAGGTTTTGTAACCAATAGATCAATTTAAGCTTAGTTCATCTCCAAATAGAACTTCTAGAACTACAAACAATAGTGCTTTTCTCTCACTTCCACACTATGTATTTACTGAAAAGCATGCTTTGTAGATAAGTATCACTTCAGCTCCAGCAGAATTAGTGTTTCCAAGCACTGCCACAGCTCATTATATCCCCAAATCATTAATCAGATCCAAAATACAATAAATATTTTTCATGGTTCCATCTTCTTTTCATGTCAGCTTGATATTTCCCTTCACTCTTCATTCTTTAGGCATGTATATAATGCACCTGCCAGATTACACCAGCATCTGAACGAAACCAAGAGCTTGTCTTTATTATCCCAGCCATCCAGACATGCAAAGGATGTGACTTAATTAGGCTGTGACTTCATAAAGTCACCTGGAAACACTGCCTAGCAATGAAACTGTGCCCCTTGACTGTCCTTGCCATCCATGCATTCAGTTCAGTGCAGGCACTGCTGGGATTCTGCTGCCCTCCTTCACGAACATTTGAAGGGCACTGGTAAAACATTATTGGGATGTAACAAAGGAATCCGCATCCCTACTTCACTGAATGTAGGTGTCCTCAATTCCCCTTGTCAAACCTTCATCTTCTAAATCTTCTTCCTGACCATGGTTAGTTTTGGAAGAGGATCCCTTTACCGACTGCTAAACTGCACAAGTTTAAATTCTGCCCTGTGGCCTACCTGCTGAACTCTAGATTCACTACTGCAAAGGAGAGAAGTTGCCTATTCTTACTCCAACCCACCAGGAAGAAAATGTTCCTCCCTGTTTCTGTAGAAAACGCATGCCCACAGCAGATTATGTAAATCCATTCTGGATTAGGTGGATTTGAACAACTGCTCAAGAGTGAGAGAGGACCAGACTGGAGACAGCGGACTGTAAATAATGGTTTTTGTTCCAGTTTCCATAAATAAACCTTATGGGCCTGTCTAGCACATTATCTTGCCTTCCCCCTCCCCTCACCTTCCACAGGTAGCAGCAAGAAAGCATTAGAAGACATTAGCCATTTTTCCCGTTACAAAAGGACCAGGCTGCACAGCCAGAGAATATTCTGTTTCCTCGGCCTAGCTTTTTGTCTAGTTCTTATCTGACCAATGAAAATCACACAGAGCTGAATAAATCCCCACAGAGATTACTTTCGTGACATATCAATGAGGTTATAACAGTGGTTTCATGACACGCTCCTTCCATAACTGCAAAAATATCACTGGTAATTACCTTCTCATCACCTCAAGCTGTCTATCTGATGGCACAAAATACTACTGGCATGTTTGAAAGCAGTGACTGCTAACTAATGTTTTAGAGCAGTGCTATGCTAGTCCAGACTATAACTGATTTCCAGCCATCAAGGATTTACATTACCATTATACAAAAGGAATCTTAAAACAGCTTTGGGTGTAGATACTCGGTAACAAACTAATACATTAAGCACAGCTTTTTGCTGCTTCTCCACATGGTCTGTTCATTAATGTGTTTGTACTGCTACCTATTTGTAAGTTGTATTTGAGATTTTTAGAGCAATTCCCTGTTTGGAGATGGGGTGGGGGAAAGCTGTATTTCTCTTTAGTTGTTGTCATGGCACTGAGACCTGAAGGATGCTCCTCAGTGAGTGCTTGTTTCAAAAAAACAAACCTCTGCCAAGTGCAAAAAGCATTATGACAGGACCTGCTGAAAGTGTCCACAAGAAAAGACTATCAAACTTCCAAATCTTTCAAACATACTGAGTATTTTATTTGGATAGGAAGTCAAAGAAAATACTCCTTTCTTTCCTTCTTCTTGCATTAAACTTCTAGAAACTATCATTTACAGTAAAATAATTTTGCTTTACAGTAAAAGAATTGGATGAAGCAGCCAATCTTTTGTTTCTGCGATACCTTTTCAGAATTTATTTAAAAAAAAAAAATTATGGACACATTTTAAAAGCTGTTAGCTAGTGCTTGAGGGAACGGGAGGAAACATCTCTCTTTGAAGTTTAGCTACTTAACAACCGCTGGAGACTAACTTACCCGAATTCCCCCCCTGCTTCCCTCTCCCAACACCACTGCCAAGCAGCTGGGCTCATTTGAAATGTATTTTAATTTGACAGTGAACCAATTTACCTTTTCACATGAAAGTGAAACTTCACAGCACCCCAGGAAACTCAGCAGCCCCTCTGGAGATGGAAGAGGAAGGAAAGGGAGGTATATTCTTCTTTCAGAAAAGAAAAGGAAGACCAGGAGGACCAGAATAACCACGCTTCTTCTGAATGCGTCCTGTTCATTAATATACCTCATGAATGCCTTTCGACAAGAATATCACCTCACTTACTTATGCATTTAATGCATACAAAGGCTTTATTACAACATCGGCATTACTGCATTCAGCCTAAGAAGCTTTGTCTGTCTGTATATACTATCAGCTCGGATTACTATTAATAGAAGACTTCTAAGAATTTTTGGGTTTGGTTTTTTTGTCAGACTCATAGCCAATGCTGATGTTTAAAAGTTCTAGGGGTTGGTACTCATAGAGAAGTTTAACATCACTTGGTATGAACAACCTTGTTACAGCTATTGAGCCCTAGTAACCTCCATCTTCAAGAAAAATACTGAATTTACTATAAGTCAAAACTGACTAATGAGGAAATTATCAGTTTTACACAGTGGGTCATCTGAACCCCAAAGCATTTGGAAACACCTGGCTATTCAGAGATACACACCCACCAATAAGCGTCTTAAAGGAGAAAAAAAAAAATTATAACTTTAAAAAGAGATAAAGGGAAAAGTGCTCAGGTTCTGCCGAGCAGATATAACATGACTGGTTGTTTTTTTATTGCGGCTTTTTGTTTCTGGGTTGCTTTTTTTGTTTGTTTCTTTTTGATTTGTTATGTTTTTTGCGTTAAGGACTTAGTACAAGTTGAGCAGCTTGCCTGCTCTAAGTAAGCTACTGCAACAGCTAATACTGTTAGGAATGATAGGAGTACTGATGAAATTCTATAGACTTAAGATTAATTTGCAAATGAATGCACCTGTGCTACCTACAAAGAGAAAGAAATCTTTCACATCTGTATTTTTAGTAAGTATAATCAACTGCCTCAAAAAAGAGGTTTCAAGAAAGATCCCGTGCACTGTTTAACAAATGGTGCTATAGAATGAGATTCATCATGAACTGATTTATGATGGAGCAAGCATGTGGAGGAAATGTTTTCCTCTCAGTGGTTATTGTTTTCCAAAGGAGAAGCAGTAATTCCTAACACACAGAACGAACTCCAAATTATGTAGCCACAACCTCTGGTTCAATTTTACTTCTGTACTTTCTTAAAGTGATGTGTAATCAATACAGTTTTATTTAATACTCGTGTTGAAAGAAGGCAAGCAGTAAGTCCCACTTTCTTAAATCAATTATTCTCAAAGACTTAGAACACAAAAATCAGCTTGGAAAGAGGAAAAAACAAACAAAACTCTGCGAGTCTTCCTGGACTTGCAACCATTGCTTTCCCATGAAAGTACCACTCTATCTGAATAATCCATCAGCTTTTCATTCCTTCTACCTATCTTTTCTTGTTTGTATGGAAATGGCAGATGAGTACTTGAGGAATACCAAACACTGAGCATCTCACAAAAAGAACAGTGAGTATTTCATAAATTTCCCACCTTGACATTAATTACATTTTGATTTTACATATGGCTACCTTTTAGCATTGTTTTCTTAATCATGAATTCCTATGTAAGAAAATACGGTTAGTTTTATCAATAACAGGTTCATTAGAAAATTACTAGTTGAGTTCTAGTTTCTATATTTTAAAATCGTTAAATTTTAACTGCATGCAAAATGAAAAGAAAAAAAGAAGAAGCTAAGGTATATATGTAAGGAATTTTCCCACACACTTCTAGTCTTGTATGCACTGTGTTTACAAGACTTCTTATGTATCTGTCAGTTATTACTAAATAATTCAGTGAAAGAAAACATGAAGACAAATTAGGAGTGCACCTGCAAAGAAGATGGTACAAACAGATTTCCTCAGTCTATTTCAAATCCATGGTGTGTTAGGTGCAGATGCCTGCTTGACCACAAAACACACGACAAAACGTGCATGTTATATTTCTTGATAGACAGCAATAGAAGAAAAAAATATTAAGGAAAAAAAAATGCTTTGCAAGGCTAGCTACTGGCTGTCCTCACTCGGAAGTCATTTTAATTGTCTCATGTCTGAATTTGACAACCATGTGCTCGGCCCTGAGAACAGGCATACACTGTTATTATAGTTACTTGTTTTCAGCTGTTCCAAGGTTATTATTTAGAAAAATTACTGAGTTATATCATGACTTCTTCCCTGGGCGGTAAAGAGGATATCATTGGTGTGGTATTTTTCTTGCTTCCTTGCAAAATATAAAATACCACTGACTAAATTTTCAAAGCAATGCATTCCCTCAACACTAATGTAAATAACGGTTCTCAATAAAAGTATTCTCAATTTACCTAAAAACACGCTGTGATTTAAAACAGATGAGATCTTCTGCCACTTTGAATGTTTTACACTCGAATTTATTCTGATACTTTAAATACCTCATGAGAGAGCTTTTTAAAAGAAATTAAGGTTTTATTTTGATGGAAAGTTGGTGGACTTCTAAGACTGGCAGAATATATTTCTTTAAAAATTAAACTAATTCCTTCTCTGTTTGAGAAGAATAAGTCAGAGATTCAATTTAAACAGTTAACAAAATCTCATTCAAATACCAAGACCAATTAATTCCTGACCAATTAATTTATTGGACTTTATGTAGTCTTCTAATAGGAGATTTATGTATCAGCAGATTAAAGGTGGAGACGAGAAAAGGAGAATGGATAAGAAGAATGGAGTAGATACAGGCTGACAGGGTTCACATGAACTTATTTTCCATTGTGTCTCTAATTCAAATTATTAATTGGGTTTACACTTTACATACATTCTGTTCTTCCTCTACAATTTGTATTTCACAGTTTATTATAACCAGGTAAAGTATGTGCTTGCCTAGGAATCCTGATTTCCCTTTAAACCCCGATTTTTCCTGTGTTAAACTTAATTATAAGGATTAATAGTTCTTAATAGTTCTTTGATTACATTTCTGCCATCCTTAGGAAGAAAAAAAAAAAAAAAAAAAAAAAAGCCCTTATTATTTCACTAATCAAAACAGTAATTAATAGATGATCTGATTAAGATATGATTACAAATATTTTTAACTAAAGGATACTTCTGAAGGAAAAAAAAAAAAAGCATTTTAGCACAACTACAGCACTCATGCTTGCAATTTATTAAACAGTAATGGATCAATACTGTAAAACATGGAAAAAATTTAACAGCCTTTTGATTTTGTTCATAGAATAAATTCACTTAAATTGCATTATTCTGTGTTTCATCTCTGGTAAAATTTTGTCTGATGCTGATATTCTACACGGAATTATATTTATTTTTCTTCTGTATTTTTATTGTTTGTGTTTCATTTTGCACTATGTTATTACAAGAAATGATACTTCTAAAGGAATTGAGTGCTTGAAAACATTTCTTTGGGATAAAAACATCAAACAATTAATTTGTGCAACTTCCACTTTTCTCATTTCCTTAAAATGAAAGTTGTTTTAATTTTTAGAAATTAAATGAAACCCTGATCAAAATGAACAATCTCACTGTATCAGTCACTGTAAGAAGGCGTTACATTCTTATGGGTTAGTAAGTTTAGGATGTTCATGTTGAGAAATATCTGTTCAGCCAGACAACAAAAATACCCCTGAAATGCGTTTGCTACTTGAAGGTAAAAAGAAGAAACACTGCAACAACAGTACAAGATAGTATGTAACAAACATCAACACTTAAACATGCCTCTAAAGAGACAAATTTATGTGGATAGGCATCATACTGTACACCAGACAGACTGTTGAACACCAGCTGTTAAACTATTTTCCTTTCTATCCTCCTCAAGGCAAACGAAGGGAAATTTCTCTACCACAACCACATAGCATTGAGGCTCCAGAACACTGGTATATCACAGCACACCATTCAAACCATCAATTAACAGGAAACCCCGGCAGCATTAATTAAATTAATAAAGTCACTGTCCACTTAGGTTATGATAATACGTATGCTCCCTTGCATAAAGAACACATGGTATCTATTAAATTTATAGAAGTCCATCCATTACATAGTTTTGCCCCAGAAAAACAAGTTACTTGCTAAGTAATTTTAAAGAAAACTGTGTGCCTGCTGCTGTGACTTTAAATCACAGAAAATCCTATTTGATGGACTGCAATGGAAAAATAAAGAAATCATATATAATTTCATATGGTTTGTTTGAACATATGGAAAAATGAAAACACTAACTGTTTAGAGTTTGAAGTAAAAAACAATCAAAGGTAATCCTTTAAAATTAGGGTTCAGATTAGTCTCTGCAAAGGATGCTGTTTAACTGAAACATCTGGTAGTGTTATGTTGAGAGACAGACCTTTTTTAACTTTGGAAATGAGATTAGTAGATCCGTTATTTGTAAGTGTCCGAGTAATTTCTAATTATTTTATCTGGGTCACAGATAATCCGCTTTTACAGGGCTCCCACAATGACATCAGAGGATCACTGCTGAACTGATTATCCTGTTACCTTCCACCATCCATGGGAAGATGGGATTTTCCTTTTGTACAGAGGAAGAGAAAGAGAGAACTGTCTGATTGCTTTAGACAGGTGGCAGCCAACAAAACAAAAAACAGCGCAGATCTTGAGAAGAAACCAACCCTCACATATGCAAAGGGTACCGCATGCCTTACAACAGGCCAGAAAACTGAGTATTTTCAGTAGTGAAAATCAACCTCACTGGATACAAAGCAAAGTGTTTAAAAAAAAAAAAAAAAAAAGTTTCTTTGCAACATATCAAGATGATCAGAAAAATCGTTCTTTAAATGCCACGCCATAGTGTTATAGTGTTTATTACTTGAACTACAGTAATATCTTGTAAATCAAACATAAACGATCTGTCAGAATCTTACCATACTGGTAGAAAACCTGTGTTTTCTACTGATAAAAAAACCAACCCACACCATCCTGATTTCTGTAAGCAGAACTGGAACATGATTCTATGAGCAAAACAGACAAGTGCAAATGTCAGGGCTGGTCTTCTACTAATACATACTCAAGTAACCTGACAGTTTCACCTTTTTAAAGGAGCCTGGATTACAGCTCTTTACCTCTCGTAATCATAAATTTGAAGCCATCTATAGCTGATAAGAAGACTTTTTTTATTTCCCCTTCGTGAATTTATGTCTTTTCACATGAATAAATTTGGTTTATATGCACTTTTCTAGGAAAACAAGTACCTGTTGTGTAGAAAAAAAAAATAACGAACAGTGGACTTCTTAAAAAAAAAATGTGAGGAAAACGTGTCTTTGGAAAGGAAAGAAGCTTCTGGACACTATTTGATTTAACTTCTTATCAAATTTTATTATGCGATATAAGGATAACTACAGAAAAAAGAAGGTAAATGGAAATAAAATGAAGTAACATCTGTTCTTCAAGATCTGCTCTTAAGTTCAGTGCAAGATATTCTTCCTAAACAGACACTGCACTTGTCGTTGCAGTACAATGTCATTAATTGGCATAAGCAGTAGTTACTCGAGACAGCATATTTTGGATGTTTTTGTAGAAAACTATTTTTTTTTTTTCTAAAATGGAACTGCCTCAAGCAAAACATTAATTTATATATAAATACTATTTTTATTGTTTATGACAAACCAACAAATGCATTAACTATTTCTCTGCCTCGATTGAGGTAGTTTGGAAGCACATGTACTAGAGCTATCCTGTTCACTTGCTCTCCTTGCAGTGACTGAGAAATAATTGCTCATGGGAGAGCCTCAGCTGAAGCCATCTGAACTAAGTGGTACCAATAATAAAAAGACATTATTGCATTATTCACAGCAGAAGAACAACTTTTTTCTTTTCTTTTTTATTTTTTTTTATTTTTTTTTTTTTACTTACTGTACTATTCTAAGCTTGCCTTTGCTTCCCAAGCAGTCATTGAAAAACACTTTGCTGCCTAGGAATCTACAAATACTGGCTCATCTCCTGTTAAGAAAGACAAACTTAAATTGACATGACAAGCAATGACAAGGAATTGAGGACTGAAAAATACATTGTGATGCACGGAAAACAAGCAGGCCTTCAATACTACATGATCTACTATGGAAATAACTTCAGACCATGCTTACTTCTTGGGTGAAGTTGATTTCTATCACCCAGCTCTTCAGAAGCACGAAAATAGTTAGTAATAAGACTGTCATGCTGAGAATTTAAGAAGAGTATCCTCTAAATTAGAATCTGAGACTTTCTCCTTGTTTCAGAGATTTCTAAATTAGACATAATTCAGCTACTTTTATCTCCAAGGTATCCAAATAAAAGTTACACAAGAGAGGAAGAAGTGCTAAAATTCAGGATGATCAGGAGAGTAAAAGGCAAACAGAGTTTTGGGAAAGAACTGCAGGAGAATGACAAGAGCCATGTGCCCTTCCTGCTACAAGAGTGTTACACATATGCTAGTTTCTAGGGAGAAAGCACTAATCTCATATAAAGTGGCCACCTCAGCTGCTCCCCAGTTCACGAGAATAATTCATGTCAAAAGTTCCTCTAAGGACAGTTTTTGCCAACCAGCTGCTCTACTCTCATTGTGGGAAGTCACCTCCCCTGCTCTTTGACTGCCTGAACCTTCAGATGAGATATAAATAGCAGTGCGCTCAAGATACTCCAGCAGTAATGGCACAATAAGAAAGGTGGAATACATAGCCAGAGAGATTACTGCATATTGGGTAACGCAGTCCGTTCATCACTTTGCACAAGAGCCATATGTAAGTATGTAAGTTACAATGGTTTTATTTTTACAAAAGACAACTTTATCCAAGCATCTACCAGTATCCACTGAATACACATGACAGAGGACAACAGGAGATAACACCCATTTTTTCCTTAGTTTAGGAACTCTTACATAAAGGATCTACTGTTATAACCAAGGAGACTTGCACAATGACACGGATCAGACAACTGCACTGCAACACAGGAATTTGGCAACTGTCCGCACGCAAAGCAGAACACCACACCTGCACTTCATAATACGCTTTGCTACTTTAAGCTATTGGACCGTTTCAAACATATTTGAGTATCTTGGGTATGCTCTTTCCATTACGAGTTCGATATTTCTGACTTCGGGAAAAAAAAGTATCAAGGAGAGAAAATGCCAGAATTTCTCCTTAAAAACCTGTGAAAAACTCCTCTTCCTTCATACGGCTGATTGAGTAATGATAGCCTTATTACGGTGAAGCAATACAGTACAGTAATGTAAACTCTGCTCAGAAAAGCGACATATGAAAGGGGAACTTCATTCAAATGTATTCCATATATTCAACTTTACCTGTCCTGCTGCTGTGGCAAAAAAAAAAAAAAAAAAAGATAAACTAGCAATTTTCCTTCTATAAGCATGGACAATCAGTACAATCACCAGAGTGCTCTGAACTAGAGAGTACCTATCTTGCTTCACATCTGAGCTACATTTCAATCATTTGTATTTGAGTAGTGATCATACTGTGGAAATCATCCATACATACAGAAGCAAGAAGGTCTCATTTCAGGCACTAGCTCTTTACTACTGGAGATGCTATAGAAGGAAGAAAACTATGTTTTTTCAGCCTTAGCTGCTTGTATTACTTTTATTTAGAGACAGGAAATAGAGACTATTGGCTTGGTGTCTGGAAAGTTACATAATGATTGTCTGTAAGTTCATTTTAAGGAGAAGAAAAAGCTTTGCTACACTACAAGTCAAATTTAGATACATCTTGATTTTATTTTTACCTTCCAAAATCCAATTTTGGCAGAATTTGAAATACAGGTAAATAACAAAGATAAAACCCAGCAAACTTGAACTTACTTAGCTCATCCAGCCAGAGGCCCAAGCTCTCTTCCAACCCACTTGCAGATATCTGTGCTGTTTCAGCAATTTCTCAAGTGCATGATATCAAGGACTGCAATGGAGCAATCAAAGTAACTGCACATTCCTATGTCTGCATTTCTTTTAAAATAACCTCAAACCTTCACTACTAGTCTCTGATGATTGTCTAAATTGTGGTTAATTTTTATCTGTACCTTACAGTAAATTTCATCACAAATTCATCATTTTAAACAGAGCTCACTTCAAATAAAATTTGCTCTTTCAAATAAAATTTATGCAGGAATGCTGGGTGCTGATCTCCAACACAGTAAGCATGTTACTACTACCTCTAAGCAACTATATTTTATTGTTTCTACAGGACATGAATGCGTCTACACTGCATTTAGCACTGTGGATGAACACATCCATTTTCTTTGTTTCCCTATTCTAAACATCACAAGCGTCTTTGGTAAGCCCTGAAACTACTCACCCGCTGCCCTCTCATCTGCGTTTTTCACTGGCTACCCAAAACTTTTGGGAAGTGCTCATGGAGGAGGCAAATCCCCACACTACAACACTGACAAACACTGTACGATTAGATTTTCTGACACAAGTTACAGGCTAAGCACAACCTCAACAACAGATTTGGGGTTTTTTTTGTTTAAAGTTTGACTAGACTAGTAGGATTAAAACACTGAAACAGGTTAAGCAGGGAGGTTGCGTTGCTTCTGTGTTTGGATATATTTGACAGAGGATACTGAGAATATCACTGAATAAACCTTTCTATGCAGCTGGCCCTGCTTTGAGAAAAGGTTTATCCTTCAGAAGACCCCTTTAGCCTACATTATTCAGTGCAGTAGTATTCACACGGTGTAAACAGGCATCCCAATTACAGATTTCTACTTCCCAGTAAACCCAGACCCAAAACACCGAGCATAAAAGGCAAGCATAGAAGTCCCACTTCAGGTAGAGTGCAGTGAGAGGCCCTACTTCAGACCTGCACCTTCTGCTGTCTGACTCCCAGAGACCGTAGAGTCTATCTATATCTTCAATACTGTGGGGTGTTTGTTTGTCAAATATGACAAAAGAAATCATTTAGGCATGCTGGAGCTCAACAATCCACAGAAAAGGAGGTCGGTCTTGAAAACATTATTTTCAGCTCCTACCTGATTCAGGGCACTAGCCAGCTCAGTAGGTGCAATGGGACATACAACACAGTACATTACAGAACTGGCATAGAGAATACAGCTTTTCATTATTTGGTAGGCTGGTGGCAGCCTAACTGCATAAGGGGTCAGACTGGTGGAAAAACATATTAAGAGTTCACGTGCGTCACAGAGGCAGTACAGAAGGCAACCTGTGTCAAAATACAAATGTTCCAAGTTTCAGGTGTGTCTGACAATTGGTTTTCACTCAGTTTTTCTTTCATGTATATTAATAGCATAGATGGATACTGATAGTCAGTGCCAAAATTTAGTGTAGCTTCTGGCAGCAGCAGGCAGAATAGAACCATACACGCAGGTTTTGTTTTCTTCTCTCCTGCATCATTTCTGTGTTTTGGCGTAGTAAAGCATGCCTTTTTGCTTCTTTTCATATAACCATTTAGCAGTCTCAAAAGACATGCACATTTCAGCATATGAACATCAAGGCTTCTTGAGTTTTTGTCTCCCTCCACCAGTGGGAAAAGGAGTAGAATCCAGATGTCTGCACCACTACAGTTTGATACCTAACAAGGCAAAACTCTAAAGTACACAGACATAAAGATGTGTGCAGGCATTTAAACAGAGTTGACTTGTCAGCCAGACCCTGGAACAGAAATCAGGCACACAATTAAGGGGCACAAAGGTAAACAGAGCTAGAGTTGAGAGTGCAGAAAGCTGAAAGATGGCTAAAGAGTGTATTATTTTTGCAACAGTCACACAAGAATCAGAAGGCAGGAACTTAGAGAAAGAAAACACAACGGAAACAATATTATTTTTATCTAAAAGATTTCAAAACTATACAGTATTGTTTGTCCTTTATTCCACACAAAGGAATTACATAATACAATTGGAAGGTTTTCCCACTATGCATCTGGTAGGTTAATACACAAACCCTGGTAATGCCAGTATTAATTCTCAGGTAGATCTCAATCAGTTGTAGTCACAAAGATGCAGTTATCTTGTACTTCATTGTGTCTAAAAAATGTCTAGCAAACTAGATCATACATTCTTTCAGATATGCGGAGGTCTGACTAAAGCACCGTCTTTGTTCAACACTGGAGTACTCTAAACATTTCTATGTATTCTTAATACAGTTCTAAAGGATTCACTAGAAGTGACTAACTTCTAATGTACAGAAGAAACAAGTGCTTGCTTCTCACAGATATTTATTAAATTACTAAATACATTTAAGTGAGAAACATTTCAATGTAGAAGTGGTTTTCTGGGTTACTCTTGTTTCCTTCTGTACATTTAAGTATAGAATATAAATTTGTACTGTAACAATTTACAGTCATAATACAGTCTCACTCTACAGTTAATTAACTGAGAAGATACGAAAGCTTGTTTACTAACATTCTTAGGAAAAAGTATTTGTTCTGAAAATGTATGATTTATCAGCAGGCCTCACTATCACAAAGACTAACTGAGACCATGGCATATAAGAGTTTAAAATTAAAAACAAATAACAAAGTATAACAAAGTAAGTACTTTGTACACTTTATCAATCCATAACAATGTAAGGTTTTATTTTATTAACACAAATCAGGAAATTGCTTTGATAGGTGAATTATTAGACACTGCTTTGATAGAAGGCTTCTTAAGATTTCCTTGAAGACAAGACTCTTGATAAAGAACATCACAAATAGGTGGAAATAGTGGGAGGGTTTCTCTGTTGTCCTTTAAATACCATGTGCTTTTCTGTTTTTATTAATTTTATCAAAAATAAAATGAATATGTATTTCTAAAAGTAAGGGATTAGATACTTACAGTGAAAATACCAATTAGCTGAGTGTAAAAGAGTCCACTTATTCCACCTAATATTATTATACCCATGAAGGCAGATATTCGTAGAAGAGCAAGTTCATGTCTAAATACAAAAACATCCTAGAACAAGACAGAAAGGAGAGAGAGACTTTAGAACTTAAAAATTAATTTAAGTCTTTGAACTGAGTGTACATACTAGGTAAGAACCACTCTAGATGATTTCCAGCTAGGAGCAAACACTGGATTTGGAGTTATGTGGCAAATCACCGATATATTTGAGTGCTACATTTATGAAACCATCATTTATGTACATAAACAGTTTTTTCACTATACTGCTAAAAATTCAGGTATTTAAATTGAGGGAATGTATTAAGCTCAGATGAGCTGTTCCTCACTTTTTCCACCTTAAGCAGTGTCAGATTGTTATATACAAGCTTTAAAATATAAGAAAGCCATTCTATTAAACAGCCTAATGTATAGAACTTACTGTCTCACAGCCACAACAAATATCATTTTAACACCGTCTCTTTATCATAAAAATAACATTCCTAGCTTGAAGACAGTACCTAAAAAACCAAAGTATCTCAATTTTCTTGGACTAACTGTAATGTTGCCTATTATTCCACATAAACTTATCTTTACTCAGCCACAAGTGATAGCCTATCACATTGGATATGGATGCACAAAAAAGCTGTCTCAAAGCAGAGGATACGAATTTACTGTACAACCTGGTCTGGAAAGTCTGCTTTTAGCCAGTAGAAAATAGGAAAAGCACAAGAGAGTTTTAAAGCTCTTCTTCAAAGGATAAAGCACCTTATTTTTATCACTGGAAAACATTTGTACATTGCAGTTACTGTAGATGTACTGCAAGTTCACACCCCATCTTATCCTTTGATAATGAGTTAGGGCACCCATTCACTTATTTATAAGTCATGATTATGTTCTCAAGGCTGTCTTTTGAATGTACACATCTGTTCTTCCACTTAGAAAAGCCAGATCACAGCAGGAAACTATTAAAACCTCTCAAGTAAACTTTAAATTACAACCAGAACATAAAAGTGAAGTGAATGAAAAAAAGATTCCTACTGCTTTTGAACTTTTTTTCTTTATGCTCAACCACTTGGACTCAAGGAAGAAGAACTCAAATTCAGGAATACTGGGGTTTAATTGAGAACACACACACATAGAATTTTAAAAGGTGTATGATTTTGCATTTATTTCCACTAAGTCAGAAAACATAAAACCAGGAAAAAGTTTACAATGCCTACTACAGTCAATAATAACGGGAAGAAGTAGGAATCACTAATTAAACAGCTAAATCAGAAATCAAAAAAGCAAAACACACTCTTTTTCTAAACTGGTAATCCAGCTCTTGCTAAGACTGGCATTTTTTTTTTTACAGATGTAGGGAATGTACTCATTTCCATTCTATTCAATTCTTTTTTATTCAGTCAATCAGTTAATTCAAAATAACACCCTCTCAAAATCAGTCATGATAATTTCAGTTTCCCTTTCAACCACCTTCACCCACATTTAAAGAAAAGCAACGTAAGATACTAAGTTCTACCAGATACATAAAATATCTTAATATCTTCATACATACAGTGTTTTGTTGATCAGAAATGTTTCTACACATTTATCCTTATCTTGACAGAAAACACTAAGGTATAAAAGAAGACTGCCAGCAGTGAAGTCGCATTCTGGATCTAGCATTACACATTCTCATTAATACAAAAGATACATATAACCTCCCAAGAGTTTGATGGATCTATTCTCTTGAAAAGTCTTCAGAAGAAAATCGGAAATAAATTTTAAAAATCACCCAATAGCAAATAAAATCATACTGCAAGGAATAAGGAGAATACCTTACATTTTCCCTTTGAACTCATGATAAAACCAGAAATTGTCTCAATTCAGGATTACCAGGCAAGATATACTAAAAGAAATTTTAATTAATTAATTAATTAATTAAGTGAAGACCAAGGACTCCTATTCTATCTTTCCTTCCTCCCTAAAACATGAAAGCATCTACAGCAAAAGAAGCTGCTGAATTACTAATGAGAAGAGGTGACATCATCAGTATTTTTTTTCTCAGCTACTATATGTCCCCAGGGTAATCAAAGCCTCTGATGCAATGATGAACTAGAAGTCACTACTGAGCCCTCACCTAACAATCTGTGGAAACAAGACAGTATTTTTCTGCAGAAACCCAAACCATTTGCAGAAATAGAGCTACTTTCACAACTCTACTGTGATACAGAAATGTCATTCCATGAAAGCAAGAAAATAAAACATTTTAAAAGGAATTCTTTTAAATGGCAGCATTGATAATAATTATACATTTAGGATGTTGCTGCTTTATACATGAGTTCATCTTGATCTGTTTTTATTATTCTTTCTCAGTACTGACAAAAAAATCTTCCCTGATAAGAAAACCATGGAAAGGTACCATGAATCAACCCCAAGACTAGTCAATAACTCATTGATCCCTCTTGCCAAGCCAAGTATTTTGGACAGTTCCTCTTGTTCAAATGTAATTATTCACCCATCTCAGTGTACTAACAGTACTAAGACAGCTTGCCTCTGTCTCCAAAACCACACAAATTGCATTCAGAGGAAGAACTACACAGACAGAGCCACAAACTGCAAGCATACATACATAAACTAACATCATCAATAAACAAACTGTCTCTCCCGGTACAATAGAGTTTTGTTTCATAGCAGCTTTTTTCCACATGTGGCCAGGCTAACATCAGTGCTCTTGCCACAGATGTAATATACACTGGTTTAACAATAAAAGCAGCACTTTAGGTAGCCAACCCCTTTGTCTTCTTTTGGTCAACATCACAGTCTGACTGTTCTGTCTAATCTTCAGTACAAATGGGTTGTTGCCACACTTTTCCTACTTCCTATGTAGCTTAGATACGCTGTGTCCCATTCATGCTTTCCCAACGCAGTTTGTTGCCTGTTAAGAGAGGCTCTTAAGCTTCCATTAGCAACTACTTCTACCCGTACAAACCAGAAAGACTGGGGATTACTTATGAAAAGACATGGATAGAAATGTGTGGAACATAAATTTGGCACAGAGTAAGAAAGTGAGGGCTGTACTGCAAACCATGAGATATAACATCTTTATCTCAGTAATACCCAAACTTTCCACAGAAAGCAAATCTCCATGACACAGTCAAACAAGACTTTCTCTTGTCTCTGCCCCATGGCAGAACATACACCATGCCTTCATTTCTAAGCATCATCTGTCATGGATGATCCCTGTAACACATACTAACTAATGCTGACCACAAAGACTGTCACAGGTTCATCCTCACATGTAGGAAAGAGGTCAAAACTGATGAGTACAGCACAAGGTCATAAGAAGTGATGCGACTACTATTTCCAAATTCAACTTTTTCGAAAAAGGCATGAAAACATTTCAGAGGTCCATGTTATTTACAGTACTATTATTTTCCAGGGTTTACAATTTTAAGAACAGCGCACTTAGTACAGAGGACACAGCTTCCAGCAGAACTAATCCAGGACTATGGTATCTCTTCCAGAATAAAGTGAAAACAGCCATCAATTCTTCATAAATTTGCATTTTAAAAGCAACACATTTTCAATTCTGCTGCATAGTATATTAATTGTGAACAAAATACAGTAACATTCCATCTTTCTCTTAGGAAAGGGACACAGAATAAGCTCCATAATCTATAACCTGTGTATTTATTCTCAGTTGCAAATGTCTGGCATTTTTGTCTCAATCTGGTGATAAAGTCAGTCTATCAATCTGGATACCACAAAAACAGTACAGAATACAGAAAAAAGCCAGGCTGCCAGCAAAACAAAATACAGGTTTTGCTGGAGAGAAAATTCACTCACACACACACACACACAAAAAAAAAAAGCAAACAGTACTCCAACTATAAAAATAATTGTCTACACAGGGCTCAACCCAGAGTGTTAATTCTGAAATTACTTTAGATGTAGAGAAAGGCAGAACAACCTTGGCATAAAAATGACGCTACCAACAGATCAAGTTTTTAAAAAATGTTATCCTCTCAGTCTTTTTGTTTGTTTGTTTTTTAATGCAGACAATGTATCTATTTTCTATTCTTTATTCAGGATTCATATACTGTCCCTGTACCTATACAGGAGACTAGGCTGTTTTTTGGTTTGCTTTTGCAGAGAACCAAGGAGGCTAATTTGTTTTTAACACACAAAAAAAACCTCTCATGTCCTGCAGATCATTTCATAACCCCAAGAAAAAAATGCCTCCTTTAGTGTCTCAAGACTCTCCCAAACTTCAGGCTTTTCATGAAGACACAACTCTTTAGACTGAGCTTCCAAAAACCACCAAAGCTAGCTGAAGAACTCCTAATCTGTCTTATTTGGACCACAATGTTTTCTGCTAGGATCTTGCACAGACTATTTAATTATTATTTCCTTTGTTTCTAGTAGTAATTGCACTCCTCCTGCTGGACAAATAGAAGCAATAACCACAACCTATCCTTCTGACAGTAGATCAGTTAAAAGATCCAACGATATTATGTAAGACCTGAAGCTAAAACATTTTCTCTCTGTTGAAATGTTTCCCCTACTAGCTTTAAAGCTATCCCCTTCACCATACATACTTAGCTTAAAATGACCAGGTTTCTCTTAGTCTTTAAAACTCAAAATGCATATTTTCACCTGGGAAAAAATGCCAACAAGCAAACAGTGATAATATTTACTTATGAATTAATCAGTACTATGATAAAATGTTTATTTTGTAGAAGTATTAAAAGTGGTTTTAATTCCATAGCTTCTGTATTTGGTACTATTTCACATTTAAAAAATAAAAATTAAGAGAAAGGAGGGCACACAGCCAAAAACAAAAAATCACAAGTGCTTTTAATGAGCAGGAAGTAGGCTAATTCCAGATGGCTGTGTAGAAAAAATATCCTAGCCCATCAGCTCAGAAAAATACAAGATCTTGGATAAAACCAAAACTTCTACAACAAATAGCACTTCCAAGAAAGGTAGAATATACTGAAGTCTCTAAAACACTGTAGTACTTCAAGCTTAATTAATATCTGAAGCCTGAAAGAGCTTTGCAAGATGACTGTCAAAAAGCCTCCTTTGTAACCAAATTTTCATACTGCTCATCTGATATAAACAAAGGACAATTCTGACAAATGATTTTGTGCCTTAAAATTTTATGACAAAAAAATCTTAGCTACACTTGAAATAATCGGTCTAGTGGGGCCCTGGTGTCATATTCCAGGAAGAAATACTGACTAGACTCCCCAACAAATTATTCTTCGCTTTCTAAATTTCAGCGTGTGTTCCGAGTCCTCCATGTGAAAAACTAAGACAGATGAATAATATTAAGAGTAATACCAGTTTTAACACAGATCTGAAAAGATCAGACCTGCTTTGTCTACCAAATCTTTCTATTATGTTTGTATGCAATATACAATAACATAGATCCCTTTTTTCAAAAGCAAGAGTGTCATATGAAATGTCCATAAGGGCATAATGACCAAGCCAAAAACAACACAATTGAAACAAAAAACTACTGTGGTGTGGGATTTTTGCCCCATGAGTCTAAGTTTAGGCAGTCAAATACAGGAACCAGATTCATTGTTTAGGTTACTGCATTAAACCAAGTTGAAGTAATCATTTCATACATATTTAACCTCCTAACATCTACTTCTCTTAATGGGTATACATTAACAATACACTTGTCTCCAAAAGACGAAATTTACCCAATTTTAAGCTATCAAGAACAAACTTCAATATGCATTCATTTCCAAAACCATTTAGTATTTTTAGCATGCACAGGCTGTAAATGGACTGAAGCAAATATGATTTTCTGTTTCCTCTCTTGCATATAACACCTCCAAGCAAGGAATTTGGTTCCCTTCCATCCTACTTTTAATAAGTAATGCTAATTGACAGAACTTGGGCTCATTACCTAAAGACAGTGTAATTACTTAAAATTTATAACATTCAGGGCACTCTCTCAATAAAAAGGAAATATTTTACTATTAGATTAAGATTCCAAAATCCCAAGATATAACTCATCTACCTAGAATTTTACACAGATGACAGACTTTTTTCACTAATAGAGAAATACTCCAATTTTGCATCCTTGTTATCTCAGCAGCAGCTAAAACAAATTAAAATGGCTCCCTCAAATCATGCAATGCTTTTATAGCAAGGTAAACATAAAAAGCCCATTTACATACAACAGACTGGAAAGAAAGAGAGAAACGTGAGCATTCTTTGTTTTAACACAGACAAATGTACTGGCTATGGGTATGGCAGGGTTAGTTTTCTTCACCGCTGCTCATATGATGCAATGTTTTGAATTTACAGCCAAAATAGTATTGATAACACTGATATTTTTTGTCTGTTGCTGAGCAGTGCTTAGAGAGACAAGGCATTTTGCATTCCTCTTGATGCCCATTCCAGCAATTAATCTAGGAGCTCGTGAGAAGATGGAAGAGGACACAGCCAGGGCAGCTGGCCTCAACTGATCAAAGGGGTATCACACACCATACAACAGGATGCTCAATAACAAAAGCTAACGGAAACAAGAAAGAGGGAGGGGTGCTTGGAGCGATGGTGTTTGTCTTCCGAAGTGACCTTCACACATGTTGGAGCCTTGCTTTCCTGGAGATGGCTAAATATCTGTCTGAACATCTGTTTGTCAATGGGATGAATTCCTTCTTGTGCTTTGCTTGAACAGACAGCTCTTGCTTCGCCTATTAAACAGTCTTTCTCTTGGGCCATGAGTTTTCACACTTCAACCCTTACAATTCCCTTCTCTAGGTCACTGGGGGTAACTGAGCAAGCAGCTCTGAGGGCTTACCTGCCCTCCGTACATAGACAGTAACCTGTGGTCTGCCTCAGATGACATGGTACTATCTATGTAAAGACAATCCACGCAGCCAGCAAATTTTTCTGATTTTCATTTTACTATAATCCCTTGAATCATTTAAAAGGAAGTATTCATGTAGATTAAAAAGATAAAATAAGAAATACTTTGCAAATGAAGATGTCCTCTTTTCAGTGAGCTACAAAAATCCTAAATTCTGGTAAATTCGATATAATACGAACTTGGTATCTACGAACTTCACATTAGCATTTTTTCTAATTCTGGATGATCAAAAGAGTACATTCTTGTTATATCTTTTACCTCTCCTTTGACACATCATGTTCACGTATGCTTTTCTGGGAGCACTTGCAGAACGTCAAGGGAGTAAATAAGGAGCTCAGAAGGTTATGTCCCATTACTCCCTTCCAGAAACAGTATTTTTCAGAAAGTTTAGTTCTCTTATTTTACATCATTGAGGATACAAAATAAGGCAAGAGACTTACAATGTTCAACAAAACAGAAAATGAGACCTGCCTTACTGACATCACAGAGCTAGCCTACAGCACTTTTTGAAGAGGAACGTACTATCATCAGCAGAGAGCAACAGGGTGTCACATCAACACTGAATAAAAATAATCTGCAGCACTTTCAAGAAAACCTCAATAAAATGTAATGTGCACTACAAATTCCAGGAATGATCTTTGTCTCTTTACATGTATCTGTGATAGTATCTAATTTTGAATAGATTTTAAGCTTGTTTTCTAGGTTTTTCTACTTTGTGAGGTTGTGCTTGCATAGTTTGGGACAAAGTTTATTTCAGATTTTAGGAAGAGGTTTTTATGAATTTTTATGAGAAAGATCTCACCACTTTTTTTTTTTTTTTTTTTTTCCCAAAGTAAACAGTATCAGCTTTGCTGTTCTAATACTTTCAAGCATTCTGCAAATTTCAGGCCAGTGCCTTGAATATTCTGAACGCTACAGGCAGTAAACAAATAAGCACTAAATATAAAGACTTTACAACTTCAGTTCCATGATTGTAGAACATCTTTTTACTCTATTTCAATGTATAAGTTAATTTCCTCTGTGTGTCTGAATGCATTTTGCTGAAGACAAGACTTTGAAATATCATAACAGCATACGTTCACGTAAAACAAACCAAATTTAATTTTCCCTTAGCCCACATGACTTTTTCCAACCAGGGCAAAATATTGCTTCCAAGCCAATGTATGCTTTTAACCTTTCAGAATGATCACACGTCCTCAATCTTCCAGCAATATTACAATTTTCAAGTAGGTACTTTGTACAGAAAAAAAACATTCTGTACAAATTTACTTTAGAGAAAAATTAAAAAAAAAAAAAAAGAAGAAGAAGAAAAAATATCTAAAGTAGCTACATTGCTTTATACAAGTACTCACTGATCACTCCTAAAGGAATCTAGCTGTTTTGTCTCCTTTCCCAGATTTCTAAGAAATCTAATGTTAGGTTTCTAACACTTCAAAAATCATCCACCATTTTAGAATATATTGTTACTTATCATAATGAATTTGCTTACTTCACAATACACATCTGCATATACTTTTTTCACTCTTAACAAGAAAACCAGAAGGAATGTTTAGTAATCAAAATATTACACTACTAGCTATTAATTCAGCTTAGAGAGAAAAGAAATTCTTACCCAATTATCTTTTTTCAGAGGCAAAAAGTAGTAGTAATGGCAGAAATCAAGTAGCAGCGTATAGGAACTAAGAATTTGAGTGTAGAAACACAGCTGTAAAAACAGCCAATGATTGTCTTCACCAACACAATTATTAATCCTGCAGAGAAACAAAGTACATACAAAGATTGAAATATAAAGGCTTGTCAACACTATTTATGAATAGTCAGGCTACAAAACTACCAATTATCTTTAAGAAAAGTTTTGATGATTTATGGGTCAAATGTAAGGACTACAAGTAATAACGCCATTCTTAATCAAAGCAATGGCCTCCTTCTTAGAGATGGCAGCTACTGTAAAAAGTATGGCTACTTGGTCACTTAAAGTCTAAGCTGCCTTATTGAAATTACTGCTTAGATTACAAGACTTACTTCCCCTCACCTTCAAAGAGCAATGATACACTTACATTTTCAAGTAATACTCAGGTAACAAGATTAAAGTATCTGCAAGTATGTATTCTCCACTGATTACATTCCACCAGTATTGAACTATGTAGTCCAAAAGCTAGAAATGCAAATTAAAAATCTGTATTAAATCTGAACACAGGGTACTCCAAAGACAAATAAACACGACTAAGAAAAAAACATTAAACAGAGGAGAAGAAGAATAGTTACCCCTGTTCAGAAAGTCCTTCTGCAGTTCTTCCTATGTAAAGGAATCTCAACGACTCTAGAAATGTTAACTTGGACATTCAAACCTTTGAAATCTAGGTCTAGTCTGCTTCACAGAAGTCACACTGATGCATAAAATTTGGTTAGGTGTATAACCTCATACAAGCACAGCAGCTCTAGCACAAGCATTGGCACAGACAACAGTACCACACTAAGCCATAATGTCAAAAGTATTACACTGGCACTATTTTCTGAGTTGTAAACAGACAAAAGGCAAATTTGAAAATGGCTACATCAATACAGGACGACCCTGACCTCTATTCTATCCTTTTCATTTTGTCTACATTTCTTTGCTGGAAATTATACCACAGACCCACTGATGGCAAAGCTTATTTTCATTTTAAGCAACAATCAGGCTGTTTTACTTTAAACAAAGAATCTTAGCCAGAATGACCGTGTCTAGTCAAAGAACACTAAAAGAAGCAATTTCACTACAAAATAAGAGAGACCATGACAAATGGGATTTGCAATAAGGCAGTAACATCTTCTAACCAGCACAGACATTAGGTAAACAAAAAATAAAAAACTGTCTAAAAACCACAAAATATTTTCAGTATTACAAAAAGCATTCACTTGTGTGTTGAAGTTGTAATTTCTGACTTCCATCCAAGAAATAAAAAGTTTAATTTCTTACAAAAATATTTTTCCAGCACAAGAAACTAAATTACAACAAATTAATATGCAACACACAAATTAATTACATTGACATCAGTTCAAAGGAGTAAAACTTGCAACTTTTAAAATAAAATACACAAACTTCAGAAATTTTTATGATGTATAACAATTTGCCAGTGATTAAATGTTACACTGCAATGTTTTTTTTTTCCTAGTTTCGCTTGTAGGCAAAAAGGAATCTCTAAGCTGTTCTTACCCTGAACTAAATGCCTGAATGATTCAGCACTACTGGGAAAGAATGATCACAAATACACAATAGTCAGGACCACGAATTTTGGAAAGACAAACTAAAACAACAGTAGATCAATAGAATAAATGCCCTGGTCTTACCATGGACAGTGGTGATCCATCCTCCTCACGCAATGTCCACAACGACTACAGTGGTGTGAACGCTTTGGTCTCATCATATTGCATTTGTTACATAATTCCCAAAATTCTCTTTCTAGGGGAAATCATAAAGACAGCGTTAGAAAGGTTTAAACTCAGAACAGCATGCTCATGATAAACACATATCTTAGTGATATCAGGAGGAAAAAAAGAAATTTACTATGAGAGGAGTACAGTAAGCAGCTTGTTAAACAGAAACATCATACACTCTTCCCACCATTTCAAAACCTTGAGGACTCATATTTGTCAAATACAGCTAACTAAATTAAAATACATAATAAACGTTTCTGAAGCATCTTCCACCTCAAAGCACCTTCAGAGATGAAGAGATAAATCTCAAGACAAAACACTACAACAAATACATGTTTTATATAAAATATATACATAATATAATATATATATGTATTATATATACGTATATATACACATATATACAATATATATATATAAAAATATACATATTTATATAAAATATGCTTTTATTTAAAAATACACATGAGTATTCTATGCCCAACATGAGACGCATTAAACTGATCTCCAGAAATACCAACTAGCTGAAACTATTGGAGCAACTATTGGTCAGCTTAGCTATTATTTTCCCAAACTGTGTCACTAAAATCAGAGGAAGCCTTTGAAAATACAAAATTTAATGGTGCGCTCAGATAGTTCATCTACACAACTTTTAGATGCACATAAGTTTCTTAAATCCCAGGGAAAAAATAAGCCTAGTTTTTACAGATCATTCCGAAATTCTGCGTGATAAAACATTCTCACTACATAAAGAAAATAAAGTTTAATTTAGCACATTTTAAGCCACCTGCTGACAGCCCTTATCTTGTCTTTCTTGCTGACAAATAACATTTGGACACTGGAAGTACAGAAGCGCAATATCTAAGATCATTAAACTAGTAATAATGCCATATGGAAACTGTTCTACAATCTGTTCCCATGAATCCAGTGTCACAAAGGTGTCACTCCCCAATCAAGTAGCAAACAGCACAGTTCAGAAACACCTCAACAACATTTTTTAATATAATTTATACCATACAAAATATATCTTCCCATCAAACTATAGAATATCAGGGAAATAAATTATTACTATTGAAGGGCCAAAAACTTGATACACGTTAAATATGATTTGATGCACCTCAAATCATAATATCATTACTGCAATCAAGCCTAAGTGTCCCATCTTCAGAAACATCTACAGAGTATCATTTCCACATGATATGAATGCAGCATGAAGATAAAAGATTGGAGATCTATGCAAACATACACCCTAAAAGAGAAAGAAATGTGTGTGCACAAAGTAATTGCTCCTGCTGGTGCTGGTATTTAACTGGAAAGAGAACAAATACATTGAGTCACAAATGTAAATGTTGCTATTCCTGTATAAAAAAATTCTGACTGAAGAATCGCATCTACTCTATCTTTCCTTTTACTGAATCAGATGCTTAGATAAGGGGAAAAGAAGGAATACCAGTAGGAGACTGTTCCATGATCAGTGTTTCACATCTGAATCCCAAGCATATTCTTTCCTATTATTTCGTACATAGTTATTGCGTACCATAACACTAGTCCTGACAATAAACAGGTCGTTTCCAGGCAGATCACCATAGATTTTCACTACCATCAGGAAGGGAAAGCAAAGTCACTGCAAGACGAGATTGAAATTTTCACTCCTCACTGGATTTGTTACACCTTCTATATTGAAAAAGTATTCTCCTTTCACGAAGCAAAACTGGTGCTTAAATACTCCATTATAAACTGCTATGTAAAAGCTTTATGGACTACACACAAGCACCTAAACAGCATCAAATGTGTCATTAAGATATTGGCTTTCTCCATGGAGAATTATTAAGGTTTCAAATGCCCTTCAATTTCTAGTGCATCAGATACAGTATAGCTATTGTGGAATACAAATACAGAGGGAATTCTCAAATATTAAGTTACTACTCCACAGCAATGCAATGAAACCAACCTGCTGTTTATTTGACTAACAGTCCGTACAAACAGAATTTATTGCAATAAAATGCATTTAAAATGCACAGGTGAAACCCAGTGCAACAACAGTTTCTACCATTAGTTCCAGCATCTTATAAATTTATCCAGTAGAGCTAAAATGACTATGCATCTCTTAAAAATGTTATTAAGCATTCTCATTTGAAGCACGTGCAATGTATTTAAAAGCACAGAATGCAAAATTCTGGCCATCAAAATATGTCCCAGCATAAGCTCCTGTACGACGATACTTCTGAGAGAATGTGAATCTTTAAAAAAAGAAGCTTAAAGTCAAAACAAAGTGAAAGAAATTTAGTGGTTTATAAAGCTTTTCATTTCAGTAACAGTACACAATTCAGCAGTGGTTTCAATTAAATCTCATAACTGTACATTAATTCCCAATTATTCTGATGACACTGAAGTAATTTTTATTCTGCTATATAGAAACAACTTAATGTACCTGTAATTGGAATCTTTGGGTTTTCAGGTAGCCTTCCTGGATCAGCTACTGAGGCTCTCACTAAAGAAGCTATACAAAACAATGAGCAGAGGTAATAACCTGAAATAATAAGTATTCGTTATTCTTTTTCAGGTAAAAAGCAGGAAAAAGAACACATCGCACTTTTATTTACTTCAAACATATTAAAATTTCAAAAGGGCATGTAAGTGACATATAAGCTTTTTTTTTTTCATTACAGTGAGCAGAATTTTACATATGTTAATAAACCACTGTACTTATTAAGTATAAATATCCTATGTGCACTACACAAAGAAAATATTAAAACAATACTAATCACACAAGTGTATAAAACTCCAAAGGTTATAAAAAATTTTATTTCATTACCTTCAGGCAGACCGACTATGACAATTTTTAATTATATAAAGCAAAGGTAATTGATTTTCCAAGATCTAGAAAGCAAAGCCATGGTCCTCATTTAAAAAATACAAGTAACAACTTCAGTTTTTAAATGAAATTAAATTAAAAAAAAAATCATTAGAAGATACCGTACTGGTATCCATACACTTCATCAGATTACACATCTACACAATGAGTCCCTGTCACATGGGCTTACAAAGTTATGAGGTCTAGAAGTGTAGGGACAGCTGTAAATCCTCAAATGTTTTAGTAAATCACCAGCATAACTACACAGATCCATCAAGTTCACTAATTCACCATGTGCTATTCGTGGATGTTTCAAATCACCCTATTTTGAAACCCCAAAGAAAATTATACTCTATTTGAGACATGCTTGACCAGTGGGTTGTATAAACACAAGAACTGTCATACTCCACCATCTGCAAAGAACTCCAGGTAGACCTCTATTTGACATATCACTGGCTAGTCACAGATACCCAGGAAAAGATATTAAGGAGTTGGCAAGTAAAAACTGATCCTTTGCCTTGCGTCCCAGCTATTAGGAAACAGTACATTTCTCTAGCTTCCTTCATAAATCCCAACAGGCTTGCCAGAATGATGGTGGATGTGTCCTCTAATCTATCTTCCACAAATGCTGGATGTATAAACACAGTAAGACTTTTGAATAAAAAGTTTTATGTCAAGCACTGATGTGAGAAGCACTTGTATGCCTCTGCAAGGAGCCACATCCTGGCAAAGATTCAAAGCCTTGCTGAATTTTTCCAAACTCAGTTCCTGCATTTTGATGGCAAGAAGTAGTAAATGACAAATTAAAATAAAAACACACCATAGCATGCAGTACCATTACCCTTCATATTAAAGAAAACACAGTCACATACAAATTTTACATTTATTAATTCAAAATAATTCCAAACTTCCATATTGTTTTTTAATCTACCAAAATATTGTTCTACAAATCTTTATTTCAAAGGACCATTGCAAAAAAAAAACAAACAAAACAAAGGCATTTCCAAAAAAAAAATCGAATTTTGAGTTATATGCCTTACATTTTCATGCTTGTTTTAACATTCTTCCACCCAGAAAAATAAAACACTCCCAGCTCAGAAACAATACAAGGAAAGCCATGACAAAATTACAGTCACTGGGACATTTACCATGACAGAACTGTTTACACCAAAACAAAACATAAAAACAAATCACTGTCTAAAAAGATCTGACTGTTACTCACACTGCAACATCTTAAACATTAAGAAGCTATGTGTTAGTTACACTGTCAGGACAATCCAGCATTTGAAACAGCATTTTCTCAGTTTTAGTCTACAGTACTAAAGAGCCTATCATTCTGAGGTGACAACTGCTTTATACTATAGCAAAAATGT
This sequence comes from Alectoris magna, assembly GCA_030625065.1. Taxonomy (NCBI): domain Eukaryota; kingdom Metazoa; phylum Chordata; class Aves; order Galliformes; family Phasianidae; genus Alectoris; species Alectoris magna. The sequence goes on from CM060564.1 coordinate 39,832,520, forward strand.
ACAGAATCCAGTAAGAAATTAGAAATTACTCTGTCTTCTGAATTGCAGATATACATTTGGTGCTATGCATTCTATGAAACTGAGTAATCTCAAAAAGGGAGAGGAAAAAGTAGCAGTAGCACTGTACTGATAGTAACAGCAAGATGTCACTTCGACCTTATTAATAATTAGTATCAAGAAGCTCCTCCTCTGCCTTACCAAATAAATGCCAATCATTCTAAACCTCAAAGTCTTCAGGTGATAGGAACCCAGTGGTCAATCTTCACCAAAAAGATTGTTCTAGTTATAATACAAGCTTTTACCCAAGTTGATTCTATCAACATAACTCAGCCAACAAGGCACGCTTGGCAGAGCTAGCAGAACTCAGTTGTTCAACCACCAGTACTACCATCATAACTTCTGACATGTCCGTCAATGTTTTGTAATTACACTATTTAATCCAGTAAAAAAGTTCTAGCTGCAAGACTTGAAAGGCGTATAGAATGCTTTTCTCCACTTTCCATTAAGTTTTACTGTAACATCACTGAAAGGAACAAGCGTCTCAATTCTTAGAGCACAAAACAATAGAACATGTCCCAGTACTCTCACCCTTTATTTTATCCTTCAGCCTTAACTTTCACTTTGTTCTTTATATTCTGGCCTGATAACTGCTGGTCAAATGTACTAGTGCTACTAGTAGAAGAAAAGGATTAAGTTAAATAGACTTACACAAAATTGCCACGGCTGAAATATGCCCCTCTTCATAATGAGGAAAAAGGATGACTTTTGGAATGAAGATTGTATTGTACAGCCAAACAAAGACAATCAGGCCCATGCAACACCAACCCTGAGGGTCAACCACAAAGTGAATTCGAAGTCCCATTGAAAACAAACAAGTAATAATCAATCCATCCAAGGAGAAAAGATGATCCTAGAGAGATAAAAACAAAAACAACCAAGAAAAAAGAGTATATTAAACTGAGAAAGAAACCACACTACCTTGACAGCCTTCGTACAGATTATCTAGAAGTATCATACAACAGTTTTTTCACTATTACTCACACTTAAAAGAGCAAGGTTTCACTTCTGATAGTTTAACATGATGTTTTTTTTTTTTTTCCAATTAATTTTAGTCTAAAGAACATCCATGAATACAAACTTCAGAGCATGATTAACTAGCATTTGTTTGTTTTTCTCTTTCCCCTCACTACAAATTATAAGCACTATTAATCAGGACCTTCAAGAGAAGGATAGCTACCATTACACTTTTTGCTATGCTGCCTCCGTGTTAAGAAACGTAATGTTGCAACATACATTTAAAACCCTGGCTGCACTTCTATCCAAGAGGCTCTCCTCTCAGCATAAGTTTCACTTACCTCTGGGCTACTTGCCCATTTCTGATGGATGTCCTTCAATTTCTATTTGTTCTGCCAAAACTTCATCTTATTTATTGATCAGATGTTACCTCTGTTTTGAGGGATTTTGATAGTTTCGTCCTCACTGACATTCACAACTTCTCTGTTTAACACTATCCACAAGTTTCACTAATCTCCTGTTTTAGTTAGCTATCTAGAGAAAGAATAAACTCAAACCCAAATAAGGTGATGTTTCTACAATTTATCCTAACCTCTTGTTTACTGTTGCAATAGAACAACAGTGTTCCTTTCCGAGTACAGCATTCACTTTTTAAGTGCTCATTTTTGCTTTAAGAAAACATCAAATTTGCAAATGTTAATGTTTGCTTTATAAACCTGCATGGTATACTAAATATAGCTTACTGTGTCCTTAAAACCATTAGGTTTATGAAAATCATAAAGGACATAAGGTCCTATATTTACTGATCCTTTATTAATTTCACTTTGCATGCACAATAGTTTGATGTACACAGTATTCCTAGGGTTATATGTAGACATATATTACGTGGTAGTGCACTCCTGCACCTGCTAGTTCTTAATATCCCTTTATTTTGAGTTAGCTTTGGCAATCAGCAGGTTTAAAACATTTTATGCAAGTCTAAGTGCGCGCTGATGGAGAATCTGTCTCATCAAGTACAAGAACTGTGGGAGGAGAGAAGCAGACAATATGACATCAAGGACGCCAAAAGGGAGATCAACAAGACTTACTTCAAGACACTTAACTACACAAGTGTTAATACCAAGAAGGTACACAAGTGCTTATCAGCCTGGGAATGAAGATGCCCAGGATGGCAAAGGCTGAAAGCTTGTGAGCATCTGGAGGATGGCTCTTCAGGGCCCTCATAGCAGATGTGAGCAGGGAGCTCTATCCAATGAAGCCTCCAAGTTGACAGGGCCTGAGTACCATGGCACTGTAAGCAGAATGGGCCAAAGTGTAACAGCAAGAAATTCACTGCTTACATAGAGTAAGGCACCTCTGCTGACAGGCACATATGATCTGCGATCTCATATGGTGTGCTGCTTGCCAAGGGCTCAGATATCAAGGACTGGCTGTTTCTGAGACCAAAGTCTGGAGATCAGACTAATATACACACATGCTCTTCCACTTTGGCACCACAGACAGAGCCAGTGGAGACTATAGAAGTATAGCCCACACAACAACATTGAGCAAGGAAGTGGCAGACCAAATGGGCAAGCAAAGCATGCAGGGCAATGTAGATAATAGAGATCTTATAATTTAGAAAACAGGGCTGAAGGGGGGAAGATTGCGCTCTTTTTCAGAGAAAGCAGTATAACTGGGCATCCATCTGGCATGCTTGTATACCACTACACGTGTAAACAAATTGGAGCAATTGGAGGCTTGCATGCAGGTGTGGCACTACTTTCTCGCTCAGATCATGGAGACAAGATGAAATATCTTATGCAACCAGAGTGCTGCCATGGATACACACAGGCACCTTAGGAAGGACACACTACAACTGTGAAGCAGAGGAGAGTTGCCCTTCACATAAGAGAGCATCAGGAATCTGTATAGCTCTACCTTGGGGCAAAACCCAAGCTAACATCAGGCACAGCAAGAAGACCAGTGTGGCTAACACTGTGGAGGCTGTCTACAAGCAATTGCCTGATACAGGATTGATGAAGCAGATGAAGTTTCAACGAGAAAGCTGGGAGATGCTCTTACATTGACAGATTCCATGCCACATGGGCAAATTTAATCATCCTTGTATTTGATGGAAATGTGAAACAGCAGGGTTCAAGTAATCGAAGTTCTGGGAGTGCAGTGGCAACAACTTTCTGACACAGAACCCAAGTGTGAATGTGAAAGTCAGTGGTGGCCTTGGGTGTGACATCCATGAGATGGTGGTACTGATGACTTAAAAGAGGGAAGAAGGAAAACAGTGAGATCACAGTCTGACTCCAAAACAGACCTTGTCCTGTACCAGGAATTGCTTGGAAAAACTCCTGTAGAGAAGAGTTCAGGTTCAAGGACTGCCTCTAAGTTCAAGAATGTTCCAGTACCATGTGCAGGAGCCAAAGCAACAGTGGTAGGAGGATTTCACACATGAACAAGGAGTTCATAACAGAACTAAAACATAAAAATGAAGCATTTATGAGGGGACAGCACAAACTCATGGCCCACAAAGAATACCAAAAAATATCACCTGAATGAATAGGGCTGGGTTTAGGAAAGTTGTACGAAGCTGGATGTGCTGTTGAATCTAGTGAGGAATGAAGTCAACAAGGAACCCCAGAGGTAGACCAGCAGCATTACGAAGGTTAGGGTGAAAGGAACAGAATACCTGGTGAAAGGGAGCAGAAAAAGGTCAAACTGCCTTCTTGAACTCAATCTCCACGGCTAAGACCTTCTTTCTGGAATTCCAGGCCGCTGAGACCAGTGAGAACGTAAAGAGCAACAGAGACTTACACTCAGTGAGAGAGGTACAGATAAAGAAACGTTTAAACAAACTGAATATACAAAATTTCACAGCACCTGATGAGACGCAACATAGGAGGAATTACTTTTAGAGAGACCTATCTATATCCATTGAAACTACAACAGGTACAAACAGCACAGTAACACTATTTAATACAACAAAATCTGTATCAGCTGAGGTGACCCACAGCCACACAATGCTCACATCCACTGTTTGGTCTCCGTAAATGTTCAGCAAGCGTCAATGAATATCAGTGGGTACCATTTTTTTCTCATGAAGAAACTAAATTCCACACTTCTGCTTCATATGCACTTCCATGTCAGATGCCACTCTGTTAGACTGCCCCTCAGCTGCCATCTATCACACAGCAACAATGTATAATGGAATATTGTAGGGAAGGTTCAACCTTGCCAATGTTTTCTGGGGACCAGTATGGCCTGGTCATGATTAATGGGGCAAGGGGAACCAGTGGACTCCTGCCCCAGGAGGTGGGAAAGGGGGGGGGGGGGGGCAGGGAAAAGGTACGGAGATAGGCCTAAAAACAAAACAGTAGAAACAAGCTAAGGGAGAAAACTAATTTACTAAATATGACATTGCAATGCAAGATATCACTATATAATACAATATAATTGGAATTGAAGCTAATAAATCAAATAGAATGAGAGAGTGTCCAAAACTGAAGGTGAGATTGCTAGGGAGCACACACTGCAGTGATGAGCAGTAAAAGAGAGGGCAGACTTATGACTTGTGAGAAGTTCTATCTTTCCCTCTGAATAGAAAACAGAAACAGAACAGTGAAAGTCTCCTGGGATACATAGTTGTTCTTCTCTTCTGAGAACCAAGCACACAGAACTACCAACAATCCATGGAACTACAGAATATTATGATGTGAAATACTGATAGCAAAAAATCATAAAACCCTGACAACCTCTGCTGCTACACCACTAAAGTCTGCTTCTGACGTCATGGGCCAACATAATAAAATAGAAAGCATTACTTTTGGAGCAGCCTTTGTACAAGCACTGAAGGAAGCTTGTCAGTGTCATTGCAAGGACATTCACATTTATCACTGAAAGGCTAAGCCGATGGGAGAGGGTCCTGAGGACTAAAAAAATGCAAGCGACGTTTTTTTTTTCCAAGAGCAAAGAAACAACGGGTGTTATCAGGCTCCTTCTGAGCCCCACGAAGGTGGAGCTTATATTCCTGGAAACTGTTTCAAAACACAAGAAACAAACTGACTGGTAGTAGTTAGCATAAATTTACAAAGAGGAAGTCATGTAGAACATGTTTCTAAGAACCTAGAAACACTGCTGACTGCTAGGGAACCCATTTCTAACGTCCTGTAACAGTAGATATTCCAGGACTCCCATCTTCATAAAAGGAAGCTCGAGAAACAAAATAGATCTACACAAACTGAAATATTCATTCATATGTGGCCATCTAAGTATAATGTGTGAGCAGTAACTAGTAAGCCCTATTATGGAAATTTATCCCAAATTCTCACTACTCAATGACTACCCGCTGCCTGCATTACATTATTTAATTCCATAATAAATAAATAATGACAAAACTGTACCTTTGACAATGACGAGTTTCACAAATTTGGAATTATGCAAAAGAAGGATCCATTCTCAAGACAAGCAAAGAAAGCAGGGGATTTTTCATCATCCAGCTCTGGAACTTTGTCTTTTCTGTTGTTTCTGAAATACAGAAAGAAGCGCGATACTCATGACTTTCATCCCAATGACCTCAACTTACTGAACAGAGCCTCCTTTCAAGCTATTTACACAGATACACAGCTCCTTAGCCTCTCACCTCTGAACTGTTATGATGGTCCTAAATTTATTTCTTCTAATTTCAGTTCAAGAACATTTCAAAGTTTTAACACATGTTTTAGATGGGATCGTTCAGGTAAGGTTCAGTAGAAAACCACAGTACTGGTGCTACACCCCAGTACTCTTTCTGTACATATAATAGGCAATGGCTCTTATAGTGACAAATCTTCTGTTTTTCCTTATACTTCTGCCAGTGATACTGTGCAGATAATGTTAACATGACGACTTTTAGAAAAGTTAGCTTGTCTCCCTCCTCCCCTTGGTCCATGTACCTTATACAGATTAGTATGTATGGGGGATAATACTAAAACATAAACAGAAGCACATTCCAGTGACTAGGTAGAAAACACTAGATTTGAATTTAGCTCACAGGCAAAGTGAATTTTTAGTCTTCAGTTTTAAAATATACTGTTAAAAAAAAAAAAAAAAAAATCTGTATTCACTCTTTCAAAAAAAGAGTACACCAAAATAAAGGAAGACCAACCCCACATAATTTAGTTAGTTCTTTAGGACGTACCATTTTTGATAAGAAGAATTACTGTATGTTGAGAATGTTTATGAGTCAATTTACAACAATAACACTGAAAAAAAAAAAAAAATGATTTATGTCTACACACCAAGTACTCACATATGTAATGCCTACAACTTTTCCAACAAAACAGGTTAGGATAAAACCCATGTGCCTGAGGCTTTGCCCCTATTTTTTTCCCTTTTTTCCCCTATTAACAGAATTTATAACAATCTATTCTAAACAAACATTTCAAACACAAAGCATGTGAAAGGAAATGGCACCTCCAGCGGTGAAAAGATTCATGTTTGTCAATGTGATCCTTCCTATGTGATCAAAAATTATTCTTTAACTTTCAAAAAATACCTTTATGAGGGGATGCATAAAGAGCATTTTTCTTAACCCCCTTCCTTCTCCGCAGTTCAGTTAACATTATCATAAACACAGTATTTGCTCAGTACAATAACCTTCAGTATGAATTCTGATGTGATGTCTGCTGAATAATAAACCCATAACCTAAAGCAGGAAGGCAGAATGTCATTCCCTAAAAAAGAGAAATCTTCGCACAAACCAGAACAGAAGTAACAGACTTGCTAGAATGCGAGATTCACATACACATGCACAAAAAAAAAACATCCTTCTAGTTCAGTATGGAAAATAAGACTTGCAAAATTTCACCCTCCCCAAAACTCTTCTCCACAAATGCTCCAACAAATGTTTACATGGATCAGTGTTTCTCAGTATGGTTCACTGTGAAGTACAATTTATAGAACTTGCACAAACTGAGCAAGGCCATATTCTATCAAGTACACATTTAGAGAAGGAAAAGCACCACTTCCTGAAAAGTGTTTTCTAAGCAATTTAGATAGGAACAGGAAGTAGGAACTTACAATCATAGAATCACCAGGGTTGGAACAGACCTACAAGATCACCCAGTCCAACCATCCACCTGTCACCAATAGCTCCCACTAAACCATGTCCCTCAGCACAATATCTAAACACTCCCTGAACACTTCCAGGGTTGGTGACTCCACCACCTCCCTGGGCAGCCCATTCCAGTGCCTGACCACCCTTTGGGAAAAGCAGTGTTTCCTAACATCCAGTCTGCATCACCCCGGTGCAACTTGAGGCTGTTCCCTCTAGTCCTATCACTGTTACATGAGAGAAGAGGCCAACCCCCAGCTCACTACAGCCTTCCTTCAGGCAGTTGCAGAGAGCAACAAGGTCTCCCCCGAGCCTCCTCTTCTCCAGACTGAACAATGCCAGCTCCCTCAGCCACTTCTCTTAAGGCCCATGTTCCAGACCCCCCACCAGCTTAGCTGCGATATATGTAACTTGTTATATATTTCACGTGTGGTAGCTAAAGCAAGGATGCAAGCAATCAATTTGCTCTGCCAACTTGTGGCTTCAACTGTGGTTTTACATCTAAAACTTTCCTGAAGTCTTCTGCACTTGGCTGAAGAGCTACTGCCTAAAGCAACCATTACAAAACTAAAACTACACTTTACCAGAGGAAAAAAAAAAAAAAAAAAGACTTAAAGCAAGTGACTGAATTATTTTTCAGCTACACATTTAAGCCATTTTTGTGAAAAGCTCTGTCAGACAAGAAATAGCATTATTTTCCATGGGACTTCACCTTAACAAAAACAGTATCTGAACAGCCAATACACACAGTGGTATATTTTTGCCTCGGCCAAACCCTTTGCAGCCAGCATTCCGCACTGATACAATAGCTGGTTGTTAAGACCTTGTTATCATGCAGTTACCAGGCGGCTGCTGACACATTAGTGCAGGTAGCCATGACACTCCCAGCTAGTTCTGTTACAGACAGAACCTTGCAAGGCGTTTCTGTGAACACCGCCTGCATCCGCGAAAGGAATGCCAAGCACCACACGGGCCTGCGCTGCCAGCATGCACTCACCGCACCCTCACATCACCAACACAAGAAAACTGCCTTCGCCTGGCGCTGACCAAAGGTAACATACACTACTTCAGCACAACGCTGCGCAGAACCTCAGCCCGAAGACCTGCAATTTCCTAACAGAGACAGAAAATGAAAGTGTGAAAACGAAGAAGGCTAAGCTGCGTTTCCTGCGCTGGCACGCAGAGCCAACAGCATCAAGTACCAGCCCCTGCGTCCCACAGCGTCCCACAGCAGCCCACCGCGTCCCCCGCCGGACCCCTCGCCCCCCTCCCTGCCCTGGGCACGAGGCGGAACCAACCGTAGGGCGAGGCCGGGAGGAAGAAGGGAGGAGCCACGGTCACGCTCCCCCTTCTCCCCCGCTCTCCATAGCAACCGCCGGGGCCCAGCTCGGCCGCTCCCACCCTCCCGAACGGCGGCCGCCACAGCAGCGAGCCGGGAGCGCCACCTTCCGCTTCCGCGCGCCCGGCCGCGCATGCGTGCAGATCGCTATGGGTCCGCCCCGAGCGTCCGCGTTCGGCGGGTCTGGCTTCGTTCCTGCTCTAGGCGGCCCTGGAGTGTGGCCGCAGAAGCAATTTTATTTTATTTTATGTTTTTAGCAGTCAGTTCTGCCCAGAGAGCAATTAGCAGTGGCTCAGAGCTGCAGACAGCTTGTAATGGAGGGTGATTTCAGTGCTCCCATCTGGGACTCTCTCCTGGAGCACCCATCGCTGATGCGATCTCCTGGCTGCCTCAGGGCAGCCCCGTCTGCTTAGTGGCCTGGTTCCCTCTGGAAGCTGTGGGCTCTTCACCCTGCACAGAAAAGGGTGAAGAGTAATGCGGTGGTCATCACTGATACAGAAAGCGTTTCCTTAGTACTGGCAGGTTCTTCCAAAAGCTACATATTATCTTGAAAACAGAGCACCCAACATCTAGAGTCAGTTTGGTGTTTGGGCAGATTTCAATCTTTCATCGAGACTTTTGCCCCATCCCTGGAGGCATTCAAGGCCAGGCTGGATGTGGCTCTGGGCAGCCTGGTCTGGTGGTTGGTGACCCTGCACATAGCAGGGGGGTTGAAACTAGACGAGCACTATGGTCCTTGTCAACCCAGGCCATTCTATGGGCAGTAGGATCACTGGAAAAATCATTGTAACAAAAAACTGTTTTAGCCTCTGTTCCGTTACAAATTGCACATACAAATTTACATGTGAAAGGCATAATATGTGGTTTTGTGAAAACACTTTTTGAAGACTAAATGCACATGGGGAAAAAAAAGTCAGGATAGGAAGGTAAGGACTTGGGATAAAATGGAAAAATAAATAACGAGGGAAAGTATGACAGATGAAAGTTTCCTGTGGAATGAAAAATAATCAAATAATGTCATCTTTTAGTCAGATGCCAGCTGTTTGCAGATCCGTTGTGTCATACTGGTAGTGACCAGTCGTAGGATCTGTAGTCACATCAGACAGGTTGTATGTTACTCTTTTCTACTCCTGGATTTTCATAGTAAACAGGTTGCAGAATTAAGACAGTAGTCTGCTTGAATTCGGTAGTGAGCACATCTGTTTCCATTTGTTTGTATTTCTTTTGGGGAAGCACAGCACAGGAAGAAAAGCAAGCAATTATGTGCTTGGCTTACCAGTTTAACTTAAAGACTCAAACACATAAATCACATGACACTTTTACCAGAGTAGCAAATCCAGATAATTTGAATTTGGATTCTGTGATAAATAATGATGAGTCTTTATAGTGAACTCCATTCTGAAGAAAAGAACTCACCTAGTTGAAATACTAACTGCATAATATGGACTTTACATAAAGCGGATGTATTACACAGAGACTATTAAAAGTCTGCAAAATTAGAAAAAGACCCATGTTCTTTGGTGTTGAATATTGCACAATAGTGTAGAATCCCTCTTGGAGTTTCTGATGTCTGTGTTGTGTTGTTGTTGCTGTTTATAAATTACCACAGGACCCACCAGCTGTCATCATAAAAATTTTATTGGCACTCTGTAAACATTAAATCAGCATGCTAAAATCAAGCCATGTGCGGTAACAGCTGATGCTCTGTTACGGAGTGCACATGCAGGAGAGAAGTATGCACCATGACTCCCTGGATTCCTACTGCTTACAAGTCCCTCGCTTCATGAGGCTGTGTTTCAGGATTCATTTTGTCCCCAGTTGTGCCCTTTGATCGACGTGCAGAAGGCTGTCTGTGCGCAAGTGTCTCCTGGGTTGAGAAATTCACCTTCTCAATAGTACCTGCCTTCCTGGGTCCTTCTAAATTGTGCAGTTTGTTACTGCCACTTCTTTTCTCTGGCACCACTTTTGTTGCTTACTTCCATGTAAACCTTGCTAACATATGTACGAGGCTCTTGTTAGCTTTAGAATCAGAGACAAATTCTTTCTGTCATGAAGGGCCACATTTCTGATACGTAACAGAGGTCTGTATTAATGACACGCCACAGTGAAATGAGATCAGTCCTGATCCTGGCCCAGAAGTTTTGTCAGCCCTAATGTCATATCCTGAGGATGAATCATTAGTCAGTTTAAAGGAAAATAGCTCTTGGACTCCATTTGCTCTGTCATAATAGGAAAACCCTAAACCAACAAAACAAAAATGCTTCAGATTTTTTTTGCCTTTCTTTTTTTTAAATTTATTTTAGATTTTGATCCATTTTTCATTGTTTGAGTTGAAATGCGTTTTGCTGTTACCATGGAACATGAGGCTCTGTAAACAAGATAGCTTTGTCCTCAGTAGGGAAAATTAATATTTTTGACAGTATTCTTGTGGTGGGCCAAGTACAAGTTTACTTATCTTTTCCCCATTCTTTCTCATTTGAGCAAAGTAAGTGCTGACAGCTGCCAGGGCAAGCCTTAAAGGGAGCAGAAGTTGGTAGCTGCCTACCAGATATTCAAGGAGTTAGGTGAAGCAAAATATTAAATGTAAATTATTTATAATTCACCATCAGTATATGATTTTTTCTGCTTCCACTGGCAAAGTCTCAAAATGCAGACCTGCTGATGGAGGACCCCGGGTATCCTCAACCCCACTCCTCTTGCCTTGCACCCTCCTGCACAGTACATGCTCCCAGTTCCCCCACACAATGTGATTATGCAGTTGTACAGACTGGCAAGGGGCTCTCCCTGGAGCAAGGAACCTCATTGTCTTGATGTTGCTGTGAGAAGCTGGAAAGTTTGGGAGATGAGATTTCACCACCCGTCAGTAAAACATGCTAAAGCTTGTTAGCTGACAGCCACAATGTTAGCTGTGAATATTTCATAAGCATGGTGGACAAAGTACCAAGCACAAAGTACTGAGGGCAGCTTCTGAGATGGTTTCCTGGAAATTATGGTGGGGTGAAATTCATTAAGAGCTACCCTCTGGTGTTTGATGTAATTACAGGCGTTAATGCCAGTCTCGTGAAATCTTTACACAAGAGAATAGCGTATAGCGAAGATATACTTTCCTCAGGCAGTAAGAATAAACAGTGCTTTTCCTCAGTTATTTCCAAGGTAAACTCTGCATGTGTTTGGAAAACGTCTGGTAGGTCAAATAAATAGCAAAATTCAAAAGTTCAGACAGTTTTGTATCTGCAGCTTTGTCTTGCTCTGTGAAGTTGGTTTGCACTAGGAACACTTCCACTGCAAGCAGCTACAGTGGGAAAAACATTCATTACATGAAGCACGCAGCTTCTGAATGAATGCACCTAGACGGAAGTCAAGCAGGCTTACTGCTGTAATAGCATTACCACAGTATGAACCCATATATTGATAAGGACGTAACCCCTCACCTTTCTGGCCCACATCATTATTCTAGCAGAGGCCATTGTAGCTGTGCTGAAAGAACAAAATCCTGTTAGCCTCTAGGCACAGGTTATTCCTAATAAGAAATTTTAGAGGCTGAGAAATCTGATCCAATTAACACATTCTTGATTTTGCAGGATGCTGTGCTAATTACATGCAACCAGTCATTGCTGGGTTAATTAAACATTCATCGAAAAAAACTACAGCACTAATCTAATTAGCAATTACTACAGCTGTCATTACCTCTTTTCACCTACTTTTAAGCTGTGCAAATTCACACTAAGAATCTAGTCCGGCAGACTCCTTGCATGAATAGATTTCTTTGATTACAATAATCATCAGTGCACAGAAAGAGCTTTGAAAACTAAGTTGAATACTTTACAGTCCAAAGTATAACTTCAGTTCTGCCATTCTTATGTGGAAAAGTCACGGTTTAGGAGTCAGTCATGTCAAAATTATGAGACTGAAAAATTTTTCATTCTGTCATCTGATCTTATTGGAAGTATAGGTTCTGCCTGCAAATGGTTCTCTCAAAGAGGAAAATGCAGACAAAGATTCCTATATGTGCATGCAGCTTTAAAACATCTAAAAATTTAGCTTTTTAAGGTTAAATAGTAGATTTGGGATTAAAGATTAAAAAAAAAGATAGGAACTTTGAAGTTTTTTTGTGTTTAGGCTTGATTAAAATTGGATGCTAATCATCACAGCTCAAAAGGTTTGATAAGATACTGAGGTTTGAACCTTGCGGTGAGACAGCAGACTCTCTTAGCTATTCCACTTGCATACAGCATTCTTTAACAAAGCACCAGTTTTTAGGGTTGGCTGTGCTTTTGGATGTGCCCGGTAAGGAGAAATAGCTACTGTGAAAGATTGCATTGCTTGCTCAGAACTACTTTGTTCTCTGAAGCTGTATGGTTCCAAGCTGATACTGCCTTTCAGAAAAACATTTTTTCTTTGTTCATAACCTCAGCTTATTCATCCTCCTTTCAATCTAACATGATAGCCCATTTCTGAATCTGGGTGCTAGCTCACTTCACCAGCTGGCATCCTGAGAACATTGATCAGTATATTAAAGATAGAACAAATGTTAAAGTAAGTTAAAATAAATATTTACTGGGTATAATGCACTCGATACAGGGATGCTTAAACATTAACAGTTTGTTATTTGAAATGACATCATATATCATACCGTAACATACAAAGAGACATATACATTTCACTCGTTAGTCCTCAGTGCAAAAGGACAGACAAAAGGCTTTGCTCAGTTTTAGTATGCAATTTTTATTATTTAAAAACAGTTTTCTGTATATTTAAATAAAAAATATTTACTGTTCAGTTCATTCACTGCATGTAATGTGCAAGCAGCTATTGCAGTGATTCAGACTCTGCACCAGGTTATCACTCATGCTCTTTTCTATAAAAAATAAGTATGGGCCTTGCATTATGAAGCCATGGAGAACATATGTTTTCAAGAGGTTATTATGACACTTTTGATCACTGTGCAGTCCATATACAAAGGGATTGTTTACCTTGAATTGACCAGCTATATCAATACTTATTTCCAGCACCCAAAGAAAGAGGTGCAAATAGTTCCACAACAGGAACCAAAGTCTGATAGTGTGGCAATAGCACTGGAACAATATTCCCATCAGATTACAGGAGCTGGACTAGATATAGGATGAAGTCTGGTTTCTGGAAGCTGATCCATGTCTGATACATCAGGGTTGCAAGACAAACCCAGAGAGAAGCAACTGGAAAGCCAGCAGTCAGCTAATAGCCACTGGTGCTGTACTGGCAAGGGCTGGAATCAGACCCTTCTCAATGAAAAGCTTTCAAAAATTATTTTGCAGAGATTTTTTTCTATCACAGATATACGTTTTCTGCTTTAACTTGAGAACATTCCTTAAACTTTATCTCGCTGTCACTGTCAACCTTGAATTCATCACACAGAAAATGTTTGTTGCCTTTCCAAAGTGAACTTAAATAACAGTAATAACTGTCCATTTTCTGGTGTTTTATGTGAAAGTATACCTGCTTTTTTTCCTCCTTCTACTACATTAAACTTTCAATAAAAATAAATGCAGAACAACTGCAGATTTATAAAAGGCTAGTAAGTAGTTTTTATGGCAAAACACCATTTGCAACCATTATCTTAAGTGTGTAAGATGTGAGGTATGTTAGTTTTACTGGAAACTGAACTCCAGCTGGGAGCAATCAGAGTAACTCTTCACAGCTCTCTTTCTGCCTTCTGTCCATTTATATTTTAAATTGTTCAGTCACTCTCTTGGTATAAAAACAGACCTGTTTTTGCAGCGAAGAGACTAAAGCCTCCTCTGTGTTACCAATAGAACAGCACTGGCATTCTCAGCAAGTAAAGGCAACATAAACTATCTAGTATTTTAGGTTTTTGCAGAAATATAAATCACATTAGTTCTTCAGCTGTTGTTTCCTAGTGTGCTAGGATGTTAGGCATAGGAACGATGGAAAACTTTTTAAGATTTATCTTGCTAAAATAAGGACTCTACCCATAAACCACATAATCTTGAGCAAGGAAACATCTGTTAAATTTTAAGTAAATTTGTTGTCGAAGCAGAGATGCAGTTTAAACAGAAAGTCTATGTCTTCAATATTATGGTGTAAATGTGTGATGAAAGCAATGCTTCATTGATTATTTCTTATTTCAAATTCTCATGATCTGGGACTTCAGAGTTACCTTGAATGGGTTAATTGTGCTCAGGTACATTTCCAAGAAAATCTGACTGTAGAGATCCAAGCAGAGGATCTTCTGTCTTCTGAGTCTTACAGTTACACTCTTCCACAATCATGACTTTTTTGACCACTGGGACAGAACTGGTGCAGTTGAGATCCAAGCGCTTCATGGAAAACTTGGTGGGCAGGCATTTAGAACAAAAGGTATAAAGACGATCATCTGGACCAGGAACATGAAAGGAACTACACTTGCCAAAACATAGATTATTCTGGACTATCACCTTCTCACAGCTCTCACGAGCAACACTCTGAAACAGAAAGCAGAATGAAGTTCACAATAGAAGCAGTGATGCATAAATCTAAGTTAGTACTCAGTGTTTCTCGGGAGCTAATGTTGTTGCATATTCTGAAGTGGCTCTGTGTCTTAGCAAATGAATTAACCCATGTTCCTTAGGTTGCTGATTATAAGAGGCAGCGGAGAGGACACCTATTCTTACCTGGGGAAAAGGCAGGGTTCTGCAGGTTTCTTGGTGCATTTCATTGGTCTTGATTGGCAGGACAACCTCTTCAGAAGCTGAATTTTTCCTTAACATAAAATGGTCCCAGAATTTTTTTGCATCTTTTCTATAGGGAGGTTCAACCTCCCTGTTGCTGGAATAGTGGGATGGAGAGAAGTTTTCCACAGGAGAGATCTCTCTGGGTGCTGCCCACGTTCTCAGATCTTGGTGTGCATAGAGTTCTGCATTAGGAAGGATAAATCTGGACATTTTTTTCTCCCCTGGCTTCTGACTCTCTCCTGCTGTCTGTGGAAATGCTATAAAAAAGCTTGGCTCTTCCTGGGTTTCCTTAACGCCTACTGGGTTTTCCCCCACCAACTCATGAAAAGTCTGGCTTTCAAGTATATTTCTGTCCAAATAGAAAAGGCGCTGAAATGGCCTTCTTTTCCTTTGCTGTGAATCTGGCTGTGGCTCTGTGGCTCCAAGACACGAGAGCACTAGCAGCTGAAGGAGAAGCAGTGACATGATCCTGCTAATGCTGTAGACCTGCTAATGTTGCAGAGAACACTGTGTGCTAGCTTTATACAAGAGCCTGTTGTCTGTTTTGGTTTGTGTGCTGAGAGGAGGGGACAGCTCAGATGAGACCCTAGTGTGGTTAATTGCATTAATTTACTGAAGATTACAATTATGATAGTGGAGTTTGTGCTAATGAAATTGTTTTCAATCTGTGTAATGTGTATTAGAAGTTCCTATCTAAAATCTAGTAGCCCAGGATGGCGTGGGAGACAGAGAGAGTCAACAGGAGGAAATGTTTGGATAAGCTGTCTGGCTGAGGTCTAGGAATTACAGAAGCATTTGAGGTTGTGTATTAGCATGTTCAATGTGGTCTTCATTGTTTATTTTGACTTGCCATTCCACAAAGCTAGAGACTGTCAAAACAGGGAGGATTATTTCATCACAACAGGAAAAGGCAAACTGACTAATGTTTTCTAAAACACGAAGCTGGATATAGAGATGTCAATCAGCTTGTGTTTTCAAAAGCTGCTTCTAATTTGGTTCTTTCAGATTTGGAATGTGATTCAAGGCCTGCATCAGCACTGCTGCAAACTGGCAGGTTTGTGCTTGCACACCCAGAGGAACCAGGCAGAGAGCACTAGCCCTAGATTGACCTCTTCTGCAGGAGTTTGGCAGATACTGGAGCGCAGAAATACCACCAACTCAGAATATGTCCCTATTTTAGAAGCTGCACTCTAGATTCTCAAAAATAACACTTCTACTTTCTGTTCAGTCACCCCATTATGGGCATGCAGTAAAGTTGGCAAACAAAATGAGTATTTAAGGAAAATACACTGGAACTGTTGAATTTTATGATTCTAGACTTGCAGGTCTCATATATATAACAACAGTCAAACCTAAAGTAAAGGCCACATTTTGATAACTTATGCTTTGCATCCTGTGTGAAAAAAGAAATGTGTTAGTATAGCATAGTTAGGGAAGTACTGGCAGAAGGAAAGATACTTTCAACAAACTCCTCAAATGTTGATCTCAATCCAAAAACACTAAAAAAATTCAGCTTCATATAGCTTGCAATTTCAGTACTCTATTCTCTACACATTCCTTTTTCTACTGGAAAGAGTCAGTCTAAGTAGACTCTTAAGTTTGTAGCTAATTCATTCATTAATTTGAAAACTGAGCTAGTCTGTACCAGATTTATGAAATAATACAAGTGTGAGTGTATTTGTGCTTTGAACTCAGTGGAATGATCTTACTGGCTGTCAGCCACAAACATTATTGCCCTGTAGTTTCAGCCCAGAGAAATTTAATTCTGCCTTGGATTTGGTGCCTTCCTGAAATCTCAGGTGTGCCCTTGGATGGAAGATTTTCACACAGCTGTTAAAAGTGACATTGTAGGAAATCTTGGCATCTGCAACAAGATCAGATGTGATGCATGCCTCCAAAATGTCCTTGCATCGCAGTTACATAAGTATGTGCAGTATATGGGAGTAAAAGCAATGAAAAACAGTGAATTGTACAAATGATTGTAAATAATTAAGTAGCCTAAAATTTCAGTTTGAATTCTCACACCCTATCTTCATTGCCCAACAAGTCTAGCTGAAATAAATGACATTTGGATCTGAAATTCCTCCTATTTGGTGCAGGTTGGTAGTAGTTCAGAATTATTCAAGGAGTTGCAGAATAGTAGAATGGCTTGGTTTGGATAGGACGAAATCCCTTGCCATGAGCAGGGTTTACATTACCTTTGGACATTTTGTCTTCTTTTTTTCTTTCCTATTACTGTAGTTGCTAGAATGTTCTAAGACAGAGATGATAGCGGAACCTGTGTGTTGTATTATATTGACACAGAAGGGGTTGACATGTCTGTTAATCAGCTTGTATTGTCTAAAATAATATGTATTGATTTTTAGCTCTTTGCTTCATAATTTAAAAGTATAAAACTCAGTAAGACAGTTTAAATGTTATACCTTCTGGGTTACAGCAATACAAAAAATCAGTTATTTTAAGCTGTTTTTCACTTCCTTTGTCAGAAGTTTTTACCAAATCCAACCAAGTGGTGTATCAGCTCTCTATTTGAGAAGTCCGCCTATGGTCTTAACCCTGTAATGCCTGTATTAAATTTTATTTATATATGCAAAACTGCATTAAGTATCTCACATATATTTTTACAGATATGATCACTAAGTGCCCAAAGGGCCCAATTTGCCCCTTTTCAAAGCTTTATGAAAAAAAAAAAAAAATATATATATATATATATATATATCCTATCAACTTCAAGAGAGCAGACTTCTTAATTCTTGGTTAAATTTTACCCTAATCTGCCTGAAAGAAAAAGCATGCATATAAGGCATTTTTTATGATGTGGTTGAGGCATGGCTTAGTGCCCATCCAACCTTAGTTTCTGCCGGAAGCTTCTCTTTGTAGCATGAATATGAGTGAAATGATTTTATTACTGCAGTATATGGATGGTTCTTCCCACAGCTCTTCTCAAAGAATAAGCCAAGTTGCAAGCAACAAATATAATGCAAATAATATAAGGATGTTACTGCTGATGCTTGGATAAAAATTAAAATGGTGGTACTGGAATGAACGCTCCGGACAGGTGTATCTAGAGTTTAATGGTGTGGATTACTGGTGCAGTGCAAATGTTAACAAGGAACACATAATGACTTATTAAGATGTATATCACAGAATCACAGAATCACAGGGGCTTGAAAGGACTTCTGGAGATCACTGAGTCCAACCCACTGTTAAAGCAGGTTCCCTATAGTAGGTCACACAGGAAAGCATCTAGTTGGATTTTGAGTATCTCAAGAGAAGGAGACACCACAACCTCTGGGTTGTGCTCTGTCACCCTCAAGGCAAAGAAGTTTTCTCTCGTGTTTTTATGGAACTTACTGTGTTCCAGTTTGTACCTCTTACCACTTGTCATGTTGCTGGGCACCATCAAAAAAGAGCCTGGCCCCATCCACTTGATTCCTGCCCACTAGATGTTTATATGCATTTATAAGATTGCCTCTCAGTCTTCTCCAGGTTAAACAGCTCCAGGTCTCTCAGCCTTTCCTCATACAAAACATGGTCCAGGCCCCTAGTCATCTTTGTGGCCCCCCACTGGACTCTCTTTAGAATTTGCTTGTCTTTCTTGAACTGAGGAGCCCAGAACTGGGCACAATACTCCAGATGTGGCCTCACCAATAGAATAGAAGGGAAGATATAGAAGGGAAGGATCACGTCCCTTGACCTGCTGGTCATGCTTATTTTTAACACATCCAAGGATACTTGGTTGACCCTCTTAGCCACAAGGGCACACTTCTGGCTTAGGAGTATATGTTTAAACTGTTAGTGTTGCTTTTGTTGTGCTATGATGTTCTATCCTATATCCTGCATCATATAGCAAGAAAGAAGGCTGAAGCAAAACAATATCAACAAATCACTCTGCAACCTAAAATCAGAAAATCTGATCTCCTCTAGGTTAAGCCACTTCCTGAATTTTCTACTTTGATTTTACCCAATGATCTTCTTGGAGACAAAAGCTGCGTGCCACCTCTAGTTCTACCCAGGCCAGTACTCAGTTCAGTACCAAGCTGTAGATGTTTTTCAAGGGACAAATTTGGGACAAAATGGGTCTTAATACATCAGGGTGCAGCTTGTTCTGTATTTGCACACATACGAAA
The DNA here is from genome assembly GCA_030625065.1 of Alectoris magna. NCBI lineage: Eukaryota > Metazoa > Chordata > Aves > Galliformes > Phasianidae > Alectoris > Alectoris magna. Next base: position 39,851,798 of record CM060564.1, read on the forward strand.
GCTGCTTTGGAGTCAGCTGTGTGCATAACCATGCAGGGAACAGGATCCATCCTCAGCCTGTCCATTCTGCCATGAGTCTGCTTGCGCTACAGGAGGGCATCCCAGCTCAGAAAGTGCGGTAGGACAATCACTCTGAAGTTAAAAATAGCAAGTATTTATATGTCTCTTTGTGATGACATCAACTGCAGAGAGTAATAACTGACAACAGTCAGAACTGGGCACATTATCATTATATCCCACATAGAGCTAATCTCAGATTTCTACAAAAAGCAACCCTTTTTGTATAAAATATCCTTTATAAAAACTTGTTTTCCTGCCTGATTACCCTTTCATGTAAGCACAGCACATGTTTTCACTGTGTTTTCGTTGCTGAATCTTGTGGCTAAATGCAGCAGTGTCTTTCAAGCAGGCTTTGATTTGTCTTCATAGTCACATTTTATTCAGGACATTCTGCTTTCACTAGAAATAGTCACCATGAATGTTTGCCCATTTTTAAAAACACTGTTAGGTCTGTAGATGATAAGTGCCATGCAAATGCAAAGTGGTATTATTCATTTGTTTCAGAGCTGGAGTTTATTCAGTCATTATGGACATAAACTGAGTAATTAGTTGCACTGCCAGTTGATGCCTAAAAATAATTCTTAGGCAGGGTTTGAATTACTTGCCTTCTGTTGAGCTAAATAATCTCATCATAGCATGATTGATGATTAAATCATTAAAATGGATTTTATATTTTATAGTTCAATATCCTATCATTTTAGAAACACATTCTATGCAGACAAACTTCTATCCAGATATATCTTTTACAGAACCCATACAAAGACCTCAGAACTAATGAATTAGCACTATGCGGTTTATTCTCCAATTATTGCAGTTATCAAAGAAAGCCATCTGTGGTCTTTGTTTTACTGAGTTTCAGGGAAACAGATCACATACAGGCCTCTCAGGGAAGTTATAATTATGAAACCAAAAGGCTTTTATGAGGTATAATATGAAAGAACAGACAATAAATCTGTTTAATTTTGTACATTCAACCTGGGTACTGTACATGATGAACTTCACCTTTTCTCTATTCAGAGTCCTCTGTTACGCTGTTTCTTTCTTCCCTGACTTTATACCTTTTCATTCACGTTTTCCATTCTCTATGCTACACAAACAGAGCTAGAATCCAAGTTTTAAATTGTTGCTACAATTTAGATGCAAAATGTTCAGTTTGTGTCCAGCAGAACTGGGATAAATTTGGTGGTTTTTTTATGTGTTGACTCATTACTCTAGTAGAAATGGACAGTTTACTCTCTAATTCTCAACCTGGAAGATTTGGGGTAGGTAACCACCTCTGAAGCACTTCCTGAACCATACCGGTACGTATGTACTATGCAATTGAGAGCATACCAAATCCCAAACTCAGGTTGAGGGCCCATATTTGACAGATGTTTGATTGCCTTAGCTTGTTACGCCATGGCACTGTAAGCCAAAGGGAGAGGGGAAAATTCAGTCTTCAGGAAAACACACCTTCCTTCTTGGATTGCCATAAATAATTTGTAAGAGCTGTGGTGATTCACTTTGACAACACCAAAAAAAAAATTGCTTTTAGCATAATCCAACAAAAAAGATGCATGCATGCTTTATTTCATTAGTGTAAAAACGTGTGAAGACTTTTCTGAAAGTTTTGTCTGTATGCATGATAATAGTATCCCTAGTTTATTCTGTTTAGGTCCGGTTATTTAGAGATCACGTTTCTAGATTTTTGCTGACTTCTCAGCTCTACAAAAAATAAACAGATAGTAGTTAAGCAGTGGAGATAGAGTAGCAGAGATGTCCAAATTACAAGCAGCATAGCTTCTTGTCATAGAAGAGAAGTGAAATCTGCATCTCTTCCACAAGGGTGACTGGAGGTTACTGGGGAACAATGACTTTTTTTCTACATTACAGTTTAAATGAAGAATCATATTAAAATTTTATGGACTGGCAGTCTTTTTTGAATTCAATCTTCCTCTTGCATATCTGCTCACAACTTCCCTAAATTGAGCCTGTCATACTAATTCAGGAACAGACTCACGCAGAAGAAGAGACAGAATTCAGAAATATCACAAAGTAAATAGGTATATTGTACAAGTATACTTCTGCTACGCTCAAGTCTATGGTTTTTTAATCACTAGCTAAAAAAAAGAAGAAAGCAACCCCCTGCTCAAAGAAGGAAACTGAATAAATGTATTTTCACCAAATAATATGTTTCAGTTTTGTATTAACACTTTACAAGATTAGGCATAACAATATATATAGCGTTATGAATAGAGTCATTAGGATAGCACCAGTCTTGTGATGTAAATAAGGCAGAATCACAATACTCACTGAGTAAATCTATTTTTATAATTTTAGAATGAGTGAAGACTTGAATGCATTCATTAAGTTTCAGTGTGCACAAAAGAGATCTGAAAAGCTTCACTGATTTTTTTCCAAATTAAACCTTTAACTCTATGAAGTTGGTAATAACACACTCACACAGCTTGTTCCTAAGTTACTGAATCTTGGTCTCCCTGTATTTGGCTGAATTTGGGGGACAAAGAGAGGCCTTCACATTGATTGCAGGATTGCTTCAGAAAGTTTCCACCCACTGCAAGATCTCAGTAGTGCAATAGCGCAAGAATTCAGATCAGAATACTCTGGTTTGGAAAGTGTTTCAGGGGCCAAGTGCCCAGCAGTGTTTCACACGGCTGTCATCTTTGAGTCATCTTCTCTGTCAAACTTGTTTGAAGTTGGTCAGTAGAGAAGACTTTTGACAGGAAGAGGAGGTGGTTAAAAGAAGCAGGCAAATAACAAGCTCACATTACCTTTCACTTTGTAAAAAGCCAGCCTAAAGACTAAGCTGTTGCCTCTTAATTCTGTTGCTTTGAAAAAGCATATGGATAGTTCTGATGAACTAGGTCTCATGTTTATTCAGAACACCCATAGGTAAACACCAGAATTTGCATGACTTCCAGCCTCTCAAAATTACCCTGTTTATGCAGATCCCCTGAATGCTCCTTTTCCCCCCGAGTGTACTTGAAGTCCAACTGGAACAGTATTGAAGACTGAATAAGTTCCCAGTAACTTTTCAGGATTTTATTCCCTTTCCTTCTGAAACCTTTTAGAGACATCAGCTTCCCAATGCAAGAGAAAAAAAAAAGTGACTTACTCATGCTTTCCCTGCTCTGAGAATGTTGTTTTCTTCAAACTCGGGTATTCTAATAAAAGACATAAAAATTGCTCAAAAAATATTTCATTTTTAAAGATGGACAAATCAAAATTTATGAGCGCATGCTCAGAGTAGTTCGTTGTACTGAAAAACAATTCAGGAGCCTTTCAGGTTAGAAATGTCCTTGTGGTATCATAGAAGAGGTTTAGCTTTATTAATGAATACATTGTTGTAGATTTAATGAAACCAGTAAACACGTACATTTTGCAGAAGTAACAATCTCTTTCACAGTGAAGGTTTCATATTCTTCAATCACTTTAAGGTACTTCAAGAAAGGTACAATATAGGAGAATTATCCCCTCTTCATATACAAAAAAAAAAAAATCCAAAAACCTGAGATCTTTGTTTTCTCAGTCTAGGCATTAGCCATTTATTACTTACTGGTGAAGTAATTAAAACTCTATGGCCAAAATTCCCTCTCTGTTATGGTCATTCATTAAATAATTAGGAGAGGTATTTAAACATAAGTTTCATAAAGATAGCACCAATGAACACAACAGGAAATCCCCACAGAAATAAAAGTTTCTGGTTATCTTAACATGCTCTCTTAGTAATTTTTCTCTGTGATTCCAGAACACAATCAGAGATCCCACATGTGCTTTACTGGACTCTTACTGGCTTTTTTCACTGAAAACGCTGAGAAGTAAAAACAGGCCTGGACAGGTACTCAGAAGCTACATGGTTTGGGGAATTCTTGAAACAATTAGCATACATGTATTAGTTTATATAACTCCTTAAGTGAAAGTGTTACTGTCTATAGAAGTGTCTAGAGGCTTGGCAAAAAGATTACAGAAGAAAAAAAAAGTCCTGGAAATATGTTGGGCTTTATCTGTTGATGTTAGCATTAAGGGTGATAAGGTTCTATCCAGTGTTTTACATCTAAACTCGTGATGCATTTGTGCTTATTTACCATAGCAACTTCACGAAAGTCCTCACTACATAGAAGTTGTCCAGCTACTGACATGCCTATTCTAACATACCACAGACAAGGAGGGATAAATACAACCCAGAATGTTGTCCTTCAGCCTAGAGAGCCTGATTTCTCCTGCATCTGTTCCCTCACCAGACTTTGTGGAACCTCAGAAAGAGCAGAGACGGAAATGGTGCACATATGCAACTGATTCAGAGGCTGGACAAACTGATGAACTTACAGAGGGCACAGGCAGAATCAACTGCTGGCAGCAGGCACACAGATGGGAGGGCTGAAAGTTCATATGGAACAGGGCAAATTCTCCATATGCTGTGCCACACCACCTGTCACACACTCCTGGTGGGCAGAGGGAATGTTTGGGAGAAGTTTTAATTTTTTTTAGGAAGCTTAGGACTTGTTTCTGTTTTAACTCTAGGGCTAACAGTAAGAAGGTCCTAACACAAGTCTGTTGACAAGTCAAAGTGTTACCAAATGGAAAGTTACGGGCAGCTGGTCGGCTTTTTTTTTTTTCCCCTGTCAAGTGCTGATTTTTAAGCCTTTCTCAGAACTAAATCTGGATTTTTTATTATTATTTTTACAAACCTTAAATCCCTAATAAGGACTCAGATTAATACTTTTCAAAATCCATAGCTGCTTTAATATAATGTGAGTCTCACGGTTACACTGGCTTATACACACATACTAATCCTATTGATGTTCATGTATTACTGAATATCTCATGATATTATTCTGGGATTAAGCTTTCATATTAATTCTGTGTGCATGTGTAAATCAATCTTTGAGACAGCATTTAAATCTAGAGAGCCCACATTATTTAATTACACCGCAAAAATGATATCCTGGAACTCCAAAAAGCATTGCACAATTTTAGAATGTCAAACAACGTGCAGCTCTGTGTGAGCAGATTCATTTGGATCTGAAACTGTTCTTGGATGGCCAAAGAAGTAACAGAAAGGCTTTACTCAAGTTGGTACGCTGTCAGTAAATCCTTCCACTGTTACTCTTTTTGTAAAACATTGTAGTAGGGCATCCAGTAGGCCATCCAGAAGCACCAGTATTCTGATAGCGTCTCTCCCATCCTCACCCAAGAGAACTTGTTTATAGCCAGCAGAGTCTGCCCTCATTTCTGTTCCAAGCTGTCTTTCTTTCTCTGTGACTGCAGGACAAAACTGCAGTTTTCATTTGCAATTCAGTTAAACTATCAGCCGATCTACAATCAGTCTTTGAGACTGAAATAAACTGACTAATGTACTACTTTTTAAAATAAGTGTGTTTACACAGAAATTTTATGTAGGCTGTCAGGCCTACTTCTTTGTGTGAAAACACAAGTGAATCAAGTGACAGATAGATGTATTTGGAAAGAGATCAAAGCCTTGACCAGAACTTGCTGTTTACAACTGACCTCTGTTTCTTGGTAAGAGTCCAAAGCATCTGCATCTCTGGCAGCATATAAAATAATCTTTGGTGACAATTAAGATAGTTTTCTATCCGTATACCCTCACTTGTTTGCAGATAAGTAGACAGAAACAAAAGGAATGTCTACATGCTTTAACAGGGATCCCCATTTTTTTTACAGCTTTCTTGAACATATGTAGCTGTTCCGTTTGGCCTTCCTGCAGTCAGTTGCTTGCCATTTTCCTCTCTTCTGCACCACTACACAGTTGTTGCCTCTCTTTGTAAAGTGATAGGAGCCTCGTCTCCAGTTTATGTAGGTAACAGGTTCTCCTCCATTCCACTCCCAGTGTCCAGGATTGACTTGGTCATTCAAGCCTGTGTGAAATCAGTAAGAACAAATGAGTGACACTCATCATCTCTGCAGCCTTATGCCAATGGAAGCACGTGGGTTTTTGGGTGTTTTTTTTTTGTTTGTTTGTTTTCATCCTGTTTAAAATGCATACAGTATTGTGCTGAAAGAAAAAATAACATCTGGAGGAATACAAGTAAAATACACTTGAATATTTGTATGGCAACTAGATTCATCTGAATACAAGAAAATATCCTTTTCCTCATTGTTGGCTGATCTAAGATACTTCCTTTCTTTCTGTGATATATTGCATGCTTACCATTTCACAAGTTTCTCTTTTGACACTTAGGAAGCCAAACAAAATATCTCATAGCTTCAGATTCCACCTGAAAATAAAGTCCTGCAGATCTTTGTAGATTTTGTTCAACTTTTTGAAAGTGTATTAGTTAACACATCTTAAAACATGCATTTTTACTTAGCTTCTGAGTTCTTAAGACCAAAATGGGTAGCATATTTTCAAATATGACCTGTGTTCCTAGCTAGATTACAATCAGAAATTTGACACAATGAGTTTATAGTCTTTATTCTCATCAAAGGAGTTTGTTTCCATCAGATTAATAGAATCATTATACCACTAAACATGATTCCAACTGATTGCAGTTTTTGAAGTTGGTACCTTTGATTTTCAAGCTAGCTTTAAAATGGGAAAGGTTTCAAGGCAAAAAAAACAAACAAAAAACACCTCAGCAATAGAGAACTTTCATAAACTTCTCCTTTGATACAAAAAAGTTAGCAAGGTAATTGATGGCTTTTGGTTTTTGGTTGCTCTGAAATACCAAAAGTAGCAGAAAGTAGATTATAATGCTATATCTGAATCCTGGGCTGAAATGTTTATTGCAGTTTCTTCTTTCCAAAGTGCAGAGAAACTGTAAGCCCCTGAGGAAACAGACTTTACTGTCAGCTGATGTACTTGCCTATCCAAAAGGGCTTCCTCCCGCCGAAGTCCCACAACCACTGCATGTGTTGTTCATTAGCCACACTTGTGAGACTCCCCAGGTATCTAGGATCAACAAGAGAGGATGAAGTAATTAGAATTCCACAGAGTGACAGACATCTCCCATGGACTTATCAACGAGAAGTACTGATTCTAATATAAAGCATATACCTGAAATTTCACAGGAAACTCCGTACTGGAAGGAAAGAATAATTGTATGAACATTTAGCATTACTTGTAGAAGAATTGAAGTCTTTGACTGATTTTTCTAATTTTGTAATGGAAAAATTAAATCAGCAATTGAAATAAATGTAAATAGGATGTGTGTAACTCAAATAAACTATGTTTTAAATCATTGGCACAACTACTGATACATTATTTTCTCTAGAATAATAATCTTCCACAATAAAAATCCAAGTCACTGAAGTTTCACCCATTTGGTATTCAGCCAATCCTTCTTAACTGTGTTCTGACAAAACTAAATCTCTGAATAATATAGTTTCAGGTCCGTGTAATTTAGGCAGCTGATTTAGAATAGCAGTGCAGTTCTGAGAAACACATTGTTTGCAGTGACTATGCATTTAGTTCAGATCTAGGAGCGGTTTTGTTTGTTATTAACCAGATTTAGACTCAGACCAACGTACCAGCTCAGCTCTGTGCACTTGTAGTATTCCAGTTCCTTATGAGGACCTGCAAAACGGTATACTTCTGCTGAAAAGGCCTTCTCTACAGTCAAGTGAAACTGCACATGACTTATGCCCCTTTGTACAGTGGGTCCACAACTCCACTTTGTACAAGTGCACCAAGGCCTGCAGGATATCTGCATGCTAACCCTCACACTGTGTGCAATCATGTCTGCCCTACTCCAAGAACTGCACAGTAGCAGGCCCCACCAAGTGTCTCCTAAGGTCTGGCACCATCAAAGAACAAAGTGTAGAGAATCTTACTGGCATTTCCTGTTCACAGCTAAACGTGTGGAGGGATGGCCTCAGAAACACAAATGGTACACTGACCCAGCAGAAAAGTAGTTAGAAGCATCCTTTGATAGGGATCAGGCATTGTGCACCCCATCGTGGTACAGGCTCTCCAGGTTCACCGACTGATTGCAGTGCTGTCCTACCAGCTCCCTACAGAGGCTTTGACCAGGCTTTTTGGCAAAGTTTAGCATGTACTCTCCGTCCCCTTACATCACAAGAGTGGCATGTTTCCACTTCTGAGCCCAACCACCATGTCCATCTAGCAAGTTTCCAGTAAAAAAGGAACTAAGCAGTTATTCCGGCAAATGCTCTTGGAATGTTTTGGCCTCTTCTTCCTCAAAATATATATCCAGGAAAGCAGAGCAGTTTACTCAGGGCGTGCTCCCAGGGTGACTGGTTCAGCAGCAGAATACCACTCCCCTTTGCAGTGACCTGGTTGACCAGTTGCTGAAGCTGGGGCTGAGGACAAATTTGCTTAGCAGCCTCTGTGGCATCGCTATTAGCTAAGCAAGAACAAAAATAGAGCATTTTATCTGTCTGCTACTTAAGGACAATCAAAGCACCAGAACTTCAGTCATTTGCTTTAGGTAAGCATAGTTTATCCTCATTGTTTCAATTGCTTTAGGAAAACTTAAAACAAATAACAAGTGTCAATTTGTATCACTGACTGTATGTAATTTTTTATATACAAAGGTGGATTGAGCAATAACAGTTTCAGACTTTTGCTTCAATTCCAGTACCACAGAGAGACTTCAGCACTGAGAAAGCACTGCAGTAATTATGTTATCTAATCTTTTCTCCATAGGAGTGCTTTCCAAATACAGCCTGAGAAATGCATGGCTGAAGGGAGAATAACCTTTCTAATTGTTACACCTTGTCAGGGGTTTTGCTGTATTGTAGGGAAATGAAAGCAGTCCTGAAATACCACTTACTTAGGATAATTTTACTAACCTGTACCCTTAGAGATCCAGACACAGGAAATGACAAGATAATCACAGTATCACAGAATTGTAGGGGCTGGAAGGGACCTCTAGAGATCAAGTCCAACTTCCCTGCCAAAGCAGGCTCCTTGCATCATGCTGCACAGGTAGGCATCCAGATGGGTCTTGAATATTTCCAGAGAAGGTGACTCTACAACCTCCCTGGGCAGCCTGTTCCAGTGCTCCATCACCCTCACTGTGAAGTCCTTTTGCATATCGGTGCAGAACTTCCTATGCTCCAGTTTATGGCCATTTCCCCTTGTCCTGTCCCCACAGCCTGTTGAAAAGAGGCTGGCCATGTACCTTTGGCTCCCACTCTTAAGAGACTTGTAACCACTAAACAGATAATGTTATTTATTGAGTTGTATAAACCTACCACTTCATAATATGAATTACTCCGGAGGGGATATCATATTGCTTCATAGATTTCTTTAAAAAGCAAAAAAAAAAAAAAACAAAACAAACAAACAAACAAAAAAAAACCCTACCAACAAGCAAAAATAAATCACACTACTGATTCCTGGACTAAATCAGTCCATTTGCAAATTATTCCTTTGTGCTTTAAAAGTTATATGCAAAACACTTAGCATGAAGACTTTCCTGATTTTACATTAAATTAAGCAGCACACCTAAGGCAGCTTTGTACCACTCTGATAAACTGAACTTCTGCAAAAGCATGCTCAACAAGTACTGGAGATCTTCACAGCATGGAAGGACACCTGATACGAACTGCTGCAGTAAATTCACATCCCAAACTGACAGTGAAGGAAGGTGGAAGTGACTGAAAGTCTCTGCTCTCATTAACCCAGGCTTTTGTTTGACTGCCTGGGGAGTAATCCTGGTGCCTTGAAATAGCTGCCTAGTGTTGCTTATGACACCTCTTGGTAATCAAAACATTCAGATGAGACTGGTAGACATGATGTAGAGCTTACAGCAGCCCTACATTTCTGGAGTGGTTTTGAAAGTCAGACAAGACACCCTCAGCCTTTAAAATGACTCTAGATATCTTAGTCACTATGCTGAAGTCACTGGCAATAATACAAGTTAAATCAGTTGGAGAACTAGCACAGCATTAGGAAAGGAAAGCAGCAGGATCCATACTGCTTTGCATCATGTAGTGCTGAGTTGTCATGAAGGATCTAACCATTGTGGTAGTATGGCTCTGTCTGTAATTCCCAAGGACTGAAGCCACATATTGCTAATGTACAAACAGAGAACAAAAGAACAGCCCCTTCCTTAATAAGCTGTTAGTAAAGGATCAAAAACTGGATCATACTTAGATTCTCAATAAATATTTAACTTCAGGAAGATGAAGGCATGATTTGACTAACAGGGCAAAACAAGCAACAGTGGATTCTGTCTTTCCAATGAAGAGTCCCCTCGGTGCCAGCAGTGAAACTGTCTCCTGTCAGTGAGTCCTGCTGCACTGATTCCTATGGAAAGTGTTCCTATGGGACAAACAAGAACTGCAGCATAAATGACCAAAATGGCTGCCACATCAGGCTGCTTTGTGATCACTGAGCCATAATATCCCTCAGATGCTTCTCTTCATGTTCCCAAGAGTCTCTTCATCCATAAGAAACAAATCTAGAGAAATTGATTTACTTTTCCCTGCAATGTATTGGAGGAGGTTTCTAAGCGGGGCAAGGTTTTCAGAGCAATGAGCTGAGAGTTGTTTTCAGTTTCACTGTCACCATGGCGCACAGCAATCTGAGTCAAGACAAGCACATCTTTCTGTTGTCTTTTACCTTTGCATATGGAAACCAAGACCAGTATGCCATTTGTAACAAATGGACACAATGCATGTGAAAGCTCACTGATGCAAAGTGCAGCAAAAGAAGCCCAAACAGGTTTGCATAAGCCCATGTGCATACAGTTACATCCAGACAGTAATTGCTACCACAATAAATGAATAGCATTGCTTTCACTGAATAGTTTGGTCTCAAGTCCATCAACTTGGGATGATTGCTTAGCTGCAGACTGTTACAGCTTTAAAAGTGTTTTTCTCCTGTTTTATATACTATTAAAAGTTTAGCAACAAAATTGAGCAGCAAATGAAAATAATATCTTCTTTTGTCAAAATAAGAATTATTCTTTTATTTAATTATTATCAGTATTATTATTTTTTAATTCAGTATCTAATGTTTGTACAATAAACTAAAAACAGAGGAATGGCAACCACGTTGATTTCATTTTCTTGCTGGAAAACACCAGTCATTGAAATGTCGACTGTGGAAGTATTAGGAATATTAACTACAGAAATAACAAAACTGGAAGGGGTAGATGATGGAGGGTTCAAGGAGGAGAGAAAAAGCACAAAATAAGTATTAAGTTATCTTCTAGCAACACTTTTAAGTGTGTGCCTGGGGTTGTACTTTTGTAAATCAATTCCAGGTGGAGGTCAGTAGTATTTCATTTACCATGATAAAACTTCCCCAGTCTGTGGTAATCTGACATTAATTAAATTGTCACTGCCCTAGGATTCGTTTGCTTGGGGATTGTGATATGCTTTGACTCTTTGTGTGGCTGTTTCACGCTGTCACTAACTTACTGTTACTTCTGTATTACACACTGTAGCCTTCAGCACAAAGTTATCTCCTACAAACAGTATGTGTCCTTAGGAACGCACTCTTTTAGGAAATGGGAACGCCTCCCAGCGATTAATATGATTAATTCACTGAGAATTCCCCAGGAAGCAACTGAATGTAGAATCTTTCAGAAAAAAAAAAAAAAGAAAGAAAAAAAAAATTAGAATATTCACAGCTGACAACTTTACTTGGATAAATTGAATCGTTAGGTAAAATAATCAACCATGTGAAATTTGTGGTGAGTTTCCATGAAAAGTATCTTCCATCACCTAGAAGGTAGAGTTTCCATTTGCCCACTACCAAGACAAAATAAGCTAATATAACTAACTGGCTGGAATGAATCAAGGTTTGTTATGCCTGCTGGTCTGTTTCATATTCTATGCATGCTCTTTAGCCACTTACTGAATATATTCTGTTTCTTTCACGTCCAACTTATCTATGTTTCAGTTTTGATTTCACAGAGCAATGGAAGTGGACTATCAAAGTCCCCTGTTTTGTTCAATCTGGGGCTCAGAATTCAACACAAGATACAGAACATACACAATCCTGGAGTAAGCTCAGTGTTGCCATTTCTTTCAGTCCTAAACTTTGAAAACCAAAACCACAAAGCAAGCCTCCAAAGATCAAGGCTAGCTTGTATGGTGGATTTTATATTTGCCTCCTCCTTTGAGACAACTATTACTATAATTAATTAGTTTTCATTTATCCTTAAAAGTCAGAAATTTTCTGTAAGATTAAATGTTAAGGTTTTTGATTAGTTTCAGAATCTGAGGAGCTGCATCTTGAGAAGAGTACTATGAGGAACACAGGAGCTGGCAGAATGTGCTGTTGCTTTTATCAACTGAAGGTAGAGCAAAGGAAGCAGTGAATCAGAGAGGGCTGAAGAACTGAATTTTTGCAGTATTTCTCTTCTCCCAAACTAAGCCATGCATCTCCCAGTGGGAAACAGCCAGGAATTAACATAGTGAGTATGGTAGGCTAACTAAGCAAAATGTAATGAGACTAATAATATTTTTCCACGGGGTCATAATCCTAGGGCTTGTTCAGTCATTCTGGTGCTGTGCAGCATAACAGAAGTGGGACTTAGCCAAATCAGCACAACCTTAGGAACAGCAGCCATTTCAGGGAAATAACTAGTGCACAGCAAACGTTTGTTTGGAAAAGCCTCTTACTGTTCTCTGCAGGCCTGAGCAGCAGTATCCCAGGTGACCTTTTGATTCACTACAAGGAAATAGCAGCTGCCATCATGATGATGCCATCCAGAGGGACACTTTTTCATGCTTGCCTCCTAAAATGAAAGATGAAAAGGAAAAACAACTCTTACTCACAGTAGTCAACTCTACACATAAATAATCAAGCTGGAGGCTGGAGGTGCTGCTTATGGCCATAAGCAGGTTCTCCAGGATCACAGAATCGGAATCACAGAATGGCCCCGGTTGGAAGGGACCTCAAGGATCAAGAATGTTCAACCCCCCCCCTGCCCCGCCACAGGCAAGGCCACCAACCTCCCCATTTAATACTAGACCAGGCTGCCCAGGGCCCCATCCAACCTGGCCTTGAACACCTCCAGGGAAAGGGCATCCACAGCCTCTCTGGGCGGCCCGTTCCAGCACCTCACCACTCTCATAGTAAAGAACTTCCCCCTGATATCCAACCTAAATCTTCTTTCCTTCAACTTAAAACCCTGTCCTGCTGTTGTCTACCCTTTCAAAGAGTTGACTCCCCTCCTGTTTATAGGCTCCCATTAGGTAATGAAAGACTGCAATGAGGTCACCCTGCAGCCTTCTTTTCTGCAGGCTGAACTAGCACAGCTCCCTCAGCCTGTCTTTGTAGGGGAGGTGCTCAAGCCCTCTGATCATCTTTGTGGCCCTCCTCTGGACCGTCTCCAGCAGCTTCCTTTCTTGTACTGGTGGCTCCAGACCTGGATGCGGTACTCCAGATGGGGCCTCACAAGGGCAGAGCAGAGAGGGACAATCACCTCCCTGCCCCTGCTGGCCAGCCCTCTTCTGATGGAGCCCAGGATACCATTTGCTTTTGGAGCTGCAAGAGCACACTGATCCAACTGAACATGGACACTGACATATGCCAGCAGAGCTAAAACATCAATTAAAAGATGTGAAGAATTACATGCCTACTGGAGAATCCTACTATTTGTAATCAGTAGCTTAAAACTGACATGTCTCAGATCCAGAAATCTTCTCAAGAGTGTAAATTAGTTTGGATAATGTTTCTGGCTCTTGTGGTCTGTGTAGGGAATGGTAGCGCAGTTCAGGAATGCCTAGGTTACCTGGTTTTATTAAATCACACCAATTATGCCATAGACTTCATTCACTGGTTCTCTCATAAGCTTGTTCCTAAAAGTATCAGTACATTTGTGCCCACAAGGCTTGTACAGAAGCACCCATGGGTGACAGATGAACCCTAGCAGTAAAGCCCCCATCTTGTCTCTGGGAATCATCTCTTCTGATGACAGCAGACCTGACTGTGGACAATTCTTTTATCTCCTTGCAAATCAATTACTGTTACAGAGTGATCCATAACTTCAAAGTCTTGCTTATGGTAGATTCCATGTTTTGATTTAGATGCATACCCACGACATTTTTACCTTGCTTTTGGAACTCCAAAATTTCCATTCTATCCCATCACACTGAAATAACTTTTGAGTGCTTTCCTCATAATGCATGAGCCCCTTCAAATCTGGTGTACAGGCCCTTGAAAAGGAGTGAAAGTCCTGGAAAAGTGAATGGCATCTGAACATTCAAAAGAAAATAATTACACAAAACAAGCTACGTGAAACTGATGAAACAGTTCATTTTAAAACGTAATGACATGAAAACTCTTCAAGGACTGCACTGTTATCTGTCTGTGTATTGATTAAACTTTGTTTTGGAACAGGAAGAGTCAGGCTTCAGACCTCAAAGGCGTTAACTCATTTTGGGAACGAGCACGACTGAAAACAGATGGTAAAAATGTCTGTGAAAACAAAAGGTTTCATACCCGACGTCTTGAGCTTGGTTCAGATGCCAGTTCTGCCTTATCAGCTTGTGGGATTTCTGTCTTCCTAGTGGAAATGGCATTTATCTGTGATTGTGCTTGGTTAATTACTGACACTTCAGCCTTCTTGTTTGCTTTAGCTGATGAGGTGTCATCCTCTATTTTGAGTGATACCATCCCATGGTACTTGGTTTCACAATATCAGATACAAGCGAAACAGGAGAGGTAAAAGAGAGAGTTAGCACTTACAAGCAACTTTTGAATACTGCCTTCTCCTCCTGCCCACAACCAATCCACTCAAGCAATAATATAAATTGTTTTAAATCAAATTATACCACGGAGAAAGAAAGATACACAGAAAAATAAAGCATTCGTCTACATAAAGCCAGGAGATAACAGAATCAGAAATAAATCATAGCAATATTCATTATACTCTTATACTCTTACTTTGTAAACCACATCTGTTCCATTTCTAAATACAGATGAAGGATGAACCTGAAAAAAAGGATAGAATATAAGAACGAGATGGGTGTATTTAGGCATAACAGAAACAAAACAAACAAACAAAAAATTATGATAATCATCTGAGATTTACTATGTAGTGTAGATTACAAATCAAGCACACCATATCTTGGGTTTGGTTCCAAAAAAGGAAACTGATGGCCTCTGAAAATAGCTCACATTAGAAGTGCACTTATAATCAGATTAACTTCTAAGAACACAGTATCAGAATGTGACTAAAGCACCTAGTTAAACCAACCTTACTTAAACAGGAAAATTCAATGGGCAGTAACTATACCCTGCTTAAGATAACAATATTTTCATCCCTACAACTTCAAGACCAGACTTACAGTATCCATACATTGGCATGACTCTAGTGATTTCAGTGAAACTCTGTGTCTTTCTTCTAGCTGACCTACAAGTTAAGATAAGATCAGAACCTACATAATTACTGATGTTGCTTGTTGCATATTTCCTTGGCCAACACTTTTTTCATTCCTCTCTCATGCATACATAGATCTTCAAAATCAGGAAGCATTCCTATGCCCCTGCAGTCCTTCCCAAAGTATTTTAAATAGTTCTACAGCTCGTAGGTCAGACTCAGAGCAAACTCTGGTTGTTTGTAGTTATTGCATAATCACTGCAAAAACAGACAAGTAAATGAGGACAGCAAATACCAATTAATTCATAAATCAGCCAAATCACAAAAGAAGTTTCTTACTATTCTGCCATTTCCAGTCACTCTCAGCCTGGCCCTTGACTGATATGCCAAGCTGCGCTCCTGCAGTGTGTCACCTCTGTGCTCTCTCATCCTTTTGGAAGGATGTGGTGGGATCCCTACCAGATGAACACTGCCAGGCCTGGGAAGTGATGAGGAGCCTGAGGAAACTGCAAATTGTGTGCCTCTCCTCCAGAAGTCTTGCTTGCTTTGGCTGGAAGAATGTAGAGAACTGCACTGACCTGAAAGCATAAAAAATGGCAGATGGTCAGTTCTAGCTGCATGAGCAGATAACTGGTCACATTGATATGGCCGCATAAACAGCTTGTCATTAGAAGCTGGAAGATTCTTTCACTTGATGGGGTTGATCTTCTGTTTGTTCGGTCATCCTTTTTTATGGAGTTTCCTTAATTAAAATTGTCTATGACTACAACAATCTGTGTATGTACTGTGTCTATCCAATCACAGATCAGAATCCCTACCAAATATCTGCTGAATATAGCAGTTTCCAGGCATAAATTAGTGTTTGGAGTACTGAGTTTTGGGGCAAGAATGGGTATCTTTAACTAATATTAGTGATATTCCTATAATGACTAGCCAATTTCCTATCCAGAAACCTGGACATTATTGTTCCTTCAATCTAGCCATGTCAATGAATATCTTTACATTATGAGAAAAACTAAATCTGCATTTTTAAAAGGATTTTTTTTTAATAAATCAAGCCTCATTCATCATAACACATCCATTTAAAATATAGTTTCAGTAAGCGCCAGAAGGGAAAACATTCTTCAGCTTTCACAAGACTCAGCTGCTTTGCTAATCGCTTGTATTTTTCTGCTGCTTTTTGGTAAGCTTTTAGGCACCACATTTGCTTACTGAAAAACGCAATAATAATAAAGAAATAAGGGCCTAAACTCTGTAGTAATCACTGCTGTGCACTGTAATGTTGTAGATTGTGATTGTTAGGCGTTAGAAAATGTAATTCTGAGAGCTGAGTCTAGTTGTTAAGGTTCTTTTTTGAGAGGAAAGTCAATCTTTTTCAGAAGCATGTAACCAGTGTTATACAATCACTGGAGAAAAAAAAAAAAAAAAGCTAATGGAGTCAAAAATCCCTTTTTTCACTTCAATAAATGAGAGCTGAACTCATGTTGTTATGAAAAGTGGCTTGTTTCCCCTCCACTCTTCTCATTTTGTACTTGTTGCTTTCCCCATGCTGTGTTTCCTAAGATGATGGATATGATTGTTTGAGAGAATAAATGGTCTGCAACTGCCAGGCTTGTTCTCTCTAAAAAGAAAGTAAGCATTTTGATGTGAAGGTAAGTGTTAGGAACAACTTGTGGTTGAAAATAAGTAGCTACCTAGCCAAGATTGTCCCACAGTTTAAAGATGAAGATCAAAAGAGAATACCTCCTTTTGAGTCCAAAATTTTCACTACAGCTTTTGTCTTGGTGCCAAGAACAGCATTCACAGAGGAGTTCAGAACTACTTCAAAGACTTCATCATCTTCCTCTAATCTGTCATAAGTAATTGCTATATTCCACATCTTGGTTGACATTCCTAACAGAAATAAACATTTTAATTACTCTTTAATTGCTATTTCAATCAATCAGAGTGTCAGAAATATATTAATTAACATGTCTGCAGCTAGAATGAAGTAGCTTGTGTATGCTATTGTTCTTCTACCAACTGACTGGACTCCTGCTGTTCTTCTAAATAACTTAAGGTTCAAATTTGTTCCCAAACAATGCTGATTCAGTTTGAGAGCATACACTGTAACAAAAAGATGCTTAAACGTGAGAAATGACGCTACAATACATAAATTTTAGACGTTTGGAATTTTCAAGATAAAATGTAATATACGATATTATGCTGAAAGCTTCATCTAAAATACCTGCAAAAGGATAAAAGAATGCACTGACTTGAAGTACAGCCTTTCAGAAGACATACTTTACACCTGGTTACAAAATTTTGACTTGGTTGACTGTCTTTATTAGGTAATTTCAGGCTTGCATTAGTGGGAAAGAGAAAAGATCATTCCAACATGAAAGGATTAGGCTGGTTATTAGGAAAAAAAAATGCTTTAAAATTTGCCTGGAAAAAGTCAGAGGTAGCACGACAGAAACTGATCTCAACGTACTCACTGCTATCACAGAAACATCTTGGAAACTGTTTCTAAAAACTCAATGCTGATATCCAGACTTAATGCCAAAGATACAAGAGCAATATAGTGAAATAAAATCTCTACAACCTGACACTTACCATAACCTTGCTCCTTTTCAATCCTTTTGAATCCTCTGGCAAAGAATAGCTCAGTTAGTACAAACAGACCCACAAACTTGGATAGGGCGTCCTCCTGCCCCTAATTTGCATTTACAATTTATTGAGTCAAGTCTAATGTGCCAATCAGTACCATGAATTGGCATAGCTGCTGTTTGTTTTTGTAACAAACCCACAACTACACTTACTAAACATTTAATAAATATGATTAATGAATAAATATCAAAGCTCTTGACTAGAAATCAATGCCCTGAATGTACTAATCTGCAGGGTACTTCCTGGCTAAGCCTAAGCAAAGGACTTTCAAAGAGAGCCACACAAGACAACATGAGAGAACACAACTGGTTGAAATAAGAATGTGTCCAGAAAAGGGAAACAGTGTGCATCTCCTGTCTGTGTTCACAGTTAATTTTCCTGTGGATTACCACCATAAACAGAAAAAGCACCAAGCTACTTGGATAACTTACTTGGAGAATCTGCTTGTATGAGCAGAAAAGGAAAATTCCATGGAAAATCCTTGCACTGAAAATCTCTTTCTGATAATCTCTAGCCATTTCAGTCCAAAGGCTGATAAGTCTGATTTCACAGTACTTTAGAGGAAAGAGAGCCAGAATGCTGGGTAAGTGCAGTATGAAGGATTTTTTTTACACTGATATCTCTCATCTTTCTTCTCTTATTTAAGTAGAAATAATATTGTAATAAAATAATACTGAATAAAGAGTCTCAGAGAGTGGCTTATTGGTTTCAAGGATGTCATGAGTGTTCCAGAACACTGAAAATTAAGGCTAATTTCCACTTTGCCCCTCAAGTTTATACTGCTGTCTGCTACATATCATTCCATATCGACCAATGAAAATGAACCAGCAGTTGTTTACTCTGCACCTTTACATTAAACTCAGCTTTCTCAAAATGGCTTATAACAGCTATATTTCCAAAACAATCACATTTGCGCCTCAACTCCAACAGAACTTACAGCTAGAGATTTTAATATGGGCTAGCCAAACAAAGCTGAGTTACACATATGAATTCATCCATGGGATTCCGTAGCATATATTTTCATAGCATGTGATGCCATTATTGCAAAATAAAAGTCGAGATGCTGGAATAAAAATCATCTGGCTGGAACTGACTTACCAAATTACCCACATCCGTTTTCCAAAATGAAGATAAGCACTTAATCTTATAGAACAAATACATATTATTTATTTCAGGCTCTTACATTTTCTATGTTTTGTCTCCCCTGTAGCCATCATTACTTTAAGCCATTGGAATCTTACTCCTGGCAGTGGTGACACAACTTCTACTGGTATTGCAGGATACATTCAGAGGCCTTTGAGGACCCCTTTTTTAATCAACACTAATAAATCCTAGTATGTGCCTCCAGAATGTGTTCCAAAAATTCAGGCTAGCATGTACAATTGGAATTATTATGATAACAAATGGGTTCTCATTACCAGATAATCTGTTTATATGGGCAAAGGCAATTTTTTCAGATGAAACCAAATCTCCAAATGCTGAATCATGCAACTCTCTCCCAGATCATTTTTTTTTGCTTAGAGACACCTAAAGTGTGACAGCAAGGGGACCTACTGGACTTCCAGAAAATGAGCACAGGCTTCTTTATTCCTATTCAGTTCCTCTATCTATGAACACAGAACAGGTTTCATTTTCCAAAATGAGAGTTTACACTTTCAAAATCAGGGAATTCATTTAAAAATTATTAAGTGCTCTTGTTCATACCTGGATCAAACTGAATAAGTTTGGAGGGAGTCACTGTAAAGTCCTTTCCCAGCAGAGCAGATATTTCATTGACCTGCAAAGAAATTAAGCAGTACAGGGCAAGCTGTGACCTATGTCACCAAACCAATGCATTCTGCTCTGTGCTGAAGGTAAAATGTGTCTCCTCATGGGGTCCCAGTGAGACATGCCAAGCTGTACCTGTGCTTAGGCTGAAAAACAAGATGAAGGCCTACAGGATAACTTTGTGATATGCAACTGTCATTTCATCCTTGCTCATGGTTTAAAACTTACCATCAAAAAAACATTCACTCATCTTAAAATCTTGTCTCAGGTTGCAGCTGGACAGCATCAGATCACACTGCTGGTCACCGGGCCTGGGAATCCAACTCTGGGAAGGGTACATAATGGCTGCCTGGAAGGGCAGCATCAGCCAGGCTGTGTTTGCCTGTTCTGCCCTTTGAGAGGTCTTGGAAGAAGAGTTTGCACAGAGATCTGCCTGCCAGCCCAACAGACTCTTTGGGACACGTGTGAATGTATACATACATGTACAGGGATGCCAGTGCATTTGAATTTGCTGGAGTCTGCGAAGGATAAGGCAGAATGGCCCCTGCTGAAGTCATAGCATAACTCTCACTGACTTCTGAGGGAAAAAAGACAGAACTACATTTCCAATTAGGTCTGTAATGTAACTGTAAGTGAACCTGTTAGTATTCTGCTAGCAAGGGATGCTAGAAAATCTTGGGACTTCCATTCTAGGAGGAAAAATAAAACTTGTGATGTCAAATTACACAAACCTTTTTTACAAGAATAAAAAATATGCAGCTTTCAGTATATTTCTTCTGGCATACAACATAGCATGTTAATGAAGGTACAGGGGTTCCTTGGGCAGAGAGATATAAGGAGATGGAGACTGGTTTACTGTGAAGCTGAAGCTGGAATAGCTGCTGGGCTCCTCAGCCTGGGCAGGGGAAGAGATCCCAGGTCCTTCAGTCAGGAGCTGCCCAGAGTCTGAATCCCAAAGTGGCAGATCATGGAAACCCAGCCTGACCACAGCATGCGAGAACCGCTTGCTCTGTCACAGAAGCTCATCAAAACTACAACACTACTCCAAAACATGCCAGTTTGGGCTTACCAGCATTTCTTCTTAAAATTATTCTGTCAGTAAGTTTTCAGCTACCGGTACAAGGCAGGATAAAGTCCCAATAAGTCTGGATTGAATTGTATGACCTTTTTACTAATTAATGAAATACCCCTCAGCTCCAAAGAAGAAATTCATGGGCTCCACTGCTTGTTGTTCAGTTTCCAGTTAAAAACTTGTTTCATCTTTACCTTCACTGTGATAAAAGCAGAGTCAGCAGAGTGTCCTGCCCTGGTGATTTTCAGGGACACCATCCCCACGTTCTCGCACACTTCATATTCAGTCTGCTGCATTTCAATGCGAGACCACCTTAGCTCCAGCCTGCAGGCAGAGGAAAAAAAAAAAAAAACATGTAGAACAAAGCCATCTGCCCTGCTGCCCTACCCCTGCTGCCTGAAGGGTCTGTAAGGTGGCCTCTTGACTGTCTGACTAGCCAATACACATATCTTTTGCCTCCCGGTCAACGTATTTGTGTGTGACTTGGCAGATTAGAAAGTGAGAAGCAGTAAATACCCCAGTCAAGCCCTTGTCTGCTCCAAGCAAAGCCTGAGCATTGGTTCAGAACAAAAGAGGTTCTGCAGCAGGTTTTAAAAGAGTAGTTTGTAGCATCAAACAGGCCAAAACAATTTATTGTGGTTCTCTTCACCTCTGTAATTTGTTTTTATTTTCTCTCCCCAGTATTTTCTCAGCAATATCCTCATTTCCTTGTCCCTTCTTCAGCTCTAACTTGCCTCCTCTACTGAAGGGGCACACCCCAGCACTTACTGCCTTTGCATATGCTTGTCCCTTAAGCCTTCCTTTAATAATGCCTCTGCTTTTTTCTTCAGCCATAGAGTCAAAATTTCTCATATAATGAATTTTAGAGTTGCCTGTAGAGAACATGACTGAACCTTGGAAAATCATCTGTTGCACCAATAAAGAGATCAACTTTTGAAAAGCTGAAGGAAGGAAAATGAACTGTTGTACTTACAAATCAACCTTAACTTTTCTAAAACACATCTAAGCATACGTGTCCAATCTGCAGTCCATGGGCTGCAGGCAGCCCTGGGCACATAGTAATGCAGCCCCACATGATCACGAACTTTTAATATCATTATGTGATTTTTAGCAATATTTTTACTCATAGCTCAAGCGTGGACTGTGTAGGTGACAACAAAATGCAGTGGAGTGGAGGGTGCAGTGCAGTGCTGACTGTCTTTTGCACCCAGCACAGACAGTCAGATCAAAACCTACATGTATTACACATCTATATGCACTTGTGACACTTGGCGAGTAAAACACAGTAATTACCAATAATAATATGTCAGCATACCAAGGTGCGTGTGCCTGTGAAGATGTTTCTGTTTCTGTTATTAAGCAGACAGGTAATTTTTCTCATTTAACTATTATTAAACTTGGGCTTGTGATATTTCATCAGATTATTTAACAAATTAAGGTGTTCACTAGTTTCAGGCAAACAAGGTCAAATATCTCACTAGTTTTATGGCTTTGTTGCCCTCTTTTATATGTTTTAATAAAAAATAAAATTCGGTTTGTTACTTGTATACATTAATGATATTAGGTATTTTATATGCAATTCAAGACAACTCCTTTTCACTCAGTGCAGACCAGGAAAGCCAAAAGGTAGAACACCCATCGCCTAGACCTTTCCAGATTGAATAACTCCAGCACCACTGGAGGTTTCTTCCTGTCCTCCTATATCCTCTGAACTCCAGCAGGTAGACAGCCTATACAGAGGCTGATTTGCTTTATTTCTAAAGAGCATGTATGAGCTAACTGTAGTCCAGAAGCACTGAGATAAAAGGTGGCTTTCCATTATCATAGTATCAACATTCACATGAAACCTTTCTTCCAATCCTGTGAGAGTTAGATAATGAAGTATTTGAATAAATCTCTCAGAAGTTTAAAATAATCAAAACATTTTTCCCTCAAAAGCCAGATTTGTCTTTGTTCTGAGTTCCAGCACACTTTACAAATAAGTTCTAGTCCTCTGAAAATCCTATTTCCCACAGGAACAGTGGATCTTTTCTCTCTTCCTAAAAAAATAAAAAAATAAAAAAAAATACAAGAAACACTGCTATTTATATTCAAGAACCCATAATTTCCCACGAATAGGGCTGCGTTTTAGTAATGCATTTAGTATCAGTGCTTCTATGAGCAAGCACAGGGCAGCTAGGGAATGCTCTGGCTAGCTTTGTTGAGATGTGTTTGTATATAGGGACATCTCTTGGCACATTGCGTAACTGCGGAAACACTGTCTCCCACTGTTCAGTCTGCATCCTCGCTGTCACTCAAGCAAGTGCTCTGCAGAGCAGCTTGGAGCTTGAAGCCAACTTTCTGCTCCTTCCTTCCTAAGTAACAATGGTTATTTTTCTCGGTTGCTTCAGATTAAATAAATTGATTGAACATTCAATCCTATATGCAAAAAATAAAAGAAACATTGTCTCCTTGGAAGAGCTTCATCCCATTTTTGATTTTTAGCATCAAATATTCTGCAGCTTTTGTACGTTAAGCTTACCATGTGTCAGAAGGAAATTTTGATAACATGCTTAGTTGAAATTTTGGAATTACATGACAGAGAGATTAATATACTCCCTCCACCTTTCCTCAGAGCTCTTTTGAAAAACATGATTCTCCCTGCTTTTACTGTTGGCGTAAGAATCCCACCATGATCTCAGACCTGTGAGAAACAACTTGCTCTCAGCACAGGAGAAGAGTGACTTCCAGCTGCAGGGTCAGGCTCATAAAGCAGCAGACCTGTCCCTAAGCTGCTGTCTCATATCTCCAAATGCTATGGGCCCAACTCACTTACAGTAAACTCCATTGTATGTTTCTCTGAGACTCTAAATGTGCTCTAGTCAAACTAACCCTTTTTACTTTGCTACCCTGAGGGTATTCTTTAAAGAAAGAAATGGTAGTTTAAGTACTTAAAATCATATCTAGGTTTACTTCTACTCTGCTTCAAGGAGGCACAGACTCGTTTATTCTAAGCCAGAAGCCATCTCAGAGCCCTCAGCAGTGATGTATTTGCTACACTGCAGTCCTCAAAACTGAAGATTGAAGTTACATTTGGGGAATCGCTGAATTTCCATTGGTATCTGTGACCTGAAACTCCAAGTTGTCTGAATGCACTTCCCACAATGGATTGATGACATAAAATATAATTTTGCTATTTAAATCCTTTTGGCTAAACCCTTCATGGATAAGTCCACCTGAAAAAGAAGAGAAATATCAAGGTAAGTCAAAAGCCCATTAAGTAAGAACCACTTAGCTCACTTGCATCATCTGTTTTCAACTTTTTGTTTTGTAAATCAGTTTTAAAAGACTTTGAACTTCCCATAATCTGCTTAAATAGCTACACAATAACATCCCAGTTCATTATAAGCCCCAGCCAATTAGTTCCCCAGTTTATCAAGTAACCTAGTTCACCTATCTCTTTTTCATAAAGTTCAGAGTACATTTGTTTTGTTTTAGCTTTACTACTTCCTGCAACAGTCTTTCAGGTTTCCTTGCCCACAAATAGTTTCTCAGTTGCAGCTACTAATAGTCTTCTGGAACTCTGCAGGGTTTAATGATGAACATGAGTTCAACTGTTAGTTCAAAAGCTTTTCCGTTGCATTCAAAACAAGCCCAACACTTGCCAAGAAATTTTGATTTCCTGTATCAACCAAGCATTAACAGGATAGGTTTTGAAATCTGGTCTTGTATGTCTTAAAAGATGGAGATTATATAATACAGTACCTGTTGTTACATTTTCCAGGTAGCCATAATGAGGACCTCGTAAGATCTTAAAAAATATTTTGTCATCCTCTGTATTGGTGTCACTTGCCTTCAGGGACCTGGAAGTAATATAGATCCCATAATTGCCATTCTTCAGCATTTCCACATCAGATAAACAGTGGAGATGAATGATTTTTGGTGCCATTTTGTCCAAATGATCTACCTAAATCAAAATTAGACAGATGTATTCTCATTTTACAGTATTAGAACATTCTCTGTCTGTACTACTTCTGCTAAAAGCACAATAGCCCACTTAGGATAGCAACAGTCACTTTGACAAGCAGTCTATTCCAGTAGAAATCTGATACCCAGTTAAGTATTAGTTCCCATGAGAGGTTTCCAGGCTCAGTTTGGACAGCCAATTGTATCATGCAACATGAGACAGAGCATACCTGGGAGAGAAACGCAAATGCTGTGTACCCCTGCCTTGTTGTCTCCCACATTCCCCATAGTCATTCTCCATTTTCTTCTTAGCAAATTTAAGCTCCATCAGTTTATTTGTTACCATAGTTGGACTCAGCTTTTGGTTTGAGATTTTGATATAGAATACCATAGCAAATTTAAGCAGGATGTCTTTCTTTTCTTAAATATAATCCCTTTCTTTGCATCTATATAAACATGGTTAAATATTTTTTCTGAGTAATGTAATGTAGTAATTATTTAGTTCTCCAGGTTACTTATTCACTGAACACAGAAAGAAAACTTTTTAGCTTAAAACCATCACTATTAATTCAAAGACTTAAGCAGAAAGCAATTCTGAGCTTAGTCAAAAGCATAGCATTTCCCACCTTATTTATATATCTCTTTTGATTAAGCCTGTGATCACACTTGCCTGAATGGTGAATGCTACTGGCTCGATCTGCACCCTGCCATTCACGATAAAGCCTTGATTGGTCCTAT
The DNA here is from genome assembly GCA_030625065.1 of Alectoris magna. Lineage (NCBI taxonomy): Eukaryota > Metazoa > Chordata > Aves > Galliformes > Phasianidae > Alectoris > Alectoris magna. The sequence continues at coordinate 39,877,295 of CM060564.1, forward strand.
CTGTTGCAACAAACGTAAATCTGTCAATCTGGGAATCCCCACCTCGGTGCTTGTATGCAATATCCATGTTGTCCACATCATGTTGGGTGAAATTGTATTGCAGTAGTACAGCCCCTCGGTAATAGAGATGACCGTACTGGGGGAGCTGAGCCAAGAGGAAGGTAAGGTTTTCTTTGGCAGTGTCAGAGTCTGTAAGCTGCAAGACATCAGGAGAAAGGAATACCATATTGCCTTCCACTAATCTTAACCCCATGTTCCTAGATAGTGTAGGCAAAGTTTGGTCAGCTGCCTCCAAGAAGATCGTGAATGTTCCGTGTTTAGTCCTCAGTCCATTGCTGACGATGAATCTGGCAAAAAGAGGCAAGGTAGTCTTCAGCATGTGTTCTTGATTCACCATGTACTGAAATAAAATGATAATGCACACCTTTATTACAGGGCTTGCCTGTGGTGATACTGCAAAACACATGAGAACTAGAGATGATTGGAGCTCAAACTCAGACCATGGGGTGGATGTATAACTTAAAAGCATGAGAACAGATGGCCAGGTATACAGAAATAATTACACTGTATCTGCAGGAATCTGATGCGATGCCAGAGGAATGGCCTTGAGGATAGACCATCAGTCTTAGAAGTCCTAACAGAGCTGATCTAATCTTCTAGCTCAAATACAAATGGAGCAGATCTGAAATGATGGGCTGGCTGAGGACATAGACGCACATTTTATACATATCCTTAACCATATCTTCAGTGAAAGAGCCGGCTTTCTCTACAGCTCACAGAAAGAGGTGTGTAAAGTACATAATCTACCTGGACCATGGGTTTGTTCTATTCACAGCTGCAAGTCTGTCATACCCAGTAATCCAAAACTACCTTAAAAAGAAGAAAAACTGGAAAATATAGAAATCCATTCTTATCTTGCTTTTCATAGTAGTTTAAGCACTAACTGTACCTATAAATTTCTGCATATTCAGAAGAACTAACAAACATTTCTTCACAAAGCTTAGTGAAATTTCACTGAGATATTAAGATTGTGTGGAATATATTGGGCAGAACTGTACAGAAAGCTAGGTTAATTTTAAAAATGTAGCTGTCCATACCACACGGTCAGATCTGCAGAGTTATTGTCCCATGATGACAATTTGTATTAACAGCAGCATAGTTTCCTATAATTCTCTCCCAAGCAATAATAGCTCCAGACAAACTAAAGACATGACTAGATTCTACTGGTACTTTTCCTTGCCTAAACTTGAAAAAGATAAAAGTATCAACGTCTGGAGAGAAAATATGTTGGAAATCTACCAGCTGGATATGGGTTTCTGCCATACAACTGACAGCATGCTCTGCAGACATTTATCAAATTTTGTCGTGGATAAAAATAAAGAGAAAACCAATCTAAGTTTCACTGCCAAGATCACTACTTAAATATATTTTTCTGAAGGAACTAACACTGCGCATGCTTGTAACAAAATCCACTGAGGGTATATGAAAATAAAAACTGCCTTGGAAATATTTCATGATCTCTTATGTGACATCATCACGTAATACATAAGGCCTATCTTTCTTTCTACCAAGCTTTCTGTGGTTGTGCTTAGCGCATAGAAAAGGCTATTGGAGTGTGGTTTTTAGTCACATTTGTTCTGTCTGAGCCAGATTTTCTTTGCTTTGCAAAGAAAATGTCGTTCACATTCTTCATCCTCTGATTATTTATTTTCCTTTCATTTTTCCTATTCCCATAACACAGTCTTTTGAAGGCACATATAGCCACACTTACACTGTTGATCTTGTTTGGGACAGTATCACTGCATGTCTCAGAATATACATGGGCCAACATAGCTGGCTGCTCTCTATCTATCACACTTCCACATTGCAGTGGAATGAAGACTGGTTGACATTTAGATTATTTCTCTCCTCTTACTCTCTTGCCTATAGACCTTGGAGAAGTATTAAAAGAAATACAGGGTCAGAACCTGGTCTGCTGTTGCATGCTTTGAATATGTCACCTTCAGTAGGTTGTGGAGCAGCTTACTGCATCACACAGGCTGTCCATCTAAAACTCCACACTACCTTCACCAATGCTGGATGATTAGGGCTTGATCAACTTGTAAGCAGGCAATATGCCATGAAGCAGATGGGAATGAGCACAGGCATAACAGGGACAATATAACAGTTAGAAATATGTTTACTGAGGATGGTATTCCCAGCTGGGAACCTAAAGACATCTGTCTGCACTGACCTAATGCTATTGTGCCTGTGCTAAAAGCACTGTGCTATTAGTAATCTAGTTAAAATCAAACACAGAACTAGAATAGTTACAATAAATAGTATGCTAGGGGGAAAAAAAAAAAAAAAAGAAAAAGAAAAGAAAAAAAGAAAAACGAAAAAGAAAGGCAAAAAACATTCTGTCAAGACCTTATCTGCATTTCAAAAAAATATAGGAGATTGCAGCTGAAGTGAGTTTCCTCCAGGTCCTATGACAGCTGTAAAATCATTTTGGATGATATCTCAAACCATATGTAAGTGAAAGACTTAGGATAATTCAGTTGGTGAAAATGAAGATTCATCCAGAATCTTCTACAGAATACCAGGCAGGAGCAAACCTCTTGATTATATACATCAGGCTGAACATTACAATGCAAATGTTGTATGCCATTTGATTTCACAGGTGATGTGAAATCAAGCTGTCTGTGCCCAAGAAGTCCTTTTTCTCCTGCACTTTGGGGGTTTGGGGGCTTTGTTTATTTCTGGTTTATGGCTGCTTCATTTTCCCCTTGGGAGTGGAGAACAGCCAATATTCTCCTCACTCTGATGAAATTTAGGGGACAACTCTCAGGCACAGTTTGGAGGACATGTTGCGTGGTTTGATTTCACCATTACCAATATTTCATGCTTTCTGCAGTTCGATGGCAATAGAGTTGGCTGTAGAACCTACCATCTGTCATGGCATTTAAAAGATAAAAATGGAATCATAAATAGTGCCAGCTCATTACAAAATTGAGCCAGCGTGTCAAAATGGAGGACATTAGCATGTACTTTTAGCATCCTGCTGCCAGCATCTGATGTCAGGTTGCTAATCACTTGAAGTCATCTGTCCAAACAAGCACTGCCAAATCTTTCTTCCAGGCCAGCAGCACCAAACAATACACACAAATTTATGACCAAAGAAAGTACTTCAGTGGAAGGTAAAAATCTGATCAGATCATATCCCAGCCTCCTACTCACCCATTCCCCATAATTACCCATATAATTAACATAACCATTCCTTGTTTAAATAATAATAGTATTGTGCCACAATATTTATATGTCTATACAAAACCAAATTCTTGGCCAAATGTTAACATCAAGGAACATCAACTATTGTGATTAAAATACTTGAAAATATTTATTAAAGAATCACAATCTTACTTCTACTAAGGCTAACTTTCTAATTTTGTTGGCCTAAACAAAGGACATTGTTGGCCTAAACAAAGGACATCTGTAAGCATAGTTTTCATAGAATTATTGGTCTATTTTTGTTAGCCTGTTACAAAAGTCTTACTGATCTAAGCCACTTATACACTACCTATCCTAGTCCTTTCATTGTCTGAGGTAATTCTAGTTTTGCTCATAATGTTTCACAACTGTATTGCTAAGTTTACATACAGCCAAAGAATATTCCTTCCCATTTTTCTACTGTAAGTGGATCAGACAAATCTCAGAATTAGAATAAATTCAAATTCAGAATTTCCATCACATTAAATTTAACAGAAGGGACGGTTTTAAGTGTATAAACTGAGGAAAGTCCCAAAATGAAGAGGTCTATTTGATATTTTCAAGACCCACTTTCTTGGCGTGTGTGGAAAAAACCTCTTAGAACAGTAGATGAAAGACATCCTCACAGCTTCAACATGCATCATGAAAAATGCATTTCAAGTCAGGAATCTTTTCACACTCTTGTAAGTGTGTGAATAGCTCTGGGTTGCAACTGTTAGGAGCTAAACATTTCATTTTTCATAGACATAAATGAAAAACAATTAAGTTTTCACATGGAAATCTTGAATTTTACAGGAAGTTCTTTTCCTGTGAAGGGCTCTTTTTAGACGAAACTCCCAATGTTACAAGGAATTAGCATTCTTCCTCCAAAAATTTTTTATTCTGAGCTATTTTTTTCTGAATTTGCTCTCTTTTAAAGACATTTCTACAGTCATTACCCAGAGATAACTCGTTGCATTATTCCATTCCCTAGCCAGTGGAGTTTCATTTAATAAAATAAGAAAATATTCACTTTGATGTAGATCTTAGTTTAAACTAGTCTAAGGGAAAGGTTCAGAATCACATGAAAGTAAACTTAAATATCACTACACCGCTGAATTTGTCCTATAGTATGCCAGGTTTGCTCAAAAATATCTGCCTGTCTGCATGAATTTCTGAACTACTGTTATGTCAGAGCAGAGAAGTAGTCTCATTTCAGCATGTTGAAGAACCACTTATGGATTCAAAAAGCCTATAACACAATAGACATAACAGATATGAATAGACAGGCAACCAGTTGGCTAATAGCCGGATGGAGAAGTCAGACGTATTAGAAATCAAAGAAAAATTCTGCAGAGGATATTCTAAGTCCATCTCCACCACTTAAATGTTAACATCTGTGTATGTTTGAGTGTTATAATTATATTTAAGCCAGTATAATTTAGGAAATGTGGCTCTAGCTACTATTTCAGCATCGATTAGAAAATGCATTTATTACTAAGGCAGTCCACAACTACATGTATTACAGTGAAAATATCTTAGTCATATGTATGCTGAGAATTTCCTCAGAGCTTTCTCTTTCTCTTAATAAACATATTTTTTCTCAGCAGATACCCAAGAACTCCTAGGAGAAGGGTATGTGAAGAGGTTATTTTAGTGTCTTACCTGAACGCATCTTGCCTTGAATGTGCCTTGGTATTGTGAACATAGCAGACTATCTGACTTGCTACATCCATTTGACTGAAGCTTGTTATGGGGATGTCAGGATAGCTAACATACTCTATTTGTCCATACTGAGGTGGGGAAGTTATCACATAGAGAAGTTCTTCGGGCTTGTCAGTACCATCCAGTGAAAGGAGGACATCAGTTGTAATGTAGCCTCGATCCCCTTCTGGTACCTTGAGAGGTTTTATGAAAACAGCAATGTCTCCTGCAGTATAAACAAAACAACACTAAAATAGTGGTACTGAAGTGAAAGCTGATCTCTTACGTATCATTTAGCTATACACAGTCCCTCACCAGTAGAAAAATTACAGAACCATAGTATTCTAGGGAATTTCACAGAGGGATGTCTCTAAACTATCTATCTTCAACTCAGAGTAGGGTCAGCCACATCTCGAGCAATTTCCAGGCTGCACAGGGCTTAATTCCTTTGGGGCCTGAAAACTGGCAAGAGTGGGAACAGCACAACCTCTCTCAACACCTGTTCCAATCTCAGTTCCAAACTTAACATAGTGTTAGGCTAGCCTAACCTAATTTAGTGCTCTAAGAGGTATCCCATGAGTGGTGACTGTAACACCATAGCATAAACCTGGAAGGCAGGGACAGTTTTGAACAGCGTTTTGCTTACGTTATACCCTCTTACCATTCTTCTGTACTGCAATTTACTCACATAAAGCTAGTTTCAGAAGAATGTTTTCTAACTGCAGCTGGGATTCCTGGGAGGCAAGGTGCAATGCACTGCTCTAGGCAGTGCTTTCTGAGATCTCAGAAACACTTCTGCAGCAGTTGGAACATCACAGCTTGGGTTAGCAGTGAAATCTGAGCAGATAGACTTTGCAGTCTGCAGGGAGATTTGCCAAGGGCCTGCACAGTGCTTGGGGATGTATCAGGACATGTATCAGGACATTTTTTCAGAAACAGGCACTGTGAAACATGATCAGGCAGATCTTTACCCTTTTCCATGTCCTTGATGTTTATGTAGAAGTCTACAGCTGGGGACCTGTTGTACCCATCCCACAGATAAAATGTGAAAAAGTCTTGGTTCTTGGACCCTATGGCTCCTGTGTGGACATATCTCACAAGGTTCATATCCAGATCTTCCTGCGTGCACTTCATTCCGGTTTGGAGAGTCACCCAGTCTCTGCCTACCTAGAAAGAATGAACATCCTTCAATAAACAGATGCAGTCTCCTATGCATCCTCCACAGTTAAATTTGGCTATTAGCAGCTATGACAGCTGATAGTGACAGCTTCCTGGCTGCCTCCCTAAGCTTTAGAGTCTTTACACATAGAATATTTTGTGGTATATAACTGCAGTTGTTCCCAAGGATCTGTAAGGCTGGAGAAAATATAGCTATCACAAAAAAAAAAGAACAAAAAAAAAGGAAAAAAAAAAAGAAAAAAAAAAAAAGAAAAAAAAAAAAGAAGGTAAATGGAATTCAGTCACTTTTACTGTGGTAAGTACATTTCTACACACTTCTCAGTGAGACATCAGTAAGATGAAAATTAGTTTGCTGACCCAGCTTATGTTTTCCATTTCTTAATTGGACAAAGCTGGTCAGATTTCTCTCCCAAACCATATCTTGAAAAAAGGTGGGAGGTTGGCCAGGCGGGCACCCACTGCTTGGAAACTAGATGGGAATTAGTTGACAGGTGGTGAGCTATTTCTTGTGTATCACTTGTGCTTGGGGAAGTATCAGAACATGTACTTATATATATATATATATACATATATATTTACAATTATCATTACTGTCATTTTTTCCTCTTCCTTTCTTGTCTTAGTAAATAGTTTTTAATCTCACCTAATGAGTTCTACCTTGTTTTTCTGTATTGTTTTTTTTTTCAGTTCTTTCCCCCATTCCAGATAGACAGTGGAATCAAGTGCACCCTCAGCAAGTCTGCAGATGATACCAAGCTGAGGGGTGCAGTTGATACAACTGAAGAAAATGATGGCATCCAAGGGAATCTGGACAAGCTTGAGAAGTGGGCACATGTGAACCTAATGATGTCCAATAAAGCCAAGTGCAAGGTACTGTTCTTGGATCAGAGTAATCCCCGATATGTGTACAGACTGGGAGAACTCATTGACAGCAGCCCTGTGGAGGACTTGGGCTTTTGGTGAACAAAAAGCTTGACATGAACCAGCAGTATGTACTTGCAGCCCAGAAGGCCAACTGTTCCCTGGGCTGCATCAAAGGAAGAGCAGTGAGCAGGGTGAGGAAGGTGATTTTCTTCCTTTTGCTCCAGCCTCATGAGAGCTCATCTGGACTACTGAGCCTGGAGCTCCCAGCACAAAAAAAAATATGGAGCTGGAGTGAGTCCAACAGAGGACCACAAAGACGATCAGAGAGACGGAGAGCCTATCCTGTAAAGAAAGGCTAAGGGAGCTGGGCTTGTTCAGCCTGGAGAAGGCTCTGGGAAGACCTCACCGAGGCCTTCCATTTCTTAAAGGAGGTTTATAAACAGGAGGGAGACCAACTATACACTCTGACAGTGATAGGACAAGGGGGAATGGCTTTAAACTAAAAAGAAGGCAGATTTAGGGTAGATGTTTGGAAGAAATTCTTTACTCAGAGGAAAGTGAGGCACTGGAAAAGGTTGCGCAGAGAAACTGAGGGTGCCCCATCCCTGGAAGCGTTCAAGGCCAGACTGGATGAGATCTTGGGCAACCTGATCTAGTGGGTGGCAACTCTGCCTGCAGCAGGGTGTTGGGACTAGATGATCCTTAAGGTCCCTTCCAACCTAAGCCATTCTATGATTCTATGAAATCAAACACACAGGTCTCAAGTACACTCAGGCATATTCAAACCGTCAGCACTCTTGTCCTAGTGTAGGAGCCTCTAATAATTCAAAAGTTTCCAGAGATTCTTGATTCTCAAAGAGATCCACAATCAAAATACTTTTGCATTCACAGATCTTGAAAATCACTAATTTTCTATTACATGTGCACACATTCAAAGGAGGTATTTTATTTCTCTTTTTGCTCCATGTTTGGTTGGTAGATGATTATCTTTCCTTCCCCTTCTAATCTTATATTCCTGTCTCCATTCTTGCTATATATTTTCTACATTATTCCTTTTATCCTTTCTTCTCCACATATTTTTGTTCTAAATTGTTATTTATTTCTTCCTCTTTCAGGCATATCTCCTGCATTTTTTTCTGAACTCTGAAGTAATGTCTTAATTGTCACCTTTTCTGACCTAGGAATTTTTGCTCCCTGCTTTGTCATTTGCTTTCACCAGCTCTGAGCTGATTCTCTCAGCATCTCTCTCCATTTTCTCCTCAGATGACCTGCTATGATTTTCATTTCCCCTCTACTCTTGTTGAGGATATTGGCCCTAAGTGCCAAATCCTGTGAGAAAGCATTGTTTGGTTTAAATACTCCTTCTACTTTTGAACTAGCCATAGCAGTCTACTTTAAAACATGAAAGAGATTTGGGAGAAAAGGAAGACAAGCTTCATTATATCCTAACAAGGGATTTGTTTGCATGCCTACTTTTTGCTGAAGTACAAAGACTAACCTTGAGTTGAAGCTGGCCATTTTCTGGAAGTCTTTCAAATAAGTAGTAAATTCTCTCCCTAGGGGTATCTTTATCTTCAGCTGACAGAACAGCACTAGAAATAATTCGAGTTTCACCCATATGCACCTCTATATTATCCTTCCTGCAAAAATTAGAAGTTATATATTGATATAACAAAAGAAATACAAGTTTGCAACGCATAATTTCTCTTCTGGGAATATGGATTACCCAGATGCTGCCAGAAATAACAGAAGAAAGAATGGAATGAGGGCCCCTATTTCATTTCCTCTTCAATATAGAAGAGAAGCAAACAGGATAGACCAGCTACTTCTAGCAGTGGTGAAAAACAACAAAGCAGCTACCTACAGCATTCTGGAATTTACCACATCTGGCTTTTCCACCAGGTCCTATACCATTTACCCTCTCACAGTGATGGCAACATAACCAAAGAGGTTGAGTTAACATGTTACTAGTACTACAGATCATAGAATATTAGCTCCATTATTACTTAAATAAAGGATTCTCTTTCAGTTGAATGCTAATTTTTTATCTTTAATAGACTCCGCCCTACAAAATCCTAAGTGACTTCTCCATGCTCCACATTGCAAAATTTTTCTGTGTTCTTGATCCAGAAGAAGTAGTCATTATTAACGAAAGCAAAATTTGAGAGAGCTTTGGGGAAAATCCCATGTGGTTTTAAATAAATCCAGAGAATTGCTTCAGCAGAATTCATTGACTGTGTCTCTTCTGTTTCTGTTTTCAGCTAGTAGCCATCCTCCATTTTGCCTTTGCATATGCTGCTTTACTATTTTTTTTGTTAGCTACCTTATATTTTCATAATGTAGCATCCAAATCACATTATAACACTACAGAAAAGTTTCAAAGAACTTGGAGGGGATTCAGCATATTCAGTCACCCCAGGGATGGGACCTGCTCAAGACAATCTGCCCAGAGGGCCCAAAGCAGGTTCAGAAAGGACAGATTCCTTATCCATTTTGGCAGCTAAGCCCTGCCAGACTCAACTGAGCATGTGCAAACCGTATTATTTTGAATGCCAAATATTGGTGGATTTTTGCAAAAATTGCCGAAGACATTCTTCCTGGAACAGCCGTTTCATTTGCTAAACATGAAGGGCTTGTGTCAAGATAGAGTAACAACTAAGATTTTCCAAATACGGCCTAAAAATTATTTATTGATATCTGAAAATATAATTACTGTCCTTGGAAAAAAAAAAAAAAATGAGATTTTTTTTCATAAAGTTTCCATATTCAAACTGAGTATGAGGCATAGAGATTTCATGTCTGGCAAAATGAGAAGCAACTAGAATAGGATCATATAACAAGGCACTTCAAGTCATATTAACAACAGGTCAGGCAATTTTAATGTTTTACTCATGTCACTGATAATCACACTGGGGCTTTGCAAACTGAAAGACCAGGTGTCTGACCCAAAGACTGTGTCAGCTAGGGAGTAAAAACTCAAACAAACAATGACAGAAGATAAACACATTTAGGTACATTCTCCAAACACATTCTAATCCCAGCACATTTTTCTGCATAGCAGTTAGTTAGTGAGTTAAGTCTTTATAGCACCCACATATCTGATCTTGAGATGACCCTTTCAAGAGGAATGCATGAGGGCCTTACATTCCCCAAGGGTACTCCTTGCTAAAGGATGCAATCCAAGTAGTGACAGATTGAGTTTTTGGCAGTCGCTGTAGATAGGGACAATTTGCCAGCCACTCTTCAGTCTGTTGACCACAGCTAATGGAGATGAGAACTGAAACTCCTGAGGCAAAAAGGTACACTTAGATCAAAGGGTATTGTCATGTGTCCATCTGTAAAACACTGCAGTGGCATAAGGGAGCTCCTACCCCACAGCAAAAATGTGACAGCTGCATATGATAGTTAAACTACTTCTATGTCAAGTTGGACAAGTTAGAGTACTACTGCCTAACTGCTGGCATCATACCACATCACAGTGGAAGAGTAACAGGTAAGAAGCATCACAATGGAAGTCTAACAGGTAAGAAGTATTAAGAGTATACAGTGAAAGAGCTGTTTGGCAAGGAAATGGATCCGTGTATGCTACTGTTCACAGAAATGGCAAATTAGCATTCCCAGCTAAAGAAGCAGTGGTTTCTGGATCCAGCTGGGCAAAGATAAAAGCACAGCTTCCTGCTCTCCATCACATTTCTTCAGAGAAAAACAATGAAAAACAACATACTAGCCTTTAACAAGCAAAGGACAAACTAGCAGTGGCATTTAATCATTGATTATCAGAATCTGATATAACTACATAAACTATATTCTTTATTCTAATTCAAAATTGACTTTCCCCCTAGTTATAACTATGTGGCCCTTGATAATCCTCACTAGAAAACTAACATTTGTTATTGTAGGAAGATCTACATTGTAAACAAAACATTCAAAATTCTCTAGAATACTGAATGTAGATCTAGTTTGAAGATAAGCCAAAACTAGACTATTCTGTAGCTAAACATCCTGAGGGATCAAAATTCCTATTTTAATGGCAGCCTGCTTGACAGGCTGTGAGTCATTTCTAAAATGTAGGCTTTGGAGCCATATCCCCAAAGCTTTCAGGCCCCCAGCTCTCCATCTGCCTGCCTAAGGCTGGAAAGCAGCCAGGAGGATGGAGTCCCTGACAAATACTCTGTGGCTGAAAAATGAGGATCCCAAGGGACAAGTTCCCTGCTGTAATGTCCAGGAGGTTCAACTCACTCACAGCCAGCTGTTTATATGAAAACTGTCTGCCAGGAGATTTCTGACCAGATCTAATTCATTTATGAATTCTAGTTTTGGACAGCAAAAAAAAGTTAATGTATACCTCTTCAGAAGTTGAATTATGGCTGAGAAATAAAGTATTTTTAGTAGAAAATAAGAAAACTGCCAAACTGAAAGACTTTCCCCAGCGAGGTAAGAAGATATCAACCTTGTTAGACTCTCTCATGCCAAAATCCAGAGCTGCTTCCAGAGGCATGTTTGACACAGGCAGTTGCCCTAGAGAAAGAGGAAAGCAAAGCATCTGGGATGGACAATGTGGTAGACATATGCAAGTACTGGGGCTCCCTGGTCCAATTGTGAAGTTGGTTGTGAAAGATAAAATAAATTTGTTGTCCATCTTTTTTAATATTTTCTCTGTAAATGCATATACCAACTCTGTTTGCTTAATATTTAGCAACATTCAGTACACCCTTCTTTCTCTAAAAATGCTTTCACAAAACAGACTAATAGTGAATGACCCACATGGAAACATCTGTGTTGGCATTAATCTGTGACTAATTATTGTGTCCTCTCCCTATCAGTCACTGATTAGCTGTTTTGATCATTTTTGGATCATTTTGTCTAAATTTTTTCCTGTCAGAGACAGGAACATGTGGCTTACTTGCTCAGCACTGGTTTCTCATCATTAATTGGGATGACCTTTACTGAAATGGTTCTGAGAACTTTATGTTTCCCATCTGATAGCTGGATTTTAAAGCTGTCATTGAGGTTTTCTGAATCGTCATGCATGTACATCAGTTTCATACCTATATGTTGAGGAAAAAATTTAGGAAAGACAGAGAGAGAGAAAGATAAAACAAATAAATCTGTCTCCTGCGAAATATTTTGTACTCTTTTGCTCTGCATCCACCACCCTTCTTCCATCTCCCCACTATATTCTCCCTGGCCACACAGTAAGTATTGTTCAACACCAAAAGAGGAGCTCGGTGAACTGCTTCTGTTCATTAATCTAACAATATACTAGTGACTCAAAGACACTAAGCCTATCAACCTGAAGGAAAAGTCTCCTTCATAAAACGGTCTCTGTTGGTCTGCTCTCCTCACTCCAAATCATATTAACAGGGAATGTAGAAATGGCAGGATCATCAGTTAACACTTCTCTGTACCTCATATAATCTTCAGGAATCTTTAAAGTCTTGGAGAAAAAAGCTGGACTTGTGGCTATGGCCTTGGACAATCAGAAGATCTGGGCTGAATCTCCGTTATGGAAATGATGAAGTCCAGAAAAGGGAAAAGAGTCAAAAATAAGACTTGAGAAGTCTCAGTAATTTTTGTTGGCTGCACATTTTTGAGGGATATTTCTTGATTGGTGGAAAAAAGTCTTTTCCTTGGGATTTGAGGACTGAACTACATTTTGAGTGGCAGAATTAAATTTATGTCCCCCTTGATACTGACAGATACAGTTTCCACACAATGGCTTCAGTATGGAAGAATCTACCGTAGTCTTAAGTGTTAAATGCAAATTTAATCACATGCTCTTGAAAGAGGTTTGTCACTTCAAAGTAGGTTAACTGATAAAGGTAAGCTATTGAGCCCTGTTTTATATTCTTATCATTTACAGCAATATCTAACCCCAAGAGTTCTCATAAACATCTAATATGTTTTAAAATCAGTTTCTTTGTCTCTATTTTAGGTGTTGTGAAACATTTTGAAATGTGTTTTCTGATGTGTTTCAATGCTCCCTTTGTTTTTTTCAGGGCAGAAGGCCTCTCTAGACATACCACTCTACCCTTCCTGACATGTAGTTCTCTCAGGGTGAATTTATTGACAGTTCCTCAAATCGTTAGATAACATTAGCATTAGATAGGTTTATTTCTATTCTAAAACATTTTCTTGAAAGTACCCCTAAGGCAAATGAATAATCTACTGATGCAGATTTCTTAGTATGCCTCCTTGTCTGTTATGAATTACTAAAGGAGTGAAAGGCTAACATCAGAAGAACATTGCACCTACCATTCTTCAGTAGCTCTATAGAAAAGTCATGAACAAGCAACCCACGGTTGTGGTGGTGAATTAACTCTTTGTAGTGTAGAATATCATTGCCATGAACTCCATTAATGAGGAATCCATGTGAAGGCTGCTGCACAACACTAAATACCAAGTGGTCTTGAGGCACATCCAGATCAACAGCATTGATAACAGAGAGATCCAGCTCTTTCATCATACCTTCTTGAACCTGAACATTAAAGAAAAAAAAGTCATACTCTTTGACATGAAAAGAACTTACAGTATTTTAACATAGTTTCCTAAGTAGGCATTTTTTGTTTAGGAGCCTGTTTCCTCTGTCCCTTCCACAGTAGCTTTTGAGCCAGCTACTGATTTCAAACAAGTTTAAGAGTAGTAAATGGTTAAAGTGATAAAAACAGAAGGTATGATGTGGTAAGGAGTTCATATCTGCCCCTAGTAATGGCTTTTAGGTATGTAAATATTAGGTTAAGCATTAGGGAATGCACAGAGAAGAAAGTATTTAAATACAAAAAAAAATCTGCATATATACTATTCGTGAGTATATATGTATAATATAGAAATATGAATATATGTGTATGTACAGATCTGTAAACATGCATGCTCTTTTTATAATAAAGTAAGATAAATTCATGCTTCCTTAGCATGGTTGTCATGGAGCTATTATTTATATTAAAACCACAATCTACAGAGAGGGGAGAGACTACACCAGGTGCAAAAATTATTCTGCAAAAATATGAAAGGCTCTGGTGAAAAAAGAAGTATAAAGATCTTTCTGCATTCTAGATAACTTATTTCTTAAGCCCTCATTGTGCACAGCTCCAGTCTCACCAAAGCTCTGTCTTACACATTTAATGGGATTTAACTGAGCTGTTTCCTGAAACAGGCTGAATTATGCAAAGGAAAGGAAAGACATAGAGAAATATGTGTTCAAAAAATGTTTTGATTCATGTCAGAAAGTATTTTCTGGTATAAAGTAATTCTATGGCAGGCATTTTGCTTTTTTCCTTACAGTAATGTTTCTTGCTATGAATTCTGGGACTTCATCATTGGTTGCGTTGATCAGCACAAAGAATGGAATCTCTGCTGAACGATGCAGTCCATCGGTGACATAAAGTACAAAGTGGTCTGCTCTTGGCTCCATTCGCATGTGCCTGGCTTGTACATAGTTTATATTCAGGGCTTTCAGGTGCTTCAACTGAAACGAAGCTAGAAATTTTAGAAATGTTGAGTTAGCATGATTGTTTTCCTGCCCACTGGTCTGACACAGCTAAAACAAATCTGAAATGATGTCCTTCAATGACCGAATCGCTTCTGAAACTTTGCCTTGGAGATTAACACAGGATCCATGTTTTTCAAATTCTCAGCTACAGCACTTTATTGACAGAAGTGAAGAGAGGCTGGGAGAAGCTTGCTTGAAAGAGTGAAAGGAGAGGCAGAAAAAGCAGATTAATGTCTTATATTGCCACCTCTAATAGATTGCAGCTGGAATGCATAAAAGAAGAATTGCCTTGTTTACTCCAAGTTCCTCTTCTTCACATTTGCAGAACTGCAGACTCTCTTTGAAGTCCTCCTGCACAGGCCCACTGCTCTTAATTTGCCAGCAGCTGCTTTCATCAATAAGACCATGTTAATGCTCACACCTGCATCTACCTCTCCACAGCCCATTGTATTGCCCTCTATGAGCGCTCTGTGTTTCCTCTGCTTCATTACTGTACACTGCATACACTTACCTATACTTATACCAGTGTTACTCTTCTCAAACCCAGGAGAAGGCAGTATATTTTCAATATAACCAAACTGGGGAGGAGAAACCAAGACAAACTCTAAGTCATCCGCAGTGGTGTCAGGGTCGGTGGCTAACAAATGGTTAGAGGTAAGGGCTGCTGAGGAGCCCTCCTCCACAACAAACCTTGCACCTGCACAAAAATATACGAGAAGCATTACCACATATTTAGCTCGCTTACTGTTGTATTTGTTAATAAGAATAGAAATAATAAATAAGGAGGAAAAGACAATAAATTCTGTGTTACTGAATTTGGTTTGCTTTTGAGATTTTTGCTTATACTGTCAACTTTCCCCATCACAAAGCAAAGGGGAAGGGTATCGCAAATTGATTTTACTGGTAAGTTATTAAGTACGGCTTAAGTGCTGTTCAAAATCAGTTGTTACCTCTGTTTGTCAGAGCATTAATTACACGATATCTGTTACGAATTGCACATAATGAACAATTTCTCATGCACCACTGCATAATTTCCCTGCTGGGACAATGCTTCATTTCCAGAACATTGCTTAGGTGATAGCCTGTAAATTACAAAACTACTCATACATATGCTTGAATATTCTCTGGAATACAGAACATATACATGATGCTTACAAACGAATGACATTGAAAATGACAAGCACTTAGAGAACACACCTTTAATAAGTATATCTCATCCAAAACCAGTGATTAAATGGTAAATTTCACTTACTGTCCTGTTGTTGGACTAAATGCACATTACCAATAGTATTTCTTTTTCATCAAAGTGCTCTCAATTCTGAAAAGTACTGGTGAAAATGTGGTTTCACTATTAATTTGATCAGTTACAGACATAGTCTAGTATTATCTTTATTTATCAACAGAATATAGGAAATAAAACATTTCCTCCCTTGATATTTAAATATTTATTCAAACTACTATTTTGTTGTGTTCTTAACATGCAAATGTTGATTTAGGGTTATATTTTAGCACAGTATAAGCCTAACCATTGTCTGAACCTACATTTAGGGATGAAATGTTGCTCAGTTTTACTCAGACATAGCTTATGTGCGCAGCAATTCGTGTGTATAGATGGATAGGAGCAGATGCAAGTACTCTAATCTCCAGCCACATGGTTTAAGCATGCAGCTGAAGAGCCACAAGCCATTACCCACATTTGTACTTGCAACTGAACTTGGCGGTTACACTGCAGTAGCAAAAGGGGGAAAAAAAAGGAAATTCTGATTCAAAACTCCTACATGCTGATCTCAACTGACTCTTCCAGTACTGCATAGTACAGTTATAATAATATGTTATAGTGAGAGGAAACTTTCACCAGTTGCAATGGATGGAGGTTGGTTGTCCACTGGAAGTACAGTGATGTTAAGGTCGTACACTGGGAGCGGACGGTGAAGAGAAACTGGAGGAGGAAGAGGTCTATCATAACAGCAGTCTTTCACATCTGGGCCAGCTTCATCATCAGAAACAACAAAAGTTAAGATCTCAAAGGAAAGAGTCAGGCCAATCTCCCCACCTAAAAAAAAAAAAAAAAAAAAAAAAAAAAAAAAAAAGCTGCAATTGAGAATAAATGTCTTACTGTAAGGAACAGAACCTTGTATCCTGCTAGGACAATCTGCAGGCAGAAGCCGAAGAGAGACAAAAATGACTTCAAAAAAAAATTATGGTAAAATTACTGGAAGCTGACAGCCCTTGCAAGAACTATTCAAGAGTGAGTGCAGTCCAGTTCTCAGGCTGATACACTGCCCCACTTACAATAAGCACTGGCAGCACATTTATCATGGAGAAATTTGGGAACATGAAACACAGGCAATTGTGCCTGTGAAAGTCAGATTCTGCCCCTTGTTGCCCCTGCAAAGCTCTGCTGTTAAAACAGCATAACCAGTATCTTAAGGATACTGGAGAAAAGTTTGTTATGAGTAGCCATAATCAAGTACTTCGTTCTCTTCTCAAATACCAGCTGTTCATTTTAGACAGTGCCAAGCCTGAAAATATCACATATATTCCCCATGCTAACACAAAATTACAGACTAATTGCACAGAAAACCAGAGCCTTTGGAAAGAAAGAAAAAAAAAAGAAAAAAAAAAGATTAAAGCTGTCATCAGGGATGAAGAAAAGAGAATCCCTTTCATGCTAATGAAAGAACCAAATTAAGCAGGAAAGGGAGTTAAACAGCTATTGATTTCTATGAGTAATTTTAAAAAACATATTTGGGGATTTTAAAGATAAAACCACAAAATGATGTATTTTTAGAACCAGTTTCCTTGAAGAAACTGGACACAATTTTTTACTTTGTGGCAAAGATGGACTGTAAACTCTCCAAAAATGAGTATCCCTGCAGACTGGCAAGGCAAGCAGATAGCGCCTCAGGTTGTCAGCAGTTTTCTATTAAAATCCTGCATCCTTGTATCAAGCATGACATTAATTTAGCTATACATGATTATGGAAGAAAGTCAAAGATGTCTTTAACATTACGAAACAAAAATACTCCATTTAGTTCCTGTTTTATCAATAATTTTCCTGGGGAAAAAAAAAAACAACATACAGTATCTGCAGCAGTGAAAAATATTTTCCAGGATTATGATGATTTTGTGTGCTTGATCTACTTCAATTTTCAGTTCAAATAGGAATTTGGAAATAACATTGAAGCAGCTGGTAGTTTTACACCATCAGACCTGTTTCAAAACCAGCCTAGTTTTTTTCTCCAATTACAACACATGTGGTTTCTCAGCAGCTCCTACTGCAAAAATTTTGTGGATTTAGGTGAAGATTTTCCACCAAAACCGTCTGACCACCTCCCAGTCTCCCTTACCAGTATGCTTATAAGTGACTAAGCCAGAGATGACATCAGCCTGGGAGAAACGCTCCACAGCAATGCCGGCTTTCCTCAGCACCCCCTGGGAGAGCTGGCGAACCAGCACGAACATCAGCTTCATGTCATCACTGTCTGCATCTGTGGCATATAAGTACTCCGAGGAGAGGACCACTTCTTCACCCTCTGGGCAGCGAATGGCATTGATAAGTCCTGTTTGCATAACAGGTGGCTCGTCATTCATGGGCAACACCTAATCAGAAAGAGAATTTAACAGCTTTTGTTGTCATTACAATGAAAACCTTCTGTTTTAAAGGTTTTTTCTTTCCGGTTCAAACCAGCGTTAGGGTCAGAATACACAGAATTCACTCTGTGAACTGCACTGAAACAACTGAATTAGGGCCACTGTTAAAATCCAAGAACAAAAGTAAACCAAACTAAGCAGAGTATGTGGAGAAAATGGCACATTTAACTTGCTTCTGTCTTCAGTTTCGCAATGAGAAAGATGAAAAGTCCACTGCATATCTTTAAATTGACTGCACATCTTTGGCAGTGATATTGATAGTAGCTGGAGAATGCAAACTCCCTCCTGTGTTTAATTACAGAGAGAATAATTCCAGGCAGAAGAGCTCAAGTTAAAGTAAACACAAGTGTCCTTCAAACAGTATGAGAAAAACTGGCATTTGGCACAGTAACCTGAAAGATGGTGTGAAAAAGGAAGCCTAACTGATCTATTATCTCTCAGCTTCTATGGGAATATAAAGATTTTCAGAAGGTAAGCTTTGCAGTATTTTACATAGACAAATGCTCTTGGAAGTTTGCAACACACCGACCTTGACCTGCAGGGTGAACTCTAAGGAGTGGATGCCATCTGTGGCTGCAAAAAGGATTTCATCTTTAAGAGTCTCAGAACCATCATGCCGGTAACTGTGGAAAAAAGAGCTAAAATAATTTCATGCAAACAAAGAAGCTGTGGTTTCTGGTCATGCCAGACAGTGCAGATCCCTCCAAACCAGAAAGCCAATCCCTGTGCAAGGGTGTCTGTCTATGACTTGGAGTTCTATATCACAGTTGGTTCAGGGAGCTTTGGCTTGGAGCAACACTATCTGAGCAATGCAGTGGTGAGCACCACCTGCTGTAAGCCTCCACACCTTGCTCTGCCTCTCCACAGGGATCTTGCTCATCTAGCCAGTACACTCAGCTACCATGAGAAGAAAAGCAACAACTCTTCTAACCTGACTGCCAGGGAACGCAGGTCCCTGCAGGAAAGCTTGTCCCCCTCCTTCATGGGAACACCATCCAGCTCCACTGTCCCATGCTGAGGCTGTCGCTGCAGAAGGAGGAGGAGATGTTCCTGTTTTGTGTCCACATCAGAGATGAGAATGTGTCCCTCGGTGACAGGGCTCAGGCCACCCTCTTCCACCCTCAAGTGGCTTGTAAAAACCTGCATGGAGGAGAATGCTGATGTTTTCATCTGCACTTCAGTTTTCTGTAGTACTAGTTCATGTGACGCCTTAAAAGTCAAAATGCCAAAGGCTGCACTCCTTTCTGCAACGTTGGAAAAACATAAGCAATTTGCAAACAGTATGTCCTGATACACTCATGCCAGATCTGATCCCATTCAGAACGCCATAAGCAAATAGACAACATATTGAGGAGGGATTTAGAACTTGTGATTGTAGCCCTTAGCTTACGTGCCACAAAAAACCACCTTGCACTCTCACCAAACTTTGCCTTCCTACTCTGTCCCAGTGAAGCCAGCATGCCAGACACAGAAACCCTTTCCCATGGAAGATTTTTCTTTTAATTCAATCCAGTCTGGAAACTTTCCTACATTTCTGTTTCTACACAAAGCCATTTCCAAACCCTTCACCCCTCACCTCCCCATCGCCCTACCTCCGGGGCTTGGTTGTCCACAGGAAGAATTGTAATATTGAAGCAAATTCCATACAAAGTGCCGCCATGCTGATTGCTTACAGAAAATACAAACTGGACTTGCCGAGGACTGGGCCCAATGTCCTGCAGTGGAGGCATGTAAGCAACTTTCATATAGTTCACAGCATGCTGCAAAAAGTGAAGAGGGGTTCATGTAAGAGGAGAAGATGGCTGCAGCCATTAGCCAGAACAATAGGAAACTTTTCCATCCCCTCTTTTGGTGTTACATGAACTTTCAAAATTTATTCCAGAAACTGTTCACACTCTTCAGCTGCTGACATTTCATGACATTCTGCCCATCCAGGTAGGGTGCCCACACAGACAGGCCAGTGAAAGAGATTAAAATAATCACTACAATCTTCCATTCAGACACACATACTAGGCCAGAGATTCAGGCCAGGTAGACTCAGAGCTCTCACCATGATATTACAGTGGTCACCGTTATGCAGCTTTAACCATTCTTCATGATATGGAACAGGGCACTTTAACAGTACTCTAAAAAAAGTCATCTGTCAAACTACAGAAAAAAAATCCTGAAAAAAGAGAACATAGGCCTGTTCCAGCCTGTTCCAAAGCAACCACTGGAGACACTGAGGAGAAACAGAGAACTGCCAGGGTTCCATTTCTGTATTTTGTGCACTTTTTTTCATCTCAGCATCATAAAGAAGCCAAATTCAGCCCACCCTAAGCAACTACAGCCCCTGAAGCTTTTAGACAGAGAGTTACGTTTGCAGATATGAACATGATGAAAATTTGTTTTAAAAACTGGAATTGAATTAGCAAGCAATTTAGTTAGCTCTTCTAAAGCAGTGTTCATGTAATAGTACTGCAACTCTTGGGGGATGACCTGCTGGAGAGGAGCTCTGCAGAGAGGGACCTGGTTGTCTCTGGCTCCCCAGTACGAAAAAGACAGGGATCTCTTGGAAAGAGTCCAGCGGAGGGCCACAAAGATGGTGAAGGGCCTGGAGCATCTCTCCTAT
Organism: Alectoris magna; assembly: GCA_030625065.1. Taxonomy (NCBI): domain Eukaryota; kingdom Metazoa; phylum Chordata; class Aves; order Galliformes; family Phasianidae; genus Alectoris; species Alectoris magna. Next base: position 39,898,024 of record CM060564.1, read on the forward strand.
GAAGGAAGGCTAAGTGAACTGGGTCTGTTTAGCCTTGAGAAAAGAAGACTGAGAGGGGACCTGATCCAGGTCTATAAATATCTAAGGTGTGGGAGGCAAAGTGGGAAGGCCAGACTCTTTTCAGCAGTGTGTGGAGACAGGACAAGGGGAAACGGCCAGAAACTGGAGCATAGGAAGTTCCGCACAAATGTGCACAAGAACTTCTTTACGGTGAGGGTGACGGAGCACTGGAACAGGCTGCCCAGGGGGTTGTGGAGTCTCCTTCTCTGGAGATATTCAAGACCCACCTGGACGTCTATCTGTGTGACCTGGTGTAGGGAACCTGCTTTGGCAGGGGGGTTGGACTCGATGATCTCTGGAGGTCCCTTCCAACGCCTACGATTCTGTGATTCTGTGATTCTGTAACTCACTTCTCACCTCTTGTTTTCCTATCAGGAAAAAGCTATATGCATGTGACTGCTCTTAAGAGTGTTTGGTATCATTTATACTACCATGAAACACAACAAACCTGAGTAAATGACCTCAGAGCAAGAGCGGCAGGATCCTTGACCAGTTTGGGGATGGTGTCCACCATAAACAGCTTCCCAGCATCTGAGTGACTGTATAAAAACGTGCATGTTAGCAATACTAAAGAACAGGAAAAACAGCAGTCACGTAGTTTAGTCTTGTGTTTCAAATTAACTTCCCACAACCAACTGCACTGAGAGGAAAAACTTCTTCTTTCTTCTATCCCTACTATTCTTTAAAATTTATTACAGAACACTCATCACAAATGAGTCTTTCAGGACTGTGAAAAAAAATTATTGTATACCTTATTAGCAAGCACTGGTCTTTCTGCTGATGTGTCTCTGCACATCTCAGCTATCAACGTCAGTGCAACTGGGCCTATTTACACCACCCACAATGCTAGCCCATCACACTCTTAATGCTCACATGCCTGCAACTATCACTATGTAAAAAATGAAATTATTCTGTTTCTCTTTCATCTTACAAACTTCTCCAGTCGACAAGTTTGACCATGTCATCTTTGCAATGGAGACAACAGCAGTGCCTGTGCCTCATCTGCTGGACAGGGAGCTGTCTAAACACCCTTCCCCCTCCACTACTTACTGATTCTCTGTGGCTTGAGGTCTGAATTGCAGATGTTGATCTTCAGCATAAACCATACAGTGGTTTAAACTTTTCTGTTTAAGAGATAGTTGCCAATGCAACCAACTGCCAAAATACATTTTGCCAAACAATGAAACAGCTTCAGTGACATATAAATTACTCTTACAGCCATTCAACACATGCCCCTGTTGTCCCCTGCATCCTGTCCTGCCTGCCATTCTGCTAGACAGGTTCCTGGACCAGGACCTCACAACACCGTGGCAGTAGTGCACTGACTAGAAATAGCTGTAGCACCTCATCTTCTCAGTCTGGGGTAGCTCCAGGTCAACACCAACCTATTCATTACAAAAGCTTCTGTGAACTGTATCCAAGGCAATATAGAATCCAACTGCCCACTGAAAAATGCAAATCTAAGATAAAGAAAGAGATTTCAGGTGCATTTCTACTTCCTTCTTGCTAAACAGTGCAACTGTATTATTCTGTGTAGTATTCTGATGCTTCTAGCTCGAACTCAGCCTTTATTATTAACAAGAGATCTGCACTCAGCTATTATCACCCGCATTTTAAGCAAATGGAAAACCTGGAAAAACAGGCATACTATCACCACTGAAACTGCTACTCTTAATTGAGTCTTTGCTCTCTCCCACCTAGAAAATACAACAGGCCACACCTACCCATGTACGCAAGAGAAAAATGGGGAAGTTGTTATGGTGTATGTGAGTTCCCTATCTTGCTCTTCCACATCTATGAAGTGGAGATGTTTCTTAGTTAGGTGAGCAATCTCAGTCTCCTTAACAACCAGGTGGCGGGTCACTCCTGGGGCTTCTCTGGGTAGCTGATCATCCACAGGTATAATGTGCACCACCATCACCTACAATCAGAAGATGGCAAAATCAACAGTCATTCCCTTGACGAGAAAGTGTCCAAGCAATAGTTTAAACATGTATACACAGGAATAATTAGATCACTGGAATACAAGACACACGACGCTCAAATCTCACAAATCTCAGCAGCATTCCTTTTTTTCCACAAGCAATGCTAGATGTTCAACTCTTGGGTGGAACAGTCCTTTCACTGTTGGCTTCAGAAGGGCTGTTTGGTTTGTTTGTGTCATCTCTGAATCTAATATTTTCAGCATTTAATGTTACGGTTTGGGAGAAATTCACTGAGAATAGACAGAGAGCATTACCCCATGAAAAAGAAGTAAGCTGTAAGTATGGTTGATAGCAAATAGGAGAGACCTATCCTACTTTTATTTGACAGTCTTGTAGAAGTTGAAAATTCCCTTCCATAGATGTTTCAATGTCATACCTGCGGCTCTGAGAGATTGGGAGGGTCATGGCTATCACACAGCACGAACTCAACAGAATCTTCAAATACTTCTCCTCCCAAATGATGATAATAAATTATTCCATTAAACAGATCCCTCTGAAGAAAACTGCTGACAGGATACCCTGTTTAATTAAAGAATACATCTCCTATTGAATTGTGCATGACTTTAAGTCTTCATAAATGCTATCCATTACCAATGCAAGTAAATAGTGAGGCATCATGCCTTCTTTCTCACTCCAGCTAAGGCAAGATCTTTGAAATGTCTTCTCATTGTCTTTCACATTTCCTGCAGGCCATGACCTTCATTTCCATGCCACTTGGTAACTGTTCAAAAACTGAAGCAACACAGCAAACTGGCTAACAGTTCTATGTAGAGAATAAAAGAGTTTGCATTACAGCCAGATTCCACAGTCTAACACAGGAATTCTGAGCTCAGTTCATCTACCAGCTTTGAGCCTTGTAAGCTAAAGGTAGATGAAGATATCTCCTGACTAGCTCAGTTCCTCCTGAAGAAAAAAAAAACAAATTGGAGAAATAGATGGAAAAGTTATGTGCTAAATCGTTTTCAGTTATAACTATTCTGGTGCAAACAGAGACCAACATTAAAGAAAGGTGAGAATTTGCACATGTAATAACAGAAGTCTAAATTTTCCATGATTCATCCTGAGCTGAAATTAAGTCTAGTTGTCATACTTAATACAGCTAAAAAAATGAGAGGAAAAAGAAAATTGTGCTACTGTGGATGTGTTTCATTACCTATTAAGTTTGGCCCTGGTTTCTTCATGATTTCTCCAGCCTGTGGTGGCTTGGTAATATTGAATACTATGTAGTCATCACTGGAATCCATGTCAGAAGCTTGAAGCATGGAGCCCTGGATCAGGATCATCTGTCCCTCCTGTGCTTCAATTACCACATTGCTGATAAGAAATGGAGGGCTGTCATCTTTAGGGAGGATATTGATTGGAAACTTATGGCGAATACTATGCAGGCCATCAAAAATCCTGAACACCACAAAATCCTTTGTGGAATCACTGTCATCGTGATGGTAGTAAACAACTCCAGTCTGAATGTCAGAAACTGTAAACATGAATCCTTTTCCTCCTGTCAAAACAGTAGAAGCAAATCACAGAATCACAGAATCACCAAGGTTAGAAAAGACCTGCAAGATCATCCAGTCCAACCATCCACCTATCACCAATAGCTCCCACTAAACCATGTCCCTCAACACAACATCCAAACATTCCTTGAACACCTCCAGGTCAGTGACTCCACCACTTCCCTGGGCAGCCCATTCCGCTGCCTGACCACTCTTTCAGAGAAGTAGTATTTCCTAACTTCCAGCCTGAACCTCCCCTGGCACAGCTTGAAACCTTTCTCTCTACTCCTATCACCAGTTACAGCAGAGAAGAGGCCGACCCCCAGCTCACTACAACCTCCCCTCAGGTAGTTTAATAGAGAACAGTAAGGTCTCCCCTGAGCCTCCTCTTCTCCAGGCTGAACAATCCCAGCTCCCTCAGCCGCTCCTCATAAGGCCTGTGCTCCAGACCCCTCACCAGCTTTGTTGCCCTTCTTTGAACACGCTCCAGGGCCTCAATGTCTTTCTTGCAGTGAGGGGCCCAAAACTGGACTCAGTACTCAAGGTGCAGCCTCACCAGAGCTGAGTACTGGGGGACAATCATTTCCCTGTTCCTGCTGGCAACACTGTTTCTGATGCAAGCCAGGATGCCATTGGCCTTCTTGGCCACCTGGGCACACTGTTGGCTCATGTTCAGACAAATATCAATCAGTACTCCCAGATCCATTTCCTCTAAACAGTCTTCCAGCCACTCTGCCCCAAGCTTGCAGCGTGGCCTGGGGCCATTGTGGCCAAAGTGCAGGACCCAGCATTTGGTCTTGTTGAACCTCATCCCCTTGGCTTCAGCCCAGCTGCCCAGCCTGTCCAGATCCCTCTGTAGGGCCTCGCAACCCCCAGGCAGGTCAGCACTTCCAGCCAACTTGGTGTCGCCTGTAAACTTACTGAGGGTGCACTCAATGCCCTCATCCAGGTCATCAATAAAGATATTGAAAAGGACAGGCCCCAGCACTGACCCCTGGGGAGCACCACTTATGACCGATCAAATGCATCACAAATGTGTAGTTCAACCCTAAAGAAAATTCTTTCACCACTATAGGTGTTACTAAGGTAAAGACAAGGAGAATGTACTTCTAACTAGGGGTTGGAAAAAAGAAAAAAAAATAACCAAACCATATTATTCTACTGGAAACAAGTTTGCAGATATCAGGACAGTTAAGAATGCAGAATTTACAACTATGGTAGCATGGAAAAATCTTCTAAATGTGTACTGCATTAAGACAGTTTGAGATACTAGTGATTTTTAACTATGACTGTTTTCACTTTAATTTCAAACTCTGCTTTTTTGTCTGGACATTTTGCTTTTATTTCAAGAATTGAAGATTCTGTGCTCTGTGATTACAATTCCTCATTTCAGTAGGAATAAAAAATTGCATTTGTGGCTCTTGTTTTTCTTCTGCAGATGATTGTGCATGAAAGAGACCATGAGCACTTCACTGGGCATGTTATACACTCATAAAATATTTCAGGCAGGTTAAAGGTTTTGTGAACTCCCAGCTGATGCAGGAACAGATGGTATACCAAAGGCCCCTAAGGAAAATATTTTTGGCCCTCCAAGCTGTGTGACATGCACAGAGACACCCACAGCTGCAGGTGCGTTTTCACTTCCTTTATTCCTTACCTGAAGAGAATTACAGGTGGCTTTTAGGATGCAGTGATAACTAACTACTACATCTCCATCAAACAAAAACCTGTTAGAGGTGACAGAAGGCAGAGAGCAACAGCATGTATTCCTCTTTCTCTCAGGGTTTTCCTTTTGGCCTAGGACTGGCATTACAAAACCCAGCACATGAGCACTCAAAGCACTGCATTGATTCGTTGATGATTGCAGGTAGCAGGAATCCCTGCTCTGATTCGGAGGGTGCTGGCTTGCACCTGGTTGTCCTCTGTCCACCTCCCACCTGAGCTCCTCTGGCACGGAAGGCATTGGGACCTTCCACTTGTGAGGTGGCAGACAGCTGGTCCCGCAGACCCCAAAACTGCACGCCAGGAGTTTCCTGAAGTGGAACATACTTCATATGTCTCAATAGTTTCTATTTCTGCTGAATTCTATGCATCACCTTCTTCCTTTATTAGAATGGTTGTCCTATGTTTCTAGGCTGTGCATTTTACTTAAAAACATTTAACCATCAAAAAGCCAGCATTAAGAGTGGCAGCATCTTTCCACCCTGCTAACAGCAGTGTTTTCTTTTACCTGTTTTTTCCTAATGAGAGCAGCACTGCAATGACTCATCAGATTGCAAAGCAAAATTAGTAATAGTGAAAATGCAGAGAGCTGGAAAATTAGAAGAGTAATTTAATTGCCTCTTTTTTCAAATAAACCTTTAAACTGCCAGAAAATAGCAACCACATCCAAATGTTTTCTGTATTTGTCAGTGAATCAAAATCACTCATCATTTCTTAAGCATCCTCAGTACCTAAATGGCAAAACATAATACCTGTGTTCAGCCTAGGCTATGCCTGCTCCATGACAGTGATTTCCTTAAATTTTCAGCTTTGGGATTCAGATGAAAGGTAAGAAATGTAGAAAGTTTAAATACAGATTTTTGCTGTTGTTGTTTGGGTTGTTGTTTGTTTTGATTCTTGTTTGTTTGTTTATTTGGGGTGGGGTTCTGGGTGTTTTTTTTTTGTTTTGTGGGTGTACAGCCGTGCCTGCGCCTACTGCAGGGCTGCAGTAGAGGAAGGCCGTCAGCAGAGGGAGCGGAAGGCTGTCAACACGCCCGCCGTGGACGCAGCCTCTCCCGGCTCCCTCTGGCTCTGCTCGTGCAGATCACTCCCGAAGTGAGAAGTGCAGGAGCGGTGCTCACTCTCGTGCCCCTGGCTTCCTCCCTGGTGCAGCTCGGGGACATACACAGCCCCGCTGACATTCCTCTGACTCTGTGGTGCCATCTCAGCACCGTTGCTCACATGAGAGCTGCAGTCTGTGGTCACTTACAGCACTGGGCAGAATTTGTGCGCAGTGAGGAAAATTATAACCAGCTGCATTTGTGAAATTGGCTTGTAAGCAAAACACCAGACTTTTTTTTTCCCCCACTTAATGATGGAGACCACATACATGCACCGATTGCCAGAATGGCTAAGCTACGCAACCAGCTTCCCTTTGGAACCTGTGAACTTTTAAAATTCCTGCTCTTCCCTTCTGCACATTCATTCCCCTGCACGTCTGCCTCTCATACGTATCTGTTGATGTCACAAAGAGCTCCGCATGGCTGCCGCCAGTCATCACTAGAGAAGGTGTTTCCAGGACCCAAGTGTAAACAAGGATTAATTTACCTCTCACTGTGAGCTGCCCATGCTGTAAGCCGTCAACTGTGACCAAGCGAACATTTTGGATATCATCATTGTCTACCACCTGTAGGTGCTGCCATGTGATCGGCCGGGATTGCCCTTCCAGGAGGCTGAGGCCTGCAAACAGCAGAGTTATTTCACAAAAGCATCATTCAAGGTTGCCAGTGCCCCTCTCTGAACATTTCCGGAGTCAGGAAAAAGTCATGTTTGGTTCCCTCTATATATCTGAGACAGCCTAAAAGCTGGATGCCATCTTCTCTACTGCTACATTTACTTTAGTCAGTTGCATTTAAGGAATTTATATTTCAGAGAAACAGCATATTCTGATTCCCAGTTACCCAGCAGACTATTTAGAATGATTTCTGGACATTTGTACAGATGAGTGTATTGTGCCTGAGGTCTCACAATGTCTGGAACTGAGGACTCCATTTCTTAGTGAGTCTGAATTTGAAAATTATATTGATATTCACAATGGAGGACAGTATCTCTTCTTTTTATTCAGACAGCCGTTTCAGGTGGAGTTTCTATGGGAAAAACAGGGCCTCTTTTTCTCAAATTCTATTCCATTGCAAAGAGAATGCACCTTCTCCGGTGATAGCTTCAGAGCTGTTTGGCCTTTGCTTTTTGTGGCTAAATATCAATGTAAATTTTACTGTGAATGGAAGGACCTGTCCCTTCCCCAGTGGGAAACTGTAAACTTGTTTGAATGAGTTTAACATTTCTAGACGTCAAATTGCTGTTGGTGTTTCATGCCCTGACCTGTGTTCCCAGACTGTAATACAACAACCTGCACAGGTCACTCCTTCCATGCCATACTGTGGTTGTTTTTCTCCTGCATGGTATCATGTATATTCTGTTGTGTGTTTTCCGTATACTTACTTTTTAGCACTTGCATTTTCTCTTTCCAGTTTTCATCAATTCCCAGCCTCCTTTCCATTGCTTTACCATCCCATTCTCATTCAGATTTTGAATGAGCATATATTTCCAGTTTGTGACTCTGCTGTTTGCTGATTTTTCCAGATTTCTACTTAGAACAGTACAAACAACTCACTATTCTACAACCCTCATACCGTCGTATATTTATCTTCATTCTTTAAGCTCTTTCATGTCTTGTTCATTCTTGAAGAAAATGCTGTATATACAAATCCTGATTTTTTATATATATTACTACTTCTTTAGTAGTAATATTAGTAATAGTAGTAGTTATTTTTCATTTCAATTAAATTGTTTCTTTGAGTTTCTACAACATTTTTCCCAGAAAAAGCTATGTAGAAAAAAAGGTAGGTTTACACTCTTTTCACTTAATGATCCTTAAGCTCCAGATGTAGAACTGAATTTTATAGCTCTCTCAAGATTGACGGTGTCCAAAGTGTGGTAAATTCTGTAGCAGAATAAACTGAGGAACAGAGATCTCACCTGTATTCCATGAAACCCGAGGAGCATTTGTATCTGCTGTTCTAATAGAAAGTTGCACTATAATTGGCAAACTCCTCTCAAAGTAGAAGTCATGAACCTCAACCTCCAGCTGTAATACAAGCAAAGAGTTTAGAATCATAGAATCATAGAATCACTCAGGTTGGAAGGGACCTCAAGGATCATCAAGTCCAACCGCAGCCTAACCATAGTGCCCTAACTCTAACAACCCTCTGCTAAATCGTATCTCCAAGCACCACATCCAAACGGCTCTTAAACACATCCAGGGATGGTGACTCAACCACCTCCCTGGGGAGCCTATTCCAATGTTTAACCACCCTTTCTGGTTTATTGGAAAAAAAGAGCCTGAAAAACAACTGTACCTCAAAACACATAGAATGGGTTCTTATCAGAGAGATAAATCCTAGGAGATTTTAACATCAGATAATAAGTTAAAAAATGAAACTCGATTCTTGATCTTGACTTCTATGTTATTCCTAGCAAAAGATGGGAAGGGTAATTTGCAATGTGTAGAAATCAATTTTAACTGTAGTTTGGGGTACAATTAACACAAAACTTATTAATAACAATAATAAAGGGATGGGGCTTTTCCCACTTTTAACACCTGTAGGACTGGGGGGGTGGGGGGGGGGAAAGAATTGGAAGAAAAAATACAGACTGCTACAGAGAAACAGATTTTAAAATTTTATATCTATATATTTGAGTACATCTATCAAACTGTTCAATAGCCTATAAATTCTTTAATCTGCAGTGAATTCCAACAGCGAAATGGTGAAGATGTGCTCAGAGAGCAGAGAATTTGGTAAGATGACATCTACTCACAGTAAGGAAACAGCAAAAAGGCAGCTCCTCTGACAGCTGAGCTTAAAAAAGGCAAGTTCTATCAGCAAGTGATGCCAAATTGCATTACACCTGCTTTGCTTTCCAGTTTACCCTTTCTCTGGATTATCTTCCTCTGATTTGATGTTTATTTGGACAGCTTCATTGCTTTAGTACCAACCATTTTGTTTTGTTTGGGCTATTTCTTAACTATTTCATCTGATTTAATTTCAACATAGTTATATTCTCCTTCAACTGATTTCTCTTCCTCCCATCCCTCTTTTTTATGGTTACTGCCTATTTTCTTATTTTATGGTTTCCACTGGCACACTACTGAATTCCACAAAACGTCTTGGTTACTTAAAAAATAAAGCAACGCTGTCCCTGAAGTGGGAGACATTCATTTTCAGCACTCTGTGGCTGATCAGGAGTGACAAATATCACAACAAAAATGCAAAAGGTAGAAGTGATACTCTGTTCTTCCACATAAAACATAAATGTCTTTCTACAACCTTGGCCTTACACTCTGGCATTGTTTAGTCACTTACTTACTGCAGACCTGCAGCAGCCTACTCTCACTATTTCTATCATATTTTCAGGGTTAGTGACATAGTCTTAATCATCCTAGCAGGAACTATTAGGGTCCCCTTCGTGATACCCCTACACCACCACTGCTGCAGTAGGCTGTGAGATCCAGTAGCAATCCTGGCATTTGTCTGCCTTCCATGGCTGTAGGTATATGTCTAAAGAGCACAGAGTTCACTACTGCCATATAGGCATAAACCAGAAGTGGAAAAAGAATAGCTGGCCCTTCCAAAGGCTCCAAAGTGTGGCTAAAAGAAGAATGATGCTTCTATTCCCTTCATTAAATAGGGATAATAGAAATAAAAATAAGAACAGCAGATAAACAGGAAGAAGATGAACAAGAAGATCTGAACAGCACTGTTTAGATATTCATGCATGGAAGGATTACAAGTCTTTGAGTTCAAATAAATTACTTAGGTTGTGAGAAACAAAGACCTTGTTTGCATTAGACAGGTTAGTTGATATCAGTCATAGCTGAATGTGGTAAAAGATATTGTCTCAGACCCTGCATTGCATATAGTTAGAGAAACAATATTTACTTTCTCTGGGGGAAAAAATAAAATAAAATAAAATAAAAATAAAATTCTTATTTACAGCTTACAGAGAAGAAAACAGAAGAAAAACAGAAAATGCTCAGGCACCATACTTTTACCTCATAATTCCTCCTCTCTGTGTGGCTGTTGTTTGGAGGCTGATAAGCAATAAACATTTCACTGAGGTCTTTCCATGTGAAGGAACCAACAGGCTTTGTGTGGTCTGACAGGTGAGTAATGAAGCCCTGCAGAGGTGGCTTTGTAATGTTGAACACCAGCAGGGACTTTGGAGTTTCCTTGTCTTCAGCATCAATCGTTGTGGTTGTAATGGGAGTTAAAATAAATTGGTCTACTTCCAAGATGAATTTTGTCATTGGAACAGCTTTGGGTATTTGATTGGGCATAGCACTTTTAATCCGAATAGGGAGCCACGCATGCTCAGTCTACAAGGAGAAAAAGGAGGACTAAAAGGATGAAATGAAGCAAACCAAGTAAGTTCAATTTTCACTACCTTCATGTTGCTAACTGGGACACTTGTTAAAGTGGTAAATTATTCTGAGAAGAATTTAAACATCTTGTTGAAAAAAATTGCCCCAAGTAAAATACTTAGTCCTTGGGATAGGACTTCCAGGTTCGCTCATCTTATTAGTATTCTTAATTTTGTGCTGAAACAACATGTCTAATTTGATGCAAGTTTCATGAATAATTTTACCTGACAGAAGCATGTGCATGAGTCATTAATTATTATTAACTGAATATGTTCATACAGCTCTTAGCTTGTTAATTACTATGTACGTTGTAGTCAATGCAGTTCGTGCTCTATAAAGATGTGGAATTATGCCAGGGTTAATTTTCACTCCCTGTCTAAACTACTTAGGACTACCAGCAAATATCCAGAGTTGTATCTCTGTAGCACACTGACATAATGCATCTAATCCTTCCAGCTGGCAACAGCAACAGTACACCCACAAAGGCCCACTACCTATCTTAAAGTGGATGGGGAGCAGCAAATTTCACTTTTCTTTAATCAGGAAGACAATCAGACATTGTAAGGTTGCATAAAATTCTACCTTGTGCAGAGTTTTGCTTCTGCTGTCTGTGAGATCCAGCCTCACTGGAATATAATCGATATCCGGCGAGCGAGGGTCAAGGTGCTGATACCGAATGCCCTTCCTCAGAAACTCTTCACAGCTCATTTTTGTGTTATGGATGACTCTCGGTCCCAACACACAGCTCCCATTTCTGCACTGCTGGCCTGGGCTGTGCTCTATAACACAACAGAAGTCATAGTGAAACAGCTGAGAAGAAACCAGCATGGGAAGCCTGTTCTTAGGGCTGAGCTAAGCCTAAAAAAATGCCAGTGTGATGACAGTGAGGACTCTCTTCCCATCCTAACTTTTCCTACAGGATTTTGGTCTTAGCTGAGATCTTTCTGCTCCAGCTTCCCTTGGTTCTTGGGGAAGTGCTACCTCCAACAACTCCTGGTGTCGTTTATACAGGGTTTTGGCACTGCCAGAGTCATCACATTGATCCACAGATCTAGGAGCTAAAAACCAGATTCCTGTTTCGGAATTATGAACCATCTGTGAACTGAATTTTGCCCCACACAAACTTCATGATCCTTTCAGTTTGCATGACAGCTCAAGCTGTTCATTAAACTTCACATGACCTGCACTTACACAGCATGTCTGGAGCTAACAGCAGACTTAAGCTGCCAGGACTCTTTGAACCTACTAGTACAAACAACTAAAGTACATCCTACTAGGGCCAAGGAGGAAGCTCTGTGGTTGATCCCCTCGAAGCTGTTCCTGCCGCACGTCCCCCATGATGAGCTGGCCATGAGCAGGGAGGTGGGTTTCTGAAGAGGCTATGGAAATGGTGCATTCCAAATTCATCTTCATGTTGTAGTCAAATGTGAGGATGTTCTTGTCAATTGCCCTGGACAGACCATAGCACTGAGGCACCTCCAAGGCTCGGGAGCGCATTTTGATGATGTTACAGTCTGGCTCAAGTAACTGTACGTGGAGGGTGAATGTTTCTACAAACGTTTCATTTTCTGTAAACCTAGGGGTAATAAGAAGAAAATAATTGTGCTTCATCCCCTTTCTGATGCTCTTCATGAATTTGGTGTTAACCTCACTTTCTAAAGTAAATTACTTGAAGCCTTTTCTCTCTTTTGCACTCAAATCGCAGATCTCCAGAGACCATGAGATACAGGTGCTCACCTCTTCCTACTTGTAAAAATATTTTGAAAAGGAGTAAATTATTGACTGTTTATACTCAGGGACGTGTGTCCCTGTTAGCAGTAAAATACAGAACATGCTGTGCTCTCAAGTACTGCTGCCTCTTTCAATAGCAAAAATGAAAATCACTGGTTTTCTGTAATGAACAAGCTGGATAATAACAAACACATTTTCACAGCATATCTGAAATACATTGTGAATAATATGCCTGTAAATAGATGGTCGGTTGTTCTTTGCTGCTGCTGCAGCTGAATCTATGTAGTTACCTCATGTATAACAGAACCTGTTTTTTTGCATGAAAAATAGTCTGCTTCCTCTTCCTGAGGATGCTGCATTGTGACAACAAAGTGTGACGATCCAGTGCTGCTTACCTGTACAGCCTAAGCATGACTGTGTCTGCATCTAAAATCGGACAACCATTGTGGGTGTACTTGACTTCATTAAGGTGAAAGTGACAGTCAAAAACCTATGCAAGAGAAAGAGCAGATAAGTACAACACTATTGAGGAAGCTAACTTCATAGCTTCTGTTTCTCTTCTCTCTGGCATTCAGGAGCACATTGGGCTAGGGAAATCTTTAATCTTCTGTTTATTCACTCATTCTTCGGTCTCTCAGAGAAAGCCAGAAGAAGCACAGTAACATGGGGATGCTGGCACTCCCCCATGAGAAAGGCATACCAAGGTGATTGCTTCTTGCCTCCACTTTCCTCCTCTCTCCTCTAACTCAATAATCAGTTTGAGCACACGCTTCTCTATCATCTCAGCCTGTGGGTGTATGCATGTCTCTGTTTTCAGGACAAGGACTGTTTTCATTTGGTCTGAACCTCCAGCAGTTCCTGCAGAATTGCATCAAGTTTAATAGCTTTTAAAATTGCTTGTGACTGTAGCTTGATTATACAGTAAATCCTATTATTGAATTGGCCACTATAATTGAAATACAACTTTGAGCCTGTGAAACTTTTCTGTAGGAAACTTTGCTACCTCACATGTTTTTGGAACACTGACTTCGTACCAACAGCCCTTTACTGGACCAGATGACATTTCTTGTGCCATACCAACACCCAGCCCCAGTGCCAGTGTAATCCTGTGGCATAAAAGCAACCAGAAGTTCACATCAAATGTGCAGTAACTAATTTCTAATAGATCAATTCTTATGCCACACCTGGTATGAATAAAATTTGAAAACTTGCCTGGCCCCTATACAGCTTGTGCATAGGCAAAGGATGCTCATATTTCCTATTTGCAAAAAGAGCATGAGCTTCTCAGCAAGAAAAAAGATGCTAATCACTGCATTTCTCATGTGATTCCTGGTGAAGTTAAATTTGGTTTTGATTTGGTTTTTAAGGGCAGTATTCACATGTGATTAGTTCCTCCATGGACTAAAATAAAATCTGTTTAGCATTCACTTCTGATGAGGCCATAACCAATGAGAATTAATACACAGACACAGTTGGCAGACAAACCACAACTTTTTGCAGAAAATAGAGGTAATTTCATACTACCAAGCATCTCTTCAAAATGTGGCTTGCCTTCGTTAGCTACCTCTTCCCAGCCACTTTGGGGAATGGTAAAATAGAAAGGGCATTCTGGTGAGATTCTAAAATGTTGACTGGAATTGTGATAAACAGAGAAACTACTTAGATGCTCTGAATTTCAATGAAAAAGTGAAGTAACTTAATAATTATTTATTCAGTATAGAAATATGTAAGTTTTAATTCTGTGCAGTAGCTAGATAGAAACAAATGCCAGTAGTTCTTACATTCTTCAGTGTGAATCCATGAAACAGCCAAGATGCATGTCTGTTAACTGCACATTAATAGTTAATTTAGAAATTAGGTTTCATCAACCTTTTCTTATTACTAACAGTGTTCATTTCCACTAAAGTTATTCTCAGAGTCTCAAGATATGTGGTAATTGTTCTATATTTCAGGTGATTTTAAAAGGTGCTACCTGTTTTTGTCTTTTATCAAGAAGCACATTTGTACAAAGTCATTTTTTTTTCCCAGTAAGTAGTGGATTTGTTTATTATCAGATACATATACATAAATTTACCACTCTGTTTCAGTTTGCTAAAATGATCTTGGATCAATCCAAAATATTGCACAGAGGAAGGCACAGCTGGTTTTTTTATTTGTTGGAACTGCTTAGAAAAAGAGGACAAGAACAGCTCGTGAAAATCTGATTCACATATGGTGAAGGTTTTAACTATGTTGTGGCTGTTTTCAAATATCTCAGACACTTCATTATTTTTCAGAACTTGGGAAACAATATGTGTTTTCATGTTTTTTCTTGTATCTCTCTTTCTTTGTGCATGATAACAAAACATGGAAGTGAGAGGTAAGTAACGAATTAGATAGTCCAAAGTGACATTATAGGAAAAAAGATAAGTAGTTAGTGGTGTCAAGCTAAACAAAACTACAAATTGTATAGAGGAGCTGCTTATATTACAGCTTCCTGTAGTTCAGTAACATCACTGGTGTAAATCAGTGTTGAGCCCTCAGGGTCTGTAGGATTTTTTTGACCTGTAGGCCTGACATGCACATAGCAATCAGATACTCCTCTCAGTCCGTATCTCAATCAGATACGTTCCTGTCCATATTAGAGAAGACTGCCTACAACTGAGGAGCTGGTTACTCATATCAGATAATTAATTTCTTTTTTTTATAAGACATCATTATTTTCGCCTCTTAATTGTCATCAAAGGGGTAGAAAATGAAGGACCTTTCCAAAAAAGTCTGTTGCCGCTGACTGATTATCTTACATATGTATAAGACTCAATCTGCTATGCAAAAAAGAAACATCTGTTTTATGTTTCCTAATATGTTTTCCTTTTATATGAACAGCCAGCTCTAATTGTCTATAAACTCACAGGCTACAACAAAGGAGATCTGAATCTTCTCCTAATTACCACTGAGCTTTATTTTTTTCCAGTTCAACTGTTTTTAAATTGCAAATTATAATTACATTGTCACGCATTCCTAGTACATTATTCACTTTAATGACAGTAAAACAGATCAGATCAGGGACAGTTTCTGGCTGCATTATTTCCTGATAGAAGGAGCACGAGAGGCAACAGGATGACCAAACTCTGGCACACTCTTTCAGGAATGGTTAAGGTTCAGGCACATCCAAATGTGTCATAAAAAAGAGAAGCCCTCATCTTATAAAAGTTGTTTTGTTCTTTCCTACCTGGGGAATGGGACTGTAGATAAACTGACTTGGAAGCGTATTGCAGTGGTCCCACATCCAAGAGGCTACAGAGGGAAGGAGAAGGCACTTTTCCTAACTTTTCCTGGGACTTAGGCCAGGACACATGGAGGGGAGGTGTCCCACACCACCAGCCTGGTAACCCACATCCACCTGCCCAGAAGTGCTCATGCTTTTGGGTGAGGCACATTGACAGCCTCCGAGAGGTTAGTGACCTCTACACAGGCACAGACTCAGCTGTGCAGGCTTAGTTTGGCACCATGACAGGACAGACATTTAAAAGAGATTAGTCTGAGAGCAGACGAAGACAAGGACCCTAGGAATATCAGAAAGTAACTTGTGATGCATACATATCTCCTGGGGCCACTGGAAAATGCTCAGACTCTATGCTTAAAGCATGCTAGGTTACAGAGGAAAAGTGGCTTTTTCAAGGTACCTAGGTCCTACTGCACTTTAGTGACTGAGGCAGAAATTGAAAGCAAATTCAACCCCACAGTTAGCTGCCCTGCCTACAGAAGTGTTTGACTGGCAATGAGGCATGTAAGTTTCTCCTTTTCTTCTCGTGGACCAGACTAGACCAGGGAAGTGGAGGGGAATAAACTTCCAGAGCGCTGAGCTTCCAGAAGCAATGAGCTTCCAGAAGCCCTGGGGAAGATGCCCAGCAGAGACCCTGTACCTCCTGGGGCCAGGCTCTGGAGAAGAAAACATGTTGCACTGCTCACTGCCTGCTGCTTTCCTTGGCATGGAAAGTGATGGTTTGCCTGAAGTAATCACGGTGCAAAATGGTGCAAAAAACAATGTCGACACCCAAGCCAGAAGCTCTGAAAAACCTTCTGAGACTGGTGTTTCTGCACTGGCCTTGCAGAGACTGCCAGAAACCTGAGAGAAAGCGAAAAATTAAACACATTCAAAAGTGGGGGAGTGTATGCTTAACAAAACTTTTCAAACATAGAAGCTGTTAAGTTATGGTTCATTTTAAAGCCATTAATCTTCTATCTCAACCATTATATTTTCACATCAATTACTTCTAATTCCTTCCTGCAATGACTTAGATGGGAAATTTTTTTAAGCAAATGAGTAGCAGAACAGTGATATATAAAATATATTTCATCATTCCTACAAGTTCAAAATTTTAAAAGTAAATGATTTTTTAAAATGCATTTGCCATCTGTTAGCAATTTGGCTGTTGCAGAGCAGAGCACACAATACTGTACACAATGTGCTTATTGTATGTGATGATTTTTTTCATAATTGTTCCCAAGGTAGTGGCTGTGTGACTAAAATGCAAAATGCTCTAGCTGGCTATGCATTACCCAGGGGGCAGTGGGTACTGTTATGGTAGAGAAACAGGCAACTGAGAGACTGAAAGATGCCTCCTAACCCGAAGTTTTGAAATGCCTGTTCTCCATTTGTGAAAGAAAGCTCTGACCAAAATCATTTTTATGTATTTGTGTTATTGAACTCAGCTTTTTTTTTATTTTATTTCACGGGTGCTATTCTCTGTCAGCTGGTTACTTTTAGTGAAAAAAAAGCGAATCTTATTCACACAGAACATTCAGAATTGTGTGCTTTAAGCAGTACCCAGAAGGAATTACATAAATCAACAATAAAGCAAAACAGGGCCCAAATACCTGTGGAGTTAGCTTCCCAACCCTTTGCGTTATTGGCTCATTTCTCACAACTTCAACTTTGCACACATCCTTCTCTCTGGGGATGGAAAACTTGAGGTCATCTTCTGACAGGAAAACAGATTGTCCCTTCATCACTTTAATGCCGAGGTTGACACTTACAAAAGAGGAGCAGACAGCTCTTAGGAGGACAGACAACAATAGCAACAACCAGGTTTTCTCAAAGGGCTTCATATTATGAGGCTACACCAGCTCTTTTCTGCTAGTGAAAAAGTTCTTGGCAAAAGGAGTCTTCTCTTCCTCCTCTAGCAAATGCTCACCATATAGTGGAGGATCAAAACATCAATCACAGGTTAAAATGTACCACGTTTTCTATTATGATGCTCCTTTTGACTGCAGTTTGAGCAGATGCCTTTCAAAATATCCTCGAGTTTTTACAAAATTCATTGGTCAAGCATGACAGAATGACAAATGTTCTCTCAGAGCACTTTTAATATCTGTAAATCCTAAAAATAAAGAGAGAGGGAGAAATTATATCAGGTATTAAACATCTGTTGAAAACAAACAAACAAACACACTTCCTTATCATTGCTTTATAATTGCAGTTTATTTCAACCAGCTAATGAACTTTACCTTTGAAGACAATTATTAAGAATGCCTGTGCTCTGAAAATTAGCTTTGTACCGTTGAGACTTTTATCTCTACAGATCAGCTCTCAATACGAATTTCAGGCATCTAAGCACATACATAGAATCATTTGCTTTGTGGGATCCTCTGCTATGGGACATTTTTACTGCTGGACCACTTTAGCTAAGTTAAATAGCATTTTAATAGAAGAGTACAAGTATCCAGATAATTTCAAAGTACAGAAGGAAGTATTTGTTTGGGTTTTCAATTTAGCTGAATGTAACACAGAGGAAGTGTGGTCCTTTGTTAAATGCATTATTTTGTTGCCATTTAATGGTGGGAGATGGAGAGGGAGGAGGCATTTAACCTTTAGTTTAGAATACATTCACTGTACCTCTCTATTTTTTCTTCTACAGTGACTATTCCCGGATGTCAATAGAGACATACATGATGTTGCACTACAAAGCTGAAGTGTTTCTTTTTCAAAAAAAAAAAAAAAAGTGAAGAAAAAAGGATATAGTACTCCTTTGGAACTTCATTTGGAGGGGAAAAAAAAAAAAAAAAAAAAAAAAAAAAAAAAAAGGAGTAGTAGTAATAAGGAACAAGAAATAATGAGAAAAAATAAAATTTCAGAGTCTCTCATACCCAGCACAGGAAGGACATGGAGCTCTTGGAGTGGGTCCAGAGGAGGGCCGCTAAGATGATCAGGGGGGCTGGAGCACCTCTCTTGTGAAGAAAGGTTGAGGGAACCGGGCTTGTTTAGCTTGGAAAAGAGAAGTCTCCCAGGAGACCTCATTGTGGCCTTCCAGTGCTTGAAGGGAGCATATAAACAGGTGGGGGAATGGCTCTTTACAGCGATGGACGGTGTTAGGACAAGGGGGAATGGTTTTAAACTGAGACAAGGGAGGTTTAGGTTGGATATTAGGAGGAAGTTTTTTCACACAGAGGGTGGTGACACTGCCCAAGGAGGTTGTGGATGCCTCATCCTTGGAGGCTTTCAAGGCCAGGCTGGATGTGGCTCTGGGCAGCCTGGTCTAGTGGCTGGTGACTGCACAAAGCAGGGGGGTAAAAACTAGATGATCATTGTGGTCCTTTTCAACCCAGCCCATTCTATGATTCTATGATATGATACCCGAAGCTGCAATTAATCTTCATCTTTCACATTTATAAGTTCAAAAGAAATGCACAGTTATTTATCACTGAATAAGCGCTGTTGAAATCCTTATACAGCCCTCCAAAGTAACTGAATCTCTGGCCCAAAGAATATGCAACAACATTGATTTAATTAAGTCTGATTAAATCCTAAAAAATTCCAAGCATTCCTTCAGGTTCTTACAGATTTTTAGTATTTTGAGTATTTAATTACACTGTATAAACGTGACCCTATCAACAGTGAGCTTTCCTTAAAATGATTTAAAACTTTAAAAAAAAAAAAAAAAAAAAAAAAAAAAAAAAAAAAAAAAGCATGTATCTCTCTTTATTTCCTCCATTACTGTCCACAGAAAAGTGTTCTCTTTACTGATTCCTGCAGAATGACCTCTGAACGGTCTGCAGCTGCATGTACGTATCAGCCCAGTCCTACAATTCACTGAACAACACTTAGGAATTTGATCAAAGTTATCATCTTCTTAAAGTAACAAAAGAGACACCCATTCATTTCAGCCCCAATTTAAGACTGAAGACTTTGCAAGTAACATATGTATAAAGTTAGATGTATGCTGACTATGTAATTTGGACCTCAAATCTTTCCTCTGGTTTTCTAGCTTTTTATCTGAAAATATTTCCATTTTGGCCTAAAGTTATGCAGTTGGCTCAATCTGACGAAAAATTCACAATTCTAGCCAGAGGAAGGGGAATGAAAATCATTATTTCATTAAGTTTTTTAATGTATACCAGAAAGAAAAAAAATAAAGAAATCAAAAGCTCCATTTACTTAAGAGTTTACTTACACAGACAGTTTTTACTAAAATCCAAATACTTAAAAGTGCCCCACATATATGCCAGCTTCTGTTTCTTTCTAGCAGGATGGGTGTCTTTAACACACCATCAAAATAAGCACACTGAGACAGCACTCTTCTTCCTACATTTCACAGCTTTAAAACATAGTCTTCATTACCATAAAGGACAGCTTGGAAAGAAGGGAAGAAAAATAGATTAGGCTTCAGCCTCCAAAGGAGAAGAGAGGGTTCTCAGCACATGTATCTTTTTACCTGAATATCTGACTGGTACTTGTCACCTAGTGCATGGACTGCTAGGATTTTTTTTCAGAAATAAACTATGTTTCCTAAAAATATCATCTGCAAAACATGGTGATGCTCTCTGAGTTCACCTGCTCCACTTGGCCTGCTCTTGTCCTAATTCCTGGCTTTAGCATACCAAGAAATTCCTGACATGGGGCCTGCAATGGATTTTAAATCCTTTGACTCCCCTGGTGAAGAAGCAAAGCTTGAGTAAATTTTGGCTGGCTTCAGAGCAGATCTAGTTCCTTCAGCCATTCAGAGGCTCAGATAAGAAACCAGTTAGGAGTTCTAGACTCTGACTGGAAGCTCAACAAAGTGGTAAGAAGTTGTCAGTACTGAAGCACAAACCCAGTGATTTGCCCAGAGAGGTTGTGGATGCCCCATCCCTGGAGGCATTCAAGGCCAGGCTGGATGTGGCTCTGGACAGCCTGGTCTAGTGGCTGGCAACCCTGCCAACAGCAGGGGGGTTGAAACTAGATTATCATTGTTGTCCTTTTCAACCCAGGCCATTCTATGAATCTATGATTCTGTGATTTACAGCTGATGACAATTCCAGTAAGTTGGCGTTCCTTAACACCAGACTGGGGCATTTATTTACAATGAAAGTGGTTGCATTTGCAGAGCAGTGGATTCCTTGTACAAAATGACAGACATCCACTTCAATGTCTTCTACAAAAACATTTTGTTGTTTAAAACAGCCTTGTCTCAGCTCAGCAGTGACAGCATTCAGGAGATGCATTATTCTCATTACACCTTTAAATGTCTTAATCAAAAGAGAAATCTGGCTGTATCTCTCAAACAGGCACCAATAGAGTACTGTTCATGCAGAGACATCCACAGCTTGATCCTGGTGAAAGTCAGTCTACATTCTGGTACCCACCATAAAACCCAAGACTAAGTGCAGATACCAACCTCAAGCACAGGCAGTAGTTCCTTTTCTTACCTTGCACCAAACACTGAGAGCAGAAAGTCTCCCAGAGGAGCCACAAGCATTTTGTCCAATTTCACAGTGAAAGTGTAAGACATTCTCTGCCACAAAATAGGTCCCATAGTGTCACTGTGTCTTAAAGGCTTGCTTTAACTAATTTTGCCTGCAGGCATTGTTCCTCAATCACTGTACACATATGCTTGCCCCATATGCTCCTGCAAGTGATCCTATAGGGCTGCCTCCCTCTGTAGCTGTGTGAAGTTCTTGAGAAGCATAATCTTACTTTCTCAGTCTGGGGATAGCAAAATGAAATTACAAGAGATCCTTTCAGCCTCCCTACTGCTCTGCCCTCCACATGATAGCTGGGCCTGGTTCACCCCTGCTGTTCCATGATGTGTCACCTACATAACCAGAAAGAACAAAAGGCTGAGGCATTGATTTCAAATACATCATGTTATTTCAGATAAATTTAGGGGCTTAATGAAATAATGGTGTTTGTTAACAACACTTCTGGAAAATTAGTGCAGCATTTTTAGATTAAGTTGTTTCCTCATTGATTTTCTAAGGGTCTGGCTGGAAGGCAGGAATACCTGAACCAGGTGAGCTGTGTGTCCACAAAGCAGTCATGCCAGTGCAGTGTTGAATTCTGCATTACTTGCTATCTGCCTTGGCGGGGTTACTGATAACCATGTTCTGGAGCACATTATTTGCAAAGAGTCTGAGACAGCTGGGTTTGATCAGCCTGAAGAAGGGGCTGCGGGGGAAGTTTATTGTTACTTTCAGGCATGCAAGAGAACCTGAATATGCACACCAAAGGGCCGAGGTGCAGCAAACAAAATACTCAACAAAAGAAATTCACCTTAGATATTGGGAAAGAAACACCACGAGCATGCCATGGAACACACTTCTCTATGAGAAGTTATCTGAAGGTGTTGTGGAGCATCATGACCACTTTAGATAACAGGAGATAGATGTTTTCAGATGATTCCTGCCCACATACGAAGACCACTCCAAAAAGCCACTCCAAACATAAGAACCAGTAACAGCTAGACTTTTGGGGCTGTAGTCAGCAAAGCATCCCGCCAAGGAACTTTCCATCCCTAATAAGGTAAAAAGATCAGAGAGTTCAACTAAAGGACATGCTAAGATGACAACGGGAGGTCCCAGGACCACCACCACAATGAGACTGAGCATGTGCAAGGAAGTAGAACCCTATGTTAGTGATTTCAGGGGAAGTACTGAATACGTGTGCACTGTCTGGGAAAACATTTACATATGTAACATAAGTAATGAAGGTAAGCTGAAGGTCTCTCATGACAGATATGCGTGTTTAGGTGGAGCTGCCCCCGGTGCATCTGGTGCCGCAGTAAAATAATGACTGCTTCTTAATATCACATTGGTCTTAAGGAGTTATCTTTCGGGCTGGTGTTTTTGTCTGGTAACACAGGCATCTTTTACAACCTAAACTGTGCTGTGATTCTATAGTTGTGATGCCACAGTTTTCTGGACCCTGGGACCACGCTGGTTGCCTAGTTTATTTTTGCAGAACACTGAATTGTGCTGTAATTCCAACTGTAGAGTGATTTCCAAGATACTGAATTTAAAATCACACAGATGTGGTAATATACAAGGAGACCTCTTTGGCATGATTGGATGTAGACTTACCAATCCAACCCCTAGGTTGGGAACCTGGAAAAGAAGTCTGCCTCCACTTATTTGGACAATGGCTATTCTTCTTGGCCCAAAACATGACCCTAAGGATGTATCCAAGACACAAGGGACACTCAGCAAGGGGGCTCTGAAAAGCTTCTCATCTGTCAGTGGAACCCTCTCCCTGCTCTTCAGATGATCCTGAGTGAGAAGGCAGAGGGAAAGGGAACCTCTGGAAAGGCATTGGATATGACTCTGAGGAGCTAAAGGAGGAACAGGGCATACTGGAGGCAGTTTAGTGGAGGGTGAATGAGAATATACTTCAGATACCATTCAGATACCATTTATTAAATATTTTCTACAAATGCTAAAACTATTTTCCTTTAGGGCTATTGGTGCATATGTGAAAAATTATGCAGTGGTTAATTACAAACATAAGTGTTCTCACCGAATACAACTGGCTTTCAGGGGGGGAGGGAAGAAAGAGGAAGGGAAGGGAAACTGTGCGTCCCTGAAATTATCCATGAGTTATGGAATGTTAGATGCCCTTCCAACTGTGGAGGGAACATAAATCTGTGCAGGACCCATCCAGCTGTGTCAAAAGTAGAATTGGTCTTTTAGATAATCTTTCAAATATATGTATGTATCACTGCAAGGCCTGTACAAATAGCATTTACTTTAAAGAATGTAAATGTTAATGAAAGTTTCAGGCAATTCTTATTTATTTAAAGTTATGAAGGTATGTATCCCTGAGTCTGATTCTGAGGAATGTAATTAAAGTTAATGGCATGTAGTTACAGTCTAATCCCAGAGTAGATGTGGAGAGACATCTACTGATGCAAAAATACTGAAAAATAAGATCAGAAAGAACACCAGTAGCTCTCAGTTGTAACACCTGAAATCCAACTAAAAAATCTGTAATCACTAGCTAACCTGAACAGCAATGACATCCAAAATCATCAGTGAGGTTTAAACGAGACCTCAAGACCTTCTCTCTGTGTGACAAAACCTCCAGTTGCCTGAGAGATTTTACTGAAGAATGATGTTCAAAATTACCCTCATCTTTCACAAAGCTTGAAAGGGATTATGGAGGACAATTGTTGTGGGGTGGGAGTTGGCCTGATTTGTTTTAATGAGCACCAGGAGAAGTTTACAAGAAACAGAAGGACCATTGGATTTTTTTTTTAAAGGATGGATAAAAGCAAAAAAAAATAGTGGCCTTGCATAGTTTCTAGGAAACAGAGATGACTGTTATTATGGCAACTAAAAGTTAGCCCCGGGCAATTAAAGTACCCTACGATGTTTAACTGGGAGATTGCCACTTCAGAATGTGCAGTTAATCCATGACCTTCTTCAACTGTTTGTTATTTGACACCTTTGTTCCACACACTACAAACAAAGATTACAGGCCACAGCCAAATTAAGTACTCAACAAGGTATTTGCTGATTTTATGAATGCTAGGTGGCAGTTTTCTTCTTTGTGCTACATGGTTTTCTTTGGTTTGTTGTTGTTGTTGTTCATTTTTTTACAAATTCTTTGCGTTTTTTCCTGGAAAGTAAGGAAACAAGTGTTTCACTGCACAGTCAATGAATAGACATTTCTTCACCAAGTTAAAAATGAGCAGGATGTAAAGCACATCCAGACATGTCCAGATCTTCCACTGTTGTCCTCTTGCTGCAGCAGGACATAACTTAATAATTAAATTTTAAAAATGAAGGAAAGGAGGGAGAGATTGATACTGGAGATTCTCAGTCGTGGGACAGAGGGTAAAAACTAGGAGAAAACTTGTGTAAACAATAAAACCAAATGACTAGATTAGCCTTTCTTTTGCTTTTGTATACAATCATATGCACCACAGAGAGGGAACAAGAACTACACTTCTTCACAGAAGAGCAATCCATAACAAGCAGGTGTAGGAATAGTTTTCCCTGGTCCACACAGAAATGGACTTGAAAATGGTTATGAAAAACACCTCTAATAATGGAAACTATGGAAAGGTGAAAGGAGGGAATCTCCCAAGAGATTTGAACTTATAACAGATATTTCATTTTAGCAAGCAACTAGCAACGGATAGAAGAGAAACAAGACAAACACGGCAAGCAGCCTAGGACTAGTCAGTGACCATTGTACTCTGTCCTGCAAGGATAAAATTCTTAGCCTCACCTCAAGTCATGAATTTGTCAACTGAAGGCAAAAACTGGGGTACTGCATTCTTCACTTTTCTGAGAACACACAGCTTCTAGCTCTGTAGCCCCATTCTTTTCCATGGCCTTTGCAAGCTATGGCCAGATCTGAAACATGAGGTACTAGAGGAGCTCTGCTCATGGCAGGACAGCTCCACCGGGGGCTAAACACATCCCTGGCCTGAAAGCCCACTGAACAGGAACAGAAAAAGCCTCCTGTGCAATAGACAGGGACAGGGGCCTGTGTCTGACTGTACAATAGTGATGTCGTTTCTCTGCACCATGAGCTTCATGTGCTGATACTTCTGCAAAACAATTGTCCGACAGTGGTGATGAAACACAGTACCACTGACACACCGTAGGTCTCCTCAGCAGTGCGTATCTGGTGATATACTCAGAAAGCTGCTTGGTAACTCCTGACCTTGTGCTGCATGTTGCGGAGCAACAACTCAGCAGTGGGGTTACAAACTCTGGCTGACACCCTTTTATGGATAAAAGTCCATGGGGAGTACAGCCTGTGGTTTCAATGTTTTTACACACTGTTACTAGTTGTCTGGTTTTGGGGAAGAGAGGAATGATGAACCTTAATGCTAGTAGAAAAAGTTCTGAATTTCTGTGAAAGAGGATTTTGCAGACCACTCTGCACAAGGACAAGCTCACTCTGCTACTTACAGAACTGCTGTACAGCAGTTACACCGCTGCACGTGCTGCACAGAGGATTTTTTTTGAATGCTTAAATCTTAACAGGTGGTAGATGGTGTGGTTTAAACTTTCCCACAAACAGAGTTAATCTCTCTGAGCCCTAGGCATGTTCAACTTAAGGGTTCATTTGAGCTTTTCACCAAAATTACTGCTATGTTCTGGGAGAAAAACGTGTATCTCCGAAGGGAGACAGTCTTCTGTTTTTAGGTATCCAAGGATGAGAGTGGACTTAGGGCAGACTTAAATTTTGGTTTCCAAAGTTGTGTGAGGGGAGCTTGCTTCTTCCTATGTACAAATCAACAATGATTCTGAAATTCTACAAAATCTGTAATACAACTCAAAAGTGGTATGCTTCCTTACAAATTTTGTTTGATAAACAAAAGCATGCACTAGGCCAAACAGTTGCACATCCCATCAAGATCATCCCAGATCCAAAATCACAAAGTTCTTCTTTTAGGAAGAGTTTTCTTTAATAAAGGTGTACCCTTATGCGTTCTGGATGCCTGCATGCTGCAGCTACGGCCTGTTGGCTCATCTGGTGATGCATTGCCTTCAGTGAACTGGAGGTGACCTTAGCCAGAAAATCACAGTCCAACTAAGGTTTATCTTCACAGCCAGCTATCAGAGTTCTTTGAAATGCTGTTCACAATGATAGCAGCTACAGAGAGCAGTTGGGATAGCAACTTCCCAAAGGCAGCCTGTTCAGGTCTCTTGCCCCATTGCCCAAAAGGCAGCCACATCATCCTGAAGATGTTATGTTGCAAGTTATGAAACCATGAATTTGTGCATGGATACCCTTGCTGCAGCAGTTATAGCCCTCACAGCCATCATTAGCTCGAGGGAAGTTAATCAGGGGACACAGTCATGGCCACAGAGCCCCAGAAAATGGGAGAAGCTTGCCTTAATGCAGTTTTAACTTTTCAACAGGTGTAACCAAGCAGACTCCACTTTTACTGTAGTGCTAATTGGTTAGTGCTGTGTTACTGTGCTGCTGTTACCACACATTACTGCTGCCATCTAAATTCACTGTTAGATAGAGTGATGCAGTTAACCAGTATTTCTTTTCCCCATGAATAAATTCATTTCTATTGTGCTGTAGTTAATATCACAGACATTATTACAGCACATCCTTCAAGGACTGCAGAAAATTAATTTGATGTGGGAAAAGGCAAGGAGCAGCTCCAATTAAAAATTCAAGTCATTGCCTAGGAAGTTTTTTATTCATTGTCAGACCATTTGCTTAACTTTCCTCAGAGCAGGGATCTATGCTGAAGAAAATGTTCAAACTCTGATGTGCCTCAATGCAAACCAGCTTGTTCTCTCAAAGCAAGCTGCACGTGCTCATGGTGCATGCAAAATAAATACCAGGGAAGAATTGTAACAAAAATGTTGGCAGGCCCACAGCAGTCACACCTAAGTAAGAGAAATGAGGTGGGATGACTTCTACAGACCTGTGCACACTTTTGCTGTTCAAGCACCAGGTGGTTTGCAGTGTCAGGGCCTCCCACAGACACACGGGCACATGCCAACAGCAGGGATGCATTTGGCCTGATGTAATAGCAGTCCTGAGTGAGCTGAGATGATGAATTTCTGCAATTCCATGAGCAGCAAAAAAATTTAATTTGTGAAATATCCTTTCAGTAACCATTTCAAGAAACTGTGCGTGATTCCCTACAGGACTTGCTGAAGTATCTCAGCACAGCACAAAGTGAGAGAAACTAATCTCTAAAAGCTGTCTCAGAGTTTAATTACAAATGTATAAAAGTGAGCAAGAAACGAAAAGACCACAAGCATGCCTTTTTGTGGTCAGAAACATGTAAACATTTACACATACATATGATCAATGAACATCCATCTGATTCAAATAAATAGTCATCTGTCTAAATACACACAAAAAGTTCTCACAGATACCTGCTGCAAAATAAAAGTCTACAGTTTTGAAGTACTCATTAAAAAAATTTTCCAGAGACTCACTACTACTTTGTGTTTGTTTGTTTTTTTTTTCCAGTGCAGTGTATCACATTTCTCTGCCTCACTGTGTTTTTATTGAAAAGACAGTTGTAATAAAAGAATGCTCACTGACTGTTTCCAAGCGTTTATAAAACATAAAAGCATAAAGTTTTATTAGTGCTGGTGGAAGAAAGCCAGCGTAGGGGAGAAATCTGTATCAACTCAAACCTTAGTGTAAACTAAGTTACTTGGAGCCGCAAAATGACCAGCAAAACGTAGCGCCTGTTCCCTCTTATAGAACTGAGCTTTCACCCACCCTAAGTACAAAAACAGAGCGAGTACCTCGTTGAGGCATTCGTTAAGCCATTAAAGGCTACTACAAGCACAAACACAACAGTATTCATGGAATACAACAAACTCGAAGCAGATACTTACAGGTAGCAGTATTACTTCTGGAGGCTGAGCACAAGATCATGCTGTATGAAAGGAATAATGAGTGTCACTGACCCAGTAATCTCTGGTTTTAAAAGCTGGCAGAGAAAGAAACCCAATGAATGGGCGACAGAGGGAAAGACAGACGGCGAGAGAGATGAAATTCCAGTCTTTCTGGTCAGCTTGGCTGTAGTTTTCTTCGTCCTAATAATCAACAATAAACACTCTTCGCTTGCAGGATTGCTCCTGGCTGCAGAGCCCCAGAGCACAACTAACTGCTTTCGGGCTGCCTATGATAAGGGCATTCTGAGATGCTTTGGAGTGTTTACACTCAGCAATGCTTCTCTGGCAGCCAGCCCCCGGATCTTCGCTTCCCCTTCTGCTAGTTAAGTCTGTTGGGACTAGAAACTGAGCTCCTGTTAATAGTGTTTGCTCATTTTTTCTTCCCACTTCTGCTGGCTGCCTGTCTGCTGCATGCACTCACACAGACACACACATGCACACAAACTCTTGTGTGCATTGAAGACTAAGAGAGAGAGCTGCGATCTGAAAAGTTTTCAGTTCAGCCAGTTTATCCCCACAAAAAAAAAAAAAAAAAAAAAAAAAAAAAAAAAAAAAAAAAAAGGAGAGAGAATCCTTACTGAAATACTGGTATGATTCATTCCTTCTCTAAGATAACTGAGATAACTGTAAGGCAGATTTGATCCTTTTTTTGGACAGATCATGAAATTAAAATCAAGTGAATTATTGATTTTTTGTAATGTATGTTGCATGTTTACAAATGTGATGCTTTTTAGAAACTCAAATGTTCAGCTTAATGTGGTTCTAAGACCTATTGCATATGAAAGTATTAAGTATTCAATCTAACACACATTTGTTTTATTGACTGTTGCTGTTGCGATAAGTATTCCTTTTTTTTCACCCATTCAGAACCACAGGAAAGAGGAAGGGTATAGGCCAAATCCCAGCAGTGGTACAGTATCTTAAGATACCCTTCCAGCCTCTGTTCCGATGTTCAGATTTACATCAGATTTGTAGATATGAGTCTCTGCTGGGACCCTCTGTGAGATTTACTGCCACACTGGCTCATTAGTGTGCCCCAAGGACAGAGCTCAACAGCACACATTTAAAGAGCACAAAGGCTGCAATGCAAAGCCACCTTTCTCAGAATTACCAGGGACAGACCAGACAGCCTTTACTCCCACCTCAGCATTTTAAAGCCAAAGGCATTCTTAAGCATTGAGGATACAAAGGTTTTCAGCCACAGGAGCATTGCTACAAGTCAAAGGGATGTGAGGGGAAAGGTCGGTGGCTGCTTTGTGTAAGCAGGGGTCAACTCCACCGTGAATGTAACTGCATGGCATGTCGCCTCCTCTTGCATGACCAAGGAGGCTGACTTCAACACTCCCACTGAAAGGAAATTGCACTATAAAAACAGAAAGATGCCATCAATGGTATAAAAGAAAATAACCAGTGAATATTCCCATGGCGCAGCATAAAGGCAGATGAAGAAAACAGTGGTTGTTAAAAGTTAGAATGAACTCAAAGCTATACCATGTGTAATATGCTACACTCTGGGATGTATTTGCTTAAGAAAAAAAAGAAAGTCCTTCAACTACAATAGCAGTATCAGAGAGGTATAATGTCCTAGTTTTCTGACCCATACTAATCCTTGGATTTTTTAAAGTTTCAGAAAAGTTTGGAAAGAGTACTCATCTGCTCTGAGCCACATGGATGATGGTAATTTGTGTGTTTGTGTTTGTTCTTGTTGAAACATGGATTCCAGTTGATGAATGTTTGTGCTGTTCTGTGATCCGCTCAGCATCACCAAGTTAGCTGAACTTTGATACTCATAGAAACAGTGGCAAGCTTATTTTGAATTGTAACATCTCTAGCCCTTCAATCCATAACATAATTGCAAAAGACCCTTTCAAACCAGTTTGATTATTCCAGCAGCGAACTTGGCCTTTCATTCCTTACTGCCATACTTAACTATGACTGATTTTTGCAGTTTATCAATGTCACACTCTCTAAAGAATAAAACAAAATTACCAAGGTTTTCTTGAGAAACACCAGAGCACAGAAGAGAAGATGCACCTTATCTTATTTCAACATCTGTCCACACAGGAAAGAGAATGGCTCTGTTTCCCGTGAGTTAAACATAAGTGCAGTACATATACCTCCCTAATTGTTAGCTGCAATCTTGCAGCCCTGACCATTGACACAAACTCATTCAGCTGTTGCTTGTAAGCTTTCTTTAACATGATATAGTAACAAGCTTTTTATTTCTTCCCTGACTTTTATCTGAGAAGAAAAACACCAGACACAAGATAGACAAGAATACACAAGGTGAGAATGATCTCCTCTTTCAGTTCAAATTACATTAATAAGCAATATCCTAAACTATTACAATGTCTACTGCTGTAAAGAGCACACCAATCTGCACTCAGTCAGCACTTCTGTAAGGAGGATGGAAAGAGCAAGGAAAGACCCATACTCATCCAAAGCCTGAAGGTGCACACAGGATGATCTGCTGAACTGTGGGGAAAAGCAGAAACAATTACTTCTCAGGTGGTCAATGAGAAAATAAGTGCAGACATGCTGACAGAGAGCTGAGCCTTCTAGGGGCTGTCTGCAAGGTAGCCTTGTATGGGTGGTGAGGAACTGGCAGAGGCTGCACAGAGAAGCTGTGGATGTCCCATCCATGGAAGCAATCAAGACCAGGTTGGACAGGCCCTGGGCAGCCTGAGCTGGTGAGAGGCAACCCTCTCACAACTGGAGTTTGGAACTGGGTGA
Source organism: Alectoris magna (assembly GCA_030625065.1). Classification (NCBI taxonomy): domain Eukaryota; kingdom Metazoa; phylum Chordata; class Aves; order Galliformes; family Phasianidae; genus Alectoris; species Alectoris magna. Next base: position 39,928,842 of record CM060564.1, read on the forward strand.
TCTTTAGGTTCCTTTCCAAACCAAGCTATTCTATGATTCTACAGTTCTGTGATCAAGCATCTCTCGAGGAAGCCTGTTCCAGTGTTGGTCAGCTTCATCATAAATATTTTTTTTTTCCTACTGTCCAATCTGAACCTCCCCACTACTGCCTTGTGCTGTTCCTGCATAACCTGTCATCTGGGAGAAGACCTCCATCTTCACTTCCCCTCTTCAGAAAATATTTATTAGGAAACAAGAAGACTGAAAATTGTTATTTATCAGCATTACCAAATCTAAGGTAGCACAGGAGAAGGCTTTGACTCTCCCTACAATCAACAGTAGGAGTGTTGAGTGACATACACTTCCATACAAACAATGTAGCACAGATTTCTCAGCTAATGAGTCCAAAATGATAAGGCATCATACTGTTGACATTTCTTCCCTGATAAGTGTCAGAACACATTCTTTTCAAAGGACCATTGTCATAGAAACTCCACAGCATTCTAAAGAATCTCTTGGATGCCTAACCTTTAGGGAGATAATTTCAACTCTAATGACAAACAGTTGACCTCTTAATTTATGAACCATGACATTGCTGTGTTGTCTGGAAAAAAAAATACCATGAAGCTGTAACCTAAAGTGAGTTTTAACTAGTGTACAGTTCCACTAACATACTAGAAAGGTAAGCTGAAGCCATCTCTCTACAAGCACAGCTGCCCTGACTTTCAACTTCAAGAAGGAAATGAGTATGGCTGAGGTATGTCAGAAAGTCAAAATGCTCACCATGGCTCACATGGTCGAGTGTCATGGTTACAAATAGGTATTCTGGATACTGGTTTAAACTCAAAATCTTTAGTCCAGCTTCCTGGAAAGCATTTAGTGTCTCAATTATCCTGTCAAAAAAACAAACAAACAAAAAAAAAAAAAACCTCTAATCTTTTCATTCAACTTAAATAACTTGATTCACTGATGTCCATATTATATCAAGAACATTTGAAGGCATTATTGCTCTTAAGAAGTCAAGATGCATGCTTGTAAAACACCAAGATTCTCAACTAGAATATATTATACACAATTATGATGCTATTTATTCCATGTCCTGGAAAATGTTTCATTTATATTTGCTAAGATTGATCTTTAAGATATTTTTGGTTAATTCTTTTGGTTAAAAATTAAAGAGAGAAAGAGAGTCAATACACCATTTTTTGCCTATTGTTCCACACACACACACAAAAAAGGTGATTTTTGCTCAATTGCTCATTGCTCATTCGCTTTGTTGTCGTTCTTGTTTTCTTTTCTTTTGTAACACTGGCAATCTAGATGAATCTTTCTTTGGCTAAGGCCAACTTTTCTACAAAATCTGTCCCACATCTGCAAAGCCTTGATCTCCCAAAGTGTCTATAGCTGTGTCCTTAACACTTGAGATTTTTACAGGAAAGGCATGATTTACTGTTTCTTATTGTTCTGACAACATACAACAGTTTCTTGAGTAAGACCAACAAAAGTCCACTTCAGATTTAGATACAACTCCAGGAAGTGAAACCAAGCATTGCAGTGCAGTGTTGGTATTACACTTTATTAGCTTCACAGAACGTTTGAAGAAAATACTGTAATACATTAACTTCTAACATAGAGCCCATATGTTAGAAGATCAAATACACTGCGTCACCGACAGGTGCTTTGTTGGGTATTACATGTAGCGTATGTGTAATAACACAGCCCTTGATTACAAACTATTCCAGTTTCTAACTACAGAAGGGACACAAATTCTAAGGCTAAGAATGTCCTTCTGGAAAATCAAACTACTAAAAAGAACCTACAAGACAGTACAAAGCACTCATTTTGTGTCAAGAAGATCCAATCTCAGAATGGTTTCTGAACTGGAAGTCTGAGTTGAAGGTGAGTAGAATTTTCAGGAAGATGTGTAGCTTCACTGAAAAAAAAATAAAATTAATAAAAAAACAAAATTGTTGCTATTCTCTTTCTTTTCAAACACTTTCATTTTTCTTGATTTTCTTTGTATCTTGAAGCAGAGAAATTGTGAATGGAGATCTACAAAGGCTTCAGCATCTTATCATTCCTTGAAGTCCTTTGGCCTGAGCACACATCACCGTTCCTAAGGGTTCTTCAAGTTACACAGCCATGAGGGGCAGTGTACATACTGCGTCATCAAAATATCTCATCATAACCATTACTTTCCTTACTTAGTTGTGAGTGAGACTAGGTGCAGCTGGTAGCATGACAGCAAAAAAAAATTGCCCTCTCTCTGCACACTCCTGGCAACCTCCCTGTGGGCTACATGGCTTCTGGGGTCATGGGACTGTGTGACCATCAGAGATGTTTGTCTTTTTTTGGAACTGGATAGTAGAAGCAGTGTTACAGGATGATAAACATAGGCTAACACTGTTCTTGCAGAGCATCTTCCGTATCAGTAAAAGATGTTTGTGTTTTGAAGCCTCATCACAGAAATTTAATACTAGAAAATGCAGTTATGAATATTTATACTTGTTCTTCCAACATCTATAAAGATACTGATTCATAAAATGGCCTGGGTTGAAAAGGACCTCAAAGATCTTATAGTTTCAACCTCCCTGCTATGTGCAGGGGCACCAACCACCAGACCAGGTTGCCCAGAGCCACATCCAGCCTGGCCTTGAAAGCCTCCAAAACCTCCTTGGGCAACCTGTTCCAGTGCGTCACCACCCTTTGTGTGAAAAACTTCCTCCTAATATCTAACCTAACCTTCCCCATCTCAGTTTAAAACCTTTCCCCCTTGTCCTATCACTATCCACCCTCGTAAACAGCCATTTCCCCTCCTGCTTATATGCTCCCTTCAAGTATTGGAAGGCCACAATGAGGTCTGCCCAGAACCTTCTCCAAGACAAACAAGCCCAGTTCCCTCAACCTTTCTTCATAGGAGAGGTACTCCAGCCCTTTGATCATCTTTGTGGCCCACCTTTGGACCCACTTCAAGAGCTCCATGTCCTTCCTGTACTGGGGGCCCCAAGCCTGGATGCAGTACTCCATGTGGGGCCTCACAAGAGCTGAGTAGAGGGGGACAATCACCTCCCTCTCCCTGCTGGTCACCCCATTTTTAATGCAGCCCATGATATAGTTGGCCTTCTGGGCTGCAAGTGCACACTGCTGGCTCATGTCCAGCTTCTCGTCCACCAGGACCCCCAAGTCCTTCTCCACAGGGCTGCTCTCAAGGAGACCTTCTCTCAGTCAGTATAAATACCTGGGATTGCCCCAGCCCAAGTGCAGCACCCTGCACTTGGCCGTATTGAACCTCATTAGGTTCGCATGGGCCTACTTCTTCAGCCTATCCAGGTCTCTCTGGATGGCTTCCCTTCCCTCCAATGTATCTACTGCACCGTTCAGCTTGATGTCATCTGCAATATAATTCCTGAGGGTGTACTCAATGCCATCATCTTTGTCATTGATAATGATGTTGAAGAGCACCAGTCCCAAGATCAACCCTTGGGGGACGCTACATGTGACCAGCCTCCACCCAGATATAGAACTGCTGATCACAACCCTTTGGCTGCATCCAGCCAGCCAGTTCTCAATCCATCAAACAGTCCATCTTTCAAATCCGTACTTCTCCAATTTAGAGAGAAGGCTGTGGTGAGGAACCATGTCAAGGCTTTGTAGAAGTCCTTTTTTATCTACAATCCTTTATAGAAGGATGTCAGGTAGATGACATCCATTACTCTTGCCCTGTCCACTGATTCTGTCACTCCATCATAGAAGGCCACCAGTTTGAAGACCTGCCCTTGCTGAAGCCATGCTGGCAGGATCATTTCTTCATCTCATATGTGCCATAACATGGTAACCAGGAGGATCTGCTCCATGATCTTCCAAGGCACAGAGGTGAGGATCACCAGCCTGTAGTTCCTCAGGTTTTCCTTTCTCCCTTTCTTGAAAATGGGAGTAATGTTTCCCTTTTCCCAGTCACTGGGAATTTCACTCAACAGCCATGATTTTTAACTATGGAGAGCAGCTCAGCAATGACATCAGCCATCTCTCTCAGAACCCTGGGATACATATCATCTGGCCCTTTTATACATTCAGTTTCACGAGGAGGTCTTGGGCTTGTTCCACTGTTACAAGTGGGACAGAATCCTCTCAGCCTCACTTAGATTCAGGGTCCTGGCAGACAATTCTTCCAATTTTGAATCCAATTTCTAATCCAAGCTGCTGCTGTAAGTTGCACATCTAAGGAAAGAGAAAGAGATTGAGTTTTTCAAACCTTCAGGTAGGATAGTATGATCTGATTGGCAGAAAGCTGGTATGGCCATCTGGATTTTTGACTCCTGAGGGTGGGAATGGGCTGATCTCTCTCACAGATGTCACACAGAAAGCTCAGGATGAACCTCTTTCTGCCCCTTCCTGAGACACCAGGATACACAAAGGAGGCAAAAAACAGGTCTTGAGCATTACAAAATTAATGAACTTGGCATAGTTGGAACTTACAGAAGTCATCACCGGAGAAAAAATGTCCCCATAATAGAGGTAGTAGCTGGATTACAGCTTGCAAAGAGCTGGCTTACTCTTTAACGTACCAAACATAGGATATAAGAAGACCATTGCTTTTCTGTTTGTTTGGTTGGTTTTTTTTGTATGATTGTTTGTTTGCTTCCTTTTGTGTTGTTTTTTAAGTTGGGAAGTATAGGAGGAAAAAGGTAAAGACTGCATGTGCAAAATGTGGTCAGTCATTACGAACTAAAAGAAAAATGCAGAAGACTGCTGTACATTGGCAGTCTGCCTGCTTCCTGTAAAAATTCTCACAACAATGCTTCAGAATACATGTTCAGAATGTTTTCTTTCCCTTCCTCTAAATTTTCTTGTTCCCTCTGCAGTCCTTCTATCAAAAAACCCAGGTCACAGGGCCCGGTAATGCAGGTGGAGAATTGTTGTAAACATCACAAAACTATCCAATTTACTACAACTTTTAGAAATATAGCTTTATCGTCATTAAAATAATATCAATACGTTCGGTATATGTTCCTTAGCTATTTTAATTGAGATCAATTAAAGCAAATTAATGGGATCTGAACATTTTTACCAGGTGCCCAGAGTCTTTGAAAATTGAGCCTTCTCAGAGACAAGCCATTAATTTTGGCTTACATGGATTTAGACCACAGCTGGCACAACTGGATTTTCAATCAAGTTAATGCTTCTGAAGTTTCACTGACTTTCCTTGTTTAGCTTACCTTGTCACTGACTATGAAAGACCTGAAAAATAAAGTATTCGAACAATATCATGCATTTCACTTTGTTTTCTGCAGGAACATGCAAGTTCTCCAAAGTCAGAACACCTCTCAGATGCATAATCTGTTGAGTCAAACATAACTGATACAACTCCAGATCTCAGCTGGTAGCTCAGGTAAAACAATACATTCAGTATTCTGAAATTACCCTTCACATATCCTTGTATGTGCTGCATGCAGGATGCAGACCAAACATCAGGAATGCTAACCGATCATAAACACTTTCCGTTCCTTCTGAAGTCTACATTTTTACTTACAGCAATGGGTTAATAAGTGCGACAGCTTATTCTAAAACCACTGCAATCTCTCATAGTTTAGAAGGTATGCCAAAGTCTTTTAGCACAGGATGGCGCTTTAATCTGCTATAATCCTCTAAAAAGATTAGTTCCTGAAGAATTTTCATATCTTGGCTTTTAGCCAAGGTATTATTAAGGTGACAGTTTAATTACAGAAAGTTGAATGAGCCTTCCGAGATACAGGGAGAAAAGAAACCTCACCTTGAGAGAGTTTGGGAAATCTAGGAAGATACGGTACTTGGGTTACGGCAGTAATTAAAGGATCTGATACTCCCTAGCAATGAATAAAAGTATCAACTGTAAATGCAAAGAGAAAATCCAGAAAATCGTCACTGCATGTGCAGGTATTCCTGTGTTGTTTCTACTTGAAAGCTGAAGTCCAGCTGCGACCCAAGCAGTATTCAGCACTGTCTGGGCAGGTACAGACCTGAGAATGAGAAATACATGGGAAGAGAAGAGAGAATGGGAGGTGCCAGGTTAAGAGATAAAAGGAAGAGGAGTGTAGAACAAATTCTACATTAGAAAATGAGAACCTGAAAGACAGACACCAAGGTATGGCCTGCAGCTCCATCTCACGCAGCCCCAAGGCATGCCTCTGTTTTGGTATTTGTGCATTTGCAACATTTCCCCAGCCTGACACAGATGTACAGGCAAAAAATGCAGAATACATACATACATACATACATACATACATACATACATACATACATCTAATTTAAATACAAATTAAATACAATTGACTGCAAAATCTGCAAGTAACGCAGTTAAGCCGGGTCTGTGTAAGAGAGAAAACTTCTGAGAACTTGACACAGGGTCCTCTCAGGTGTTTTAAGTTGAGTCAACTTCATGATCTCCCCTTGCTAGAAAAATGTAAAATACACATCACAAAACACCTGAACAAGTTACAAAAAGCAAATACTTCTTCAAAAGTTTAAAATACCAGCCTTGTAGTCACACATATAGCTGGCAGCAGTTTTCTTAGAGAAACCTAATGCTGCCTGTTAATGTTCTTCCTTTTTTCAAGTATATTTTTCCAAGTCTTTACATGACCAGAAGATGTAGATCCATTTGTTTATCCTGGAAATGCTTGTATTTATCCTCAATACCTGTTTATTGTAATTAATTCTGATTCTTGAGCCTGGATTTTTACCTTGTAAACCAGTTAGCTAATATCTTGGCTTCCTTTATCTCCACGTGAAAAATTGTTCTTTTGAATGCTGTACCAACTTAAACTATATGCTTGACTGGAATCAGTATCTGCTTCTGGTCTTAGCTTCTTTTATAGCTGCTCTTCTTAAAGCTTTCAGCTAAGCGATGGTTCAGAAATCATTTAGTTTCCTCCCCGCACTGAACAGAGGGTGAGCTCAATTAAAAAAAATAAATCATCTTTGTTTAAAGCGCATTTCCATACTGAAACTCTTTACAGTGTACCACTGAATGATACTGAGGATTCTATTCCCCCAGAAGGTCATTCAAACAGAGCTTGAAATCAGCCAAACCAGGCCAGTCTAAAAAAAAAGCATAAAGCAAATCTCTTGAGAACTGCAATGTGATGGCCAGAAAGACTGTCATTTATCAAGGGATCTATGTGTTGTGGAGGCACAGAAATATGAATGAGTAACTGCGAAAATTCTCCCATATTCTGACGTTCCCTTCACAAGGATTAAGGTCTAATAGCAAGATCAGAGAAACTGGGCTCTCTCAGACACAGGACCCAGCTGGGAAATTTCAAAGCCAGTAGTAAACCCCATCATAGTTTGTATTTGTTCACAAGGAGGGGAGGTCATGTCTTACATGTCAGTGTTAGATTAAAATATCCAGTTACTTTATTCGGCCATGTATGCAGACACAGGGAAGAGGAAGCATCTCCCCCCCAGAGTAGGGTAATTAAATTAATTATTTATTCATTCTATAAGGAGTCTCCAAGCATAAATTTCAAGTGCCTGTCTCAGTCCTGCTCAGCTTTTGAAAATGGGACTTTCTATGCTGAGCTCAGAGTAAAACAGATGTCAGAAAATGAAGAAGAAAAAAAAAAACTACCAATGAGTACATGGACAGCACTAACGCCCTCCAAAACAGACAGCGGCATCTTTTTGTCCCTGCCACCAAGGATCTGTGACAACCCTTGTCCAGGAGTTGGATTCCTGGAGCAGGGTCAGGAAATGGCCTGGGTGCTCCTCACATGCTTCACCACAAGGACCAACACAGCCCGCAGGCTATTTCCCAAGTCTTAGCAACTGTTTTCATTTAGGATATGGACAGAACTGCTGATGGTTTGGAACTGAAAACCAGCTTAGAACAAAGTTTTATTCAAAGCAAACATCTCTACTTCAATCCCCAACTTTGTTTTCTCTTTGATTTGAGAAGATTAAAGCCTTTACTCCCCATTAAATACTGTTCTGTGACCATAAACAAAGTTTTCCAATGGCTGACTGTTGGTTCATTTCCTGAAAATTTGCTATTTAGTCATCCTAACTGAATACTAAAGACAGTGTCCAATGAGACACAAGTGCTCTAAAATGTGGATGAGACAGAATCCTTCCCTCTGAAGAAGTCAGAACAGTGATCTCTTACTTCCTAACAGTTTAACGCATCACCGTCTGCAACAAAATCATTGGATATTTAAGAAGACTTCCAGAATTGAAAAAGTATTTTTGTTAAATAACTTTTAGATTTAAAAAAAAAGAGAGAGAGTTTTAATGTCACAAATGCTTGGGCTGTGCTTCAGACTCTGTGAGGAAATTTAAATGTTACCATTAAGAAGCACACCAGACTTCACTAAAGCTCAAAGCTCAAGCAAGACAAGCCAGCAGCCTCACCAGTGGAATTTACTGAACTATTTAGTTTCTCAGCCAGCACCTTTATTAAAGCAACTAATGCAGACAACAAAAACCCCACTAAATGTCTGGCCAAAAACTGTAATTTGATCCTTCTAAATCGCAGATTCAGGTCACATACATACTGCTCGGAAGGGAATTACACGGGCAGTATCAAAGGCCTCTTACCCATGGTGATGGATATGGTCTTGGCCCACAGGCTTTATAACATACTGAATTTCAGTCCTTGGAGGGTTTTGTATTCTGCTAACTGCACTAAGATAGCAGAGACCAAATAAGGTAATTAAAATAAATGAGACTAAACGCATATTCTGGGAGGCTTGCCCTATTTTTTTAAAAACTTTTCTGTATTTCCATACATACAATAGCAGAGATTGTAGCCCGGCTGTTGTGCTCTGGAGAGAGACAGTATGTTTGTGACTGAGAAAATTTCCCAGCTGCAGCCATTTAGATGGGAACATTTAGAAAGTTGTTATCCAGATATGTCTTGGGTACCCGCATCTTACTGACTGTCTGAACAAAATGTCAGTACCTGCAGCATACCTGCCTCCTGCACCAAAATAAGAAGCAAGTCCCATCATGGCTTGCCACTGTTGGAATACACTTTGTGCCCTGCACATATTGTGGCAGAGGCCAGATTGCATCTGCCAGTGCAGCACTGAGCACTTGTGAAAGGCTGGCTTTCCCTGTGCGCATCGTGCTGACCACACCACCAAAGCAGAAGCCCTGGGTGCACTGGTGTGGCCACACTACACCTATAGGTGTGGCTGGGTGGGGATGGAGGATGAGGAAGAAGCAGAAAGGCACATTTATTTTCTTCTGCTCGGCCTGTTCCTGTCATTCACAAGCCTGTCATAGTACTTCTACAGAGAGTTGAGGTGGTAGCTAAACCTCACACTTACTTACAACACTTAGCTCAGCCTTGCAGACAAGCAAAGGTAGTTTTTCTTGTGGCTGAGAAAGTACCAACCATCAAAAGTACATCAGAAGTACCACCATCTTTCTTGTGCACCTTGTCTGAAAAGACAATGTAAACCTGCCTGGCACATACCATAGCATCATAGGATGGATTAGGTTGGAAAGGACCTTAAGGATCATCCAGTTCCAACCCCCTGCCATGGGCAGGGCTGCTTCCCACCAGCTCAGGCTGCCCAGGTCCCCATCCAACCTGGTCTTGAGCACCTCCAGGGGTGGGGCACCACAGCTTCTCTGGGCATCATCTCCCCTCTTTTTGTTTAAAATCATTCCTCCTTGTCCTATCACTATCAGACAGTGTGAAAAGTTGGCCTCCCTCCTGTCTATGAGCTTCCTTCAAGTACTGGAAGCTCACAATGAGGTCTCCTCGGAACCTTCTTTTTTGCAAGCTAAACAAGCTCAGCTCCCTTAGCCTTTCTTCATAGAAGACATACTCCAGCCCTTATCTTGGAGGCCCTCCTATGGACTCACTCCAGCAGCTCCATGTCTTTCTTTTGTTGGAGGCCCCACACCTGGATTTAGATCAATAAAAACTGCTGGAGGGAGAGGAAGAACAATAGTACAAAAATAAGCTCATATTTCCTGTACATTAGCATGATTCTGAAGGTTGCTATATTTTTTAATATGCATCCTTTACACACTTGATCTCTCACTTTCCTATTGCATCTCCCAAGTACCACTGACCTTCTCTCCAAAGCAGCCCTGCAGGAGTAGAAAACTAAGTCAAACTTCTCTGGCCTTCAGGGAAGAACAGCCAACCACTTGCAGTGACAAGTCTCACCTAAAGCTTAAGGCAAGTTCATAACCACACCTTAGTGCTCACTGTAAGCCAAACATTGGCATTAATATTTAACATAAACTGGAGCTGGATAGATTATCCCCCTTGCTACCCTGCCTGCCTCTCCCTTTGTCCTCCAGCACTACACGAGACACTGATCAACAAGAGGCCAGACAGAAGACCTTGTCCATCTCAATGAAAATGCTAAGTGTAATCTTTCTACCAGATCTGACAAGAGTTATATGCAGGACAGCTGACCCACTTAACACTTGCTCATGGTATAAACAAGGGTGAAGGCAAGCTACAAAACTGCAGACTTTCTGTTCAGGTTTGGGGTAGGAACCCCCCCACACTAAAACAAGTGAGAGCTGTGACAACATTAATGATTTTGCTGTGAGGATCAGTCTTTCTCTATAGGCTTCGTAAATTTTGCCTCTTAATACCCACTCTTAAATACAGAAAGGACAATCATATCGAATAGATTAACCAATGTTTTTTTGTTTTTTTAAATCAACATATAAGCCAACAGCTTCAGCCAAAACACATTGTAGGCTTTTGTTTCCAGAGTTTGTAGCTTGAAAATCTTAAGTTGGTGTCCTTTCTCTTCTGTATTACCCTATTCAGCCTCAGTTTTCTCATTCCTGATCTTCATAAATGCCATCAATATCTGTTGAGATAGCAGCACGACAGCTTTTCCACTGCACACTCATTCTTCTGGGCTGAGATTGGGCAGGCAAGGGCTGCTCCCCAGAAACATCAGCTCTTTCTGAGCTTATTTTACAACAGATGGTTGCAATCAGCTTTTACCAGTAAGCACAAATGAACAGTGATGTTTAAATTCTTAGCGTCCTCTAGATAACATCTCACATAAACAGGAGTAAATTGCATATAAAAAATGACTTTAAATATGTTTAAAACAGCTAAATCTAGTTCAGCATTCCTCTGAAAACGAGAGCACGAGTTCTTGAATATCCACAGTGCAAGGGGCCCCAAGTTTGCATCCCACTGGATTAACCAAACAAGTTCCTGCTAAGAGCACTGCCAAATGCTGGAGATGACAGGATGTGGAGCATGTATGTCATCCTCCATAAACAAAGCAACTGCCAGAGTAACTATTCATGCTGCTTTTGCACAATGTATCTTGTTTCTAAAATGTGAACAATCACTCTTCACTCTCTGCAGCAAACATAAGATTAGGAGGTCTGCCAGTCTCAGACAGAGAACACTATACTGAAAAGAATATTTTTGAATGATGGGGAGTAAAGGGGTTGGGAGTGGTTAGGAAAGACAAAGCAGGAAGTTTCCTGGAACAAAGAAAAACCACAGGCTAGTAGCTGCAAGCATAGGCAGCATTGACAGCTGCTGCATCACTCAAAATCTAACAACACTTTTTAGGAAATCAGCCTTAACTCTGCTTCCTACAAAGAATGACTTTTTTCCTAACTCAGCTTCATAACTTTGTGCTGAGTACACTATCCAAGCTCTTGCTTACTTCAGGAGAAATTTAACCTCTCCCCACATGAAAAGTGCTTTCTGTAATTTTTGTCATGAGCAGAGGGAGCTCAGGGGTCAAGGACTAGCAAGAATTTTTATGAGTGTCAAAGTAGTGTTTTCTCTGTTAGTTTGCAATCTTATTTGCTCTGCTTCTTTGTTCTCACCCTTACACCCCCATTTGCTTAGGGGTTGTGAAAAAAACTAAAATAAAAATCAGGAAGCTCAACATTATGGCTTGTCTTTAAGGAGCTCTGCAAGGGTGCAAACGTATGAGAGAGAAAGAAAATGGCCCTAAAAGTATTCTCCTGCACCAGAAGCTTCTCACTGGTCAGAATATCACATCTTGGCTGTTACAAAATTAAGATATACAGGAAACTGGCAAAGAGAGTTTTTCACTAAAGGAACTGAAAAAAAGATACAAAAACAGATTTTTGAGAAATGTTCAGCTTAAATATATATATATATATATACATGTATACATATTAGTGACTTTTTATCATCCTTTGTAGTATGTGTTTGGTTGACCCTTCAAGACATCTTCCTTTCAGTTAAAGAAAAAGATCTGAATGCACACATGTGGGTCTCCTCCTGAGCGACACAATCCTTCAGCAAAACAAGCCAAGAGTGGAACAAACACTTCTGTTGATGCTTTTTTGTTGTTGTTGTTTTGGTTTGGTTTTCTTAATAGAATGATACTTCTAAAAACAAAGATGTCAGCTGAGAAGGAATGGTCAGCACTTAAAATCTTGGGAAGCTGAAAAGTAGGTAAAAAGAGGAATTTAAGACTCCTATATGAATTACATTTCAGTCCACCTCAAAGTAATAATATGTTATCAAACCTTTTGTTTCATAGGTCTCTTTTTCTGCTCATGAACACACAGACTCCCTTGATTAGAATACAGTTGTTTTGGGGCAAGAAAGCTGATAAAGTGAAATGTTAAATATGTCATATGATAAAGTAAGTGTTTACTGCCTTCTTTTGTTTTCCCAAACAGGGGATGGATCTCTCCTTCCATAAAATAGGATGGACAGGTCTGTTAATTCAATGCAAATGCATAGTTTCCTTAAGAATAAAGGAAAGAAAAAGCACTTACTTACAATACGTGACTTAAATTTCACATGGACTAAGTATCCCAACCATATTCTGCCTTTAAAGTATTCAACAGATCTGCTTTTCAAAACCAGTAATCACCTTTTTAAAAAAGTTGAAGGAGTCACTGGGTTCACTTCCTTATTTCTACAGTCGCCCTGGAGGTTGGAGCAAAGTAAGCAGGGGGACAAACATAAAGGTAGGCAGGGAAGCTTGTACGTTTTACTTGCAGCAACACTATTCATTCTGGCTTTTTTTTTTTTTTTTTCTTTTCAGTTGGTTTTCTGTGACCTAAATATTAAATTTCTGCTGTATAAAAAAATCCTTCTATTTTTCAAATCACACTCAGATGGTGTCCATAGATGGGCCTCTCCAGAACTGTGACCCGCATACATTGTACTGGTTGCAATACGCAACTCCTGTGAGACGTATTTGTGGTAATGGAATCTAAACACAGTCTGCCAGAAGCACAAAACATTAAGAATCACATTATCTGGCCTGAGCTAAAACACAGATCCTGGGTGTAGCCAGAGACAGCTAGATTTACACAAACAGCAGCGAGGACCTCCCTCCGTCACATATGGCTGGTAAACTGCTATTACAGTCAGTCCCAGACAATTTCAAAGCCACAGATAACTATAAAATATCAGGTACGTCTCCCTTAGATGATATCTTAATGTACTGGCCTAATGAAAGCTAACTGCTTTCTCAGGGTGACCAAAAGTGCACACTTGTTACCATGCTACTCTTTTGCCATGCTCTCCCGATGTAGGTGCAAAAGCCTGCATCTATTGGCACTGACAAAGAAACAGTGTTAGGCCCTCTGGTGTGAGTCTCAGAATACTGAGAAGAGGGGGGAAAAAACCCCCACAAAATTCCCATGTTTCTTCTAACAGATGCTTAAGCCCCCAAGGTAGACAGAAAAGACTGAGTTAAGGTCCCATTAATCATTCCCAGTGCACTACACTTTTAATTAAAGTTCTGCCCTGAACAAGCACTTAAGTGCTTAGGAAAAGACCGTGTCCTGCAAGGCTTAGCGATATTTATTCTCTGCTTTGTGCACAGAATTATGTTGAAGTAAGGATCAGCAGGAAGGAAAGTAAGCCGCATTGTGCTCTCAGCTAGACATTATGCAGGTAATATTAGCCTCATTTATAAACCCACATTAACGAAATTTCAAAAGGAAGGGCAAGCTATCAGCAATTAAAATAAACACAAGTAAATATCTGGCAGGCTTAAAGAGTACTAGTAACATGCATGTCAATACAGAACACATAGCTGCATAAAATGATATTTTTTAAAAAAGTGAGCAGCCTTGGATCTGCCAGAAGCTGTTGTTCAACAGGCACTGGGCACTGAGTTGAAATGGAGGCTGTGGGGAGTAAAAAGCCAAGGATGCCTGGGGCATAGCAAGCCAAGGATCTCTGCAAGGGGAGCGAAGACCCCTTGATACCCCTGGAAAACACTTCAGGAATGTTGTCAAAGTTCTGGAGTAGTCAGAGACATGAGATGGAACAGGGAAAAAGTAAAAACATAGGCTAGAGAGATGGCTGAGTTCCTACAGCCTCCTTGGGGGTGGGGGATGCAGGGACCAGTAAGACCCCAAGGAAGAGGAGCTGAAGATCCCACAGTGAGGTGGGAATCTCCCCAGCCAAAGTCAGGAAGTGGTCAATGTTGGGGACATTATTTGAGAAGCTGTCAGGAGAGACAGGGTGATTCAGAGAAAATCCCTAGTCAAGAATTTTTAATGCAAATAGATCACTAGGGGGTCAGAGGATCACTGTGTTTCCGGAACCCACCAGTGTAGAGATTGATAACCTGTAGGGAGGGTCTGGATCAGAAGGAGGTACATTTTCTAGTTGACAGTGCAGCCTCCCAATCCACATTAAAATTCCTTTCCAAGGATGGGGGTGATGACTCGCAGGTGCCTCTTTAGTAATTCAAGGAGCCAGTGGGAATGATGAAAGGATATACCTCCTTCAGCCAGTTAACAGATGTGGGAGATAAATTTGAGATGCATGAGTTTTTGTGTGTACCAAATTGTGATTGTAATCTGTTGGGAAGGGATTTAATGGCTAAATTGGGAATGCAAATTAATATAACCAAGGGACAAAGTGAATCTAACACTCTAGTAACCCTGCATAAATTATCACAAAAAGCCTATGCAGAAGTTGACTCTGTGGTCTGGGCTTTACTAGGAAATAAATTATGGGAAGTTGGGAATTGAACCCCTCAAAATTATATTGAATCAACCAGGACAAATAGTTTCTAGGAAGCAATATCCTAATAGGAAGGAAGGGAGAAAGGGAGGAAGGGAGGAGGGAAGAAGGAAGGGAGGCAAGCAGGCAGGCAGGCAGGAAGGCAGGAAGGCAGGAAGGAAGGAAGGAAGGAAAAGTTAATGTGAGAGAAAAATAATTTAAGTATGATGGCCACTTTTGAGGTGGGCGCTGGGACCCAGAGGCAGTGTCAGATTTGCAATTATGGAAAGAATTGGGGAAGCATATAGGGAGGAAAAGATAGGAGATGAGTTGTAGGTAATATCAGATAAAGAAAGAGGAAACAAGGGGAAACTGAAGGGGAGGGAACAAAAATGCTGTGATTTTGGTATCTGCATTAGCTCAAACACAAACCTTCTCTTGGGGAAGAGTTTTCAGGTGTCTCCTGAGGATGAACAGGAAAAAATATGGAGTAATGAGACAGTTAAAACTCTTTGTCTATGCAGGGACAAAGTATTGCATGTTAAATACTTAAAACATCCTGTGAACAAATTTTTGAAAGATGATACCTTTCATTCAAACCTTTCATTAAGGGTGAAAATGGGAAACAAGACATTGGTTTTGTGTTTTGTGTCAATATTATGTTATTCTATACTAGGTAATACACCTTTGTTGGGAAGGGGATTTTTGAAGAAATTTCCTAGAGGATGTATATTGAAACACTGGAGAAAGGAGCAACGGGAGAAGAGTTGGGGGACTCTCCCATTGAAAGGTCCTATTTGGCAGAAGGTCATTGAGCCAGTTGTAAAGAGTCTGGGCACTAACAAAAGGAGCGTCCACAGGCTTAGGTGTGTGGACAGTATAGTTCTGGCCATAGCAGCTGTCATGCCCCTTGGTCAGAAATGAGGTGGACGGGGATTCATTCCCAACTGAGCTCCTGGTTACAGTATCATGAGGCTGCAGAATGAGGATGACAAAGCTGAAGCTGACACAGTACTTGATAACACAGGTCTTCCAGATAATAATATTATTTAGTAGCTTCTGTGTATTGGGGCCAGGCATAATTAAGTTTAGAGAAAGAACTAGGTGCTTGAGTGTGGTGATCCCTTTGTAACAGTTAAACAAAAACTTGTGTCTGAAGAGAGTAGGTTTATAGCCTTATCTGGCCATACTTTTGACCATAACATTTCTGTATTCAGTTCTGATTTAAGAGCCTGTCTTACTTTCAGTAGGGATGGAATTATTTTCTTCAATGTCTGGTATGATTCAGTGTTTTGGTTCTAGGAGAAAAACAATGTTGATAACACATTGATGTTTATAGTTTCTGCTAAGCAGTGTTGTACAGAGCCAAGGCCATTCACAGCAAACACCTGAAGGAGCTGGGAGGGAACAGAATTAGGACAGCTGACATAAACTGACCAGAGTTGTTCCACTCCATATGACTTCGTGAAGGGAGTGGGAGTACGTATCTCTCTCTTCCACTGTTCAGTTGGCTAGCTGGGCATCAGTTGTTGCGTGGTAAGCTGAGCAATTGCTTTCACATTTCTCATTATATACAATCACATATATATATGTGTGTGTGTGTGTGTGTGTGTGTGTGTGTGTGTGTGTGGTCATAACTACTATCCTTTCCCTTTTCTCTATTTTAGTAAATAGTTTTATCTCAATCCACAAATTCTACTTACTTACTTACCAATTGAAAGTGGTGAATCTACCACAAGAGGTGGCTATAATACATGTCAGGGGACATCAAACAGGTTTTTCAGAGGAAGGAATAGGTGATCAATTGTCAGACAAAGAAGCTAGAGAAGCAGCATTTCTACCAGAAGTATCTGAGATCCTACCCTTACTCCCAGTGGCCTGGGCACTGCAGAACAAAATGTGTTTCCCACCAGAGGAGTTAGAGATTATCAAATACTGGGGCAGAAGAGAGAGAGAATAACTGATTTACCAGAGATGGCAAACATGACTACCCAAGGAACTGGCCCTGAAAATTTTGTAACAACTTCATGAGGGAAGCCACTGTGGCTTCAAAGGATTAGCAGACACCTTTATGAAAATCTTTGCTACCTCAGGGCTATTTGCCTTAGAAAAATGACCCACTGAGGTATGTGCTAAAGTAAATAATAAAAAACAAAGCAAATAGCCAAAGGAGATAGACCCTGAGCAATGCAACCCTTCCAGCCATGTCAAGTAGACTTTACCAAGATGCCAGAGCTGGACAACTTAAATACGTCCTAGTGATGGTATACCAGCTTACAGAGAGACTGTCCACCCCCATAAACAGCCATTCCCCCTCCTGTTTATATGCTCCCTTCAAGTATTGGAAGGTCACAATGAGGTCTCCCCAGAGCCTTCTCTTCTCCAAGCTAAATAAGCCCAGTTCCCTCAATCTTTCTTCATAGAAGAGGTGCCCCAGCCCTTTGATCATCTTAGTGGCCCTCCTTTGGACCTGTTCCCAGAGCTCCATGTCCTTTCTGTACTGGGGGCCCCGAGCCTGGATGCAGTACTCCATGTGGGGCCTCACAAGAGCTGAGTAGAGGGGGACAATCACCTCTCTCTCCCTGCTGGTCACCCCTTTTTTAATGCAGCCCAGAATATAGTTGGCTTTCCGGGCTGCAAGTGCACACTGCTGCCTCATGTCCAGCTTCTCATCCACCAGGACAGTTATGTTAGTAAAGATAACTTATGCATCACATTGTTTCCAGGTAGTGAGCTGCACTATGACCAAGTATAAATTAACTAATTCAGAACTATGATGTAATGAGACCATGGATGTATCTTATACTTTAGCATATGTAGCCTTGTCAGCAATATGGCTCTTTCTCTGTGGGAGAGTCACATACTACTGTTCTGCTGCTAATGCCATGGGTAGCCACTGCCCTTTGGGGAGAGTCACTGTAGCTGTATCTCCTGATGACCATTCCTATATCTCTAGAAGACAGAGATCCAAATGAGTGTCTCTACATGTTGATGCAAACTGTGATAGTAATGTAAACCTGTTGTCAAAAGGGGAGGCAATTGCCCTAGCCATATCCCTACTGGGAGTCCCAGGACTAACAGTTGAGAAACATCAATAGCTTGTCATGGCTGCTTGTACCCCTGCAAAGACAATCAATTTTACATCTCAGGCTCTTGCAGCCCTTAGTAAGGCTTTGGGGGAGGTCTAGTATGTGGCACTGCAAAATAGAGCAGCTATCAGTTATCTGTTACTAATATGAAATTTGAGGAAATGTTGTTCTAATATTAGTGATGTTTCCCTTTTGGTAGAAGAGAAGACTGAGGATTTAGAATGTTTGATGGAAAGTCTTAAATGAGATGATGATGAATGGCACATTCACGTTCTCCAATCAATGGGATTAGCCAGATAGAACGATTGGCTGGCAAAGACTGAAATCGTGTTATCGATCAAGGTTTCCTTTTTGATGATAGGTACGGGCCTAGTAAAATGCATGATAAGTTTTGTGTTCTCTTTCTTCAGAGAAATTGCTGGGGGACAGAAGGTAGTGGCTCTACAGCATACATCTGCACACAGAACTACACAAGAGGAAATAACAAAGGCTATGTTAGAGGAAATTCTCAAGTACAATCGGATGATAAGAAGAGAAAGGGGGGAACTGAGGTAAAAGGGGGTTGTTTATTACATTTGCAGTGTATGAAATGCATGCGGATCACATGTAAGAGGGAATGTGTATTAAGTAGACTGGGAAGTCTGTAACCTCTAAGTACTTCACCCAGTAAGGAAGTCAAGAAGTATGGATAAGAGGAGGCTGCGCCTCTCATGCTTTGAGACACCCTGCAGGGACTGTTCCCTTGAACTCTCCCTTTATTTGAATAAAAAAGTTAGACTGTCTCTTTTTGGGATAAAGATAATTGAGCAAGCCTATTTAAGCAAGATTTTTCCCAACACCCTCAGTGCACAGCACCATCATATCAGTGCATGGATTTGAGCAGCAAGGAGATTCTGAGGCTCAATTGGCCTACACACGTTGTTGAGTGTCTTCTCAGACCTCCTTTCCCACAGTGAAATAGATGTCCAGTGTAACTGCTGCTGGGTTTTCTACACAATCCACCATGGTGTCATGTCTCAATTAGAGCAGGTCCAGCCATGACATAAGTACAATCAGAGTCCTGGAGCACTTCTACAAAGAGAGGCAGAAGGAGCTGGGCTTATTCAAATGGAGAAGAGAAGGTTCCAGGAGAACCTCACTGGAGTCTTCCAGTACTTAAAAAAGGCCTACAAGAAAGATGCAGAGGGCCTTTTCACAAGGGTGTGTAGTGACATACACTACATAAACACAAGGGGGAATGGTCTTAAACCAAAACAAGGCAGATTTAAGTTAGATGCTAGGAGGACATTCTTTACTCAGAGTGCAGTGAGGCGCTGGCACAGCTACCTGGAGAAACTGTGGGTACCCCATCCCTGGAGGTGCTCAAAGCCAGGTTGGATGGGCTCTGGGCAGCTGTGCTGGTGGGTGGCAGCCCTGCCCATGGTAGGCCAGTTGAACTAGGTGATCTTTTACATCCTTTCCAAGAGAAAACATTCTATGATTTTGAAATATAACCATTTTTAGCAAATTGATTGTTGTTTTAGTCTTAGGACTTCAATTCCATTTCACTGCTAATAGCAGTGACTGGCAAAAGTCATGGAGTTTCTGAGTCAGAGATCTTGGAGGATATTCTTTCCCCAGTAGTATCTGCATTACAGGGCACAGATTCAGCAAGGTCACAGGTCAGGAAATAAATCAGCATCTCTTCTCCTTTTGAAAGCTTCCTGTCCATTCCAGAGGCCACAGCTGCATTCCAGGACAAGGGAGTAATTTCACATGCAAATGATTTTTCACAGTATCTCCACACATTGCATTTTTAGTCCATTAAAACCTAAATCCTTCCTACCCTGACAAGATCATCATTCAGGAGCAAGCACAGGGGCCACATTCCTCCCCACAAAGCTGCACAGGTCCTTCATCCATTTGGGGTCTCGTTTTCAGTGAGGATATGGTTCATGGGCTTTACATAGTACTACAGATAGTTTTCGTCAGGTGGTTAGGAAAGGTGAGAATGACTGGCTTGTAAAAAAAGTGTAATTATTCTTGAACTAAAACAATTTGAGGCTGCCATAAAGTTTATCTAGTCCAGTTCATTCTAATCCAAAATTACATTCTTTTAAAATGGACAATAACAAATGCTACACATTTTAATGCTGAAACTTGTCAGCTTTAGAAAGTTTTGGCATGGACTTCTCATTAAAAGTTAAAAAATACCCTGAGAAAACACCCTATTACATACTCTGAAGATCATTACATAAATTTTGTGAATGGTTGTATTTAATTCTTATTCCTAAATGTATAAGGAATGAAATTTTAAGAACACGCAACATAAACCTGATATAGTGATAAACTATCTTAAAGGACTGTATTTTCTTCCCCATTCTTACATACTCAAGAGATTTCAAGCATGGGCTGCGCAAGAGTGTATCAGGTTCCCACTGCTGCCAAACGCTTGTCCAGTGGAGTGGCAAGGCAATTTGTTCTGTGTTAGTAACAGCATTCATGAGGCTGTGCAGATAAACGGGCAGCAGATTTGACTTATTCCTAGAGCAGCTGAAGATGAAATTCCAGCTGCACTATTTCCCTTTGTAGAAACAGCTGTGAGTTATAGCCAGGTCTCTGCAAGAGACAGGCAGATATAGAAAAGATGAAAAAGGAAAATATCTCCAGAGACACAGTATCTCACAAGCTCTGGGACACTTAAAAATCAGCTTGGCTTGGCTAATAATTCTCTGTGTGACAGGGAACATATGGCTTTCATAGTCAAAAAAAGCTAGAAAAGCATATCAGAGAGAGAACGTTAAACCTCAAGCAACTTCATTTGATAAAGGGCAAAGGGCATTATCTTAACTGGAAAGAGCTAAAATAACCCCCAAAGTTCTGGAAACTGAAAAATGCAGCTTAAAAAAAGGATTTTACTGCAATGAGCCATACACTCCCTTCCTAGATAAATTTTTCCAGAGTCATAATTGTTCACAGAAAGGAAAAAAGACAACAAACAAACAAACAAACAAACAAAAAAACCCACTCCTTTGGGTTTCTGTTTATGCATTTCCCTTTTATCACAGCACCCCTGGCATGTGGCATCACAGAAGAACAAGATATGAACATAACTTCAGACCTTCAGCTACACAAATACTGGTGCAATGGCAATTCTGTCATCCAGGGAACCAGTCCTCCTTCTAATCATCCCACAATGTTCAGAAGCTGTCAAGATGGAGTTAAACCTTCTTGCTCCTTTTCACTCCACTCAAGAACATACTAGAACATCTCCCATTTAGTTCATGAAAGAAACGTCAGAGCTGCATCATGCAGGACCTGTTACCAATGGGCACCTTGTCCCTTCCCACAGGTACGGTTTGTGCGGATAGCCCCCTTTCTCATGGGATCAACAGTGTGGTCCAAGAGTAGGGCTGGGGAAAGAGGAGAGTGGGACAGAAGCAGCTTACCTGCCTAAATGCAGGCCACTGTGCAGGTGGGGAGAGGGAAAGAGGCAGCTACAGAGTAATCTGTAACTTACCAGAGGATTTTCTTGTCCTAGCGGAAAGGTCTATTGCCAGCATCACCCACACCTTTAAGTGCACCAAGGGAAAGAAATAGTCCTGAAGCTTGCAACCTAAAGACAAAAGATGGGAGATAAAAATAATTATTCACACCCAGAAATAAAGCATGTTGAGACTGAAGTCCATGTCTACAAACACACTTAGTACCTACAATGAGATAGGGCGAATTTGAAATGTGTAAAATGTAGATTGCAATCCAGAAGATCCTGCCTAGTCCTCTGAGGTTTATAGACCTTCATCAGCTTCTCTACATTGTAGATCTGGTAGCCTGTTGCCCATGCTAGTTCATCCTGGTTTTCTCCGTCCCTTTCCCTCACCACATTCCATTCCATAACATGAAACCACTGGTTTCTCACCGTCTGCTTATCTACCCCTTTCCACAGCCCTTCAGCACATTTCCACACTTCCTCAACCTTCTGAATCTGGGAAAAAAAGGACTCCGGCACATACACTGCTTGTTTGGAAGTAGCACATATAATAGATTCATAGAATAACTTGTGTTGGAAGAGACTTTAATGACAATCTCTCTCCTGTTTAGAAGCTCCTTTTAAGTACTGGAAGGCCATAACAAGGTCTTCCCAGAGCCTTCTCTTCTCTAGGCTGAACAAGCCCAGCTTCCTCAGCCTTTCTTCAGAGGAGAGGTGCTCCAGCTCTCTGAGCATCCTTGTGGCCCTTCTGTGTACCCACCTCAACAGCTGCACATCTTTTTTGTGCTGGGTGCCCCAGGCCTGGACACAATACTCCGGACGGGACCACATGACCACTTTGCCTTTGAGAGCTGCTAAATAAAAGCTTGAATTCACCATTGTTTTCAATTGTCCGTATATAGCCTGCAAGCACACAAGTAGGAACAGCCTCTGCCTCCTGACCACCATTTGAGAAAAGCAGCATAAGTTGTACAGGACTTTCAATGGAAACAAAAGCATCAACCCTAACAAAAGCCTCCACCGTAATACCTCTCCACAAGCAGAGTTTGAGCACACTAACAGTCTGCTCTTCAGTGTGTTGCGTTCAAAGGACAGAGCAAATAGATCTTTGCAAAGCAAGGAGCACTGCTAAAAATTACCGAGAAGCTAAACTCAGAATCAGAAAGGAAGAAAACGCAGTAACAGGGACTCACCATCCTAACAAAATTGTAGTCCAACTTAGAAATTTACAGAAAACTTCAAAGCTAGGTGAACTTTGGGTTTTCAGGAGTTAAAATCTGCCAAAGTCCTCATCCACTATTATTAGCACTGTTGGAGATAGAAGCTGGGATGTAGACCCTTACTTCACCCAGTTCAGACCCATATGACCCCATTATATTTTTGCAATTTCTTGAAAAATATGGCTTTAAGAGGAAGAAAAAGTAGCTTCATATAAAGCTATAAGTGACAAGATTTTGGTTCCTTTTTTATTAGTGCCAGTGTTGTATTTGCAATAGAAAAAAGCAACTTACTCTGTCAGTATTCTTTCCTGAATAACTCTTTTCATTTTAACATGAACATTCTACATCTGGAGATGATAAAACTAAAGTCACATATACATGTCAGTGACCAGTTACAGGGAATTTTCATCAGAGCACTCAGAAGCCTTCTCTAATCTTTGGAATTAATTGATTTAAAAATAAAAAGAGGAACTCAAGAAAAAATTGCCTTCTAGATTAGAAGAGAAAATGTAGCTGCCTTTGGCAATGTACATCTGGTTACTCCCCTTTTCAGCTTGTATTTAGAGTAAAAAAAATCCCCATTTTTTCTTTATCTGCTTGTCTTTACACTGCAAATCCTACTTACTGTCAAAAGATAGATATTAATGTAATCATAAGAAAAAGCAAATCAACAAACAAATATAGCGGCTTCAATTAAATACAGAGAGGCGTGTTTTTTGTACCACTCACAGAGCCATCACTTTTCTCTATCCATCCTGTGACATGACTGAAGATATGCACGTCTGCCAGAACCACAGACTTTGGGCCAATGCCTTTCTAAAACATAAAAGGTGTGGGTAGCAAATGCTACGGAAGATTTTTGGAACATTAACTCCACCCCATCTCACTGCTTTATTTTGTGGGCAGGTCCAAACTTGGTTTTAAATTTAATTCAGTACTACCTAAGGATGATATTTTTCTCATAATAGATCCAAACCACGTTGATTTTTGTAATAACAAAATAGTCCATTGCCTTGAATATTTCTGAAATTTTCCAGACTATAGTCACAGTCCAGGCTGCAAATAAAAGGTAGTGCTAAAACCCTACCACAGTTCAACCTCAGAATTGTTCAGAGACAAATAAGAAATTATTGTTGAAAATCCAGTTTTGAAAATTTCTGAGCAAAAGCTCCAGTTGTCATCTTATCCTCTTAAGCTATTAACGCACACTGAAAAGATCTGCCATGAAAAGGCACCCATTTGTGACAGCTGGTGAGACTGACGCATTATACCTTGCCTACAGAAACTGTGAAATTTGATAGGTTCACTAAATTTCTTCAAGAATTCGTCTGTTGAAGGGCCAAGCTGCACTACATGGTACAGAATTAATCACTTGAGGAGTGAATCCCAACAAGATTGCAGTGCAGTTGCATGGGTTTCTAGAGGTATTCAATCAACACAGTGAGAACTCCCACAGAAAATGTATCAAGGCTGGAATTGGTAAAATGGGGAATGTTACACCTGCATGCCCTAGTGAAAGAAAAACACTGACATGCCTCCTCCTCCACTCTTCAAACAAGAAGGTATGTCATTAGTACATATGCACCCCGACAGTAGGAGTAGGAGTGACTGCTGCGAGTCTTGCTGAGACTGAGAACTGATCTGTAACCTCTTAATAGAAAACACACTTCTGATGAGAAGAAAATGAAGACTGACTGATGAACCAGACAAAACCTGTCTAAACACAGGGCTTGAGGAATGTAAATTCTCTTTTATATCAGATCCCAGGAAGCATGAAGGCAATTAAAGGATAGCAGGTCAAAAATTAAATTAAATTAAAACCTACAAAGACTTTATTCTGCATTCTGTCTGTAGTGAGTGAGTGTATGTTCTTCCTCTGTGGCAAGTACATAGTAAAATACACTGGCCAAGATAAAGATGATGAATAGCACTGAAGCATTTTGCATTGATAAGGTAAGCTGGTAAGGCAGAGCTCCAGCAAAGATCTCATCTGATAAGTGGTTATTTGTGAAATTGAAATTGTGGTGCTTTTTTGCAATAACTTTCTAGAGTTGAATGTGAGACAGGGCCAATCAAGTAAATACCATTTAATGAATGAACCATCACAAGTTTTGCAATTTCTTCCAGTAAAAGGAGCTGGATGGGTCTGATTTTTAAGTAGAGTCCCCCTAATACAAAACATTTGTTGCAATTATCAATTATTGGCTTTGTTCCTTGGGAATTTCCATGAATAACCATTTACATATGAACAATTACTAATTAAAAAATAATTATTTCAAATGGTGTAAATAATCCTAATGAAGGCCATAAGAACTGATTAAGAGAAGTCCTGCAAAGTTGAAGGCAGAAGAATGCAACTCAGCAGCAGAAAACTGAGTTTGTTCACAGAATTTGTGTTGAAAAAGGACAGCACAGAGAAACTGAAAACAATAGTTAGCACATGCCTAACTGATGGAGAAGTTATTGACATTTGTGGGAATATAAATCTATTCAGTAACATTCCTTATAAATCCCTCAGGATTCCTGATTCCACTACAGATTTTCTGGAAATTGATTTTGCTTGGTCTCTCAGGGAGAAAATTCAATAATCAAGTCCCTCCGGAAGATAAAATATTTTTGTCAGCCTCTCAGCTTATAAGTGAATGGCCATGTGCCTTTCAAACAGTTTCTTTGCCTGGTAGGTCCACCTCTATCACTAATGGATGAAGAGCAGCCAACTGAAACACTCAAAGTAACTACAAAGCATAGGCAAATTTCAGTAGTAAAATGTGTTGCTGCAGTTGTGCTTTCCCATTTTAAATTCCAAACATGTGACCAGATCCAACTGAGAAAAAGAATGGAATCATAAATCCCAGGAATGTCACAGCAAGTGACAGGATGCATGCTTAATTTTCACAAGGAAAACTGCAGGTTGCTACGCTAGATTTGTGACACTTCCACCAGTAATAGGTCAGCTTTGAGGATTGTCTATATAAAGGGCACAGTAAGCAAAACACAACACCTTAGGACTTCTGAGAGATGTCTAAAATAAGGTTGCTTTGAGGAATGTCACGGGCAGTTCCCACCCCAAGCACCACAGTTGGTTTAAGACATTCACAGGTGAAAACTTGTGAGAGAATTAATCTCAGCTGGCTTACTCAAATGTCATAAATCTTATAGAAGATGCACAAATACACGTGATACCACTAAGACATACATGAAAAAACACACATAGCCTCAGTATTTGCAGGGATGCACCGCAGTATTCAGGTAACTGATGGGCCCACACCACAGCAAGTCACTGCAGCCACCGTGCACTCCTCTGTAGGTTTCTCAGCCCAGTGGTGCCCCAAGACAATCCCAAATGCCACAACACACTTGGGCAGCTGTTACAAAAGTACCATGACACACTAGCCAGCTGAGCTCCGCTAATTTCAAATTTTACATCTGCACATAGATAGAGATACGGGCCTGAGCTGAACTCTCTGGTAATTAAGGGCTCTCAGGACTTTTCTCCAGACAGCATTAGTTCTGAGGTTTCACTAGCTTTTAGGAGATCACTAAGGGCTTGCCCTTCAAATTGACGCTGAGCAACTTGTGTGGTCTTCTGCTGGATGCTTGGTTAAAAAAACATGGCCAGGATTAATGCTGCAGAACATACAGAAGAAAACATAGAATAACACTTTCCAGTGTTTTAAAATGTTCCAACTTTTCAATATTGTACAACTGGAAGAGCTTTTGGATCAGACTTTTTTAATTTTTTCAGTGAGTTTGCATTTATATGATGTTAAAGCAAAGCAGCTTTCAGGCAGTGCAGAACCTTTGCTAAGGATTTTTAAAAAGTACATAGAATCTCTAGCTCAAGGTAGGTGCTCCGTTTCCCTCACCACGGCCGTAAGAAATTATAACATTGGGCAAGTTCTGGCTGAAGCTGGAAAGGTATTCCTTGGGCATGAATCTGAAGGGTTACAAAAATAAATACTACATTTCACAAAAAAAGCTGAAAACCCACAGTTAATCTAGCTTTATTAAGCTGCTAAGCCCTCTGCTGCAACTGCCCTCTGCTCTGCTGAGTGTTGTGGGCATGACTAGGAGGCAGCTGTGTGAAGATGGCTGCTGGACCCCAGCCTTCACCTCTCATTCCTTGTGGCGCCTCAGTTTGGTTAAGAGGCTGCTTTTTAGGAAAAAAAAAGATTGTAGCTCATGGCATGTACACTTTCATGTCCCTGTTGGTTTCCCTACTTACTGGAGGGGAAGAAAAGTGAAGTTTTCTTTCTTTGAGCCCCCCTGCCAAGCCTTGAACAAGGTAAGCTGAAATCACAGTTGCATTACCACAGTTCAGGACAGCAGATTTTTAGCACTAATGAGTGATAGAATTGGATCTGTGAGAGAAGTAAGCCTGGAATGTGTTTTAAAAGAGCAGAATTTGGGTCCATTTTTGCAGACTCTTACTTAAGTCCTTAAAATGTTTGGAGATTAGTGGGTTTTAAAGAGATTTCCTAGATGAAAGGAAAACTATCAGGTTTGAGAGTGGGTGGTGCACATCTGTAATAGCTATGCAGGAGCAAATGTCAACTCCACTACAATGTGAAACCAGAAGTTAAAAGTCCATGAAACAGACAAACTGATCGAGGAGTGATCTTTTAAAAGCTGCTCCACTCCCATGAGTACCCCGAAGTTAGGATAAAATGAGAGGTCTTTTCAGATCCAGTCCTGTAAACACATTTTGGCTGCAGTCCACCATTAAGTCAAAGTGGTTAATTCTGCTGAATCACTGCAAGATTTAGATCATTACCTTTGAAGAAGGTAAACACAAAGGTCTTTTTTTCCAACTGAACTTACATCAAGAATATGTGGTCCACCAGAAGACAGAAAATGTGATACTGCATACAAAATTACATACTACAAAAAATAGGAAAAGTAATCTGTTTCTATTAGCATAGAAGTCGATAATTTGCATGTACATACAAAAAGAAAGGAAAAAAAAGGATATAAAAGGAAATTGAACTGTCATGCAGTGGTGTAATTCATTAGCAGTGAAAAGACAGAGCCATCATCGAGAAGCAAGAGAATGCGTTTTGAAGAGAATTCTGACTAACTGGTACCCGATGGGACTGAACCCCAAGGTATTCTACAAAGTATAAATTACAGTGAGGAATCAAAAAGGGTAGCAGAAGATTTTGAAATGTCAAGCATGGGAGCATTGCTCAGGCCTTCCAGGCTATGAAACATCAGTCTGTTTTAGATGAGCTCTGCAAAGTGGATATTTGAGCTCTTTTCTAATCCTGGGACAAGAGTCCTCTTATAAAGCAGACACATCACTTTTGTTATTGATTATTTTACAGCCCACAAAAGATGAAGCAGAATGGTCAGGGGGTGAGGATTAGAAAAGAGTCAAGCAAAGGCTGAAAAAGTACATAGTAATTCACTCATGAACTGTCAAAGCAGAGGAATGCCCCTGGGAGTACCTTAATGTTTTACTGCTTTTACTGAAGGCAATGGTATATAATGGTGTTTACTGATGAGCTTCTGGAGCATGAAGAGATAACTAACAATTACAATAAGGAGGCATTCTGTGCGTGAGATTGGTTGGCTTTGTTAAACACGGAGACTTGATTGTGTGGGGAAAAAAAAAGGAAGAGATATCAAGGCAAGGCTGTAGGATCTGCCTGGGAGCTGATGGCATTGAGAGAAAGCAGCACTGCAGAAGAGAATTAAAATTGAGGGACACAGTTAAATTTAATGCATTGGAGAGGAAAATTAGTGAAGAAGGGAGGCAGAAGGTACAACAATGGGATTATAAGGGTGTAAGAAGATATTCATATATACCAGCATGGCCAAAGACAAAGATAAAATGATCACAGTGACTGAGAAGGAGTCATGTATGATGTCTGACGTCCACTCAATACTGAAGTTTACCTGAGGGAAAGACTAATACATTCAAGAATAGTGTCAGGAACCCGGACAGTCCACTAAACTTCTAAGCAGTTCAGGTCATTTTTTTTCTTACATTTCATTCCTTGTGCCCTGAAGTGGGAAAAAAATCATTAGAAAGAAGGATAAATCCTGGATTTAGAACAGGGGAAAAGATGTTAAGTGCTGGAAACTGAGTCCCTAGAATGATGATGGATTAAGAGTTTCTTAAGGAACTCATTCTTACTACTCTGTTACCATTCAGCTAAACCAGAAACTGGGCCATTCTAAGCTAACTATTTCACGATAAGAAGACTCATCTCTACTCTGTACTGGGAAACATTTTATGGAAGATTCACGTCATGAAAAGAAGGGGCACTTCTTAGTGTTTTGTGTTGTTGTTCTTCTTTTCCTTTGTTTGTTTGTCTGTTTGTTTTGAGAGAGAAGAATCAGTTGCTTTGAATAATATGTGTTTGCTCTGGTTTTGAGACATGAGAGGAGCAGGTCTCTAAATGTAGATATGATTGTCCTAAATGAAGAAAATATCTCTTTAGCTTGCATAAAATATTTCAAAAAATAACACTACAGAGAGATAACAGTTAACCTGATTTGACAAATATAGAAAAAGAAATGCAAGAAATAACTTACCCCAGTGGAACTGCTGACTAAAGAGAGGTGGAAGACTTCCAGGCTCTTTTATCTAAGATTATGATTCCAGTCCCTTGAGCCCCCCTGCACTTTACTAAACCTTAACCTTTGCTCTTGTGAAACAGCAAGAAGGAAACATTCAGTAGACAAGGCCTATGAATTGGTTGGACAGTGTCTAAAAATATCAGTGGACCACTTTTGATCTCTAGAAGGAAAGCTTGCTTTTCATTGTGGAAATGAGATGATTGTATATTCCAGACTCCTGTGTCCCATTTCTGAGAACTTAGATAAAAATATGTAGATTACCCAGGGAAAGAGTTTCCGCAGCTGCTGTCCTACTGATGCACTATAAAGTCCAAGGGGAATGATCCAAAATTAGTCCTGTTGTTCAGAGTCAACCCAGATAATAACTGCATGAGGAACAGCCAAGGTGCAAATATGAAAACATCCCTCTTTGACAGCTTTGGAATCACAGAATCATAGAATCACTAAGGTTGGAAAAGACTGCTAAGATCATGCAGTCTGACTGTTCCCTCAGTACAACATCTAAACCTTTCTTGAACACCTCCAGTGATGGTGACTCCCTGCCTCCCTGGGCAGCCCATTTCAGCACCTGAAATGGTGCTTTCACTCTTTCAGAGAAGTAGTATTTCCTAATGTCCAGCCTGAATCTCCCCTGGCGCAGCTTGAGGACATTCCCTCCAGCCTTATTGCTAGTTAATGGGAGAAGAGACCAACTCTCACTTCACCACAACCTCCTTCCACACAGTTGTAGAGAGTATAAGGTCTCCCTCAGCCTCCACTTCTCCAGACTGAACAATCCCAGTTCTCTCAATCACTCCTCATAAGACTTGTGCTCCAGACCCCTCACCAGCTTCATTGCCCTTCTCTGAACATGCTCCAGGGCCTCAGAGTCTTGTAGGGGACCAAAACTGAAAGCACTACTCAAGGTGCAGCCTCACCAGTGCTGAGCACAGAGGGATGATCACTTCCCTGCTCCTGCTGGCAGCGCTATTTCTGATAAAAACCAGGATGCCATCGGCCTTCTTCACCACTCAGGCACACTGCTCACGTTCAACAGAGTGTTGACCAGTACCCCAGACTCCACTTCTCCTACAGTCTTCCAGCCACTCTGCCCCAGGCCTGTATTGTTGCCTGGGGTTGTTGTGGCCAAAGTGCAGGATCCAGCACTTGGTCTTGTTGAACCTCATCCCGGTAGCCCAGTGACGGAATAATCAAAACTGATCCATATGCCTTCTTATTTTGATCTTTACTGCATTTCATGTGTGTATGTGTGTGTTTGTGTTCCACTTGTTTTCACACTATTTGCTGTTCTTGCTATGCTTGCATGCATTTTTGAGAGGAACTGATGTACAAAGTTATCATGAGTTTGCCGCCACTTCACAGAAAGGTGTTCACAAGCAATAAAACTCCTTGCCTGCCACTGAAATTTCAGTCCTTAGGAATGAAAGTTTATGCAACTTCCACTTGCATAGCAGAGTGAGAGATGCCTACCTTTTGGGCACTCCAAACTCAAAATTTGTCAGAAGTCTCCAAATACCTCAAATGCATCTCCTACACAATTCATCATTCTGCACAGAAAAGCAACTGAATGCTTTAGCTTCAGCTAAGTTTGTCTCAGTTTTGCCATTCTGAAGAACCTGGCAGGTTGCTCAGATTGGAGTCAAACACCCATCTTCTTATCTGAAACTTTCTCACATGTGGTAAACAACCCAGCTTAGCTGGGGCAGGGTACAAAGGGAGCTGACCCTGACCTGGGAGGACAGTGCATATTGCTTCAATTTGTTCCACTGCCAGGCACAGGCTGGGGAGGTGGGGGACTGGATCTGTAAAAGTCAGCTCAAGGCCTGTGTGACATGCAGAGGGAGGCCCAGCCAATCTATCTGCTCTCTGTAAAGCATTGGTTGTCTAAGCCAGCACAGCACATCAAACTTTTACGGTCCTTCTTCTCTTCCTTCTC
This sequence comes from Alectoris magna, assembly GCA_030625065.1. Classification (NCBI taxonomy): domain Eukaryota; kingdom Metazoa; phylum Chordata; class Aves; order Galliformes; family Phasianidae; genus Alectoris; species Alectoris magna. The sequence goes on from CM060564.1 coordinate 39,960,061, forward strand.
ACTGGTACCCCATATCTCTGTGATGCTTACTCCACTATTGTCGTTGCTGTTGCTGTGTTAGCTTTTTGGTCATATAAAGGGGAAAACTAACTATTTTCCTCCTGCGAGGTATTTGGCACCACGTTTCCCTCTTCAGGAATGTTTAAACACTCTTTTCTTGAAATGGCATTTCCCAACCAGATACTCCCTAGATGCACAGGCTATGCCAGCTGATGAAGACTACAGGTCTGGAGGCCATGTTACTGAGCAGACATCTGAACTGGACTCAGAATGGTCATTTTTATATTGTTGGCTAACATTTGGGGGGAAAATAATCACCCTCTGTACAGCAAAAGAACAAAAAATCAACACTACATTTAACAATAATAATCTCCCGAGAGGATATCTTTCCAGTTTCCTTGACCTTTAAGGCCCATCCATGAATCATAAGGTTCACATGTATGTGAAAGGAGGCAAGACTATGTCTCTAGAGCCCAGCACTCCCACACAGCAGGGGACATGGGCCTCCAGTACTCAGCTGTACTGCTGTGCCATGACTGAAGTGCTGCCACTGTGCACAGGACCTCCTGACCTCGCTTCAACTCACTGCTCTGCACCACATGCACAGCCTGGTGCAGCTGTATGTGACGGTGCTGGCTGAGCTCAGTCCTGCATGCCTTGTGTCACCATGACTATCTCAGAGGAACCCTAGGGGCCAGGCTTTGGGCTGCATCAGCAAGAATCAGTGAGGTCACCATCTTTCTTTGGGTCCAGGAAAGGAAAGAGAGCTTTTTTGGCAGGGTACCAATGGCCAGGTAACAATATTTGAGCTAAAACCTGAGGCAAACATTTTAAACTTTCTAGTTTCTCTCCTACTCCTGCCATCCTTACTGTCTGCTTCCACCCTGTAAATCATACCATATTTCTCAAGATACTCTCTGCTCAGCTTCCCAAGGGGGACATTTCTCCTCAGCATGTTCTCTACAGTGGGTGTGCATCCTTACCAGCTGCACTCAGCTGGGCACATGTGCCTCACTCAGCTTCCACCCTTCCCTGTATTTCATCCCAAACTGCATTTTTTTTTCAGCTATCTCCCTTCAGTGGTGTTTTTCCTCACGCCTCTAGTTAGCCTCATCGTCTCCCCTCACAAACTGCGTCAGCCACGTTAGAGGGGGTGGATCTTCAGTCTTCTTCCTCAAATAATTGCAAGGAGTCACTCCAAAGGACACAGTTTCCCACCTACTTTGGTGTCCCAGGTATTTACAGATATAATAAAACACATATGGTGGAACCACCTCTGCTTTCTGCTTTTCCCTCAGCTAAGGTTCAAGCTTTTTCTTTCTTCTTACAGTGAGACAGCCAGAGGCAGACCTGAAGAACAACCATTTCAACACATTTTTTCCATTCCTTATGGATAAGTAGAGGAACGTTTTCCTCCCAGTGCTTTTCTAGACTTAGATTCCCACATTCAGTAAAGTTTCTCTCATCTAGGCCATGCCTTTTTTCTTACTAAAAGTCTTAGACTGTCTGAGTCTCCCATTTCAGCCCCTGTGGTTACTATGCCTGTGCCCAAGAAGGCTACAAGTTCCTCCTGTTTTGATTAGCTTTCTTAGGAGCCACGTTACCCCAGGAAAGATGGCTGCTGATCAGAAACAGGGGCCATGAATATTGAGGAGGTGCATGCATGCAGAGACTACATGGATAAAATGAGGAGGAAGCAACAGGGTCAGCACGTGAAGAGGAAATCTCACCTTAAACCTTGGAGACCAGTAGGATTAGGAGGGACGCAAGGTCAGACAGGCTGAACAAGTTCAATGGGGAGACGCAGATCAAGAGGACATGGATAGCAAAAGTGAGAAGATGGGAAAAGGGAAAAAATCATTGAGAAAATGATCGTACCAAGTGACCACATTAGCAGATTTGTGGAGGATGTAGATGGGAGATGAAATCCAAGGCAATGATCCAAACGAGAATAAAGATTTGGTCCAAGGATTATGAGAATTAACATAGTTCTTCCACAGCAAGCCAATATGGTTTCACCAGGTTAAATGAATCCTGCAGAATTGGACCCTCAAGCTTGAAGAACAGATGTCAGATTTTAAAACAACCCCTTGTTATTGTTTCTAGACCTTGTGGCAGGCAGTGCAAATAAACAGAGGCACAGAGCAGTCAAACAACGTGCACCTGGATGCATAACTTATGGTCGTGATCACTCAGAGGAGCATATCCCCATTCAAACCACAGAATCCTAACAGTCCAACTGGTTTCAGTCTTCCCTGCCAGCAGGCTTCATTTTTGTTAACAAGCATGCAATCCCTCCTTCACATGTCAAGAAACATTCCCTTTCAAGACTTACTTGCTGTTCAATAAAGGGGCTTTGTTCTTTGTCTAAATTCAGTACCTTTAAAAATAAACCTAACAAACAGCTGCAAAAACTGTTTCAGCTGAATTGTCATCCTGAAAACCAGCCGCCCCCCCCACCCCCCCAATTCTTTCCAAGTCTTCTATTAAAAACCTACTGGTCTGTTTCTCTAGTTCTCTTCACTCCCTCTTCTTACTGTGACCTACAGTTCTGTATATTAAAAAATAATGCAAATTAAGTGCAGAATGTCTTACACTGTAAATGTAATAATTTCTAAGGATTCTGGTAGCAGGTTAAATACCACAGCCCGTTATGCTTTGAACTCTTTTCTTCATGCCTTGGTTCATCAGACATTTGGGTTTTCTTCTTCCAAGTGCCTCCTGAAATGTTGGCTCCTCTGCAGAGTTCACCAAAGTTCAGTAGAAGTGCCACCAGTCTGGGGAAGAACAGAAAATTTGCTGAAGCCTCACAGCCAGTCCTGCCTTCTATAACACTCAGCTACTCACTTTGCATACTGGAAATTAGATTATGTGGTTGCTAATCTCAGGAATCAATTTAGTTACATGTTGGAGGGGCCTCTTAGCTTCCTTGAAGGTCACCCTTTTCTCAGTGTTGTACCAAGAGCTGTGCCCACACTTAATGATGATAATAAACAAATGGAAGCACCAAGCAATATTAATTAAAAACAAAGAAATGGTGATGCTTTTTTCTTGTGTTAACTAAAAGTAATTCTGTACTATAAACAAGCTAGGCCTGTGTCTCACGGATGGAGCTGCTGTGGGGTTTTTGCTTTCAATGGCAGAAGGTCATTTTCCCTTGTTTGTTCATCAAGCTCAAAAAGCACTGTGCACAGAAAGTAAATACTTCACTACAGCGGCTATAGCTTTTTCAAAGATCAGCCCAGAAAGGAAAATGATTGAATTAGGAACAATAATGGATCCTTTCTGCAAGTGAAAGAAAGAAAATTTTATTTGGATGAGGTCCAAGTAAAGCTTTTAATTGTACCGCATAGGAGTGCCAAATATATCTCACCAGCTACAGCTTGTGAAGCTTGCCACCTACTGAGGAAAACACAGCACAACAATCCAAGAAAAGAGGAAAAAAATAATAATTTTGTCCTAGGGTTATTTTATCATAAAGCCATACTGACTCCTGGAAACTATAACCACAAATACATATGAATAGCTCTAGACAGTTGTCAATGGACTGATAAACAACAGAAGCTCTTCTCTTCTTTCACACACAGAATTTCCCTCCAGAATAACCCTAGCTTTAGAGACTGTGTTTTATCCCAAACCTGTCCAAGATTTGAGAGCTGACGTCTTGCAAAAGTAGAAATTGCTTAAAAAATAGACTCTCAGGTTTTTAAATAAACATGTAATTCCCCAAAGATTTAATGTGTTCAGATGTCCTCAGCCACGAACTGCTGCAGGAGGGGAAGTCTTTTTGTGTCCGGTTCTAAAACTGTAGTGGTAGTTTTTATTTAGCTCCAAGGCCTGTGAGAAGTACTATAAAGAAGCTAAGAGTCTGTCTTCACAACAGAAGGCATACAAGGAATATTACCTGTTCAAGTTCAGAAACACCTGTTAAGGCTTAAAAAACCTCACGGTATACTTTTCTGTGATGTTCATGGCATGTATACAGCCTCAGAGGAAGATGAAGTCCTACAGAGGTCATACAGACTTTGCTGATTGTGAGAGAGCTGCTCTCACTTCAAACTTACTGGGGTAAAACTGAAAATGTTGTTAATACCTTCGATAAAGCCACAAAAATAATAATCATATTTAAATAATAACAGAAAGATAAAGCTTCAGAAGACTTAGAGTTTGACCCAGTATTACTTTGGACATGGTCATAAGGATATAAACACCTCATTAAAAAAGCACTCCCATATGCAGAGGCGATTGCTGCCTACTTGCACAGAATGCATTTTTCTCCCTTTGGAGCAGAAATACTCAGCCCTGGATGTCTCCTGATGGACTTCTATGCGACATGACTACAAAGAGGCTGTTAAGACGTGTAGAAGGAAAATCAGAGAGGCAAAAGCCCAGCTTGAATCTAAGCTGGCCGCTGGGGTAAAAACAAACAAGAAACTCTTTTATAAATACATCAACTGTAAGAGGAGGGCAAATGGGAATCTCCAGTCTTTACTGGACGAGGCTGGGAATGTGATCACAGACGATAAGGAAAAGGCAGAGGTTCTGAATGCCTTCTTTACGTCTGCCTTTAAAAGTCATCTCGGTTATTCCCAGGGCTCCCCACGCTCTGGCTTGGTAGTCTCGGCTGGGGAGCAGACTGAACCCCCTGTGATTCTTGAAGAAGCGGTCAGGGAATTACTACTCCAACTGGACTGCCACAAGTCCATGGGTCCAGATGAGATTCACCCGAGAGTGCTGAAGGAACTGGCGGAGGTGATCGCTGAGCCTCTTTCCGTTATCTTTCAGCGCTCCTTGTTAACGGGTGAGGTCCCAGAAGACTGGAGGCTTGCCAACGTGACTCCCATTTACAAGAAAAGTTGTAAGGAGGATCCGGGGAACTACAGGCCTGTTAGCCTGACCTCGGTGCCAGGGAAGGTAATGGAACGGATTGTCTTGAGGGAGATCACGCGGCAGGTGTGGGATGACCAGGAGATCGGACCTAGCCAGCATGGGTTCATGAAGGGCAGGTCCTGCTTGACCAATCTGATCTCCTTCTATGATCCTGTGACCCGTCTGATGGATGAAGGAAAGGCGGTTGATGTGGTCTACTTAGACTTCAGCAAAGCCTTTGACACTGTCTCCCATGCTATTCTCCTGCAAAAGCTGGCAGCCCGTGGCTTGGATGGGTACACTCTCGGCTGGGTAAGGAGCTGGCTGGAAGGCCGGGCCCAGAGAGTGGTGGTAAATGGAGTCAAATCCAGTTGGAGACCAGTCATGAGTGGTGCTCCCCAGGGGTCGGTGCTGGGGCCTGTCCTCTTCAACATCTTTATTGATATCTTGGATGAGGGCATTGAGTGCGCCCTCAGTAAGTTCGCGGATGACACCAAATTGGCAGGGAGTGTCAATCTGCCTGAGGGTAGCGAGGCCCTGCAGAGGGATCTGGATAGACTGGTGAGCTGGGTCGAAGCCAATGGGATGAGGTTCAACAGGACCAAATGCCGGGTCCTGCACTTTGGCCACAACAACCCCAGGCAGCGCTACAGGCTTGGGGCGGAGTGGCTGGAGGACTCTGTTGAGGAAACAGACCTGGGGGTACTGATTGATGCTCGGCTGAACATGAGCCGACAGTGTGCCCGGGTGGCCAAGAAGGCCAACGGCATCCTGGCTTGCATCAAAAACAGTGTTACTAGCAGGAACAGGGAGGTAATTGTCCCCCTGTACTCGGCATTGGTGCGGCCGCACCTCGAGTACTGTGTTCAGTTTTGGGCCCCTCACTGCAAGAAAGACATTGAGGCCCTGGAACGTGTTCAGAGGAGGGCTACGAAGCTGGTGAGGGGTCTGGAGCACAGGCCTTACGAGGAGCGGTTGAGGGAGCTGGGATTGTTCAGCCTGGAGAAGAGGAGGCTCAGGGGAGACCTTATAGCTCTCTATAACTTCCTGAAGGGAGGTTGTGGTGAGCTGGGGGTCGGCCTCTTCTCTCGTGTAATCAGTGATAGAACTAGAGGGAATGGTTTCAAGCTGTGCCAGGGGAGGTTCAGGCTGGACATTAGGAAGTATTACTACTCGGAAAGGGTAGTCAGGCATTGGAATGCACTGCCCAGGGAGGTGGTGGAGTCACCGACCATGGGAGTGTTCAAGAAACGTTTGGATGTTGCGTTGAGGGGGTATGATTTAGCTGGGAAGTATTGGTAATGGTTGGACTGGATGATCTTCTAGGTCTTTTCCAACCTCGATAATTCTGTGATTCTGTGACTTTTGGAAAGCCCACCGACTATCAGAACTACATCTGGCACATGACAGCGTGTGAAAGTCCACGTTTGAATGGCACAGTCCACAAAACAGAAATCTCTGAACGGTACACCGTTATTTATTGTACAAGGCACAGTGCAGCTGTGCTGCGTTTCAAGGAGCAGCACTGGAGAAGGGCATTGCAGCTCTCGCAGTGCGTAGGTTGAGAGAAGGAACAAATGAGTGTGTGGTTTCCTCTTCCAGGGGATAAACTGAATCCCCTGCTGAGATACAATCAAACTGTAATGCTACAGCAGAGCTGATACATTCTCTTTATGCTGTGATTCACCGAGCAGCAAACCTGTCCTGACCAAACACTTTAAGGTTGGCCCCTAATCTAATAGTGACGGCTTTTAAAGTTATTGCAGTCAATGCAAGAAAATGAAACAGATTTGTACACTCTAAACTTCCTTGTCTTCCTTCCTGGATGAATAAATTAAGTTAGGGGAAAACATCTTGTTCCTAACTTGCATTAAGAAACCTCACTTAAAATCGCATGTACTTTATCTCAGAATGTCCTCCAAAATCATCTGCTGACCCACCTGGTCCTGGTGCTTTATTACCTAATATCATTTTCACGTCTTTTTTGTTTCTTTCTTGGCACACCATTTAGCTTGCCCTCCTGCCTCTTGCACCAGGCAGCCAGCAGATCAAGGTACTGGCAGTCAGGAGATGCAGCCTGGATGTCTGGGCCCTGCTATGCTCCCCACTGTGATCACAGACCACAGGTATTTTTCAAGTAGTCCCTTCTTTGTGCTCCTTCCTCACGTGAGGCACTTGCCTGGAATTCCCCACCAACAGGTCTTTGAAGGACTTTTGCAACACTTGCTTCCTCTCTCATGTGGGGTGTGGAATGTCACAGAAATGGGACCTTGAGCACATTCCCAGCATCTGACTTGTCATCTTCTGTATCATTCACTCCCTCCAGTGTCATTTCCAGTGTGCTGCTAGCCTTTGCACTTTGAATGTTGAAAGCAGTTTCGACAACCCCACATGCCAGCTCTGTGCTTCAGTCATGCTGAGTTCCACATCTACAAGGCTACAGACCTCCAAGTGAACCTTTCCTCTTTGGTTCTTTTTTTCACAGCTGGAAATCCACCACTCCATAAATTCAGAGTTGGAAATCTTGGATTAAAAAAATAAATAAATAAAAGTTAAATGCAACATGATGGGAAAGGTTGCACCGTGAGGTACATTCACCAGAAGAGAAATACTTCTTCTATCAGTGCTACCAATCACTACAGGCCTGACAGCATGTGTGGAACATGTACAATGCTTCAAGAAGAAAGACATTGCTAAGTAAGTCTGTTACATGTTGAAGTTAAAGTCCATTCAGAACGGAACGCCAACAGCTTTTCTTATATCAAACTTTTGTAAACAAATATCCACAGGGTTAATACTGCATTTACAATGAAGGTACAAATGAGTGAATGAATGAATGAGGGAGTGAATAAAAGAAATGGAAAAATGGATAGAATAATTTTTTTCTTAAATCTAAAAAATATTTCTTGATTCAAATTGCATGTTGTGTGACCCTCTTTTAACTTTTGCAGTTGCTGGTATGATCCTACTGCCTTGAACTGGAGAGATGGGAGAAACCAGAAACCAGCCCTGTGCGAGCCAAGCACACACCAGCTTTTGTCACGGTAGTGTGGCACAGCCTGCTCTCAGCTGCCCAGCTTTCACATTTCACAGTTCTGCTCCCTTAGATGAGTGGCATCACAATTCAATACGTACGTAGCATTTGCAAACTACTAGCAACATCAGCAGAAAGGAAGACACGCAGCTTAAATCGCCAGAATGTTGGCAACAAAAGAATTCTTGTGCTGTAGCGAAACAAACCCACTTCTTTCACACCAAAGGAAGAATTCTGTGCCCTTCCCTGTGGCTTTCTTCACAAGCTTATCCTCTGACCGTCCTGCCACTCTGAGAGATAAGAGATTGAATAGGTCTTTCAAAAAGCCTGGAGTATAAACATGCTTGAACTCAGATTGCTAGAGTTTTGTGTGGCTGTCACTTGGCAGATGCCCCTCAAAAACATCAGCATGTTGGTAATAGGGGCAGAAAGAGAAAAGCTGCCTCAGGATACTCTGCTAAATGGCGAAGCCTTCAGCCATGTGCTGCCAAATTCTACACAGTGCCAATCTGGCACCAGAAACTCCTGGCTTCTTCACTAGATGGTGCAAGATGCTTCTGAAGACTCATCGGGAATGTAAATCACACAAGTTCTGCAGCACTGCCGTAGTAGCTGACCATAGAAAAGCAATGAGAGTCCCTGTGCTGTCACAGCATGTCCTCTGGAATGCATGTGGACACACCAGGGGTCTACAACCAAATACTAATTTGGCATCTCAAGTGGGAGTTAGAATGAAACTATTTCATGTGAATAGGCCCGATGGGTCTTACCAACAGGCTGCTGTCAAAATATCCAGGATAGAACAGGACAGCAAAATGTCATTTTAGCTTTCACCTAGAAACAGTAGAGTACAGAGCCTGAAGCCACATTTATCTAAGTCGTTTATTTTCTGAGGTACAATGCTTTTCAGTTAAGATCAAGAACACAGCAGATGCATATTTAGAAAATTTCATCCTTGCCTCCTGTAAAGGGACCATGACACGCACCCAGTCCCTGCTTCTCACAGCCAGCCTCTCACAGTGCTCACCTACGGAGCTGTACTGCAGCAGTAAAAGAGATTAACAAAGCCTAATGCTAATCCTATTAATTTCTCACTCAGAAGTGTTCTGGAGCATAGGAGCAACTTCTTCCTGCTGGCTTTTTAAAAATTATTTGTATTTGTGAAACTCATTGAACATACTTCTACCCACACAAACACAGCTGGATGCCTTACTTGGTCTGTCCATAGATAAAACACTATTTGGGTAACCCATCCAAACAGTATGCCGGAACTGCATGTCTGTTATAGCCATAGGCCAGGATACAAGTGACAGGGCACAGAAAGATTGAGTGATGTGGGGAGCAGGAATAGTACTCTGGAAACGTGTGTGTGCTTTACAGGTAAACACACTTCATGTCTTGATGAGCCAGGTCTACTGCCCGTGCTGCAGCATGACCTTCTGTTCTGCACATGTAGGTGTCAGACTGCCCCAGCAGTGTGTGCTGAGAGAAGCAGAATACTGGGACCCTACTCAACATCATTCCTGAGATCATCAGTTCCTTCACTGCCATCACCACAGCTGGCTAAAACTTACTCCTAATCTGAAACTTCAGCATTATGATTTTGCACACTTAAAATGGATCTCATGTGAAAACCAACTTCAGACTTCATTTGAAGGCCCTACTCTGTATCCGCAAAGTAATCCTTCATTAATGTAATTATTCAGATCTTGTGATGGGAAGTTGAGAAGATCTGAGAGTTTAAAACCAGATGTGTAATCAGATATTCCAAGGTTTGCACCTCATAGCACAGCTGTCAGATCAAGCTACAAAAGCAAGCTTGTAACTTAAGTTTCTATAGAGAGCTAGACTGCTTCTGAAAGTATGATGAACTACCACTGAAACTTGAATAGGATGCAATGAATTTGGGTACATATTCATTAGCACCCTCAGATCCACAAGGCAGTTAAGTTACACCCAGATTTTTTGTTCATATTTTCTACCAATGCACTCCAAAATCTCCCTTAGGAGGGGGCAGGGATTACCTTCTATATAGTTCAAAGAGGATACCCTAGGAAAAAAAAGAAAAAAAAAATCTTTAATAACAGTATGATTTTTTACATTGCCTGCCAAGTGGCAGTTACTTCCATTTGCATTTTTTACTCTCCTGAAATGCTTCCTCTGTGGTTTTGATTGAAGAGATGTTGCAGTGTAAGGCTTCCAACGGCCAGCACGCTGCTGCTTCAAGCTTTCATAGTGATCAATGTTTTACAGAGTAAAGAAAGAGGATCTCTCCCCTTGAACTTGTATCTGATTATTTACTAGACTGGAAAATTAATTTTGTAAATTGCAATCCAGTTGAATTGTTCCGTATTGCAGACTGACTGCAATATAAACAAGCTTTCATTAAATGGAAACAGTAAAGGTGTATTCACAGTTCTGAAATTACGTAGTATCTCTGCACATTCTAGAGTCCCTGTTGCAAAGATATTACTGCTCTTTTGTGGTTTGTTTTGTATGTACACCAAGTACAGGTAACACAGACGGTATCTGTCCATCCATTGAACAGATGGAACCAGAAAGGAAGACACCCAGCTTCTCCCTCTCCAGCACACACGTACTAGGTCAAACACAGATTTATCAAGCAGAGTAGAAAGAAAAATTAGTAACATGCCTTCCTCTTCATCCCCCAGTGGCCCACCTGGAGACACTAATCATGCCTTCCTCCTGCTCCGTCTGTGAGTGTACTCACCCTGCCAGGTGCTGTCTGAGCACAGCATGGGGGATTTAGGGAGCTGCAATGCTCAAGAACACAGACAGGTTTCATTATCTAATATTTAGAAATCCCGTGTAACAATTATGCCATTTAGAACACTGTTTTAATGCCAGAAGTACTCACAGGATCCGTCCAACCCCCTAATGTTTCATCAGTTGTTTAAAATCAATAAACACGTTTTGAAAGGCATCCCAGACACAGGAAGCATGTTAGCGTGAGCATCTGTCATGCCTGTGAAACGGTAACATAGAATCATCTTTACGAAGAGAGTTCAAACTCTTCTTCAGCAGCTCATTGAGGACATCCCGGTCTCCCAAAACAAACAAAAGACCCAGGTCAGGATGCAACCAGAGTTAAAACTCCTGCTTAGCCAGTAAAACAGGCAGATCTCTCTGGTTGGACTGCATTAGTACACCGCCCCCTTCAAAGCACCAAATCATTACCTTCAAGTAGCACACATTTTTTGATAGAAATGATTTATTAGGTAATGAAATATACAACTACTGTAGTCACACCGGGCTTCATGACAAACAAACCAAAACTAAACAACCAAAAACCACAAGCCACAGAAGAACAGCCTCAAAATGAATTGTGAAATCCACAAACTTTACAGACTTCATAGGGAATTCGGCAGCGAGAGCCTATAGGACCGCTGATCAAACAGTAACTAACACAGCTGTTGAAAAACTTGGAAAATACCATTTCACTAGTGCTCTGGATGAAGTTGTTGTACTCTACTACAATTATATACTCTATCCTCTACTCCAACTGTTGATTGTTGGTGCTATTAATTCACTAAGAGAAGCGCCTTTTACCTGCATTTATTTTGAGAGAGCAAAGTATCGCTACAGCAGAGAGCAGACAGTCGCTGTAAGTCTGCACATGCTGTTTTACAAACACTGCTCATGGGAAAGCTGCTTTTGCTGGGAAGGGTATACAGTGGCCCCGGCCCTACAGATGGCATCATATTCAGATGGCATAACACACCTTGAGCCAGCTGAGACATGTTTCAGACTATAAAGAGCACGCGCAGCTGCTGTTAAGTCATTTATACTAGGATCCTTACTGCTGTTTAATGTCACTAAAGCACCTTACAGAGGAGATGAACAGGTGCTGCCCGCTGTAAGCCTCTAATTTTACACTGAAGATAACGCAAGTAACAATTGAAGACTAACTGCTTTCAAAGTAATCAATTTAACTTAATCTAATTTCGCCAACAAGTCTAATCAGTATCAATCCTTGTTCGAGCCCCTAGCCCCAAACTTCTTCTGAGAGCCTACTGAGGAAAACTACAGTAAATGCTTAGATTTCATATGGCTTTATGAAACACGTCTCACGTCTGCATATGGATAAACTGCGCAGTTATCCCAGAAGGCATACAATGAATGTTAAACAAATTCTTTCAAAATAAGTCAACAATTCACAGAAGTAAACTTTCTTGAGATAATGAAAAACATTAAATGCTTGAGAGTTGTCATTATAAATTCCCGCGTTGTTGATTTCCCCCCACTCCTCCCCCACCCCCCACTATTTAGTGTGGATTGTAATAATCTGTCACCTTAAGAAACCGCCATGAGCCACTGCAAGATTCTGCAAGATTTTCAGACATGCAGAGGCTGCACTGACAGCAGTATTCATATCCCTAGAATCACAAGATCATTTCAGTTGGAAGGGACTCTTAAAGGTCACCTAGTCCTGCTCCCCTGAAATGAACAGGGACATCCACAGCTAGGCCAGGTTGCTCAGAGATTGGAGCTCATTAACTTTTATCCTTTTACATTCAGGAGTTAACTCTCAAGCTACATAATATCTGCAACCATCTATATTTCATGAGCTGGAACAACTTAAAGACTTAAAAATAACTACTTAGATCAAATTTATTTCTTTTTTTCTTTGAGTATATTCTTCACAGGAGCAGAATTTATTCCCCAGTCGCCACTGAAGCAGAGCTACTTCTGCCAAACACGGTTTGGTGGGACATTCCTTACCAGCTCTTTTCCCACACAGAATAAAAGTTTTGTTCTACTCAGCAATATTATTTCCTCTTACCAACAAGCGATGACTCTACTCCATAACTTCTCTTTTATGACATTTTTTCTACCACAATCACAGTTGCTTTATCCTCTCACATTACTGTTTAGTTCTACAGTGTCATGTTTCTCTGTGGTATCAATGGTAGGGGTGTTACAGAAACCCCTACTGAACATATTCCTGCTTCTGTCCCACTCTTATTCCCCACCACTGAATATCTCCTGCATTTTCTCTGTTGGTCATCTCTTAATGACCACTCTCCTTCCTATCTAAATGGCAGCAACTGCTACTGCTAGCAAGAACGAACAGCTTTGGCTCTGTTATTCCAGGGAAGCACAAGTGCACAAATACTAATGATGAGCAAAGACTTTCTTTGACAATTTCCACTACAGGTTTCAGATAAGCAGGTAAGCAAGGACAGGTTCCAACCTAGCTCTTCAAGACTAAGGGAAAAATCCAAGGAAGCCAAATAAAGGCAGAAAAATAGGTCTGTTTTTTTGTTGTTGTTGCTGTTGTTGTTTATCCTTACTATCTTCAAAGACATCCAGAAAAAAAAAAAAAACCACCCAGCTTTTTACAAACTTCTCACCATTCTGACTGAGATTCACACACCAGAAATACCGCTCATCGAACAACCTAAACTCTACCTGGACAGTTTCCTGAGGACACACTGGAAGGATTTCAGACTGCCAGATCTGATCTCATTTGCGTGCACACGTAAGACTCCTGAAGTTAATCAAAACTTGCTTCTGTATCAGAAAGCCAAGACTTAAGTTTCAGTTTTTGCCCTGCCAGCATTAGCCAGGAGAACTTAAGTTCCATTTTACAGCAGACTGAAGTAGACAGTTGTGTTGCAACATGATACTCCAGTGGCATCTCGTGTAAAGGAAGCAAACGAACAAACAAAAGCCTGTAGTTTTAACTAAGTGAAAAAGACAGAAAATGAGCATTCATAGTGTAAGATCCACTAAGGTATGAAGTGGCAGTAAAGAGCATGCACTGCTTAAATGAGAAAATACATGCTTTGATTTCCATGTAGTAACATTTCATTCACCCAAGCAAAATGTGAAGCTGGTTTATTGACTCTTCAGACTTCTTTAAAAATGGGACACGCTCAGTAAGCAAAACTGTCACCATCCAATTAACAACATGCAGTAATGCCCCAAGCTGCAGGTTCTATTTTCATGATTTAAGGTTTATTTTCTGTCTTCAGTGAAAATGATTAAAAACTTAAGTTTGCCCCCCCCCAAAAAAAAAAAACAAACAAAAAAAAACTGCTGGGTATTTTGTAAGTTCCTTAATATTCACTAGATGATTTGTATGTAAAACATACAAACTGTCACTAGACTCCAGAGCACGCTAAATGTTAAGCAGCATTCTGTCTGACTCTTCATGTTCTGTAGAGACTGTAAACGTTCTCCAATGCCTTAGGAGAAACAGTTCTTCACCAGAGGGTTGTCAGGCCCTGAAACAGGCTGCCTAGGGCAGTGGCCATGGCCCCAAACCTCAGAGCTCAAGGAGCATTTGGACAACACTCTCAGACATAGGGTTTGAATTCTGGATGGTCTTTGGCAGAGCCGATGGACTTGATGATCCTTGTGGGTCTCTTCCTCCTTGGGGTAGTCTATGATTTCACGTTCATCGAATCACAGAATGGCTTGGGTTGGAAGGGACCTCAAGGATCATGGAGCTCCAACCCTCTTGCTAGAAGCAGGGCCACCAACCTCCACATTTAATACTAGACCCGGTTGCCCAGGGCCCCATCCAACCTGGCCTTGAACACCTCCAGGGACAGGGCATCCACTCACTGGGCAGCCTGTTCCAGCACCTCACCACTGTCATAGCAAAGAACTTCCCCCAACATCCAAACTAAATCTTCCCTCCTTCAACTTAAAACCATTTCCCCTTGTCCTGCTATTATCTACCCTTGTAAAGAGTTGGCTCCCCTCGTGTTTATAGGCTCCCTTTAGGTACTGGAAGGCTGCAATGGTCTGTAGCCTTCTCTTTGCCAGGCTGAACAAGCCTAGCCTCTTTCCTCTTCTTTCAGCTCAGAGAAATCTAATTTAATGTACTTACAATATAATTACCATTCCAAGATTCATTACAGAATAAACACAAGTGTTATCGATATTATTTGTTTGGAATAAGTGAAATAAATCACAACATATAACACTGTAGTAAAATGCATGTGAAATACAGCAGCAATTTCCATTTGGGCTGTCAAAGTAAACGAATCTTGAACTTTATTTGCATTAAACACAAAAACAAGTGTGATTTTCATTCAAGTATTCTTCCAGTGTGCGTGAAACAACAAAGAATAGGTGAAGAAACATGTAATATATTTTCTCATTGTCACCAACAACAGAACTCTTTGAATGTTGCTAAATAAAAACTAATGTAAATCAATTTGAAACAACATTAATATATTTTTGGCAAGATTTAAGACAAGCATCTTGTCAAAGTAAGGTATGAACATGCACATTTTAAGTTATATGCAATTTTAAACCACTGCTGGAATCCTTTGTAAAATTTGTTTAAGTAGGTTTATCAATGCATGCAGTACATAACCTCTCTTATAAAGGATAAATAACTCCAATCAGTTTGAGGGTTTTGTTTTTTTTATGAAAGTTTTCTGGCTTTATGCCTGTTGCTCAGCACATTCATACCTTGTGCTTTGCCCGGACTCAAGCACTGCCCCCTTGAGCGAAAGTGCATTAAAAAAAAGACCATATTTAAATTCAAACTTGATGTGGAAAGGAGGGTAGTATAATACCGAAGATCTCCTAATACTCTGAAACAACTTAAGCCCCAACCACATAAGCTATAATAAGCAGCATTAACCTAATCTTACATATCCCTCCACCCTGATTTTAGATACTGAAGTAAGAGTAGGTCATTTAAGCATGTCAAAAAAAAAAAATAAAGTATTAATATAGCCTTACACACATTTTCCATTACAACGATATGCACATTTACAAACTTAAGCATACAAGGTTATGAACATCTCCAGTGGGATTCCAGAATAACCTTAACATTTTTCCACGCCATGGTACATCATCAACAGCGAGTATTCTCCATCCTATGGCTTCAGATGAGGTAGATATCAGATCTGTCCCATTTGGTTTGAATGCTCCAATTACTACATTTATGGCACGGAATACAGGCACCATCTACCGCTAATGAATTTGAAATTCTCTTGAAATGAGTGACAGCATCTAAAAGAGTATTCCTATCTATAATCACTAGCTGACATGTGCCTCCCTGTACAGCAGAACTACCTGCTTATACTTCTACAGAAAGGAGAGCATTTAATTTTGCATTCCTTGAACACAGAATGTGCTATGCTGACCACAGGCTTCCATTTCTTCCATTGGCTACTCCTTCACAAACTGCAAAACTCTGAGCTGCAATGCTTAAATTTCTTTATGAAGCTGTCCTAGAATATTTACTTAAAAGCAAACGACAAGACCAGAGATTAACGAACAAAACCAGTACATGAGCAGCCAAATGGAGCTAAGGTCCCAGCAACACAGATATTCTTCCTCTGGTTGGAATAAAGGAAGTCAAAGTAGTGAGTTGATAAGGAACTATAGTTTACATTTTCACATGTAAAACAGCTTCTGCAAAATGCTTGCACAAATGGAAATACAGTTCCTTCTTTTTTGCTCAGGTTCTTCTTCAGCATGTGTTCTATCCTTCTACTCAGTACGCTATTTTCATTCAACACACACTGCAAGCATTCTAATCTATCCACTAAGTCTTTGCTTTGTTCTGTGTTATGGTATGTCTACAACTGAGAGTAAATTAGTGCCTTACGGAGAACAACACCTGCAGGAGTATTTCCATTCTTTTGCTCTTCTCTGAGTTAAGTCATCCACTGTCTCTCATCTTATGAGAACCACAATCCCCACTCAGGACAAAAAGCTGGCCTAACTGGTTAGGAGTAACAAATGACTATAAAAATGTTTAATCATACCACATGAGAAAAATATTCCAAACATTTAGAATTCTGAATGTTCAATGCTATTAAAATCAAATCCTGCACGTTTATAAAAGTAATTTTCTGCCTGTTTTTACTGCTAGGATTGTAACTGAATACTATGACTACATCATGCCTAGGTCTCACTAAATTTAATGTCATAAATGATAACAGAATGAGTTAATTATTAACCACTGCAACATTTTAAAGGATTATATGGTCTGTAGGGAGAAAACTGGTTAATGTAGCTTTTAAATTCACACTTGCTATGCACATTTCAAAAGATTTTTTATTCTCTACTAGACTTTGATAAATTGGAAGACAGGGAACAGAGAAATATGCCTGCAACAGCACACTGAAACTTGCGTACACCCTTTTTGTTGATTTTATGTTGATAAAATGTTCTTTATATACAATGAGAATACAGTGCCAGATTTTGCACTCAGCAGCATGCACATGAAATCATGTCTTTATTCCCCTGAAGGGAGAATCTGATCTAATGCATCAGAATGAACGCTTCTATGCACTCTTAATACCAAAAACACTTAAATCACTCATCCTCTGTTATTCTAACCTTGTCTTGACTAAAGCAACAAGCATGAACATGTGCAAACCTCAACAGTTCAGAAGCAAATAAACCGAATCACTCACCAGTTCACCAGCAAATATAAACATTCTTTGTTGAACTATGCAATCTAAGAACATACAGAAACAAAATGACATTAAACATGAAAATTAATAATAAAATAATTGCAAAGTTAAGCAGGATTTGTCACAATAAATGGCTTCTTTCCTATATTATTCTTGCTGTAAGCTCCTCAATACAGCTGCTACCCTCGTGTACTAGAAAAAATATGAAACACAACCTTTACTCAGCTTTCTTTTAATATGTTCAGAGAACTAGTACATAGAAATCAAAATATGATGATTGCCCTCCAAGAGACTAAACATGACTGATATGCACAGACAAGGCGGTTTTTGGTTTTCCAAGAAGACAAAACTCAATTGAACACAAGTTCTGTCTTGTAACCAAACTGCTTTATTAATCCTCACCTCAAAAAAAATCCACCTTTGATCAGTATGACTTCTGTCATACATTACAACATTACAAGTTCAGCCTTGCTTGCTCAAAATAAGGGCTTAGCCTAGTTCCTGGATACATTACAATCCCCCTACCACCATCAACAGATGTTACAGCATCGTTAGAAAATGCTCAGTTTTGAAGTTTCAGCACATTATGCAAAACTGCCCCCAGGACATAAGCAAATGAGGTGAAGATTCTAAAGAGTATTAAAACTAAAGTCGGAGTTGTATTTAAGGCCAAGTACAGTATGTAGCAAGTAAAAAAAAAATACAACTTTTCATTCAAACTCTTATCCACAAATCACTTATTCTAACTTACACACAATGCACTAAATATTATTGCATCAATGATGTACTGTGTAAGAGCAGACCATAGCCATGCGCTTCCTATGCAGTGTTCAGAAAAGCATCTCTAAAGATCTACTGAGACCTATCCTATACGAAGGGCTACACGTCACTCTTACACAGTTGCATTTCTACTGTTAATAAGTTTTGTGGGTTTTGTTTGTTTTGTTGTTTTTTTTTTAAATATCCAGAACAAAGCTAAGAAAACCTGATTGCTCAAGATTCTATCAAATAAGTTTGGAATAGCAGCAAAGAAAGGGACGCAGACTGTAAAAGGTACTTAGGCTGGGGACTTCGGAGCATCAAAACACTAGACTATATTGCAGATTTGTGCTCATATGCCTGTTCTCTGCAGGTGTGCAAAAGGGTGATCCCAAAAGAGAAAAGAGAACTAACATGCACAGAGTGTGGTATTTACTTTGGAAAGTTAAAATGAAGAAAATAAAGATCTCCTCTACCTCTGCAATCTGTATTATCAATAAAGCACAGTGCTAAATAACATTTGTAACTAAACTACAAAAAAAAAAAAATCAGTTTCTAAGGAAGCTCTTTTTTTTTTAATATCTTGTGGATTTCAATTTCTATTCCAAGTCTCCAATGAAACACTAAATGTAAGACACTCTGAACACAAAGAAGAGAGCAGAGACTACTTCATGCTCCATCCTGAGTCTGTGGTCTCAGCTCTTACTTTTCAGTAGAGTGAATCATTATTTGAAACAGAAACTATAGAAGTTCCACCAGTTACTGTTTCCATCACCTTTCACGAGAAAATGAAGTGGTCCCATTTGACTGCTACAACCTAATAACCAGTTCACATAACTGAATCACAGTTAATCCTAATATTAAAATGAAAATAACCAAATAGTCCAATAAAAACATTGCCTCAAAACATAGGGAAATTCAATTTTCCTGCCTATCATTTATAATCATATGTGTACATAAGGACAACGAATCTAAGATAGTGGTGGCATATGCTTGCCTCGGTTGGTAAAGAGCCAAATGTATTTTATACTTTATCTAAAGTTATGAGAGCACATTCTGAAATGAGAGCAAATTCTGAAATTCTGAAGCATCGATGAATCAGTGTCTTTGGTATTTAACCTTCAAACGTGTGTAATTCAGCCCAATAGTTTAACTGCACATTTATAATAGGCAGACAAAAATCCAAATCAGAGAAGATAACAGACTTTGGAATAGCCTTCCACTTTGAAAGATCTGTTGTATTTATTTAGCTACTATTTATAAACTCTTACTTCACTTGTATTGTGGATTTTTATGCAATTTAGTTACTCATTTGTAGTAATGAACAAAACAGTGTTTACAGTAATTTACTAATTAATTAGAATTTTATAGTTCGTCATTTACTGAGGAGAGGTTTTTCCACCTACTTAGTTTCTTTTCTCTTGGGTGGGAGCTGAGGGCAGAGAATCACATACTTAGTTACTATCAATTGTTTATCATAGGAAAACAAACATACCAGAATTATTAAAATATGGAGATTGGCAGGGTTTGAAATAATTTATGACAGAACAGTTACTGGGGATGAACAGAAGAGAATATAGCATAACAGAACAGTTGGATGCAGCCTTCAATGATCAGCTTGTCCAACTGCCTGAACTCTCCAGGGCCAACCAGAAGTTAAAACATATTACCGGGGGCAGTATCCAAATGCCTCTTGAACACCAACAGTCACAGAGCATCCATCAGCTTTCTGCAAAGCTTGTTCCAGTGTTTAGTATGCCAGGTATATTCTTAGTTACGAATACAGTGCTAGTAAAACTTGGAGAAGTATTAGAAATGAATTGGGAAACTAAATTTGATTATGTTCTCCACATACCAATGAAAAAACAAAACATACAACCATATCTCAATGCCCACTTTTTGGCAGAAAGTTATGGTTAAAATATGCACTTTTTAAATTCCAAGTTTAAAATTGGACTGTCTTTTTTGATGCAAAAGCAACTCAGATTAATATCAGTTATCCCCAAAGATCAGGGAAACAATTATGATCTGCACATTTTCATTTGTTCGGACTGGAATTCAAAAACCAAAAGGAGAAACAGAAGAGCCAGTCTTCAAATATTGCAAGACTGCTTCAGAAAAGGAAGAGAACAATCCATTCTCCAAATCCATGATATGGAAGATGGGAAGTAATCAGTTTCAGTCAAGAAATTATTTGGGGGTAGACACCAGGAAAAAAATTATCCACAGAAATAATAAAGCACTGGAAAACACGGCTTGTGCAAGTTAACAATTTTTTTTTTTTTTTTTTAAACAGTTTAAACAAGTATCTGCAAGAAATAATGCAAGACCTTGAATCCGCTTCAAGGGTGGGAATACATAACAGATGGCCTCTTAATGTCCCTAGCAGCCCTACTTTTCTATGACTGATAAATGTCCCCCTGTGACCACTTATCTCAAGTGAACTAGAGCTGCAGAGATTTTTCACCTGTAGCTCTGCCTAACTTTACCTTAAAAGATATAAAAATATTGCACTTCGGACAAATTCATTTTGTTCCCAAACTGAAACTAAGTCAAAAATGAAGATTTTTTTTTCCTCTGGAATGCAAATTTCAGAACATGGTACACCAAATATGGGTACAGGTCACTGCAGCCATTGCACTGTTGTTCCAGAGGCAAAAAGATCTCGAGTGTACTGCAGAAAATCAAACCTTCTCAAAAGGCTGAAATTATCACCAGTTCCACTGCATAGCCAGCATCTGTTTTCATATAAAAAAATAAAGTGTTTGAATTCAATTTTATTGCACCATCAACTGTTTTTTAAATATCCCCCACTAAGTCAAATATTAAATTATTTTTATCAAATAAAATATAAGGTCTTTTTTAAAGTATCAAGTAGATACAGTATATGAGCCATAAAGAAAAAGAACAGTCTAAAGAAATAACATACATCAAATCAGAGATGTCAGAAAACAATCACTAGGTTGTTTCTTTTTAAAGATTTAAAAAACATTGAAAAAAGATTGTGCAGCCTATTGCATGCATTATATGCATGAAATGCATCCCTCCTCATTCAAGGTGTTGAAGCAGGTGACACTTTCAAGCTGTCGAGTGCTGCATGAATCCTGAAGTGCAACCTGGACTCCATAGAATATTCTTTGTAGTTGTTTCTGCAAACAATAAAGTTTTCATTAGTTGAATTATTTTTTACCTCATAAATGGACTGAAACACTGAAATTAAAAGCTTTCACTCATTCCACAGGAAACACAGGTTGATACACAGATGAATTAAAGCCTTCTGGTGGCATTTAAAGCTACCTCTACAAACAGAGAGAGACTTGTACCAGTACTAATTATTACATTTCCTGCTAAACTGCATCCATGTCTTAACATGTCTCTTTCACATAGTTTGATCATTCAGCAGTCCTTCCAACTATGTAAGTTTGCTGTGAAAACACAATCTAGAAAACTACAGAAAAGAAAGACCAAGCTGCAAATATACTCTAAACTTCAGAATAGAACTCAGCCAGCGTAATAAAACAACACAGATATCAAATTATGTGAGCAAAACAAAATCAAATTAAAAATAAAAAGCTATTATATTTCTAAAAGGCATTTTACAAGACTCTTCTTTCTAATTCAAAACACTGCTGCACAATTGGTATACTTCTCCACCCACATTAGGGGCAAATTACATTCCTTCTTGTGCTCAATATTTGAAATGAACATGCTACACTACGGTAAATTCTGTTATCTACTGCTCTTCTGCAACGAAATTTAAAAAGAAAAAGGTAGGTGGTCAGAACTGTACTACCACTTAACCTATCCCCAATAATATTTTTACTGCAGCAGATACAAGGCCCACAGCTTGTATAGACCCTTTCTATGGACTCTCCGGCTTCAAACCACACATGCAGCAGAGTGCAGCCCTTTCCTACATACAGCATCAGAATCTCTAAGAACTAAATTAAAAGGAGATACTTTCTCTGAATACCCTGTGTTGTTTAGCACAGTCTATTCCACTGTGCTTGAAGCAGTACAACAACAAAACTATCAAAATTCAACTATATTGGACAAATTTTGCAGTCAAAAACAAAGATCTACTTCTACTTTGGCAGAGGACTGTCAGAAAGAAAAAAAAATTCCTCATTGCTAAGTTTACTCAGATATTCTTAGTCTACAGAAACAAACAAAAAAAAATTGACTTACTTTGCAGTTTCTATGTATCTTATGGCTTTTTCTCTCTCGTCCTGCTGTTTGTATAGAAGTCCCAGCTCATACATGGTGAATGGCACCAAATAGCTATCATATTTTATCTGCTTCTCACTAGGAAATCAGAAAAATACAGAATAGCTAAATACAACATTGTCTTAAGTGATCACTTAACTTTCAGATGCAAACACCATCTTTAGAAGTCCATGGCCACAGAAAACTCTGGAAATTTTTTACCAGTTGACACTGGGCATATCAATAACACTTGCAAGCCATGGGTATAAAATACTATCATGATCTTCAGCAAGCAAAGACTTACTCATTCCTAAGTATTATCCAAGCTACATACACTGGAACTCTACTGTACGACTTACAGTTGAAAAAAAAGGAACAAAAAGATGACACAAGATTAAAAGCAATGTAAATACTTTTTCCCGTACACAAAACTGACATGCTTACACCTCAGTTTGTCTGAACAAAGCTTCAAAGAAGGAAGAAAAATCAACTTTTCTTCAGCATACGAAATCTGTAGAATCATAACGGCCAGAAGGCACCTCTGGAGATTATCTAATCCAGTACTCTGCTCAGAGCAGAGTCAACAGCAGCAACCAGCTCAGGACTGTGTCCAGTTAGAATCTGAATGTTTCCAATGATGGAGACTCTACAGACTCTCTGCCCCAAACTGCCAGAGTTCAAGAAACTTTTGGACAATGCTTTCAGCAATACAGTTTGATTATTGAGTTGGCCTGTGTGGAGCCAGAAGTTGGACTTGATGATACCTGCAGGTCCCTTCCAATTCAAGTTATTTTGTGATTCTTTTATTTATACATATGACCCTTCCAATCCAACCCAAGCATTTCCTTCTCCAGGCTAAGCAGCCCCAGCTATCTCAGCCTCTCCTGATATGACAGAAGTTCCAATCTCTTAATCATCTTTGTGGCCTTTTGCAGGGCTTGATACAGTATGTTCATGTCTCTCTTGTACTGGAAAGCCCAGAACTGGATACAGTAATCTAGATGTGGCCTCATCAGAACTGAGTAGTGAGGAAAGATCACCTCCCTTGACCTGCTGAGGACACTGCTCCTAATACATCCTATCGCTAAGGCACACTGCTGGCTTCCTGTCAAGTTGCAGTTGACTGTGATGTTTAGGATCCCCAGGGCTTTTTCTGACAATCTGCTTTCCCATCATGCTGCCACAAGCCTGAGCTGGTGCAGAGAGCTATATTCATCACAAAAGCTTGCCATTTCCTTTTGCTGAGCTTTATGAGGTTGCCGTCAGATCACTTCTGTAGCCTAGCATGGTGATTTCACACTAGTAGGCAGCTAAGTTCAATCACATCATTTTCTCAATCCCCCTCCAAAAAAAAAGCAGCAGGAGAAAATACAATGACAAAAGCCTCAAGGGTTGAAATAAGGAACAATTTATGAAAGCAAGAAAAAAAAAAAAAAAAAAGGCTAAGACAATGCAGAAGCAATTATTCTCTAATTCTCATCACCAAGTGATGGTCAGCCATATCTTGGGAAGCATGACTTCAGTACATGTAGCAATTACTCAAGAACACAAATATAATGATAGCCTTCTGTTCTCATTCCCCTTCTCCAGCTTTTGTTGCTGAGCATGATGTCATACAGTATGGAACATCTCTTTGATGTCAGCTTTGAGGACAGCTGTCCTGGTTATTTCCCCTCCCCACCTCTAGCCTAATTCCAACCTACTGGTACTTCATTGAAATGTTCATTAAAGAGACAGACTCAATGAATGCACCTAAGTAACAGCCAGAACACTGGTGCGGTATCAACATCATTCTAGCTACAAGCATTCCAGTGTCAAACCCTGCAGTATTCTGCTGCTGACTGGCAAGCTGACTTCGTGCTGCCCTTCACAGGCCTCCTGAATGCAACAGTTCAGACAGTTTTCCATTCACACCACTGCCTCCTTAACTAGTCTAGACTTTATCAATTTCTCTATGATGCTACTACAGGACACCATGTCAAAAGCTTTTCTAAGCTGGAGATAAAGATCCACAACTTTTCCCACAATGTGAAGCAGACCGATCTGTAGTTCCCCTAAGTATCCTCCTTCCCCTTCTTGAAGACTAGAGTGACATTTGCTTTCTTTCAAACCTCAGGAACTTCCATCAACTGTCATGACTCCTCAAAGAAAAACAAGATTGGCCAGTTCCCTCAGTAGTCATGGATATACACCAATAGGTCCCATTAGGTATGTTCACTTGCCATGGACATGTGTACGTCCAGTTTGTTTAAATGTTTCCTAACCTGACCCTCTCCCACCAAGGGAAAGTTTGTTTTTTTTTCTGGAAAAAAGTCTTTCTCCAGACTTTTCCACAAGTCTCAGGGATCTGGAAAATTCCTGAAGAGTGATCTTGGCAGCATAGAATGAGGTGAAGAAGGCACTGAGCACCTTGGCCTTTCCCATGTCCTTTACTATCAATTCTTTGATTCTTTTCCGGATAAAATAATATCAAACAATTTTGCAGAACATAAAGTTTGCAACAAACATCAACATTTTGAGAGCCAGATTTCTAAATTACCTCACCCACCAAGTCAAGCTTTGATGCATGGAAACATGTCTTTAAAGCAGTTATAATGTTCTACAGCTGTTAAGAAAGTAGAGCATAAAGCTAACCAATATTTAATTTACCAGAAAAATCCTCCTCCCCTTATTGTAAACATCTTTTTAAAGAAGCTTTGTCTGATAAGTTTTTGAGATGCATCAAGCCTCCACTGGATCAAACATCTTTGGAGAGAGGCTCTCAGGAAGTTTATAAACAAAAGCCACATAACTTGCAAAGAGTTTCACTAAACCCATTAGGGATCTTACAGATGGTGGGAAAAGGACCAATGGCAAGAAAGCTGCAACAGGCACTAGAATTATAGAAAATATACTCATTTAAACAAAAAGTAATTCTTCTTGACTATTATTGATTAGAAGAATTGCACAAACATCGTAACTTCTTTTCCAGCCTAATTACTTTAAAAAAATCCAAGAAATTAACAATAAATGCATGACTCAATGTAACAGAAAAATAATTACAGGAGATATGGATCTGACATCTAAAATGTTGAATAAATTCCTAACACTGGAAAACCAATTTGTCAATTGAAACTAACAAGAAGTTCAATAATTTCTCATCTACTTAACGAAGTATTAACTCCAGAAGCACTAAATATTGGGGGGAAAAAAAGAGAGAGAAAAACAATAAATTCACACAAATTACCTTTACTTACAGTGATAGTTCTGCAAATAAAAAATATTAACTACAAATCTATCTAGATAAATGCGTTACTTGTGTGATTTACTCAGCCTAAAGCATCTCTTTTTTATAAAAATCATTTCTTGTTCAATTGCTGTAGAAAAATATAACCAAAATGTTGTGGACTTCCAGCTACTTTCAGAGATATTTTAACTCCATCTCCTTAACAGAATAACTAAGTTTAATTACACAAAATTCTAACTTCCGCAGGAACATCATATATTTCACTGACAGGTACAAAATAAAGGTAAAATGTCTATTTCCATTATATTTACCTTTGAATTACTTGATTGAAACATAGTTCAGCTTGCATGAGTCTTCCCAAGTGCTTAAGGCAAAGGCCTTTCAGTAACTGCAACATGCACACATCATCCATATAGTACTCAGTGTGGCCTGAAATTAAAAGCAAAATACATCAAACAATTTGAAGACATGATCATGAAAAGGCAAACAAAGTTTTCAATAGGGAATACGTAATCAAAGTCAGGAGCTTGCTTCTCAGAATTTTACAACTCAACACATATATAATCCATAGGCATAATTTTAAATGCTGTCTACTAGAGAGTACACACGAGTAGCAGCTATATACATCTAAGAATACAAACTAAGAACAATAAAGAAACCTAAATATCCAGGTGTTCCCCAATCTTCCACGTTAGGAAATCAGTACAAAGAGGACATGAATTGGCATCAGTTAAAGACTTCTAACACATGTAACATCTAAAACAGAAAGGAAAGTACTAGCAGAACCCCCACAGCACCAGCCAGTAATATGAAAAGCACAAGATTCATTTCTGCATACTTATTAGGATACATTATGTGGCAACAGAAATTCAAGAAACTATTAGCGTCATCTATAACAATTAATATTCGCTATTAGTGTGTTACATTTGGAAAATTCAAGAAAGCTTTATGCTGAACAGGACTGAAAATACCAGATGAAATGAGTTGCTGCAAAGTGGCATGGAAATATGTGTGTGGTTCTTTTTTTTTTTTTTTTTTGCCTTGGTTTATAGCATTTGCTAGGTGTGGGGAAGGAAAAGAAAGAAAACACATATGGATAGACAGATGGCTGCACATACATTAACAATTCAAGAAGCAAAACACCCTCCCTCCACATCATGTTGTTTACAACTAATTACCAGCTCTCTGAGGTCACGTTAATGTTTTTTTTTAATAGTCTGCCAAAAAATCCTACATAAGCAGTTCTGAAATATGTGAGACAAGAGCATCTTAGGATTTGGGGGAGTGCTTTTGCACTACACTCCGACTTATCTCCGTCTGTGTTTAAACTCAGAGTCTTGATAGATAACAACTGACAGATTGTGCTTTTAGTGACAGGTAGAAAGAACGCTGCATTCCTCTAGCCCGTTTTACTAGTCTTAGATTTGTGTGGTTATTTCCCAAAGGTCTAATTCCTCAAAACTATTGGGACTAAGATCAGTATCAGTAAAATCTTGCCAGTCTTTACTTTTTTTTTCAACTACCATTTCCCTGGTACGTCTCACAGGAAGAAAAGATAGTAAGTCAAAATACTGCAACAAGAACAGTAAATGCACAGGCCAATTCAACATGGATAACCTTGGCAATAAATGTGGAAGACCCATCTTCCTGCAGTACTCTGTATCAGAGGAAATAATGCCATTATTACGAAACACGAAAAAAAACTACAAAATGATTTTTCGTTATGTTAAAAATTCTTTTCTTATACACATATTTTAGAAATGACAAAAGTGCAGAAAAATCCTGAGGAAAAAAAAAAATGTAATTTCTAAAGTGTTCCATCCCATTCCATCTGTCATCTCTGTTTTCAGCTCTATACAACCATTTTTCAGTCACTGTCAGGTTCCTTGCTGTGCTCGTTCACATGAAGTGAATGCAGTAACAACAGCTCTCCCTGAGAAGTCTCAATCCCTAAATGACCTCTGTGTATAATTAACCTACTTTTCTTTTTTTTTTTTTTTTAAACAGCACCTTAGCAGTCCTTTTAAGCTATCTACTACTGACAGCTGTCTCTTAAAATAATACTGTATCCGCGCCTCACTGTGCTAATAGCCTTAAACACTTTCTTTGGGTCTCAACTCAGCGGCAGCAATTCTGGTAATCAGTGTCTTTATTTTGTCTGACTCTTTATCACTGAAAGTTAATCAGGCTTAAAGATGGAAATTCCAGAACAAAACTGCACTTTACTGCAGTTATTACTACACAAGACACATAAAATGTAAAAAATAAATATGCTTCAGAATTACATCCTACTTGTAAACTGCACGCTTCTATTAGAAGAACATACTGTTTCTACAGAAAAATACTACTTGAACGCACCAGTAATTTATTTATTTTAGCTGCTGTTAACAACGGATTTCCAAGTGATGAATAAACATTTTATAACACCGTCTAAAGCCATAACACTGCTATTTTTGCTACATCTTTATTTCAATGAGGCAACAAAAGAGGAAAAAAAGAGCACCTCTCCTTCTGTGGCAGTCCATTTGTCATGTTTGCTTATTTGAAGATGAAATATTTAGGCATGAGACAAGGGTAGTACATTCCAATTATTTTGTATTTAATTTGTGTGTTAGAATGTCTCTCTTTTCCTGTGTATCTTTGGAATATAATGAAACTATTAATATCAGTCCCTCATTTTGGTGTGCACTTCTATTGTTTTCTTTACAAGCAAGGATATTCCACTGCTTCCATTCCTTACCTTGTACAAACACCTCATACTGTATCTTGCCTACAGAATAGAGCTCAGGAGAACATTCATAATGGCAGAGTTTGAAATTCAATTTCCAAGGGTTTTGGCCTTACAGTAATACTACACTTTAGGGAAAGTGATTCTGGACAATTTTTAAGCAGGTATTTTTATCTGCTAGTAACAAACTGAATGGGTTTTTTATACTGCCCAACCAAAGAACATTACTGTTACCAATGTAAGCGGGGTAAATATACACTTCATTCAGCAATTCCAAAACTCTTCAAACAGAACTACTGATACATTTTGTAATTACATGTTTTAATGACGTGGGAAAACTAATTTGTTACACTGGCAATAGGTATGATTACAATCTGACTACAAAACAAACTGTTTCAGTGAATTATCATTATGAAAAAAACTAACATTTATTCATCTTGGAAGAACTTAAAGGAGAAGTCTAATGGGAAGCTTATGTGACAGGAAATGGCAGCAATCTGATAAAGCCTGAATTAAGGAACAGGAAATAAGGCCAGATGTTTTACTTTAACATAATTTAAAAAAAAAAAAAATACACTCATGCACAATATTTTATCACTTCTTTTATATATTATACATTTACGTTTTATTCAATATACACCTGAAGTGTGGTATAGACTGGTTCAGTAACAGTATTTTTCAGACCTTTAAGTCTTAGGAAGACTATGTAAGTCTGTGAGTAATAGTCTCAAATTCTTGGGTTTTCTATATTCTACCCTAGCATTAATCAAACCCGATGAAGGACATATCATGAACCACTACAAAACATTCAAGCAGCTTCAAAATTTCAAGACTTGGATTTAAAAGCATATTGCATAAGAGAGAACTTACCTCACAGTACACTAGTAAAATGGAAGCAAAGAAAAATGTCAACATTTCTTACTACCATGTTAATTCCGTCTTAATCAACTACTTACTAGTTTCATTTTTTAGAGCAGTTTCTTCTTTTTCAATTGTTACCAATAAATTTTCGGTGAGGTCTGCTCTTTTGCCTACAATTGCAAAGCCATTCCAGACATACATCATTTCCTGACAAAAAATAAACAAGAAAATCTCATGGAATTGCACAGATATTTAACTAAAGAGAATCCCTTGGAAGGATGTTATGGAACATTTTGAGAACATGAAAATACTGCCTACAAAAACTTGTTTTAAACAATAAATATGAAAGGTTTCACAGTTTGTCACTGTTAAGAGGCCCAAGAATAAAAGTAACTGTGTTACTTCAAATAAGCACTCAAGAATGTGTAATAGACGTTTTACCAGCTACATACCAATTTTCAAAGGCAATCATAGGCTCTTACCTTCCACGTAGAGCAACAGTAGATAAAGTAGATAAAACTTCCTCTTTGGTTCTAATACATACATATATAATGATATATACATCCAACAACTGCTTCTAATATATTCCCCCAAATCATATTTAGAATTAACCATCAAGACAAGTCCTATCAAAAAGCTTCCCAGACGCTCCAGTCCAATAGTAAGCAATATGGTTGTTTAGATGCATTAATTAATGTGTGATGTGATAAAACTTAAAGAGAATGAGAGAACAGATATGCAGACTTAATTCTAGCCAACAATAATCTTTGCTATGTTCCCAGTTCTTTCCATCACACTATATAGTACACAGTATAATTGTGCGTCATTTATGAAACAATGTCATTTTGAAGCAGATACAACACACTACCGAAATATTTCTGCTTATTTTTCTGTTGTAACTATGTGGTTTTCCAGATGGAGAAAAAATTGGTTCTAACAAAGTCTAAAAGAAAGTGTTATTATCAACTACATTGCGCTAGCTTTATTTCAATTCTTTGCTCCTGTCTAATATACATTTATGAAACTAATGCCAGGCACAATGTTTACTTTTGCTTAAAACATGGTTGAAAAAATACTACATTAAAAAATATTATATTTGACAGCAAGACCAAGAAAAAAACCACTCCTATCTGAACAATACCTACATTGGACAACGTTATTACTTAGGTCTTTTCACATAACTGAGTACACACAGAATCAAACACACAAGCTATTACATTTTAAACTGCTGGATGAATTTGCTTTGGCCATTTCTTTCTGGATCAATGAGCTTTAATGCAAAAAAATCCTTTTCAAATTTTGTTTTCCACTTCCAGGAAAATTTTTATGTGAAAAATGTTAGCATACAAAGGACTGCTCCTGGGCACACACAGATTGGCAGCACATTATTAATACTTTCTTTAGTTCAAAGCATGTGAAATTAGAACAGCATTACTGAAGCGTTATTAACTTATGTACATTCCGCTCAAGTACAATATTAAAAAGAAATGCATTTTTAATTTCACCAGAAAAACAGATGATACAGGAAAAAAAATGAAGTTATCCTGAATTTCCAAACAAGACTGGGGGACACAGACTGGAATTCCATCAAACTGAAGAATATAACACATACAGTAGAAACAAGTGTAGAAGAAAAGTGACTTGCAGCTCAATGCAGCAACAAGTCATGTTGCATATAGAATGGCCTGGGTTGAATAGAACCTTAAAGATCATTTGGTTTAAATCCCCCTACTGTGAGCAGAGTTCCCAACCACTAGACCAGGCTGCTCAGAGCCACATCCAGCCCTGCCCAGTGGAAAATCTGACTTGGTTTTGGAGTATTCTTAGTACATTTTACAATAATTCCAAGACCACTCCATTTGCACGAATGCCAATAATTACTTGGGGAAAAAAAAAAATTAAATACAACTATCAGATATGCAATACCTGACAAAATTAATGTAAGAAATTATGAACGAAATTATGATCCTTTTTTTTTTCCTCCCCATTTTTCTTGATTTCTTCATTTAAAAAGGACAAAAAGAAAACAAGTATAAATACCAAGGCAGGTAATATCAGCTTCACAGGTTGAGAACTTGCATAGCGCCGAGCTTTCCTTACTGCAAACTTCTCAGTTGGAATAGATTTTCCTGCAATTCTCTGTTTTAGACCATCCACTTGTCTAGAAGGAGGCAAAACAGAAAAGACAAGTCAGTTTTAGTAGCTTTTATTTCCTTTAGTTTCATGTAGTAAGATAACATCTTAAGATTGTTTCCCACCACATAGTATGCTGATACAAGATGTATGTTGTTAATAAAAGCATTTTAAACAGCATGATGCTAAAAAGTAATGAGAAAAGTCAAAAAGTTAATGGTAAAACATAGGGAGTAAGTAACACAAAACAAAGATATTCAAGTTGAAGTTAGTTGGAGAGTGTGGAATTGGGACAGAATAAGACAACTGCACATCTTATTATTTCATAAATGTTTACCTGAACAAAGATACAATGTCCTCACCGGTACTTTTCAATTCATCCTCTGGAAGCATACATAAAATTGCTGCTTTCTGGAATACATATATTGCCTATTTCATAAACAAAAATCAACATGTTACCACACTGATATGCTGTGTTCAATGAATACAATCAGAAGTGAAATCTTTCACCTTACTTGCAGTGAAGTGTTTCCAGTAATTCTCAGCTGGGTAGAACAATTTATGTTTACCCATGAATTTATTTTGTAGTTTAATTTTATTTTCAACATATTTATTAATATTCTTTATAAGCCAATATTAAAAATCCTTCCTGCAAAAGTGAGACAATTCACAATGCAAATAACTGATGAAGAATTTAATGACAGACATAATTATTCTAAATGAGTATTATCTTATCTGAGCACTAGCTCAAGGGAAGTTTGAACTTTGCAGAGAAAAAAAAGGAAACATCCGTAATTCTATTTAAGACATTTGCACTTCACACTGAATATGCCATTACTGTTTTCCTCTTTTGTCATAAACAGGATGTATCCTCTTTTCCACCTGCTATAAAAGAATAACCTAAAAAAGAACAAACAAAAGATGTATCCAAAATTATTTGTACATTGTCCTTGGTTCCTATTCTGAGAGTAGTTTTTACAAGGATAAGGTTGTTTTACTGAAAAGACTCCATCTCCAGAAGACCTTTTATTTCATGTCACAAAGCATCTACTGACTAGCCGTGCCTTTATCTTTTTATAACTAACGAAAACACAGTTTCTTCAGCCAAGTTTTATTAGCAAATACTGGAATTCAATTAGAATTGCAGATCAACAGTTCTCCTTTTTTACTACTTTCTCTCAACTGTGATGAGCACTTCTGTTTTTACTGAGATTGACGCATTGTTAATAATGGTACTAGTGCTTCAGAAAGTGAAAGAAGACTCTGCGCTTAACCACACAGTTAAACCTACAGCTTGGTTACACTGCCCCTTCACTCACAGATTTAAGAAGAAAGGAAAAACTAAACTTCGTTTGCACAGCAAAATGCAAATGTAACTATGAGTGGCTAGTGGAATATCATATTAATGTCCACCTGATCATTTACCTTAGACCACCTGCTCTCTTTGCTCAGCAGGTCTGCATACCGATATGCCTGAAGCCAGTTCTGCTGGAAGGTGTAGCACCACATCAGTTCCCAGTAACAGAGATGATGAATCTGTTTCCACTCTTGCTGGGCTGCTATGCAGTCTTGGAATGTTAACTGCGCCTAGGATTTAGGTAAGTAGGAATAATGAAAACTTGTTCAGCTACAGTTCCATGATAGAGACGTGTCTAATTACAGAGAAAATTCTTTTGCAGCACCCAAAGAGCAATCAACTAGAAAAATTACATAATCTTCCCCCTCAGTTTATCTTAGAGTAAGAGTTGGAATCAAACACTAGACATGAACAGGGAAAACAACATAATTATCATTTCCAGTATAGTTACTAAGATGAATCATATGTATTTTTTCTGCCGCAAAGCACAGCTGGACACTTAACAAGCAAAAACCTTAAAAAGCAAAAAATGATTTACCTTTTCAAAATTTCCTTTCAGTATATCTATTCTGGCAGCATAAAATAGTATAATGGAACCCTTGAAAGGAGAGGTGAAAAATACTTCATTACTACTTTAAGCTTAGGGAAATATATTACTGCTACAAAATTTGTTGAGAATACACACATTTGGAAATTTTTGGAGGTAGGGTTCAAGGAGCCTGTCTGCTTCCTGAAGGTTGGTGTCCCCTGTTCCTAGAAAATGTAACAAATCAACTTCAGTTTACTTATAAAAAATATGAAAAAGGAGTTTAACAGATGAAAAATTGGATTTCCAAAACATATTATGACATGTATGGATTAATAAATTAACACTTCTATTCAAAAGCAGAAATATTATTTGATCATATTACGTTTCTATAAAAATCAATTCTTGTCCGATAAAAACTAATGGTCTTTAATATAGAAAATGTCTGTAGGCAGAGGATAAAATATATTATCCTTAAAACTATTTTCAAGTCCCTTTGATTGCTTTGACATGTAAAGAAAACAATCACTAGCTGTCTTCTTTCCTAGTTTTAAACTCAGGAACAAAGGACAGGTGACACTGAAAGAAATAAAGTTCATCTTAATTTCCTGATTAGCCTCAAGGACAAGGACTGAAAGTAAAGAACATAAACATGTCTGTCAAAGATGCATATACAATTAAAGATAACTTTAGGTCCACGCGGCAAAAGAAAAATTCTCTGTATGTCTGAACCTCCAAGAAAATTATTTAGGAGTACAGGCCTCATTCCTGAGACAGCTTTCTCTATACCTGATGTTAAAAGGTATAAACTTGTCAGAAGTTAAAGGTGTTTCACAAAATTTTGCTGTTACAATCGAAGGATGGTCCCTCATATAGAACATGATGTCAGTATAATAATGGCATCTGCCCAACTACTTCTTGGAGCATAGCTTTGTCAGATACACCAGTTTCAGAATGTAATGAACTACACAGAAATCTCATACAAAAGTAACAGCCTCAGATTCTAAATGCAGTTCAAAAAGCAGAATATCTGTCATAATGCGTAGTACGACTGAAGAGCTACACCAGTAGGTCTCACCAAGGATTAAGGAGACGTAAGTATGATAAACCAACAGGGTGAAAGTACACAGAATGGCTCTCAAACTGCTGCCAGATGCTCCTTCCCATAGTTGATAGAGGCCCAGCTCCTAAGAAACATCACAGACACACGCAGAACTAACTATCAGTATACACAGCTCCTTTCAATCATTTATAGCTTACCCCAAACCCACTTTAAATATAAATATTTCATAATTTAGCACTTCATTATCTCAGATTCAATATAACATTCTACGGAAATACTTTCGAAGCTGCTAATTGCAGCTGGCCAAAAGCAGACTAAGTTAATGCTGAATAGAATTACTGATGCATTTAAACGCTTTGGTGAAGAATGAACGCCACAGACCACACAGCTACACAGATCTAAATCCCTTCCTCACTATTTTATCGATATAAGCCTTTTAGAATAATGTTTTTAATTCTGTGTTTTGTAGAAAATTCTCTCAACTTCTTTAGTGCTACTTTTAGACAAAAGGCTTCCTTCACAGAAATCACTGGTTATTCTCAATTCTCTCCTGTCAAGTCAGCCACTGATCAGAGTTTCTGATTAAAACAGCTCTGCTAAGACACCAACTTCCAGACAGTTTCCAGAAGCTACTATTTAATTTGTGAGTAATGAAAAAAAGTAGGGAGGTTTACTTGGCTCTTACATGTGAAACTTCCTTCTATCCATTTCAGCTTATGCCCATTACAACACAGCTTGATAGTTCTGGGGATTGTTAAGATGAGCTCAAGCCTCCCCTGCTTAAGGGCAATGACTCTTCAGAAGCTGATTTAAACAGTTTTGGAAAAGAAAAAAAAAAAAAAAAGTTTTATTGCATAGCAATTGTTCAGCTTTCCTTTCAACTTTTACCACTCAGGGCACTAATGTGCATAGTGGAAAAGCTTCAACATGAGCTAGAATTTGCACAGGAAGAAACAGAATGGATGGCTCTCTGCTGAAGCCTAATTTTATATAAAATAAAATATACTTGTGGACAACTAAGAGGAATAAGAACATACGGTGACTCTCTGGCCCATGAATAATGTGAAATATAATTCTGTATAATTCTGTGGGGTTTTTTAATTGTTTCTGTTTGTTTGTTTGTCTCATTTCTTGTAGGTGGCAAAGGTGGTATTAAAGTGCTGCAAAATATAATACTGAACAATAACAGGTTAAAATTACAAACAGGTACCTAAGCCATGAGGAACAGACATACTGGGACTTCACAGCAAGGCGCTCAGAACTTCCAGAACACCCAGAGGTGAAAGAAGGTGATGAAAAAAATGTAGAACTATGACTCACTGATATGACAAACATTAATTTCTGACTGTATGAGGAAAAGGAAATGAAATTGTAACTTGAAAACCATCTCTAAAGCAAGCCCATCATTTTCTTTGGTTGTTCAAGATTCAAAGATTCAGATAGCACCATATCTGCTTTCATGCCTGCATAATCTATCCTACTTACCTTTTTAAGAATACTGAAGTACTAACCAACAATGTATATCATTATACATCTAGTGTGAAATGCGTGGCATTAAATACACCAAGTCTTACCTGGGAAAAGTCTAATTAGAAAAAGCAAATACAAATCCCATACCCTATTGCCAGAAAATCCAATAAATTCTAAAAATCGGAGGATCCTTGCTGGTAAAAGCGACAGCATCTGCAATACATTTCAAACAAAAATAAGACACATAAAAACTTCACATGAACTGTGAAACTACTACAAACTACAACTAAAATGCTAACTACTATATTAAATGCCATTACATATCACTGAAAAAGTAAAATACACACGAACTTGAAAACAGACATGCATGATGATAACAACATGCAATCAGTTTGCAGCTTAAAGAAAACTCAAGCACTTGATAATCATCCAGCATGGAACCAGCAAGACAGAGTCCATCTGTTCTTTTTCAAATAATGACTTTCTTGTCTTCAGCTGATCAGAACTGCTTGAAAATTTGAGCCATGTGGAATGAGATGCAAGTATTATCTATTTTGACAGTATTATCAACAACTGTCATCTTCCTTTAATCCCAGTAAAATGACACAATGGTATCCAAAAATTCTGCTTTTTCCTACTTTGGAAGTACAGAATCAGAAGACTAGCACGCCTACCTTTTCTAGAAGTATTAGCTAATTTTACCACCCTTTAGCACTGTATTACATGCACTTCCTAATTCTCCCATAACCGCAATCTCCACATTCTACACAAGAGAAAACTTTTAAAGATCAAAACAACCTTTTCAAAAAATATTACAGGACATAATAAAGGTCTGTATTTGTAAGCTCCATTCACTCTACTATATTCTGCCCAGAACAGACTTAGTCTGTTAAGCTTCTTGCTGAGAAGACTTCATGAAGTATAGGAGAGGTCAAAGTACTTGTGAAAGAGACATCTACCAGCTGCTTGGGTTTTAAAGACTGACAGGTGCAGAGAGACCTGAGTTCTTCTGACCATACTCAGAACTGGCCAGCTCCAGTCTGGAATGATACAGAAATTAAAATACCAGCAGAAATCAACTCTCACTGTTGTTGTGATAGTTGTGAAAAGGCAATGTAGTAATTGCAAATAAAAACATCAGTGGATTAACCCAGTCGTCTCTTGTACAAATCCAGTAAGCTACAGATCGTTCTTCTGAACTTGTGAATGGTCTACAGTAATTCACAGTGACAATTTACAGTATGTCAAAAGAACAAAGCAAAAGAATGGCATTAATGGGAGAGACAGAATAAAAGCACTCATTCCAGGTACCTTAAAACCACCCGTAGCAGCATCTTTAAAAGTCATGCTAGTCATACATAGTTAACTAGAGCTGCTTTCCATCTTAAGAATTACATACGTAAGTAAGTAAGATAGATTAAACAAAATTTAAAATAAATTAGTAGAAAAATCCTAGAAGACATAATGCAAACAGCCAGTGAACTTTTCATGTTGTATAAAAATGTATACGAGCATGTTTTACTAACATTTTAAAAACAGGATTACAGTATTGTATATGTAAAGAATCCTACCGAATTAGTGAAATGAATTTATGTAGCCTGAAAAAGTCATACCAAATTGAATGCTCCAATTCCAAGTTTTACTCCTCCTTCAAACTGGTGGTAAGTTTCATTTTTGCTTTTGTTCCCCTGAGTCATCTGTAGAACCTGATGACATTCTCTTTTGATGCACAAAAAAAGAGAGATGAGAAACATGACTTAAAAGTGTATTAAGTTTAATCATTCTCGTTGCTGTAAAACAATCTTTTTCCCCCCCCTCCAATTTGGAGGCATTAATTTGCCTGCTTATACCAACACTGAATCTGAGTATTTTCCAACGGCTTACTTGTATATTTGGTAACTTGTCCTAATTTTGAGGCCACCTTTGATAAAGTTGATCATATTTTCATCCTGGAATACAAAATATTATTTGTACAAAAACACATATTTAGCTATTACAAATAACATACACAAACTTCCAGCAACATTTTACTTTATTTAGCACTTTACAGTCACTGGAAACATTAAAAACGTTTTTCAGTTAATAGAATCATCTTTAAGACTAAAGTTAGCACATGCATTAAGTTTTCATGGAAACATTTGTCTGTTGCATGTGATGAGTTTCAAAACTCAAGAGAAAGCAAAGCAGGCAGCTGTTTTTAAATGAATTTCTAACACGCATAAACAAAAAGAAAGCTCTCCACCAGGTGGTGCTGTAGGAATCTTTTAAAAAATTTTGGAATGCTGATTCTCACACACACAACCCCGCAGAAGATAAACCAAGAAGTCCCTAAGCAGATGAATTATGCCTGCTAATCAACAGTTATTACATATACTACCTAGCATACATCTTCATTATCTCTAGAAAATCAAAGCCACAATCCACTAGCTATCAAAAATAATTTCCTGAATAGCAAGATGGCCAACGATTCAGCAGGACAGCTTTTTATTTTTTCTCTTAGAATTAACATAGAAGGGAAATGTGTGCAAGCATTTCAGAAATCCTGATTAAATACTCCAGGACAGCTTGTCGACATATGATGCCGACAAGAAATAAACAAGTAAACACTCATAAAAAGACCATCAAAATCAGGAACTAAAGGAAGTGCTGTATTCCACGGAAGGACGACTATTCTGAAAATCAGCTGTTCTGCTTGTAAGACTGAATGCTTAAATGTGGATATTTTAGTACAAGTGTTCTTGCTACCTCTTTCTAACTGGCTACATCCTCAATGCCACCACCATCCTCAGATGAAAAACATGGAGTACTGCAGCAATCAGTAGATCAGTGTATTACAGCAAAAAACAAAGCAAGTGAAACAAGGGACAGCAAAGTGCTGCTTTACAGAAGGGGTATGCTTCCCCTAAGGGTATTTCACTTCATTCAGCCCCAAAGCTGATCTCTTTCAACAGGCACTTAACAATTCTCTTCAAGCTTAAAAGCAAAATCAGAAAACAAACAAATGAAAGAAAAAAAAAAGAGGTTTGCTTCTGTTTCACTAGGAAAGGATAAAGGCAGTTATAGGAAAGACTGCCAATCCTCTTCTAATATTTCCTGACACTTCCGACCTAAGTATTGTATTAAGTGATTTATAAAGCTGAGCTAAGTTAACCATTTGGGTCAAATTGATCCTATACATTTGTGTCTCACTTCTACCTCCTATTTTATATCTAAAGGGATTATCACCCTTCCTGGGAAACTGGCACTCTCAAATACCTCTCTGAATTGCCTCTACATCAATGCATGTAGCATGGGAAGAATTAGAGATCTGTGATTACAGAGACATGGTGGGATAGCTTGTATGACTGAAATATTGTCATGAATGGCTGCATGTTTTTCTAGGAAAGACAGGCCGGGAAAATTAGTTGGTGTAGCTCATTTGTACATGGGAGAACACCTGGAATATATGGAGCCCTGCCTACGGGTGGATGATGAGCAGGTAAGGATTAAAGGAAAGACTAACAAGGGTGACTCTGTTCTAGGTGTTTACTACAGGGCACATGATAAGCAAGAGGAAGCAAACGAAGCCTTTTAGAATCAGCTGGAAGTATCCTCGCAGTCACAGGCCCTGGCTCTCATGGGGGACTTCAACTATCCTGACATCCGCTGCAGAAACAACACAGCAGGGCACAAACAATCCGTCAGGCTCCTGGAAAGCATAGGTGATATATTTCTGTCACAAGAGGTGGAGAAACTAACAAGGAGAGGCATGCTGCTGGACCTTGTTCTTACAAATAAACAAGGACTGGTTAGATATGTGAAAAGTTCAGAGCAGCCATTGCTACAGTGACTATGAGATCATGAGTTCACGATCCTGCAAGGAGGAAACTAAGCAATAAGTAAGACTGCAACACTGGGCTTCAGGAGAGCTAACTGGCTTTTTCAGGGACCTTTTTGGAAGAATCCCTTGGAAATATGTCCTAGAAGGAAAAGGAAGCTGGTTAATATTCAAGGATCATTACTTCCAAGCACAAAAACAACGTACCCTGTGGTATGTGAGCTTCAGCAAGGCTTTTGAAAGTGTCACTCACCTTATAGCTAAGCTCAGGAAGTGCACACTGGACATGTGAATGGTGAGGTGGACTGAGAACAGGCTGAAAGGCAGGTCACAAAGGACTGTGATCAGTGGCTCAGAGTCTAGCCTGAGGCCTGCAGATAGAGGTGTCCCCCACAGGTATGGGGTCCTGAATTCTTCAGCTTACTCACCAGAGACTTGGATGAAGGATGTGAGAAGCTGGAGTGCCTTCTCAGCAAGACTGCTGATGATACAAGATTGGGTAGTGGCTCATACCCCAGAGAGATTTGCCGCCATTCAGAAGGATCTTGACAGGCTGAGATGACAGAGAGGAACTTCCTGAAATTTAACAAAGTTAAGTGCAGGGTCTTGCACCTAGGAAGAAATAACCCCATGCACCAGTACAGGCTGTGGGCTGACCTGCTAGAAAGCAGATCTGCAGAGAAGGATCTGAGGATCCTGGTGGACAAGTTAACCATGAGCTAGCTACAAATGTGCCTTTGTGGTCAAGACAGCCAATGGCATTCTGGGTTGTGTTAGGAAGAACACTGTC
Source organism: Alectoris magna (assembly GCA_030625065.1). Taxonomy (NCBI): domain Eukaryota; kingdom Metazoa; phylum Chordata; class Aves; order Galliformes; family Phasianidae; genus Alectoris; species Alectoris magna. The sequence continues at coordinate 40,000,316 of CM060564.1, forward strand.
AGCAGACTAAAAGTGGTAATCTGTCCCTCTATTCAGTCTTGGTGAGGACACAACTGTAGTATTGCAACCAGTGCTGGGCTCCCCAGTCTCTCCCACAAGAAAGACAGGGAGCTCTTTGAGTGAGTCCAGAGAAGGGCTATGAAACTGATTAAGGGACCAGAGCTTGTTTCTTATAAGGGAACATTGAGAGAGCTGGGCCTGTTTACTGGTGAGCCTGGAGAAGAGAAGGCTCCGGAGGGATCTGATTAATGCATATGAATACCTAACAGTAGGGATGAAGATGAGGAGACAAGCTCTTCTCAGAGGAGGAGAAAACATGGATGAAGATGAGAGGCAACAGGCACAAACTGAAACACAGGAAGTTCCAACTGAATGTCATGAAAAAATTCTTTATTTGTGGGGATGACTAAGCAATGGAACAGGTTGTCCAGAGAGGCTGTGGAATCTCCTTCCCTAAAGATATTCGAAAGCCACTGGGACACAATCGTTGGTAGTATGTTGCTCTAGGGAACCCTGCCTGAGCAGGGATGTTGGACCAGATGGTCTCCGGGGGTCCCATTCCCCCTCAACCATTCTGTGATTCTGTGATCTAAAATACATTCATTAAACACTTGTTAAACATCCATATAAGCAACCAGAGTACAAGGAGACAAAAAATTCATATTTAAGAACACCAACATTAAGTCTCTAAAATAGAAGCTAAACAAGAAGCTTAAAACAGCAGTGACAGTAGACCCTCCTGTGAAAAGAATAATTAACTCAACAATGCTAAGGCAGGTCCAATTTATTACTTATTCATTACTATACTGTCCCTGACACCATTTCAAAAGGCCATGGAGAGTCACACCGAATTAAAGACAGTGGCACACCAGTTTAAGTATTTTTAGGTGGGAAACACTCCACCCTTTTTGCACACACACACACACACACACAAAGAAATAAAGAAGAAAAAAAAAAGGACTTGCTCTTCAAACAAGACATTTCCTCACACTTGAACATCTCTTTAAACAAGTCCTGGACAGTTTTAGATGTGATGCCAGTAATTTAAATCTACCATCTGTATGACACCTTCAGCCATTTATTCCTGGGTATCAATAGCATCTTCCGTTATGCACAGAAACAAAACAAAACAAAAAAACAAAACAAAACAAAACAAAAAAAAAACCACCATAAAGTGACAGTATTGCTTGATAGCGTAGCATTTGCTGAACTTTCAATTACTGTCATAAAGTAACATCAGTTCACATGGAGGAAGTTTGTTTTTTTTTTAAATAACTTATCTATTCTGAAGATGATGTTCTACAAGCACTAACATCTTCACATTTTCCATTAAACTGTTACACAGAGACAGAATGAGAATGATTTTACCTGTACAAAGGTGAGAGCTGCTTTCTGCAGTAAGCATTCCGCATAGCAGATTTCAGCATGCATTTCCTCTATGTAAGAAAGAAAAGTTATCTACTGTCAGCAAAGCTGTCATCAATATTCTCCTGCTGAGGTCAATGGAACAAATAAAATGCTGCCAAGAAAAAAGGTTGGATTCTGCCACTGCTGTTTTGATAGCTGCTGAACAGCAGCTGCAACATGCAGATCCCATTGGAACTAGTAATCAAGAAGCTAGCTAAAAACAGTATTCTGTTTTACCTCTCCTCAGACAAAAACCTTGATCCTGCCAGGGCTGTCTTCTGCCTACAGCAAAAGCTTCCTACTACTCTGGTAGACGATCACCTGTACTTTCCATTGATATTATCTTTAAATACAAGCCTAGTGCAGCTAGTTCAAATTCCCCTTTTAAATCTGAGAAAACTTTCTGCAGATGAACATTAACACAGTGGCTCAGCTGTTTCCTAAGTCCAGTAAGACATTATGAACAAGTTTTCAATAAGTCATGCTAAGCAATCTGAAAGCCCCAGGCAGACTTTGTCCTCATGCATCACTAAAGTACATTTGACTTAACACACATGACACGAGTTACCCTGCTGCAAGAGTAACTGCATGCTGCAAGACCAGACACATGCATAAGGCTGCTGTATGTACAGTGCACACATGGTGAATTTGATGTGTTCGGTATAAGGAGGGTTCTTTTGTGTCAGGTTAAAAAAAAATGCATACTTGATTCTGCCTGAATCAGAAATAGTAGATCAGCATTTTCAGAGCCATGAACAATGTACTGATACCATTTCCCAAAACACCTTAAGGCAAAACAGACAAGCACAAAACTTGTTAATATATTCAGATTCAAATACAACTAACGATAAGGATTTATTCCACAGCATCAGTGATTCTTAAGCTTTTGGCAGCTATCTTAAGTTGAGGGGAAAAAAAAAGGAACTGTAACTGGTTATCAAACAAACTCCTCTCTTACTTGATGCATGTTCAAAGCCTAACAAATGAGTTGGAATACACAATTTTGAGAAACTATGCATTAAAAAGGACAAATAGGTAATTGATCTGCACTAAATAATATTGCTTCCAAAGGACTCTGCAATACTGAAGATGGTACATGCAGGAATTTTTTTTTTTTTACTGTAAGATACTACTCAAAATACAGAATATAGCATATTAGTGCACACTGATAGAGTGTTCTCAAGCTCTTTAAAATTTTGCTAATTTAATTGTATCATAAACCACTTACCTTCACTCAGTTGATCCACTGACTGTTTAGAAACTAGATTGGACAAGGACTCTACCACTGTGCTTCTTTTCCTGAACCTGAATCAGTCATACACAGAAGAAAAGAAACCCAAACAGTGTAAGTGACATTCTGAAAATAACTTGAACTTAATTATTGGTAATTCTTAATCAATTCCAACCACAAATTGTAGACATTCTTAGGAAAGTCATAATTTAACAATAGCTACATTATTCTGAGTGATTTAATCATGGCCATTGATAGGCCCTGAGGCCTATTCTACCTTAATTTATCTTCCAAGTACACATTTAATCTATGTTAAGTATACAACAGCATTCCCAGCTTTCATCTATAAAGTTCCTGCCTAATTCAGTACACATGCAGAAACACTGCCAGGGAATTAATCAGAACCACGTGCTAAAAAGTTTCTCACTGGACCTCAAGCTTTTAAAAAGAGACTTCTGAGAAAAAAAGTCACACTTGCAGCAAAGTAATGTAATTGACAGAACTGCAGCAGAAGTCTTTTTGATTCTGGGTAAGCCACTTCAATTCAACTTCAGATTTTAATGATTGTCTTTCTTCTGTTTGTTCTCAAATGTGCACTTGGAGCTACAATGAAAATCAAGAGAAGTTATATTTTCAACATTAATACCGAAGTATTTTATGACCTTTTATGCCAGACATGGAATTTCACACTGGACCCCCCAGAGCAGAAGAGCAGATGTTTTCGTCTTAACAGATCTCAGTTATCCACATTATAAAATACTGATTTATCGTAGTATCATGTTCCCAAAATGAATTCATTGACATTTACAAACAGCCTTATAAAGAAGCTCAAAAGACAATTCAGAAAAGGAATGCATTTTCCAAGCCAGGAAGTCAATCATTAAAAATACTGAGAGCTCACTTAGAATCATACCATCATCACAGTTGGAAAAGACCTGTAACGTCCACTCCAATCATCAACCCAACAACACCATGCTCATTAAACCACGTCACTCAGCGCCACATCTACAGGTTCCTTGAAAACCACCAGGGACAGTGTCTCCACCACTTCCCTGGGTAGTCTGTTCCAATGCCTCACCACTCTTTCATAGAAGAAATCCTTCCTAATATCCATCCCAAATCTCCCTTGGTGCAACTTAAGGCCATTACCTCTCATCTTATCACTAGACACGTGGGAGAAAAGGCCAACTCCCACCTTGCTACAATTTTCTTTCAGGTAGCTGATTCTGTTTGAAGCCTGGTCCTATTAGACTATTTGGTCTATTTTTGAAAACAACTCTTAAAAAGAACATTTTTCATGATGAAAGGCAAAATTTAAAATAGGGAGCTTCAAGCTGTTGATCCCCATGGAGAATAAAAATCTCAGGCTGAAATAGTTCAGAATGTCAGCTTACATTGTATGTCTACAGTACAATCAGCTCTTTAACTAACCTCAGAGGTTATGAATACCCAAATCTGACAATATTAGTAAGCATAACCTTACTCAAAGTAATTGGATAGCGTGACTTACTCCACCTTTCCAAATTTAGATCTCTATCATACCAACAGCATCCTGCCGTGGAATCACTAAGACAACTGGGGTATCTTACAAAGAACACTCACTGGATTAAGTACTTCATAAATACAAATTGCTTGGACTTACCTTTGGCAGGTTTGCAAAGCTTCTTTCATTGTAGAAATTCCCATTTGTATATCCTGTTGTTCGAAGGTCATAGCAGCTTGCATAACTAAAATAGTGCTGTACCCAAGGGCATGGTACATACTATCTTTAGACCTAGGGCAAACAAATGTTTTGTGCACTTTAACAAAAATTTAATTTAAAAAACAAAACTAAATGCCTACATTAGTTTGTGTAAAAACAGAAGAAAGCAAGAAAACAGAAGACTTAAGAATATAATGTAGACTAGGCAATCTTCTCCTGGGTGTTACTTGTCTACCCTCAAAGGCTACTGCTGCAGTAAGCCCCACAAAATGTTCAAAAGAGTTTAGAAAAACATTTGCACGTAATTATATTGCCATTTATAGTTCATTGGCATATCTGCTTAATTTAGCTAATTAAGCCATGACATATTCCTTTGTTCCTGCTTTCACTTAACAAAGGAGATAAGGACATCTTAGAAAATAGTAAACTCATCCCAAGATAGAAAAATCTGCATCTGTGTCACAGAAAGGGCAGTACACATATAATCAGACCTGCATAAAAGGCTACACTGAGCCAGCCTGACTTCCACAATATCAGAAAAATATTATCACACAATTAAAAAAGTTGTTGGAAAGAGGTTATTGGAGTGAAACTTCAGGAAAATGAAGACTGCACACATTTCTTGCCATTCTTTCTCTGGTGCTGTACTTCTCATTTAACATACTCTTTCCTAACACCCCAGTTTGAACTTCGTAGGCCTCAACTTAGGGCAACTGCCTCTTGTTTTACCATCTTCTACTATGGATAAGACTGCCTCTGCCACTCCACCTCAACAGCTGCAAACCACTAACAGATTAATCCCCCAAGTCTCCCTTTTGCCAAACTGAGAAAAGCCCACCTCTCAGTCACAGGGGTTATATATACTAGTTTTCTAGCCATGCCACTACCACCCCGGATCCTCCTCAGTTTCTTCAATGTGTTTTTTTAAATCAAGGAGCTAGCATCCTGGGATAGTTTTGGAGACAGAATACTTCAGTAAAAACAAGGAAGATATAACAGCTAGGCTGTTTATTTCTTACAGATATCATCTCCTTCTCTATTTTTTAAGACTCTTTAAGAACTTACATTTAACTTTCATTAAAGGATTATTTTTCAGTAAAACAATTCTTACCTTCTTAAAGGTGGCATTTGATTCTTTGCTAGATTAAGCCCTCTACTGCACATTAGCTGAATATACTATATAATGGGCTCAAGGTCTGCTAACTGCCAGGAACTCAAAGTGCTGAAACCACAGTATCTAGAGTATTATTTTTCTTCATAGCATCCATCAACTAAAACAAACACTTCACTGTACTTAAAAAAACGCCACATCACAGTATAAAATGGTGATATGACTTACAGAGCTGTTTTATTATACAAAGCAAAATCCAATTATATAATGAAATATATATTAAAATAGCTTGGAAATGTGTGTACGTGTATTTATTAACACACGCCACCATGATATGCAGTATTATTTCACAATAATTCAAAAAAAGTAAAACTAGCTTTCTGTACCATACTCTCTCAAAATGCTGCTCTATTACATGCAATTTTGTTTGTGTTTGAAGACACTGTGCAACATGCACAGAACAGAACTCAGATACACTTAGATATTTAAATTACTTTCCCAATATTTCACTTAACAGTGCATTTTCACTTGTCTGTACTGTCTACCCACAATTACTAACCCACCATTGTCACTCAGTATTGTCAAACAGCAGAGCAAGAAACTTGACATCACTCTACCAACACACATTACAGAATCCCCTCACTGAAATACCCTTTGACATAACACACGTAGGACAGGAAAAGGATCATGAATGGGAGTCAGATCCCAGACACTCAGATTACCCACAGTCATGGTTCACCCACACTTACCCAGCTAACCTTTCAAGTTCCTTAGCTACCTGCTCTTGAACTCAATTGTGGTTATGGCCCAGCAGATGATTTAAAATAGCTATTACCAACACCTTCTAGAAATAATGGGCTTGTATTGTTACAGGCTTCAGCTCCAATCCTAAGAGTTCTTCCCCCTCTGTATTTCATTACAGTGAGATGGTAATGAAGTATCCTTTCAAAAACTAGAATAACTTACAGAGCAAGCGAAGGACTGCTATTGTGTATTACCAGGTTTATCAGTATTGCTCTGATGATTACAATACTGAGGAAGTAAGAGCACACACACACTCTTTAGAACATTCTATCTAATTGTATCTGTCAGCTTATGAAGACTTTGTTGTAAAGAGGAAAGGCAACAGGGAAGAAGACAATCAGAAAATGGAAAGGTTTGATTTAAAAGTAAACACAAATGTCACGCAGATGTAATTTAAAAAAACATTAAAAAGAGTATTCTGGAGGCTTTTTTTGGCTTTGCTAATGGTGTCAAAAAACATCCCCACTGCACAAAGTCTCTGATCAAAGACACATTAGGTAAGGTCTTGTTCTGCTTTTTCCTTCTGCAGGTAAAAACACTGTAACAGTTTTTGTGATGGACTCAAGGAGAAGTGAGCAGTTTTAAAACCCCAGAATACTGAGAAATACTTTTGGACAAGATGGAATAAATGAAAGCTACTATCTTCAGAGGCTTTTAATCAATCTTCAGCTTATAGAGAGTATATTTTACACTGTTTATGGAAATTTAAGCAAATATTATGACCTCACCATGGACGAAGTAATTCCAGGGCTTCGGAGAACTTATTATTTAGAAACAAATTCAGTGCCATTGAACATTCTTCCACAGCACTCTTGAGATCCATCTTGGATGCCCTAAAAAAAAAAAAAAAAGCATCTGAGTTTAGTCAAATTATATTTACAATTATATATTCACAATTTATATAAATAGATATGTCTACAATTCATAAATTATTGTTTATATTTACAAACAAAAAAATGTTTTCTTATATAGCTGAGCAAGTGTTAGACAGCAATTGTATTGTATTGCTCATTTCTAAAATCTAACATTTCAAAACCAAGTGAGATTCTTCATCGACGCTGCAGATCATTTTATCCATGCTACAGATGTAAAAGAAAACTTATTAAAGTGATGTTCATGGCTTCACCATCCTTCACCATCACCATGGCAGTCAACATACAATAGAGTCATTTTTTACTAATATTTGTGTAACAAACATAGAAGTTATTGCACCTAACCTCTCAGACCTTAGTATAAATGCAGCATTAGACTCTATTCAGATCTAAGTCTGCAGAGAGATGGCAACACAATAGTTTTTGTCCAAGAAAGCAGTAAACAGACAACGACTCTGCAAATAACTACGCCCCAAAATACTCTGGTCAGAAGCCATGACAAAAGTTTCTGTTCTTCCTAATTCACAAGTTACTTGGAATTGCTTAAGAGCGAGCTATTTAACAAAACTGCTACCTCAGCCAGTTCTGTCTGATAGTTAGGGAGCACTCATAAACTGCCCATGTGTGGAGCTGGTAACACACCAGACATTCCCGGCAGTAACAAATAGCTAGCAGCTAAATAGCCTTTACAGAGCGCATCTGGATCTGGAAAAGATAATCTGTTTACAGCTTTAAAACAACAGGTTTAGGCTCTATAATGGGCTTTATTCAAGAAAGGTTAAGCAGTGGCAAGCAACAGCTCACACCAATGAGATGAATATTCAAGTGCTCACACAAGAAGAGATGAATCCTGAAGGAGGAATTTAAGAAAGACAAACTACAGGGAGTTCAGCTATTCTAAATCTTGAAGTAAAGCACACACAAAAGCATAACAGAACAAAAAAGCTAAACAAAAGGCATATGAAAATATGACTGGACAAGCTTTTAAACAGAAAACCCCTCTTTTTCCCACCTGTTATCTTTAAAAACATTGGTCCAGCTCTTTGTATTCCTTCTGGGGCAGAAAACTGGGATAAGGCTAGATGAACTCTGAAAATATTTCCTCGAGTTTGCCTTTTTGTTTGTTTGTTTTGTTTGAAGAGTGTATATGAAAAAAAAAAAACACCATTTCATAGCGATACAAAATCCGTAAGTCGGCACTTTGAAATCACCAGGTATTTAACACTGAGCCTACCAAAAGGAAAATCTTGCACTTCCTTACAAAAACTTGTGAAGCTGCAAATCGCTCAACAGAGCCCTCCTTTTATAACGTCCTCAGGATACTGTTTAAAAACAAATAAACGAAAGACATATCCTGAGGCTGGAGGCATGGGCTACATTTGACTAAAAAAGAGATGTATTCTACACACTAGGTACTACTTAGGGTCATGCATTCGTTTGGTTACTGAAAGGTGCTCGGCTGATTGCAATACTGATGCAATCCCTAAGGAAATAATAAAGTACATTTTGGTCAACTGACGATAGAAGTACATGATCACACACACAAATGATTTTATATAGCATTTTATCAATGCAGGAAGAATAATCCTTATTCAAATATTTTAACAGCCTTTACTAAACTTTATTTAGGTACAGATGCAAATAAAAAAAAAAAATCACAATAACAAAAATAACAGTAACAAGTTATAAATCAGATACTGTAAAATACAGAACATAAAGAAACAATTCACAATTCAAAGGCTGGCAGCTACTCTCACCCAACCTAGACATTCATCTTTTACTTAGTAGTTCCAATCATAGGTCTTTTCTGTTTACTCACAAAGCTTTACAGTGTGCATTTAACTATAAGTTCACCGATTTTACTAGAAGCTATAGCTTTGAGACTACTTCAATTGCAGTGCTACAACTGTAAAAAAAAAAAAAAAAAAAAAAGTGTTCATATGTGATTTTTTCCTTCATTTTCCAAGTCCTATATCTCACCCAAGTCTGTGTGAACTATCTCCATTAGATAACTGATAATAAAGCCTACTCAATGACAGCAGTGTATTTCAGTGAATCTGTGTATTCGATCTTCATTTCCCTCTCACCACACATACCTTCTCAAATTTCTGAATCTCACATCTCAGTGAAAAATTAAAAGAGGAAGAAAGAAGAGTAGAAGAACAGTTCCAAGATGGCTAGAAAATTAAGATGCTGTTTTCATTATGACTTCAACAGGATCATGGACAATTTTAGTTTTCCCCTTTTAATAAGGTTTGCATAATCTCTTTGATTTTAGACTCTCTCCTCTAAGTCCTTAACTTAGATTAACTGATTAATCCTTCCTACCAGCTCCTCCTTGATGAGGAGAAAAAGGAAAGTGGTTTACCAAGTATACAGATTTTTATTAGAAAGCAACGATTTGCCATCAATTACGTAGATTTTAGGAACTTTCTCTTTCATGTTTCAGTGCACACGCACCTTTCTGTCTTCTGACACTAAGGAGACTTTGCACTTTCCAGATATAACTTGTACTAATTTTGAAAAACTAGAACATCAAAAAATACTGAATGAAAATCTCTTTAGGTTATGATTTTAATACAGAGGACATTTTCTACCATTCTTTTATGGAAAACTGACCCACCGACCAAGAAAGCCATGCGGGAGACACACAGAAGCTCTCTTTTTTATCACATATTCCCAATTTCTGTAACCTTAGTTAAAGAAAAAAAGAAAAAAGGAAAAAAAAGAAAGAGTATCCAAGTCAACCACAAACTTGATTTGTATTTTGCATATTGTAATTTCTAAGTCCAGAAAAACCACCCGCATACCAAGTTTGGATAGCTGCCAAGGATTGAGATTGTAACAATTATTCATACTCCCAAAGAAAAATACTTTAGGAAGTCAGAATGAAGAGAATCACCAAACACAGACAAGGAAGCACCGCACCTCCTTGGCAAAACAAAGGAGTTTGCACTTCGTGTGTAAGTTTGTTCAGCTGGTTAAATGTTTTCCATTAAAGCAATCATCAGTAGTAGGTATGTTTGTGGTCCTATTCTTATTACTCAATATTGACTTGATAAACAAACAAATTTACTAAATATAAGCAAAGCACTGTGAGCATATTTTAGTGCATCTAAATTCTGAATATGTGAACAAAATAGTCCAAATTAAAGGATTTATATCACTAGCAGAGAAACGCACATGTTTTTACATATCTTCTTTAAATGTCTTCAACAATACACTCCAAGTAACAGTGATAAGAAATAAATGAGACTCATTTAGAACAACTGAAAACTTTGCAGAATACTCAATTTTGTTAGCTAATTCCACAAGCAGCACCTGCAAACAGATAGCTATGGAAAATGTTTCTGTTTCTGTTACAAGTGAAAGGGTAAGAGCTAGTCTCAGTAATAAAGCATCACTACCACTGTGTGTTCGAAGGCTTCTGTGTTCACATTTCACTTTGCTAGTATTAGGAAACTAATTTCACAGAGCATGTGCTTGGTTAACAAACTGAATATATAATCTGTCTTTCCAGAGTAAAAATGGTTTGATTTGAAGGAATTCTTCAAGGAAAAACAAACAAACAAAAATTAAAAGGCTTTTTTTAAAAAACACCGTATTTCCACTGATCGCACCATTATTTCTGCTGCACTTTGGACAGTAACCACAAGACACAGGCATAGACTGTGAAACAACTGGCTAGAGAGCAGCTCAGCAGAGAAGGATCTGAGTGCCAGTTATGCTAGGCTGAGCATGGGCCAGCAGTGTGCCCTGGCAGCCAAGAGAGCAAACCTCATTTTGGGGTGCATGCGACACAGCATAGCCAGATCATCAAAAGCAGTGATTATCCTACTACATTTGGTGTTGGCACAACCTCATTTTAGATACGGTGCGCAGTTCTGGGCTCCACCACATAAAAGGATGTTAAGATACTTACAAGTGTCACCAAAGCTCGTACCAGGGCAGGAAGGCATGCCCAGTGAGGGGAGGCTGAGCACACTCAGGTTGATGAGCCTAGAAAAGAGGAAGCTGAGAAGCAACCTCACTATGCGGTAACTTTTCATTAGCCCTGAGGAGGTCAAAAAGTTGAGCTGGATTATCACTGCAGGCTCCTTTCAAATGAACTATTCTATATCTTTACACATCAAAACATTCTTCATGTCCTCTTTACTTATCTTACAATTTAGCAAGCATCCAAAACACTTAAAATGCCATTACCACATCACTACTATTTTATCTCAAATGACCCTGACACTGCATTACTGCAGCAGGAAAGATTTCTGTCCCTGGCATCATTTTTGCTGCATTTTTAATTCAATGACTCAAAACAGCAGTGACTTACAGGACTGCATTGGGCCTTTTTATATCTGCAGCCAGGAACTGTAAAGATATCCAATCTCCAACAGGAATTGTTTTCACATTAACATACATCTGTGTAACCATCACACCTGAGCAAGCACACAGACAGCTCAGCTACTGGTTCTGCAACTTGGAAATCTCTCTTCAGATATTTTTCTTCATAATTTTAAACTCAGCAGTCCTCACCATTGAGAAGAAAAATCTGTTTCACTTTGTCCTGATCATTCATCACTCATATGAGTTAATAGTAATACTCTACTCGTCTTGTTAGAGGAGCGCAAAAATCTAATTTGGGTAGTTTTCTAATGGGCAACGTTATTTGCTATCACTCATTAATCCATCACACAGGCATTAAGTTGTAACACAAGTAGAAATCTCATCAGATAAATGAGACATTTTATTGGGTACTACCTACCTACCACAGATAGAATAGTAAATATCCACAAACAGTTTTACGAGATGAAATGAAGGTTACAGTAACCTTTTGCTTACAAAAGAGTTTGGTCATTTACCTTGCCTTCTTTAGAACGAAGTCTGTTAGGCCTACACTTTATGTTCTGAATAGTTTTGCTATGGACAGTGCAAAAGTTTCCAAGGTCCTTGAGAGTACAATTCAGATTCATGTTCTGTGAACATTAGAAATGGTCATGACAAGCAAAGACAGTAGCTTTCAGCTATGCTGGATTATTTTCTTATTTCAAGGGAGTACTCTTAAAACACTCATAACGGCGAGATTGATTTTTTTGTTTTGATTTTTAAAAATACAAGCAAAGACAGTTTTGTATCAGGTTTATCTCCATGGTAGATCGTGCACACATCCTTTCATGAGAAGCATGAATTTAAAAACTGCAATATCTGTGCAGATTATATATTCAATGGAAGTGTTACTAACTTACGGGAAACATTCACTAAAAATTCATTCTGAAGCTAGACAGGTTTGATGAAATAATTACTTAGAAAGCATAGCGTCCTCACTGTTTCAGAACTTCATCAGTGTATGCTGTAGCCTGTGCGCTCAATATTTATTAAGGAAACAACACTAGTCAATTTTTGGCAAAAATTATCAACAGGCAGAGGTTACTCTGAAAGCTCACTACATTATGATCCATTCAAAAATAGACGGTTTTCTGGAATGAACAAAATCACAGAAACAAGACCACAAAACACACACAGAACACATACCCCAGCCCCGCACTCAAGGATGAGGAAAGAGATGTGTTAAGTACTCCCCAGACCACTTTCAAGAATTTACCAGCAGTTCTGGCTGACCAGCAAGATCCAACCAGACTGCAGGTTGATGACTTTCATGTCTGTTTACAAGAAAGGTCAGTAGGATGATCCGGGGAACTGCAGGCCTGTCAGCCTGACCTCAGTACCAGGGAAAGTCACGCAGCAGATCATCTAGAGTACCATCACAGCACGGGATGTGGTATGGAACAACTAAGTGATCTGACCCAGTCAGCATGGGTTTATGAAATGCCTGGCTAACTTGATGTCCTCCTACGACAGGATGACCTGTTTAATGGACAATGAGAAGGCTCTGTCTGCTTTTTACTTGCACTTTAACAAAGCATTTTATACTCTTTCCCACAGCCTTCTCCTGGAGAAACTAGCTGCTGCTTGCTTGGACAAATGTCCTGATCACTGGTTAAAACTGGCTGGATGGCTGGGTCCAAAGGGTAGTTGTGAACAGACTTAAATCAAGCTGACAGACTGTCACAAGTGACTCCCAGGGCTCAGAATTGGGGTCAGATTTCTTTTTCCAGTATCTTTTTCAACAATATTGATGAAGGGATTGAGTGCCATTTCGGTAAGTTTACAGATAACACCATGTTGTGCAGGAGTGCTGATCCGTCTGTGGATAAGAAAGTACTGCACAGAGAACTGATGTCAATTCATACCATTAAATTAATATTCCATAAAAGAAGCAAACCACACTGCTCTTACCCAAGTAGGAGTTTTACTTGATTTCTGGAGAGAGCAATTAGTCATCCGTCCACAATACAGAACTAGTAACAGCAGAAGATAGAAATGCCACACTTAAGAGAGAATTCAGTTCAGTTGGTTTGCAGTTTCACTCCCAACGCTACTTCATTATGAGCTACTAGCATTTAGCCTGTTATTTCTAAGTCTAAAACTATGAATTACACTGCTGTTGCTGCAATACCAAGACAGTTGCCTCTATTACCATTTACATGATCAAGCAATATCACAGCTAGCATATTTTAAAAGTTAAATTACTTCTTCCCCCTCATCTTACAGTGGAAGCAGAAATGCTGATGCAGAGAGAAAAGAAACACTAGCTAGCTGTTACTATGAATTTGTATAATTAGAAGAAAGCATCAAAATGTCAATTTTCAAAAGAAACAGTTGCAAAAAAAAAAAAAAGAAAAAAAAAGATGAAGCTATCAGAGAGAAAAACATTAAGAAGGGCTGGGGTATCCATGTGGGAAATGAAGCAGTTGCTCCTAGTGAAAAATCAGGAATTATTAAAACATGCATGAAAATAAGAAGGACTTCAGCTTCCCTCTTAACATCAGAATTGCCAAAAAAAGATAAAATTGACAACTTTTCACTGAATTATTGGAATTTCACTGAGATATCATTTTAATTCATCAATAAATATGCCTAGAAACAAAAATGTGTTTGGATTTATTTTGTGGTTTTGGTTTTTTGGGGTTTTTTTGGTGTTTTTTGTTTTGTTGTTTCTCCTCCCCTCTCCTATCCCCTCCCCCGTTTTTAAGAATCAAATCTTGACTTCTATTTTAAAACTCATCATTGCTGCTGCTGAATGTTTGCCCTAACCCTCTCCACTGGAAAAAGGGGTGGCAACGTTAACAAGCACTGTGCTAACTACTACCTCTGTAATTGTCTGAAGGTGATGGTGTAACGCTTCTAATCTCAGTATCTGTGCCTAGGTGTTTTGAGAGTACATAGTAATGTCCCCACAAGCTGCTAACCACAGTAGACTCTTATTCCAGTAAATTACGTGGATCATTACTTTCAGAGCTTCTGCAAAAAAATTTGCTGTGCAGCTTTTCTGTACTCTTTTCAGACTGTTTCATTCAATGTCCCTCTCCTGAAACAACATTTAAAACCCTTGTCAGGTCCAACAAAATTGAACAGAATTCAACTGTGAAAGCAGAAATAGGCAGGAAGAAGAGATCCAGAAGCACATTCTTGCAAGAAAATTGGCAGTCTTATTCACTTGTATTATTTAGACACTGGAAAATTCATACAAGTGAGACCATTTGCTATGTAAAGAAACTACAAAAAGGTTTTCTTAAAGTTCCTATCTCATCAGACATACATGATCTAACAAAGATGACAGATGGTAGCTAGAAAAAGCTTTACTCCTCACGGATCAGAAGTCAGGAAGAAATGTTGGCACTCCAAGAGGGGTGTCTGGCCTCCGTTCCTGATTTAAAATAGTAAGTCTTATGAAGTTCGGAAAGACTAAAATTAGATACACACTACAGTAGACAAGGGCTTTATTTTAGGAAGTACTACTCTGCACATTAGCTGAAGTATTTCTGGTACTGTCTTATGAATGTAGTCTGTTCAAAAATTCAAATACAAAAAACACGTTATTAAAATTAAAAAAAACATCACTTCTTCAAAAGTCTCAGCAGACATCCAATTTTAGATTCCAGAGTACCACCTGTCAGGAGATTATTAGTGTATGTTTGCTTTACATTCTTCAGCCAAGCCTTATTAGTGGTACTGAACTTTGCAATACGAACAGAACTGTGCTGGTTCTAGCTAAAAGGAAATCCAGTACCTACAGTACCACTTGACAAGAACCTAGTAATGAAATGCAATGAAGCGACCAAAAGATTTTGCTTCCAAACATTTGCTCTAATTTATATCCATGACTTCATGGAGTAGTGGAGGCAGATAAAAGAAGTTTCCCAATGGTGTTTCACATCAGAAATGTTGTATTTATTTACTAGTATATTTATTATTAATGCAGTACCTTCATAGCACATGAAAACATCCAATTGCTCTGTTCTCACATATGCTGTACAGATGCAACAAAATGACAAGCACAAAGCAAGAAAACTGAGGTAAAGTTCTTCATCTACCAAAGTCCCAAATGGCACAGAAAATGAAGGGTCAATACCAAACTCTCCTTATTGGGTGACCTCACTGCTAACATCCGAAATCTCTCCGAAACTCAAAAAGAAAAGCTACAGTGGTGACTAAAAAAGTAAAAGAAAAATCACCTTTATCTGCTCTTACCTACTCTTACTCCAACAGCAATCGGCATTGCACATGCACAGTAAACAAAATACACATTTTCCATAATGAATTAGCCATATTGTGAGGAAAAAGACACTGCAAAAACCTGGGCTACCATTTATCTATCTGAACAGGCACATATAACTAATCTAATCACTAGTGTGATTGTGATAAGTCTATTAAAGCAAATGAAGTATGACTTTAATGCAACCTTGCAAAACATACGTAACCCTAAACTCAGCCAGCTAAAAAAAACCTAGATCTTGAGAATTTTAAAGTGATCAGTTTGACCTGGGGGGGGAAGGAGAGGGGGGGGGGAAAAAAAGCAGTGTTGGTCTGCATGTAAAAAAAAGTAAAAATTTGTTTTACACTGTTCTGTTGGACACTAGTAGAAATGCATACCATTATAAAAGGTTGTGATTAAATTTACTAACAAAACATAGTAATTCAACAATATATTTAGGTGTACATTTTAACATGTGAACTTTGCAGATAAACTGAGAATTTACTATGTTTGAATACCCCATATCAGTCTAACACCTTATATGAAATAATCCAGTTGAGGTCAATACAAGATACAGTGAGCAGCAAAATGAACATCTGAATGTGCTACAGAACAGTATGGTCAAAATTAAATATACAGCATGTATGTATAGCTACATAGCTAAAAAAAAAGTAAAAAATCAATTTGTTCAGCATTTCTGATATGGAGTAGGGCATAAGAAAAGAAAACCATTTCAAAAAGGTGCTCTTGAAAAGAGCTAGCATATGTAAGTAATAATAACTGTTTATTGACAGATTTACACAAAACGAATAAAAAAGTCTGCTTATCTCGCTACAAAAAGATAAGAAATAAATCATCCAGCAAGTAGGACATCAGATCAGGCCAGATGTTTATGGGACTCGCACTGCGTCACACAAATACTGGCTCAGATCCAAGCAGACAATTAGGACAGTGTGGTCCTACTAACAGGACCGTTCTAACCTAACTTCAAAACAATTTATCAGAATTCATCACATAGTAAACTTACAGCCACTGCTGGAGATCTTACATTACCAAAATCTCTAAAAAAAAAAAACACACTGCGTTAAAATGCTTAAAGAGCACAGAACTGCATTCCATTAAATAAATTATTTAAGTCAAAAATTATGCTACTTCAAACGCTTAATCAGTACACCAACCAAGAAAAGACATAATCTGCAAGTACATAAAATGACTACAGGACTTAACAGTGTCCTTCAACTGCCACATTTTAAAGAACAGCATCCCAAAATGCACACCTTGCGGTGTTCTACAATCTACAGCATCCTCGCTGATTAAGCACTGACATCAGCAGAGAAGCTGCTGCTTGCCAGAAGCATTGTTCACCACTGCAAAGTGCAGAGGAGAAACAATTATTTCTTAAATCCATACCGAACATAATATAACCTTTTTCTCTCTTTTCCAAGGAACTCAATCTAAACTACAATTTTTTTTATTTTTTTTTTAAATGTTAAGCATACCTGCCAAAGTAGATTTCCACAGACAAAAATCACATATATCTGGTTATCACAATTACATTTTCAGTAACTAATAGGCAGAAATAATGTACTTACAGGGCTAATTTGGTTAACTTCAGGTAAGTAAATACAGTCCTTATGCAAAAATAAGTGCTTCTTCTTTCACTGTCCTTTTTCCACCACACATCAAAAAAGCAGGAAAAAAAGCATGCAGAGAAAACTGTTTTACTCCTCAGCATCCGTGAGGGTCCATTAATGAGTTAAAGCAAAGAGAATAAAAGGATAAAAGTTCACAAGCCAGCAGCTGGCATCTGAGGCACTCTCCATAGCTGAATTTAAAAGAAATGTCAGTTAGAGTGGCAGCAGCTACAGTCAATGCTGGAAGCTGATGCCTCTGCGGGAAGAGGATGCTGGGAGATTTTCCCAATCTGTGCTGCAGCCTAATTCTAATCCATCACTCCTTAACTGCAAGGAGAAAATGGAGACAGGAGGAACGCAAAGTGATTTATATTTAAAGACAAAAAGGGAGTTGCCTCAGTGTTCACTGAATAATTATATCATCTTTTCTTTTAAGTCAGACGGAAAAAGAGAGGTGTACTAATGCAAATGCAGTAAAAATAGAACAAAAGTGCAGGAGTTGGGAACAAACAACCCTCTGAGGAGAGCTAACTGGCTTATGCTGGATTTTCCCTATTTCATAGTCCTCACACAAATCAACAATTTTGCTTAACCTTTGGCATGCTTTTCCCTAGAAATTCAAATTTTTAGATAAATCCCATGACTGAAATAAAACAGCAGTTCAGAGAGGCAGCTGCTATAAAAAAATAATAATAATTATCTTCAGGAATATCAGCAGCAACAGGACAAAGCAGGAATCAGAAGCAAGCAGGAATAGTTTCATCCCTTAGGTCTGGTCTCTCCAAATGAGAAAGTAAGCTCAGCACATGGGAGCTATGCAGCAGAAAGTTAAACCATGCTTCTCTCCTCTTCACCCCGCTCCTCCTACTCCACCTCCTCTGCCCCTCACCCTCCGCCTTTCTCCACCTATTGTTACCTTTTAAAAACGTTCTTTAAAGCTACACCATGGGAGTTAAGGAGATCTGTTCACAACTGTGACTGCTGTGAGGAACTGAGCTTTGTTCACAAAAACTCCTCAGGGAAAGCTGTTAGAGCAGTACAGTAAACAATAGCTTTGCATTTACCGAAATTTGTCAGTACAGGTGGGTATTAAGCAATATGTCAAACGTATCTATTTAAAAAACTCACTTTTCAAAATATGTGACAATGTATTTTGCATCAAACAAATATTGGGAAGCAAACACACGCATCACACTAGGAAAGAGTTGCATATTATTTCCTGAAACCCTGAAGGAAACCAGGGGCTGCGAACAGATAAGACAAACCAAACAATATAAAGGATTTTATTAATATGTGCAAGTAATAATTGTTCGCTCAACCAGGGGGGAAAAAAAGGTAAAAATAACAAGAATTTTGGCTCAGCAAAGTATGTGCAATAAATACCATTCTCAAGAAGTAACCATGAAGAAAAAAGAAATTGCACTGTTAATACCTACCACTCTGACACTGACTTCCAAGACAGCAATGGCTAAGCGTATAGGTCTTTTTTTCCCCCAAACTGATTCCACCACAGCTTCTCAGTACTTTCACTAGCTCACCATCAAATTAATGCTTGTCCCATAAAACACCCATAGGAACACAGCATGCCACTGAATACCTAACTGATCCACAGCAGAACCATGTGTAAGTTAAGACTATGACTCAGCAGCTAAGTGTCCCCAACCAAATACAATTCTGTTGCCAGCCCAATTTCACATCTCTGCTGTTCTAGAAACTTTGCAATACTTTATCATTAGTTTGTTGTGGCTGCCTTTCTTTTTCTCCCCTTTTTAAGAAGACATAGACAAGTGGAATTGCATATTTCAAAGTCACCGGGAAATATCAATATTTGACCTAAAGACATGAACTCATACAAATGTTGCACCAGAGGCAATAGGTGTAGTTGGAACACATACAGAATAATTAGCAATAACGCAATTATTGCCCACTCAAAACTCCTCAAACTTAAGCAAGTTACATTAAGCTTCTGTCTTGACTACTGCTGTTGCAAATCTTTAGACTAACAATATAAAGTAGCTAGCATATCATACTTACGTAGCTCTGAACTTGTTATTACATCAAAAAAAAAAAAAAAAACAAACCGAACATCTTTACATGATCACTCCTTTCTTTGGCCTTGAGGACAAAATAAAAGAGCATAAAACTTTTATCACAAATAGTTAACAGCTACTTCTCACTGCTTTACAACAATGTAGAGAAAAACATTATTATTACACATTCTTGGCTTCCTGAATTCAAATTTGAATTTAGAGCCATTTCATCAGCTCCTCAGCCTCCTTAATTGACAAAACACAGACACATGTGCAGGTATAACCGAAATCTTAACTACACTTCTGAGATTACAAGGATAACCTGCTCTAACTTCCTTAAACACTTCTGGCCCTTAATCTATCACCCCAGTAATACCACACAGAGCTGCTTTGGTAGGATCAAGGATTAACTGAATCCAGCTTTGGGTAGGAAAAGGAAATGCAAAAGGAATGAAAATACCACAGTAAAGTGTGGACACTTCCACTGGAATCAGTAAGGATAGAAAATTCTAAGAAATCCATTCTTCATCAAAACTCACCGGTCTGTTTTTCCGTAGAATTCTAGCTTCCATATTTCCTCTATTTCATTGCTCAGTTATATTTACAGATCACGTTGTTTTTCCAGTTGTCCCATCAATGGTACAATGCACGATCTAGCGACAAAATTTTCTACACAAAGAGAGCAACAGGAAGACTGCCTCTGTAAGTGAACTGATTACAGCACTCAGGCAGCCTACTATGTTCCTTCCCAAAGACAACTACAGGGCATCCTCTATAAAATAAATCCAGGCATTTACCATAATACTGTTACTCTAAATGTTGTTATTCGTTTAAATAAGCCTCTGATAAACTGGTGGTAATTGAACACGTTTTCTTGCCTTTACCTTAGAGAAAAATATTGCAGACCCACGAGACTATTGGAAAGTTTGATAATTTGATGGTAACTTATTCCTGTCACATAATGATGACACGTTAAGGAAAAATTAAATGAAATGAGAGAAAAATCAAAATAATTAACATTTCATATAAGTTTCTAACACATGCAGAACTTCAGAGGGGAAAATACATAAAAAAAAATATTGACGACAAAAGTCAGTACATTACTAGGCGTAATACAAGAAGCTGGAAAGAGCTCATGCCTTTAATGATCTTCTTGTCAGAATATGGAATTTATATCTTTACAATAGAAAACATGGATTTCTGTATTCCATAAAAAGAATTTATGAATAATGTGGGGGCAAATTCAAATAGCAGAAATAAGGTTAGAACTATATTTGATAGCTTTCATACCACAAAACTCAGATACTGGTGAAGTATTTAAGCAAGAATTAAAAGAAAAAATTACAAATCTGTTGTATTCACGCATGTTTTTAAGCCCTTCCTAGAGCCTCTGCAGCTAGTAAAGTCAAGTTACCTTATAAAACAGACTTGCACAATGCTTGAAGCAAGCAGACACTCGAATGGAAGTACAGCAAAATATTTGGTAAGTGGCAGCTCACCACCACAAAACTTAATTACTGGCAGAAGTCTGAAATTTAAAAACAGAAATATCCATTTGTTTTGAGTTAGTCATTTTGCAAAAGGAGATGCCAGTACAAAAATAGCTCTTAATTAACACAAGCACATAATGGAAGATTTAGTTTCATGTTTATTCCACCGATCCTCCTCCCGAGGTTGAACATGCTATATCAAAAATTCTAGCCAAGACCTAGAAAACTCAGTAGCTAAATTCAGCAGTGAAGATACTATGTCACATGCTGCTGCTCCTTCTACGCAAAATGGCAGTGACTGTTAGTAGCCTTACTTTAACTCCAGTCAATAAAGAAATCTATTTACACTTTGTGATCCATTCATATTTCTGTAAATCAAGGACACTTGCAGAGTTGCTGAATGTACGTACAGTAGCTAACACAAGTAAAAGATCACAAAAGAATCTAGATAAAGAATCTAATCCATTTAGACAATCAGAGCAAAGGCTGATTTCCTCCTGGACTTATCCACAGATACAGCAGCCAGCACTAGAGATTTAGGGAAGGATTTCACCCTCTTAAGATAACTCATTGTCCTTTTAGCATTTAACTTCATACAACCTATCCATAGTTCAGCAATAATAACAATTTAAAAAGATAGCCAAAGAGAAGATAATGTAAGAAAATTATCTGCTAGTATTTACTGAAGCAATATACAGAGCAGTGGTACTTTATAGATATTTTATTAGAAGAATTACAGACTGGCATATAAAACACCGTGATGAGCTGGGTCCCACTCACTCTTCTAGCATTCTCTAAAATAAGAGACTGGTCTTGACTAAACTCTTTCCTAATAAGTAAACATAAAAGATTTTATATCTACAGTATTGTATACTGAAAAATATTTTAGTTAAATTTTAGTAAGAATCACCTGTGTACAATCAAAGTGCAGTAAGCCACTCAAACAAATGCCAGATACATTGTCACAGACTGGTAACAATTTAACTTTCTTATCTGATTAGAAGAGATTGAAACATTGATACATCAGAAAATTCTAAGAAGAACTTTATCAACAACAAAATCAAAAGAAAAACAAGATACAGTTGTCCAAAAGGCTGAGCTTCTAGTAATTCATTGTTTCAATGCAGTAATGTTTTCAAGTTTTTATTACTGTTTTACTAACAGAAAGAATTACCATTAATTCTAGACAGATTAAGGTGAAGAATAATCAGTGTGGCACTAAATTTGGGAAAGGCCTCCCTGAGGCCACTCATCAACATAATCTGAAAACTAAAACCAAGGAATTTCAAGGAAAACAAGATTAAAGAGTTCCACAAAAAAGTCCCAGAACAGAAAAGTCTCAAGGCTTTTTGAAATTCTGTAGAGACTCTGTATAATAGCTGTACATTTTGAAGAATTTGAGAGAGAGTCTAGTTAAGTGATAAATCCTGGACAGACACAGAAGAATATACATTATTTCTACATAACATCCACAACTGAAAAGTAGCTAATTATCTGAACATACAGCAAGTTATCAGCAGCAAGTATTCCAAGAATATTCTATTCCTATTCTTCAAACCTTCACAAGTCTTCTCTACAAGCTTTATTTTCCAAGCAAACAATGCACACTAATTATGCCAACTGCCTGATCACACTCTTAATCTCTTAGCCTATTGACCAGTGTCAATCAAGTAAATTTTACAGAACAGTAACAGATCTAAGAGATAATCTAAGAGTCAACATCTAAGTAGTACACAAATACACAAAATAGGAACCTATTGAGGGAAAAGTTACAGCATAATACCTGCACTGACCTGCTGAAAAATGAAACTGCACACTGACCACCCAGGAGTAAGGAAGACGCATCTAAGGGAAGGAGAGGTAAGCAGGTCACAGAGGACATGTACAGGGAAAGCTTGAGTCATCTGGTAGGGGAAGGTGTAAGTTCCTAAGACAGTAATCACTATGACATGAGGCTCAGTTCACTGCTCATGGCCCATTCCTCTGTCAGCTACAGCAAACGTGAGCCAGAAGAAAGTTCTAAGAGAAATACTTACTGTAGCTTCAGCAGAATGTTTAACTGTAAAAAGAAGTTGACACCGTAAATCACTAATACTTTTCAGAATCCTGCAGAACTTTAATAGCTAGGCAATTTCCTATTCCTTCCTTTTATCCAGGATAGTTAAGAACTTATAGGCCTTTAATACTGCTGACTAACTCAAAGCCTTCAACAACCTCCTCACTACCTGCAAATATCTAATGAAAGCTACTCAAAGCCAGCAGTAATGTGCAAAACTAACAAAGGTCGTTCCATACTATAACATTTCTAAGTCCTATTATACACTCCAAATCCTGTTTTGCATTAATGTTACTGTTGAATCCAAATTTCTAAATTAGACTGAAAAAAATCTTAATAGTTGGAAGAGCAGTGGTGCTCAGACACGTATTCCTGGTATCTTTCACCAGTTAACTGCCACCAGATAATTCAAATGGAATAAAATGTAGTTCAAAACTTCTAAATTTCAGCTCCAATTCTTCCTCTTTGGAGGGGGGGGGGGGAAGCAGGATTTCATAGTAACTTTAAAACCTATACATTGTATAAGTTGGAATAGTGGCAGAGATCTTAGAAGTATGCGTAGAAAACTATGAATACTTTCTCCTGAAAATTACTAGCCCCTTCATTCACTCTTAACTCTAAAAATACACTCAAAAAATAAGGACATTCAGAGCCCAGTGTCAGAAAACCTCATATACTTGCCTGTTAATCTATACATTCTGTTGGATTTAAGAAGCCCACTGCTTCCTTCACTTCAGCAAATTAATAGAAAAGCACAACCCTCTTATTGCAAAAGCATTATTTAAACAGCTGTCTGTTTAGGAGACGCACTGCCAAGTACACCTGAGCAGCGTTCACGAGTCTGAACACAGTACATTTTAGTAGGTATCTTTTTGACAGCTACAAAAAGTGAGGTCTTTAATGGTTCAGTAGCCTGCCAGAGAGTATCACAAAGGTTAATCCCTAAATTATTTCAGGGCTAAAGTTGCTATCTCATATTTGTGCTACTCAACCAACCAAAGAAATAGAAGACACACTCCATGAAGAATGTTCAGCACACAACGCACATCTCATGACAAATCAGCATGCGAGGCTTCCAAAAGGATGACATACACTGCCCTTTCCATCTATGGCAGTTTTTTTAGTACTGCCTACTTTAACAGCATATGCAACCACCACGCATAATTTCAGAGTCTGTTTAAATGCCATTCTTGTCCATACCATGCAACTAAACTTTTTCTGATGTAGCTGTTCTGTAAACTTAAACGGCTCTTGAGAAATGAAGATGAATTAATGCATCATTTTCTACATAAAATACTGAAGTGAGCAGAAAAAAAATTAGAAAAATGAGTAAGAGCTCAGTGAATGCAGTTAGTCACACAGTGCATTCTCCTAGTCCTGAAAAACAGAATCTGTTGCACAGCTGCCCAGCTCACTCTTACAACAACCATAAAGAAAGGTTATAAAGTTCACTTTGTGATCTCTCAAATACTACTCCACAAGAACTGCAGGCGGTCCTATGGCACTGAAACAGGCTGAACTAGAATCTGTGAAGTCTAAACAAATGGAAAATTGTTTTTAAAATATATATATAATATATATATACATATTACATTTATACATACACATATCACAGACAAAATGTATACACAGAGAAATATATATAGACACATACACATTTACCTAACTACATTAAGGAAAAATACCTGTGCCAACAGTTGGTGTAGCAACTTCTATTCAAAAATATTGCTTTCCTGGTCAAGTATAATGTGTCATCCAAAGTATTTCAACTTATGTAAGTCACCTTTTTCTTACCATGCAGAAACTTGCCTGTCAGCATTCAAAAAAGTTACTAGAATTGTTCTGTTAATTCTTTACAACTTTCTCATTTGTTGACAAGCACTTCATCATATACATCAACCTAATTACACTTCCATTTCCTCTTGAGACCTTGTAACCGCTCTAGAAAATATGAAGTTGGTGCATATAAAACCATTTTTCACTGAGAAGGTATGCATACTGTATTTCATTACTGGATACAGTTTAAAAAACAAACCCACAATTTTTAAAATGTTACTTACACAGGGATGTTTTCAAAAGCATCTTCAAAATTTTCCTGGAAAAGAAAGAAAGTGTTTCAATTAATAGCCTGTGTACACTCAGGGACTCTTTATGTAAGACAGTAGAAATTTACATTGAACAGGCAGCATTCATTCTGCAATACAGAGTAATAACTGGATTATTCATAGTCATGCTTTCAGTGCAAATCATCACCCAAACACATTTTCCACAGGCTCACTACACTATAGTTTAATGGCAAGTATAACCATGGATTTTTCTCTTCTCCAGACTCTCAAACTTCCACTGTTCAAATTACTGAGGGAAATACAGTTTTATACTTCATGAATTTGGTATGCAAAGGAATCAAATGATACAAAACTTATACAGCATCCTTAGTGCCTGCAACAAACTTTCAAAAAAAGAAATGTTTGCAGAACAAAAATAACACTGAAAGAAAGAAACTTAAGTTCCTTAAATACCATCCTTGTGTAAGTAGCTGCATTTCCACCAATTACAGCTTACTTTAAGGTTATCCACTCACTTAAGACGATGCGCACACCTGGAATATTATTAAGAGCTCACTGCTGGTGAGATGAAAGATAAAGAGTTTATGTGGTATTTACCCCAAGCGTGATAATGTGAGATTTAAGCTAATATTCAGCAGAGGAGAAACGTAGGCTTCATGAATGTTAAATTTCTCTGCAGACTTATCAGAATAATCAAATGATAATGATGGATCAGAAACTCTTTCTCCTCTGTAGGATAAATTCAGGAACATAATACGTGACAGTGATCCACATCCCAAAAAACATTACTTCACTTGTATTTTTAACTAAGGGAAAATACCCATTCAGAGTAACTGCTGAACAGTTGAACATGCTACTACAGCTGGTTTCGAACTACTGCAATTGCATGTTATTTCTGCCTGCAGCTACCACTGCCAAAGAGTACCATAAATGTATTTAAAGAAACAGAATTAATAGACTGCCTAAATGCTCTCTTTCTCTTCTCTTTTCTCTCAGAGAGTGGTCAGGCACTGGAATGGCCTGCCCAGGGAGGTGGTGGAGTCACCATCCCTGGCAGTGTTCAAGAGGCGTCTGGATAAGGAGCTAAGAGATATGGTTTAGTGGTTTTTCAGTAGCTATGGTAATGGGAGGACGGTTGGACTAGATGATCTTGTAGGTCCTTTCCAACCTTGTGATTCTATGATTCTATGATTCAAACTAAGCTTACAGTCTATATTACGGTAGACAAGGATAAGGACTATTCTGAAGAATACAGTAATCAACTCAGAAGCAAATAAAATGACATCTGATCTGAGAAGAATGGAACCAAGTTTCTAAAAGCAGTATAGATGCTAACAGGAACAAATATCCTAAATAAAAACCCTGTTATCCATGTCTCACTCCAGACAATGATAAAAGTCAGTCTTACAATAAAGTACTTCTCTGAAGACTCTGTTTGCCTCCCTGATCCATTTCCAGAGACAGAAGGAGAAATTCAGCAACATACATAAAACATACTGGCAGCTTTTTTGAGTATGCTTCCATTTTTTTATATGGGAAGAAACAGATTTTTTTTATCTGATGTTTGAACTGCCAGATATTTGCAGAGAACAGCAGCAATCAGAAGTCTGTAACAATGTGGAAAAACACCACTAACACGGATCTCTTCTTGCCGGCTCCACACACTCGGCAAGGACCACATCAGTCTGCCTCCTCATGAATTTTGTTTCCTGCTATTCGCACTCATTAAATGCTCCTCTAAGCTTTTAGTAGATGAAGTACAACAATGACATTCTTCCCACTTCAAATCATAGAGATTAGTCACAACCTCTCAAAATCCCTTATGGGGGTTAGAAACATTCCTGAAGGTGACTTTGACAGTTAAAAGAAAAAAAAAAAAAAGCAAAAAAAAAAAAGCATGGCTTTCTTCCTGAAGTTCTCTGTCCCTCTCAATCGCACTGCATGCAAAAGACGTTTTAATAGGCACTGAATATGTCATTTTGTTCTGTCTAACACAAGCTTGTAGTGAGTATCATGTAATGAAAATGTTGAAGGCATTAGATGAGAAATGTGGCCATTTCCTACACCATGCCAACTACAGCAAAAAAGAAAAAAAAAACACAAAAACCCTTCCTTAAGTAGCAGTATCTGAAGTGGTATAAGAAAGAAGGGGACAGACTCTTCAGCAGGGCCTGTGGTGACAGGACAAGGGGGGAAATGGTTCAAACTCTAAGAGAGACTTAGACCAGACCAAAGGAACAATTTTTTTATGATAAGAGTGGTCAGGTACTGGAACAAGTTGCCAAGAGATGTGGTGGAATCCCCATCCCTGGAGACATTCAAGGTCGGGCTGAGACAGGGCCCAGATCTAGCAGTAGGAGTCCATGCTCATTACAGTGGAGATGAACTAGATACCCTTTAAGAGTTCCTTCCAACTTAAACAATTCTATGATTCTCAAGTATAGGTGAAAATACCATTTGAATTGAAATTGGAATACCCAGAATAGATTCTCCCAGATCAAGTTCTGAGATTTGTCGAGTTCTCACCGAAATATAAAATGTTTCAAAAGCATTCAGAAAACATTCACTTTCCTCCAGACTGTTACAAATTTACCTGTGAATTAAGCCTGCTCAACAACAGAAAATACAAAGTGAAGAGTTACATAAAGCACTTTTTTAACATGTAAAGTCATAAATGTGTGCATATATTATATGCATACATGTATTTAAAAAACAAAAATCAAGTGGTTTGTAATGTTTATCTAACTCCTGGAGTACAGAAGCAGCCCAAAGACAAGGACAGACACCCTTGCACACTTTTTTTTAAAGCCTAGTAAAGACCACATTTTCAGTTCCTCATCACAACATGGCTATTTCCAGAAGATATAGTTGCAATGCCATAACCAGCTTCAAAGGGTGCTTGTTTATGTCAGTTTATGTCAGAACACAACTTCCTTCAAATCTAATGCTGTGTGCATCTAAGTCAGCCATATCTGTGGCCTATATAATTCAAAAATCTCTAATGAATTAATAGAACTTCCTTTATTTACACCGCTAGAGAGACTTATTATGAACTTAATGCAGACCCTTATCTACTTTCTTCTACTGACTTGGGTGCATCCTGAAGCAAGTCCCAAGTATATCCTTGTCCTCATAGCCACAGACATTGAGCACAGATCTTCAGGAGCTACAACCTGCAGTGGGGTTAAAAAAAAATAAAAAAAAATAAAAGTGGAAGAAAAAGAAAACCCCACACAGTTTTTTCAAATATTCATTTAAAAAAATAAAAACATTTAACAGTTAATTCAGAACCAAGTGAAACAGCTTAACAATAATGTTCCTCAATACATAATATTGGCTAATGCTGCAATCCTTAAGATTTTTATCCCATCCAGAGAACGGGTCAATATGAGTATTTAACACAAGAATGAAAATAAACTTGCCACTAGATGGCATGACAAAAACTGACTTTCCTGCAAATCTGGAAAAAAAAAAAAAAATTGGCAAAATACTTGATAGAGTAAAGCTGCCTTAAGAAGACTTTTCCTGAATCGTACCATCATTTTTTTCCTTGGATTACTGTTCTATTTAACAACTTTTTAATGTATTTTTTATAAAGATGTAAGCCAGTTTGAAAAGTTTCAATATCTTAGAGATATTTCCATTTTCTGAATCCAAGATAGTTCAACTCAGAGAAAAACAAACACACAGTGTATAAACAGAGGAAAAAAAAACAAAAACAGTTTCAGTGTTCTTTAACAATAACAGCAGAAACCATTCACAGCAGATCACCATTTACATATAAAGCTTCATGAAAAATAAAATGCAAGTCACGTACAATTACTATAGAAGATTTATCAGTTACGATATTTTTAATACACTAGTAGAAAGTGGAAACAACTGCTTGTCCTGGTAATAATAGAATGTATTTTTGACACTAGGATTTCTTTCTTCTTTTTCTCCATATTTCTGGTGTCACCTACTCTTAAGCAGCTGTGGACTGCTACTTTGTAAAGAGAAGAGAATAGGGGAGGTATAAGGAGAAGAATGATGAAAATGATTGCTGATCTGCAATATCCATATTTTGAAATAGGCCTATGAAAGTGAGGCTTTCTATACGGTATTCATTTGGATACCACCACTAGTTTCTAGAAGCCAGGAGTGACCATGCAGATCTATTAGTAAATGGAATCAAGTATTAAAAATATTATTTTAACAGAATTTAGGTATTCTTTTCTATCGTTACTCTACATACATTCATTTCCCCTTAGCCCTAGTCAGTACTACATTAAGAATTTCAAAAAAAACTAGTGGCTATACATTTTAAACTCCAGGCCTTCAGCGGTGGCAGCTTAATACAAGCTAACAGCTACAAATCAGCAATATGCTACCATTACATCAAGATGCAAGCTCCTGATCACTTTTCTCAATGATACAAAAGGACAACATACTTCCTTTCTGTTGAGCTGACCAAGCTGAGAACAAAAATATCAATGAAACAGCAAATATTTTGAGATGTGCAGCACAGGAACATGACTGACTCTACAGAAACAAAATGATAGGATAACCCCACTTAGGTGGGATCGCACCTTTAATTTCAGTAAGATTCTTTTCTCGTTTCAGGTTTTTGTCTGCTTGCTTCATCTACTTAGTGCTAAAGCCAAGACTTTTCAGAGACATTTCTTCTGTCTTTTTTTTTTTTTTTTCCCCCCCCATTTACCATTCTCCTTTGGAGCACTCCTTGAGGACAACAGCATCATCAGTATTTCACGAAATACAAACACTACACAATGCACTGTCAGTCCTCTACTCACTTATTCTGTATTTGTATTACAAAAACACTGAGAGTTTTCAAGTCTTCCATTTTTTTTTAATCTTTCTTTCAAGTAGTCTGAAATAATTTCAGGCACTACCACAGAGCTAGTACAAATGCACATAACTGGGAAGTTCTAGATCACCGCAAACATGAAACCTATCTCTGTTTAAAATACACATACATGTCATTTTTGCAATTTTAAAAAGGTATTCATAAAAATTAGAGCACAGTTATTAAAGGTTGCTCACATGCTACACTGATCAGTTTTAAAGAAGTAACTCATACATTTTTTACATTAAGAATTTGCCAACTAAACATAATGAGAAACAGCTGTCATTGAAAGACCATCATTAAATTGTTTCTAATTGAATTTCCCAGAGCACTTCTTTTTGTTCAATACAATTTCTAATCAATATCCAAGAAATGAACCTAATTATTCATGGCTGAAGATTTCATTAGAACAGTAGAAAGCAAAACAGAACAAGAAAACACTGCCTTTTACCAACTGGGATCAAGGAGTAAGTCAGTCTAGAAGGAGGAGCTGCACGTGTCATGAGTTAGCAGCACGACACAGGGTTCTCATGTCAGGAAGATTTCTTTATTGCTGCGATGATCATGATCATGATGTGCATCTGCATCATCGTGCAGTGTATTCGTGCCAATTCTTCTAAGCAAGCCTTTTATACTCTAACACAGGTATCCAGCACATTTCCACTAATAATTCATTGGCTAGAAAGCAAGCAAGTTCCCCAGCAAGCAGAGCTTATCTTACGCCTAGGTACAAAACACCCCTGTTTATTCAGACCTTTTGTCTCCTTTCCAGACCCTCATTATCAGTGAGTCCGCATTTGATGAGGCCAAATTGACCTCTCCATCTCCCACATGCACTGAAACAGTCTGAAGCTGTATTATGTAAAGCAACAATGCTGAAGAAGGCTCAGAGGCAATTTTGACAAGCAATTCAATATGATTTCCTATTGTTCCATAAGTGAATCTGCAAACAGTAGAAAAAATAAGTCAGGATGCAATACAGAAAATGAAAACAGTAAAGCTTTGCTTCCTTAGAGTTCAGTCTTTCTGAAGGTTGGTAAGTATTTAAGAATGCAATAGAGATTCCTCCCAAAACAATTCAGGAACTACAACACATGGCTTCTTTTAAGAGCTTTTTGAAAAGTTTAATCATTTTGATTTTCCAAGCGGAAATACTTACCATCTCTGGCTCGTGTATTAAACCAGTAAAAAGCAAAAAGCTCTTTGATTTCTTGTAAATGTCAGTTTTCATAATGTTTTCTCTGCTGGCTCCAATCCACATTTCTCTCAGGCAGTGTGCTAACTCCCGGAACACACCAACTGGACATGCCTCTCATGGCTCCAGATTAAGATTCTGAGAAGCACACATTATGGTTCAGCTAAGAACAAAACTGCTAGGCTCAACACCAGCCAAGTTTCATGAAAATTGATGGCTTTTGTTCTAACACTACTTTATGGAGAATTTTTTCAAATTAACACATAATAATTGTACTTTGTAAAACACTGTAATTTGAGCTACAGATAGAATTCCACTATGGAATTTACCATCAAAATTCCATTTCACAAAATGATAACACGCTTAGATTCCATTTTTAGTTTCTCAACACTGCTGCTTCCCAGCAGAAGTGCAATCATTTTCCATGTACCAGACAATACCTTCATAACAGATTATACGGATTTCATCTTGCTACTTTTAATAACCCCCCCACACACACATCTCAAAAACATCCCTGAAGCATCAAATATCAGAAATAACAACTTCACAAAAAGAGAATGATGGAGACAACAGTGCAAGTTTACTGATTTAAAGTTGTAAAAGTTCAGCTGATAATACAGCTCAGCTAAAAATATGTTCAATTTTGTAAACTCGTTTCGTTCATCTACAGTAAGAGCAGTGTTAGACAACAATCACAGATCACAGAATGGCCCCAGCTGGAAGGGACCTCAAAGAACACGAATCTCCAACCCCCCCGTTACAGGCAGGGCAGCCAATCTCCACATTTAATACTAGACCAGGCTGCCCAGGGCCCCATCCAACCCGGCCTTGAATACCTCTGGAGATGAGGCATCCACAACCTCTCTAGGCAGCCTGTCCCAGCACCTCACCACTCTCTCTGTGAAGAACATCCCCCTGACATCCAACCTAAATCTTCCCTCCTTCAACTTAAAAACATTTCCCCTAGTACTGCTGTTATCTACCCTTGTAAAGAACTGACTTCCCTTCTATTTATAGACTCCCTTTAGGTACTGAAAAGGCTTCACTGAGGTCACCCTGCAGCCTTCTTTTCTGCAGGCTGAACAAGCCCGGCTCCCTCAGCCTGTCTTCACAGGGGAGGTGCTCCTGCACTCTGATAACCTCTGTGGTAACACATGCTTCAAAACTTCAAACAGAAACCGTACGAACAAAACAGAAAATAAAAAGGAAAGTGATTCTGAGAACCTGTCCAACACTTTGCTGCATAGAACAGTTTTCCTTCAAACTGCTAAATGATGGTCATTTAAGGACAGAATTCAACAATTCCGTTTTGCTGTTCATATTTATGTATTTAAATTATATATATATAAACAGAATTTGTGTATTTCAGTTCAGTTTTTGCCTTTTCATGCCAGTGCTTCCTTGTGCTTACATATTATTTCAAACATACTTGAGCATTAAATACGATCCGGTTCTTAAAAATTACTCTCAAGAATGCTTTGCATAAAACACCAGCGTTTTTCTAGAGAGTGAGATTGTGGAGGAACTGTGTTTTGCTGAAAGTTTTCCACAGCAGATGAAGAACTTCAGCTGTTAAAAGCCACAGATGCAGGTCGGTAGTACAGACTCACTTATTAAATCTCGAGAACACAGAAAAGCATATCATGTTCAAGATCTTTATTAACATGGGTAACTTGGTTAGGAGTCAAGCTTTAGCCAGACAAAAAAAACCACAAAAAACAACAGTAACAACTCCACATCCAAAAAGAAACAGGAATCAACACGACAGAACACAGATTTACTAGAAATACGGCTGAACAAGCTGAGCGGTTCAGCAAAGTAAACTTCAGTGTCATTTATTTCAAACATTAGATGTCAGCACCCACAAGAACAAAGATATTTCCACTGCAGCCTGGAACGTTGTGACCTTTTCACACAGCTGCTTACCTCAAAACTACCAAAGACACAGGAAAATTGACGCTTGGAAGTTCCATCTTCAGTTTTAAAAGTTTTTAAACAAAATATCTGCTGTAGATAGATGCTAATAACCAGCACATTAGAAATAAAAAATAAAAAATAAAAAATCCTGATTTGCATTTAGCTGTATATAAGCTGGACAATTCTAAAGCATCATACCAGTCATTTCGTACAAATGAAACCTGGAGTGGGAATGATTATATTCAGTGATGCCACCCTTTGTGGGTCAGACACAATGCAAACTGGTGCATGGGTGTCCAACCTTTTGGCTTCTCTGGGCTGTAATTCAGTGAAGACAAATAGTCTTGGGCTGAATATATGTTTGCCACCCCAAAAGTAATGCTTCCCACTTATTCTCATGGAAACTATAACAAATAAAATGAGCACACTAACACTACTTGATAGAGAAAATTCTCAACTACACAACACTATCTTTCAGCGTAGTCACTATGATTGGCTATGCATTTTCACCAGCAAAGAACAAGAGCTTCCATACCATGCTCATTAGAACCTGCACCAGTAAAGATGACTCACTACCACAGTTGCCACTACTGAAATGCTCTATCCACTGCCTGACTCTGCTCACATCTGCTGTTTGGTCTCCATAAATATCAGCAAGAGTCCATTTATGTCAATGGGTGCCGCTTTTTCTGCATGGGGGAATTTAATTTCATGTTTGTTTCGGATGCGCTACACGTCAGATACCACCGTGTCAGACTGTCCCTCTGCTACCATATGTCACATGGCAAAAACACGTAATGCTGCTGGGAAGGATCAACATCTACTGCCATACCACTCACATCCGTCGCTGATGTCATGGACAGCACAATAAAATAGAAGGCACTGATTTTGGAGCAGCCCTCATAAAAAATATTAAATAAATGTAAAGCAGTAACAAACCTTATTTTAACAGTTGGCATTATTATGAAACGAAGGTTTTTTGGATGCAGCTCCTCATCGTCAGTGAAAGTCACAAATCAAGCAGTGAATTAACATGAATTTAACAGCTGCCTTTCAAAACATCTGCTCATCATAGTAAGTCACACGTTTTCTCCAAATACCACTACTTAGAAGCTGAAACAAACACCATCACTTTCACTAACG
Source organism: Alectoris magna (assembly GCA_030625065.1). Taxonomy (NCBI): domain Eukaryota; kingdom Metazoa; phylum Chordata; class Aves; order Galliformes; family Phasianidae; genus Alectoris; species Alectoris magna. Next base: position 40,034,410 of record CM060564.1, read on the forward strand.
AAACAGTAAGGCCTATATCATCATGGTGTAAAGCGGGCGTTTCCAACCCATGGCCCATGGGCTACCTGCAGCTCTGCCCAGCCCACCCTGTACCATCCCCTGCCCTGTGCCATCATGGTGGCAGCTCTGCCCCACCGAGCAGCACAGCCCAGCCCTGGGCATGTACCCATCTCTCACAACAACCAAACATCGGTGCACGATGAGCACTGTCTGCGCTGAAGCCGGGATACAGGAAGGACACCACACAGTGCTAACTCAAGCGGTGGGAAACTGTATATTTATGAGAAACTCTTTGAAGGATTAGGTACAGGAAGAGTAAAATTCCATCAAAGATCTCTAATGAACGCCTTGAGAACTCACTAAAAATTGCAGCCACTGCCATCAAGACAGACTGATGCAACGGTTTCACATAAATAGGGTCACACACCCCACCTGGTTTACGGTTTTATTGCTCTCTTTTTCAAATAAAAAAATATTAAAGATTAAAATAAGATTTGTTACTTGTATCCACTAATTATATCCTACATTCTACAAGGGGACATCAGAGGTGGATGTTGGCAGTATGGCAGTACGGGTTGAACCTTCCCACCGGCACTCCCTTAAACGCCGATGCTGTGTGACAGATGGCAGCAGAGGGGCGGTCTGACAACACAACATCTGACATGAAGTGCTTACGAAGCAAATGCATGGAAGTAAGCTCCTCCATGCAGAAAATGTTGCACCCATCAACTTTCATTGATTCCTGCTGAATATTTCTGGAGATCAAACAGCAGATGTGAGCAGAGTGAGGCAACGGCTAGCGCAGTTAAGCAGCAGTGAGAGCAGGTCACTTCTGCTGGTACACATTTCTGCTACTGCAGCATGCAGGTTCACTGGCACTGAAAATATATAACTAATGGTGGTGACTATGCTCAAAAATAGTGTTGCGTAGTTGAGAATTTGCTCTATTAAATTGTTGTATTGTGCTCTCTGTGTTTGTTGCCATTTCCATGAGAACAAATGGGAGGCATTATTTCAGGGCAGCCAACATATATATATATTCAACCCAAGACACCTCATCTTCACTCAGAGCAGCCCAGGCAAGCTGAGAGGCTGGACACCTGTGGTGTAAGAGCCTGAAGACTCTTCCGGTACTGCTTTTCCCAAGATACCCTGTACCTCATCAACCACACAGAATTTCACACTCTATAAAAGGAAGATTTCCAAAAGCCTCATTTAGAATCATGACAACTGAGGATGAGGACGCATTTATGGACTCCACCTCCTTCACCCAGCAATTTATTTTATGGCTAAACAAACACACACAGATAAATAAGGATAGCTCAAGTCCTAGCTATATTACAAGAGACTCTTTTAAAAAAAAGAAAAAAAAGGACTACGTGATATGTGTAAGGGAGTACCGTTGCTGGAGAAGTCACATGCTTCAGAGACACGATCTGTTATTGCTGGTTGACATTTGGTATCAGTGGAAGCCGTTAAAGAATAGCACTCCAATATTTTTTTAAATAATAATAATGAACCTTCGCTTTTATCTTAGTAACATGACATACCAATAGCACGCCTGAATACAGTGCAAGGCATCTGAAGCGTAACACTGAATTGCACTTGCTCTGGTACCATAAAGAGAAATAATGATCTCTGAAAGCTCAAGCAAGAAGAGCGTAAGTGCTTCCCAGCAGGTCTGTCGCCAAGTTAAACTTGAAAAGTGTATCAAAGTTACTGAAGTTAGCATGTTCTCATCACAAAAAGAGTTAACTCTAGCTCTGTCTGCCAGGATCCAAACAGAGCATCCAAAGCTCGCTACACTCCAACTGAAAAAGAGATCTGGCAGCATACAAACGGTTTTGAGCTGCTTCAAAAGTGGTGGGTACTGAAACACAGTTCCTCTTAGCACCTCAACTGTCTGTGCTGGGCTGGATGGCCAAATGGAAGGTCCTCTCTACATGCCTTAAACCGGTGTGCTACATGGACTGAGAAGGATGCACTGTTCACACAGAGGGCTCAAAGAGGAATCCTCAGTTATCCAAGTCTCTTGGAAGCGATCGTGGACTGGTCCAGAGGCCAAGATTTCATTCAAATATTGACAGAGGAGGAGATAACGTGTGTTGAAGAGGCCAGGCACAGTCAACTACAGGGAAATGAGAAGCAACGTGTCCCATTCACTGATGGGTCCTGTTGTTTTGGGTGAAAGCATCAGTGATGGAAGGCTGCTGTACTGAGTCCTACATGACAACTTGCAGACACTGCTGATGGAGAAGGGAAATCAAGCAAATGGGCAGGACTGAAGGCAATCCAGCTGGCTTCAGATATTGCTGAACAAGAGTAGCGGCCAGTGATCTCCCTGTGTACTGCCTCACAGATGGTGGCAAATGCCCTACGCCAGTGGTTACAGCAAAGCAAGTAGAACAACTGGCAGCACAGAGATAAACCCTTGTGAGAAGCTGCATTGTGAGAAGATATTGATGTCCAGGTAGAGAACACGGCTATGGAAGTACATTACATAGATACCCACACACCCAAGAGCCGTGCCAATGAAGAACACCAAAATAACCATGTCACGGTTTTATGGTTTTTGTTATCAGTATTCCACATAATAACATCATGTAGTGCACTGGGAGATAAAGAGTTAATGCTGCAGTTCTGCAGATCATTGACTGTTCCAGGTACCAGCACTCAGAAGAGAAAGAATGAACTACAGCTCCCGGAAGGCTTCATTATTCTGTTTCCCGTTCAGAAGGAAAGATGGGGCCCTGGGCAGCCTGGTCTCGTATTAAATGGGGAGGTTGGTGGCCCTGCCTGTGGCACGGGGGTAGGAGATTCATGATCCTTGAGGTCCCTCCCAAGCTGGGCCATTCTGTAATTCTGTGACTGGGAGTCCCTTCCTGCTTGTCTCTGCAGTGCGGGCTCCCTAGCCATCTCACCTTCAGCATCAAAGTCTTCAGGTTTTGGACACTCATCTATTTGACATAATACAATATAATTGGAATTGTAGCTAATATCTCAGATTCCACTATCATATTTAGTAAATTAGTTTTCTCCCTTAGCTCATAGCCACTGCTTTGTTCCCAGACCCATCTCCCTACCTTCACCCTTCCCCCCTTCATAGGGTATGGGTACCCATATCCCATTAGTCACGAAACCAGGCCAGAATCGTGACAAGCCAGTACATGAATCAGGCTTCTAGGATGGAGGGGGCTCTGGCAGACCTGGACTGGCAACATACGGGTGAATTAGTTCCAGCTCAGTAGGCCCATGACATCTCAGGCTATCAAGGAAGAAACACAACTCTCAGAATCAAGGGGTAAACTTAATCTGTGCAATAGCATCCGTGGTCATCCACGAATGTGGCGCATGCACTGCAATTAAGCAAGCCAAGTGCATAAAGCCTCTCGGGTATGGAGATTGACAGCTGAAATACAAATACGAGGAGGCCCAGCAGACTGATTATATCACCCTCCCACAAACCCATCACAGCAAGAGCTATACGCTTACGGTTACGGTGTTACGTACGCTTACGCTTACGGTGCTGGAAGCAAATACTGAATGGCTGGAAACATCTCATACTACAAGTCACTGTCTGAAATACTATCCCGGGCCTTGAGAAGCATGTCTTTAGCAAATAAAGGCTTCCTAGTGTTTGAAGGGTTTTCTGTTTGTTTGTCTTTAATCTACACTAAATAAGGATTCATCGTTGAGATTTAAATGTACTTACTAGATTTCTCCAGTGAAGACCGTATTATCAAGTAACAGTTACCAAGCTTTGATGAGGCTTCTACTTGCATAATCAAGTTCACATTAAGCATCAGTGGCTCAGAGCAGGAAAAAGCAAAACTTCAACTCCAGTCTCTCTCCCCTTACCTCACAACATAAGTGGCTATTCATCACAGCTAAAGACAAAAAACAACAAAACAGAAGTAAGTCGTTTTTTAAAAGCTCAAAAGTCTGACACATTTCAGAGTGTATAAAACAGAAGGGCATAGCGTTATGCCAAACTGCAATTACATACTGAAAATTAACCTTGACTTGGGATACAAAAGTAGTAGACAGTAAAGACTGCATCCCAGTAAAGAAAAAAAGGTAAAGTATCAATGGCAAAAAAGAGTACCTAGTGTTGCTCTGAACCTAGGCTATTGAAAATAAAGATGCTCACTGATTCCACGGATTTGTAGAGCTTCAAAGAAAAATCCTATTTACATAATGGTCACTGTATACCTACTACAGGTTACTGAGACAAAAGCATCACTTCTTACCAATTACACTTTCCCGGGAGGAATCATTTGAGAGCATTCCAGAATGCTTACCAATTACAATGCAATCAAAAATCCTAAACAAGTCTCATTACCGAGACACCACTTTGGAACCGCTAACACTTTCTAAAGATGAATCCAAGCTGAAGAACAATCTGTTCCCTTTGTATTAAAGATGACTCAGTTTGTCTATCTTTATTGCAATAGTTGTATGAAACAGAAATTAGTACAAGGATCTTGGGTACTAACCTCCCTATCCTCCCTCCATTAAGTATTCTCTGGACTACACGGCTGATCCATTATTTGTATAGAACGCAACAGCAGCTGCACACAAAGCACCAAAAAGTTCTGTCTTATAGTGAAAATTTACAGAAGTGATCGTCCTTAAGTGGATCACCTCCTTTAAAAGAAGCCCTTGCTGCAGCAACGGTAATTGCAACAACCTATCTGAGACGTTTTTCTCATTATATGCAAGTCTCTGTGGATATCTTCTAATCCACCAGTAGCACAGAGTGCAGCGACAAAGCAGCAAAGCTTTAGCGACCAACATTATCTAGAGTTGAAGACATCTGCACAGGCCTAAAGCAATGGCTGTTGTCCAAAGCACAACCTGTTCCCCTGATGCAAGAAAGGGAGACAGACCACCTTCCACCTCTCCTAGAAACAACTAGATTTTTCCACTAGAGTAAAAAAACCCCAATCTTAAAGAGAGTCAACTTCCTCACTCCTATAAAGCTAACAAATTACTGGCTGTTTTATACATGCGTTCTGAAAAGTCCATTCTGTTTCTACCAGAATCAGAGCAAGACAAACAAAAGCCCAACACGAAAATACAGTGTCACAACCAGAACACGTATCACATTAAATTACACCGAGAGGAATCAGCTTTTGACTCAAGTGGACAGCAAGCTGAAGGCCTTCAAGGCTACTGTATGGGAAACTGATGATCACAGCCTGAACCTCTGATTGACCACCTGAGGCAAGCAATGAGTCAGCTGTACAATTGTATAACTGTATAATTGTACAGTTATACAGTTATACAATTGTACAGTTATACAGTTATACAATTGTACAGTTATACAGTTATACAATTGTACAGTTGTATAACTGCACAGCTACCTAAAGGCAAGAACAAACGAAGTGTATACCTGAGTGAACCAGCTCACCTGAATTTATGAGGACAACTCTTTATCAACAAATATCGTAAGTAACAGATGCTTTCAAATTTCACTAACATAAGACCTAATCTACTAAGGCACCCCTTAAGTTTTGCTGCTGTGTTGCGTATCTATCACTCCGCTTCTGAAGTCAAAAGTCCCTCTATTTTAACTCTTCAACAAGAATGATCCCCAGGCAGAGCCTGCTTATTTCCTCTGGCATTAAAGGAAAGCTACAGCATCCAGAAAAAATACACTGATGCACTGAGTTCAGCATGCATTTTCCCCACACAGAAGTCACACCATCCATTCAGGTACTGACGTTTGTCAAAACCACAGACATGGACAGTTTCCTCTATTGTACACAGATACAATACAGCTTCTTGATGTCATGAGCAATTTAAAGCCTCTGGAAGTTCTACAAAGAATGTAATAATGACAGAAAGAATATACAGTTGTTGGATTCAATGGTTCTGCCCAAAGCATCGTTAATACATCACCACAGGTATAAGGTTACACTTACAGTATGCCAGCGTGTTTAGGACACTGCTCACATACTTCCCCTCCTTTAGTGTTGTTACTTTACATTCCTCTGTAATATTAAGCACTTACGTCACAAGTTCACACAGCTGTAAATGGCTGGTGAACTGGACTGTGATGACTCACGCAGTGGGAAAGGAAACCCCACGTGACTGCACTGTCCAGTCTAAAACACTGAACTTCTACAAGCCGCTTCCCCCAACACCCACGTGTACAACACAGAAAAGCCAGACCCATTAGACAAGGTGTAGGACACTTCTTTTAACTACAGAAGGTGCAGGCAGACAACCAGCTACTCCAGGCTGGTAATGAACTATTCATGTCACATCTGATCTCTGCCCATTGCTGATATCCATTTTCACTTCAGCATGTGGTTATTATAGACACGAATGTTTTTAATAATCTGTGGATACGGTTATAAATGTTTTTGAAATCTCACAGGACTTTAGTTAACCCAGCTGCACGATCAAAAGTGACCAAATTATACCATGACGTATAACTAACAAGATATATAAATCACAAAACACAATTTAAGTTTTTACCTTCGTAGGTAGCATGTTATGTGCTTTACTGCCACCGCAGCACCAGCCAATGCTAACTATAATTCTGTGCTCGATTACTGATGGCTGGGCAACGAGCAGATTGAGAGCAGCCTTGTGGAAAAGGACCTGCTGGTAGTGGTGGACAGAAAACTGAACAGGAACTGACAATGTGCTCTTGAAGCTCAGCCATGCCTGAGGCTGCATCAAAAGAAGCATAGCTAGCAGGTCAGAGGAGGCAATTCTCCCCCTTTACTCCGTCAGCACCTGCACTACTGCCTTCACCTTTGTGGCTCCCAACATAAGGAAGATGCAGACCTTTTGGTGCAGCTCTAGCGGAGGCCACAAGGATGACCAGAGAGCTAGAGCAGCTCTCCTATGAAAACAAGTTGAGATCTGGGTTTCTTCACTCAGGAGAAGAGAACGTTTTGGGGAGAAATCACTGCAGCCCTCTTGTACCTTAAAGGAGGTCTACTGCAAAGATGGGGACGGGCTACTCATCAGGGAGTGCTGTGATACAGCAAGGGTAACGGTTCTAAGCTAAAAGAGGGTAAATTCAGATTACAGACTAAAAAAAAATTCTTCACTTTGAGGGTGAAGACGCATTAGAACAGGTTGCCCAAAGAAGCAGTGGACTGCCCCATCCACAGAGGTGTTCAAGAACAGATTGGAGCTTTGGGCAACCTGGTCTAGTGAGAGATATCCCTGCCCACAGCAGATGATGCTTAAGATCTCTTTCAACCCAAACCATTTATGATTCCAGCCAAGAGCGGGAGAAACATGCTTCACAGACAACTAAGAATTTAAGTCATGTATCCAGACTTACTATCAAAAGTAGTAGTTCAGCATCTCCTTTATACACTTTACCTGCTCTTGTAACAGCAGAGGACCTCCACAAACACAAAACAATCCACAATAGCAAAGTGATCTAGGCTTAAAAAAAAATAAAAATAAGCAAGCACATTAACAATACTAGCTCTTCCAGGGAATTGAGGAGTTCCTTTCTGGATTCCATTAGAAGGACACACATACACACTGACAGGAACTGAAGGTAAATGCACATGCCCTGTTGGCCAAGGGGGCTGGTTTTGGTTGGGCTTTATTTGTTTGTTTTTGGCTTGTTTTCTTTTTTTTCTGGAGAATAGCTAAAACTGATCACAATCCACATGTCATGCTTGCACCTCTTCAGCTATTCAGGGGAAAAGAGACAAGACCCTTCCCACTTCTCTAGCTTGAATCCTTGCCCCTGTATTTTTTCCTGTTTTTAATAATTCCTTTAATTGTGCCTGTGCAGTTACCTTTGATGAAGGTAAACAAGGAAGCTAAACAACTGATTCAGTGAGGCACTATGGTTGCATAAGCAGAGTTCTAGAGTCTCTCCAGTAACAACTTGCTTGCTTTCCCATATTAGTGAGTGAACTCAAGAGGAAGATAAAAATTCCACCGAAACAGTGAAATGGACTTCAGGACAGCCTACTGTAATCTTTTTTTTATTCAGACTTTAACATTGACTTGGTGCTGACTCACTGTGAAGTGTGTTTACTCTGAAATTTAGATACCCAACTCGTACTTTCTGATGTAATCAGCATGACTCAATCTACCATAAAAATAGTTCAGTTTGGAATCACAGAATACCTTGTGCTGGAAGAAACCCATGAGGGTCATCAAGTCTAATTCCTGACTCCCAAAGGGTAACCTAAGAGTTAAACCATATCTAGTAACATTATCCAAATGCTCCTTGAGCACAAACAGGCTGAGGGCTGCGATCGCTTCCACAGGGAGCTTGTTTCACTGCTTAATCACCTCAGTGAAGAACTTCCTCTTAACAACCAATGTGAACTTCCCCGATGCAACATTATGACATTCCCTCGTACCCTATCACCACAGAGATCAGCACATCCCTCTCCACTTCCCACTATCATACAGCTGTAGAGTGACGACTTCATTGCACTCTTATCTCCTCCAAGCAGAAAAAAACAAAAAACAACCCCAAAATCCTCAGTTACTCCTCACAAGTCATGCTCTTTCACCATTTTTGTTGCCTTCCTTTCTACACACTCTAATATTTTTCATATCTTCCTTATAGTGAGGAACCCAAAACTGCACACACTGCTTGAAGGGAGGCTGCACCAGTGCTGAGCACAATGGGACAGTCACTTCTTTCAACCAGCTAGCTGCACAGCATTTAATACACTTCAGAATAAGGTTGGACATTCTGGTCACCAGTGCATGCTGTTGAATTGCACTGACCTTACTATCTACCAAAACTCCCTAGATCCCTCTGTGCAGGTCTGCACTCCAGCCACAGGTCCCCTAACCAATGTGCATCCTGGATTGCACTGTCCTAGGTGCAAAATCCAGCATTTATTCTTGTTCAATTTCATGCAGTTGGTGATTGCCGAGCACAGTCATCTTTAGATTCTAAAGACTGGTGATAAATAAGAGAGATATCTCCATAGTGGGAGCTATAGCCATAAATAGCTATTTAATACAAATTACATTAAAAGACACAGACCCTGAGCTGCTACCAAATCTCTCTTCCCTAAGACTTTAAAGAAATTTTGCTTAAGCTTGGTAGAATGTAACTTAATAGTCAGCTACTTCACTGGGGTCAGGCAACATAGTACATAGGCAGATACATTTAACTGGATTTTCCATAGTTCTACAGATGAAGACTCTCAGCGTGAAAAGCAAGTACAAGGCATAGATTGCGATATTCTTTAATTCCAGGTTTATGCCAATGGATCTTATATTGAAGTTTCTATCCCCACCCAAGGTACACACTTAAATTTAGCTGTATCATATATATGATATAGCTATATCATACACATTTAGCTACATGTATTTATAGCTAATATTTTTTAGCTATATATATTTAGCTATATCATATAATCACACACTATTGCTCCCTTCAAAGCCATTACTTGCAACAGTTTTCATAACAAAGCACTGTCTCCCCAGGTTATAATGGGAGATAACTTCCATAGAGAACATGCAGTACTTGAAATTTATGGTATATTTCCTCAGCTCTTTCTAGCCAGGTGAACTTCAGAAACTCAAATGCCCTTCCAAGTTTGCCTCATCTAAAAGACTTCTTTTCCAAAGCCACAAATGATAGTTCTGCATCTCTAGAGAGTATTTCGCAGCACACTCAGTTTTTGACACACAACCTTAGAGTAGCCATTGAACAGTGAGTTAGCACTCACGTTTATTTAAAAGAAACAAAAACACTGAATGAAAGCTGGAAGCTTAAAAACTTTGCAGAACAGGATACAAAGGAAAAAAAAAACAAATACAAAAAAACATTTCGTTTAGCTGGCTATCCCACTGGATTGGTAAACAACTGCCATAAGGGAGACAATCTAGATAAAACAGTTATTTTCCTAGTCTATCAGTTCTTGGTGAAAATAAAAGCCAGCAGGCCACTATCTTCATAACCAAAATTCCTTCAGCATAAAACTAGTAAGGGCATTTCCTTCTATTGGCAACCTGTTACTGGTTACAGGCAGGTGTTACTCCTCACCAGCTAAACATTACACTTCTTAGAACCTACAGTACTCTCAGCATGTGTCAAAGATAAAATGACCGCCTTCAGAACAAGATTTCTACAAAAACATTGTCTTCTTGAACATCCTTAAAAAGAGAATTTCTTGAAAGCCAGAACGTGCATGATTACAGATCCTGGGAAGAAACCAAAGCACTTCTACATACTCAAACTCTAGGTTGTCAAGTTTTATTTATTACTCTATTGCACAGTGAATACGTAGGAGAAGTGGAATAAAAACATGATACACTCACCACATCACGACAAAAGATCGCAGCAACTACAGTCAGAGGTATCAGATTATCTTGACATGCTATGTGGTAACAATGCCACTTCTCTGACTTCAGAAAAAGACGGCAGGTAAGTCTTTACTTCTTTGGTAGTAACATCTTGCTTTTAGTACCTGATAACTGGGAATAAGCCCACAGGTCTGTGACACTTACTTACTACTAACTCAGCTGAAATGTTTTTGACCCGGAGAGGGCTTAGAAAAGCAAAAGAAACTTTTAGCACTTAACAAAGACTTGTCAGCTGTTTCAGACAGGTCTGTCCAAGCAGGCAACTCACGACCTACAGCACAAGCCCCCTGGACAGCTGCAGGCTACAATCTAAGCATGGATCAACAGCAGCATAGGTTCATCTCTAAAAGCAGAATTTCAAATCTTGTCTGATATCGTTTGCTTACGAGAAAGAGATCAGTGCTTCACTGTTCCTTCTCCCTTAAGCACAACACTCTTCCTATTAATCCAGAAGTAACAGAGAGTGTGAACATCTTTGCCCACCAAATGGATGTGGTCTGCCAGGTTGTGTTCCTGATGCTCTCATGCCACATAAGAAGTGAAAACAGAGTTATAGATTTTTATTTGAAGCTTTCCTTGCTATTTCAAGCACATACTGGCAGAACCAAATGTGATTCCACAAAATCGTAATTCTCACACAGATTTATTCAACAACAAGAAGCAATCTATCCCTTTCTAAGTTCCTGTATAAAATAGAACTGTCTAAATGTAGTGGATGGAGAAATCCTAGCTACAGTTAACTAAAACAGACATACCTGCAAGGTATGTAACTCCATTGCTCAAAGTGAAATACATGCTCCTCTGAAAAAAAAAAAAAAACCCTTCAAGTGCCGCTTTCCACAACACTATAGCAACAGTTCAATATACAAAAAGAAAAGCAAATGTTCAGAAGTCACTGACTATCCCTTTTTGTTCAGCTTTTCTCCCCATCTCTACAGATACAGCAAATATTTCCCCATTAAAAAAAAAAATAAAAAAAAAATCAGACAGAAGTAAAGACAAATTGTAACATTGAAACAGCCTCACTTCACAGGTACTCAGCTTTCACAGAAGTTCAGCTTTGCCTCTGGCGGAGGCATCCTGAGCTTCCCATATCATGGCAGCCTGTAGTATTTTCCTTAGCGTTCCCACTGAAGAAATCTTCAGCTTACTGCATAACACAGTCATTTTGAAACCCCACATTCACCCATGTCCACTCCCTTGACAGACCTCACTACTCGTAGAAGCAGTGTGCACGCATGCAGTGAGCCATAAACCAGGCTTTACTGATGTTTGCAGTGACTTGTGAACCATTAACCACTATAAACCCACTTTTTCCTCATATACCTCTCTCTGAGGAGAGAACCAATCAAAGTGAACATTAAATAAGAACACGTAATTGGGAACACATCACATGTGCTTCGTCTGCCTCTTCAGGAAACTAACAAAGACTTAAGCCACACATCTTCAAGTTTGTCCACAGTTAAACAAAGGGCTCAAAGAGATGAACAAAGCAAGCTTCAGGAAGCCAACTAGAACACAAAAAAATATAAACAAAAATAATTTGCCATCTCAGAACAGTACCAGCAGGTAACAGAAAACTGAAGTATACATTTTGAGGTCACAAGAAAAAAAAATAATGTCTCTCAGCAAGCACACCCAAGGGTAAAATTACCTTCTGTCAAGGTCATGGCATGTTTTACTTAAAAAAAAAAAAAAAAAAAGAAAAGAAAAAAAGAAAAGAACCTTTGGACTTCAGAAACTGAAAGACCAGCCTAATTTTATTTATTAAGGAAGAAACTATTACACTTGCTTAGTTTGCCCTTGGTTCTTTTCTCACCTGCACTGCTGGAAAAGCCTGCCCCTCAGCTCAGATGGTGATGTGCTCTGGAAGTAGGAGAGGCCAAAACAGGAACAGGAGAAACAGCTGAGCACATGCCAAAAGACAAGCCCTTAGACTACGCTGAAAAAAGAAGTCCAAATTGCAAGACCTTCAACTCAGCAAGATCTACTTCTTAAGGATTCCTTACCTGATTTGTATGGCTTGTCTCTTTGACAGTAACCATCCTTCAGGAGAGGAAATGCCCTCACTACCCCTTCTTAGCTCCATCTGACAAAACTTCATTTTAAGAGAAAAGAAGGTGCCATATCAGCTTGCTCCAGCTCCCCAAAGTCCCCAGGAGGAAGAAGCTAACTACGGTAATTTCTCCCTATTTGCATTCTTTTTCCAGTTTAGAATTACCAGCCAAAGCAGCTAAAAGTTCTGAGTAAACATCAGCAAGAGAATGCACAGCACTGCAGCCTTCTTTAATATGAAGTACATTACTATATTAGGTTACTGGTGAAAACAAGTGATTACAAGTGATGTATCTGCAGCAGCTGTGAATAAAAGGCTTTGAATACTTAAATAGAGTACTAAGGAATACGAAACAGCTCTTGGAATAAAGAATACCTGTTCTGAAGACACTCGTTTCTCACAGAACTGAGTTCAGAAGATGAACTGCTCAGGCTTGTAAAGCCAGCCTGCATAGTATTGCCCCAGCTTGGGCAACTCAAGAGAGTACAGCATGCATCATCAGATCTCCATCACACAAATCTTCCTTAACAGGTTAGGCTAGTGCTGAGGCACATATTAGCTGAATTGATCAACTTGTCCTTAATACAGGCCTTAGAGTTAACCACAGCAAGGGCACAAAATCACTTTCAGATCCCTACATAATCCTTAGCCTAGCAGGCTGTGGCCAAACAAGACTTTCCTGTAGCACACAGATACTACTTGAGCATGATCCTTTTTGTCTGGCCACAACCCTCACAGGCACAAAGGCCAAGGATGGGTTTATTGGTTTGTTTTTTCTTAATGGATAGGGAATCCCCAAGTAACCAATTAAGCTGGCTTTAAGACTTTGAAAAACCAGGGCAGCACAGAGTGAACTTAATGGGAAGCAGATCTGGCCCACTATTTTAAGTAATCTTTAGACAGTAGAGGGGGGGAGAAGGGGAAGGCTTAAAGTTTTGCTTGAAGACCTCTGTGGCCAGGAATATTATTTTGCCACTAAGCATATCTGTCCTAGATTTGCAACCTGTTCCAGAAGAATACCCATATGAATACTTTTAGAATAGAAATTCAATGCTAATAGCTGTTGATATGCTTACAACATATGTTCTGAGTTCACAACTAGACACATCATTGGTGGACACTTTCACTCTGGTAACATAGCAGCCAGGAAAATAAATCCTGGTAGAGGAACAACACACACACTTTTAGCACCCTGAAATCATCACATAGGAAAATCCCGAGTCTGATAACCATTTGTTTTTGCTGGATGAGCATACTCGCAACACTATCTCATTCATACAGCCTCTTGGGCTTCTGTCTTCAATTCTAGTTGGCAATCAACACCTAAACTACCAGACTTACATAGTTTGGGGAATTAGACAAAGGCATACACTTCATAGTACTTCCTTCTAATGCACAGTGGAAAGCCAGAGCTGAAGGACAAGGCATAAATCAGCAAAATAATTAAATATATATATATATGGGTCTGGCACTTCCTTGAGCTACAAGGAAGCATAAGGAAAACCGCAGTTTACATCATCATGAACTTCAGTAGCGAATAGCTAACTGCACCACTAAATCTGGACTTCAGAACAGGCATCTTAGCTGAGACTTAGGTTCCCTGCAGGCAGGAAACAACTTCAAGCACATCTTTTCTCAAAGCTTCAGGGATGAACAAGTATTTCCAAGTTCCTTCACAGAGGAAAAATCCTACGTTAAGATCCATATTCATACAGCATTAAGTATGTTAACAAAGAAACAGCTCATATCTTTCACGTTCTGTGTAAACATTACTTGGAAGCACAGCTTTCAAGAACATAACTTGCAGTAACATTCCCCCATTAAAGCCTAAACTTAAACACTTAATTAAAAAAAAAAACCAACAAAAAACCATGAAGGCACTTAAGAACAAGTAGCTTATATCTGAACTGCAGCACATCGAGCTTAATAGTGAAGTCTGGTGAACCTGTAGACATGGGATACCAGGGATATGGACAAGTTTTGCTACAGAAGAAGTGACCTCCCCCACAATAAAGCCAGCACCTGCCCTTCCCCCTTGAACTTTCAAATTCTAACAGAAAAACCCTCAAGTGCTCACTCCATTACCTATTCTGGTCCATTCCCAACTCTCTCAGAATCCAGCAGATCAAGCAGAAACCTCCTCAGTGAATACAAGCTCTTTAGAACTCCTCTGGAAAAAGCCTGTGTGCTTTCTGCATACAATAGCTTAAGTAAAGCCTTTTACAGGTGCTTTTACATCTTTTACATGCTTTGGTAAGGAAGCCCTTTTTTCCTCTAAAAGATAAAGTACTGATCCTTGGCAGCAAACTTGTTGAACAATATTCAGACAATACATATTGTTTATGCAGGACAGCTGGGCTACAGCTAAATTGCTACCTACCCATTCTACCAACAGTGAATTCCAACTACTTGCTTACTGATAGCAGCAGGAGCTGATTAATAACCTGTTCCCACTGGTACTTACTCACTCCTTATACTGGAAACAAACCTTAGCCTCACAGAGATCACTGCCTCTACTCAGTGCCCTACGATTTTGCAATGATTCACTCCAACACACAATGAGATAAAAGCATTTCACATCATGTCTCCTTGATATAGAGTTAGGAAGTACCAACTTTCACAGCATGCCCTGAGGTGCAGGCGCTGGCATATACACACCTTCCAACCAAGGAAAGGAAGAAGCTGGTTTTCTACTGTCTCATACAGAAGGATACCGCAACCCAGTCCTATACATTCACACGTTTGTCAGATGCTGCGTATATTATACAGGTATATGCCCTATCTCAGCAATGGGGCACTGGCAAATATCTGTTTTAAAAAATTCACCCTAGCACGGTCTTTAAAAACAGAAAGAAAAAAAAAAAAAAAAAAAAAAAAAAGGACGGGCTAAGATCTATTATGTGATTCATAAATTTCCTACAGCTAAGTTCCGCAGGAGCTGTGCCTTACAAACCTTTTTTGAAAGAGTTGCTGAGCACAAGCAACACTTAACGCGCACACTGCCAGAAGCCAGGTCAGCAGCGCAACACGCGCCCTCCCTCCCTCTGGGAGCTGCTCCTTCAGGAGCACCCCGCACTCGCTGGGTGACACGCAGCCACACCGCTGACAGCTGCAGCGACGCAGCCGCTGCATCCCTCTGGCTGAGAGGGCACCAAAAAGGAAACGTTCGGGCAGCGGTGTTAAGACGCAAGGCTTTCTGTTTGTACCTTCCACCGGGCAACAGCAGAAGGGTGACAGTCGAAGCGGGCTGCAGTCCACACCTGCCCTGCCCTGCGCTGCCCCGCGTCGCTCCCCAGACCGCCCCCACCCACGCGGGGCCTACAGGGCAGGCACCGCATCCTCCGGGACAGCCGCTCCCGGCGGCGGGGCCCGGGGCACCTGCCGGCCCGCCCGCCTCTCCCCGCCGCCGCAGGGCAGGCGAAGTTGCGCGGAGCCAGGCGCTGACTCGGAGCCGAGCTAAAAAGGGAAGGGGCGGGGGGAAAAAAAAAAAAAAAGAGGAAAGGAAAGGCGCGGGCCGGCGGCCGTTCGCTGCGCGGGAGGGGAAGGGGCCGCCCCCGCCGCAACTTTCCTCAACTCCCGACTACGGGACGCGGTGGCCGCGGAGTGGGGTGAGAGGGATGCGGGCGGGCAGGCCCAGCCTGCGCTGCCCCCGCCGACGTGTCGCCAGGGCCCGAGCGCTACCCGCAGCCCGCCGTTACCTCCTCGCCGCCGCCGCTTTCCTCCGTGCCGTTTCCGACGCTCGCCATGTTCCCGCTCCGCCGCCCGCCGCTCAGGGATCACACTGCCGCCGCGCCGCGCCCCGTCCCGCTCCCCGCCACCGAGTCCCCGCCTCCTGCGCTTCCCGGCTGCCGCCGGTCCGGCCCCGCCGCCGCCTGCCCCGGCCGGCCGGTCCGCGCAGATCCCCGCTCGCCTCCTCCTCCCCGACCGCCACACAACTCTGGTGTCCGCGCCCCCTCGTTTGCATCGCAGGCCCCGCCCCGGGCAACGCGCCAGCTCCTGCGGCCGCGAGGCGCTGCCCGGCTCTGCCCCGGGGAGCGGGGGGCAGCGCCCCCCTGGCGGCGGGGCCGGAGGACGGCGAGCTTCGCCTCCGCACATTCCGATGGGTTTTTGCAGCGAGCCTCAGCCGGAGCCTCGGTCGCCCTGTGGTTGCCGCCGGCCCTGTCAGCGAGCCCTCTCGGTGGTAGTTCCCGGGCACCGAGGGCGGCGGCTGCGTCTGTGAGCGCTAACTTCTACCCGTTGCTTCACGGCGAGAGCATCCGTGAGGTTTCCATCTCAGGGAAACGCACTTTCTGGTCCGCCTTTTGCCAAGGGGGTCTGTCAGGATAACGCTTCTGTACTCAACCTTCCAGGCAAGCCGAGCTCCGTCACAAGCCCATCCCGAGGCCTGGTTGGTGGAGACATCATCTGCCGTGTTGCCCCTGCCTGCTGCATATGGCTGGCAGTGGCCAGCCCCACCAACCTGCTGGGCATTCCAGTCACTGGAGATGCTGCATGGAGCCTGTCCATCACCATCCCTGATGGGATGCCATTATCTGCATCGGTGCCCAGCACTGTGAGATCACTACCATCTGTGCCACTCACCACAAACATGCATTTGTCATGGTATCCAGCCACTCGCTACATGGAAAAGAAAGTGAGGCCCGTGCTTCTTTGCTAGCTTTGGGCATAATCTGAGTGGACTTCTTTAGGTGGCTCGTAAGTGTGCTGTGCAGGCAGCATGTTTTCCTCACACAGAGCACCGAGTGAGTCTGTTGTCTGTCTGTTCCAGGCATCCACCACTTGAGATCCCATGGAAACTTATGCTGCAGTCCTTCAGTGCTGTGACCTGACTCTGTGGAGAGCTGCTTCATCTCCATGGCGGCTTGTCCTTGAGCAGTTGTTTGCAAAGCAGTTTGTTTTTTAAGAGAACTGCTCCCTTCCCTCTGCCTCCTCCTGAAAGCATGGGGGGTAGTTCACAGTATTGTGATGTTCCTCTCCAAAAATCTGTCTGCTTTTGCTTTCACCTGTTCTGCCGACTGACAAGTTCTACTAATAAAACAGTTGATAAAGTTTCAGTTTCCACCTGTTTCGGTTTCCCGTAAGCTACATCTCTGTTGCAGCCCCTAAAATAAAGTTTTTATATACCAACTTTGATTAGAATAAGAGACAGATTAAGAAAGGGAACTGAACAGATTCAGCTAAACAGGAGGGAAAGCTTTCCGCCAGACTGAAGATTACATTCAAGACATAAGCAGGTTTGCTTGGTGTAATGACACTGCAGTATGAGCTTTCAGTGTAGACTAGCAAATGTGCCTATTAGTCTTACTTAGATACAGTTCTGCTGTATCTGCTTTTCTATTTTTACCCAGTCTGGTTAGGTAAAGAGGGAAGAGAAACCTCACTTGAGTGCGTTCCTCTGTTTTGCAAGACAGCACTCTTTGCAAGCAAGGTGTTACTGACACACTGTTCTCCTGTGTTCTGATTGCACCAGTACGAATTTCTTTACCGACAACTTGCTGGAAGATGCTCCAGAGTTGTTACATACCTTTCCAGGACTGATCTGAAACACAACAGAAGTGTTTGTGGCGCAGATGCAGCAGACAGGCCCACACATGCCTTGTGTTTGATTCAGGGCAGTTGCTTGTTAACACTGCCCACGCAGCTCCACCTAAAATTCATGTTACCATTGCCCCATAGTTCTATACCATTCACCACAATTGCACAGCTTATCATCTTCTGTTAAAGACATGACTCCGTTTCTATTCTCCAGCTGTAAATTCAAGATGCCTTTTGTTTGGAGAAGAACACTTCCTCTTTGTCAAAAGTAGCTTTTAACTACTATTACTGCATAACAGAATATTAAGTGCTAGAGAGTGTATGCGTAAGGTAGTTAATGCATAAGATCTCCAAGTGCTGGGAGCTTGGTCCTTGAAGGCAAGAACCACTTATATACACTGTGCTGTAACCTTTGCTCACATAGCCAGTTGTGCACTGCCAGTTCCAGCTAGTTAGTTCCAGCTAAATAGAAACTTGGACGTGTCTCTTACATTCTCGCATGAAATAGTGAAGGCTATAGCACCATCACTTACAAAGCTAGGTTAAAGAAACCACTCTACCATACAGATACATAATTTTTCTATATTCTTTACAAGTTTCTATATTCTTTATGTAGGAGACATGACTACGCTGCAGTTAGAGGTTCAGTTAACATTGAAGGTCAAGGCTTAAGTCAATACAACTTTATCGTGATTAGGTCCTGATAGGCTTTGGTTGTATTATCGTATTCTTCCCTCCCCAAAATGTCCCTTCATATCCCCAGCTCATTTATATTATTTTGGACAAGTTAAGGCTGTATATGCTAGTGGTCTTTCTCTGGTCAGAACAAATACATATGCTGAACGATCATGGTAGAGATAGCTACATCACATCATTCCTGACACAGGTACCTGAGGCATGAAGAATATTACTGAAGTCTGAATACAGGCCCTGTGAAATGCAGAGGCATTATTGAGTTTTGCTTAGTCTTTGACCGACTGCCACTGGGCACACTCCCATTGGAGTCATTGTAGTAATAGTCAGAAGGGTATTTCGGAGCCCTCAGATTGGCTTTAATCAGTTTTATCACACTTCCGCTTGACACTTGAAATCTAATCACTGAAGAAAAGCCTTGCAAATTCATTTTTCTTTGTAGCTTTTCATTCGTGAAAGGCAAAACAACAACAACAAATGACGAAAAACCACTTCTGAACTTCTGAGCAGTATAGGCAAGAATTAACAGGTCTTCTTAATGGGTCTTAATCCCCTGAGATGAGAAGCATGTTGCAGTTCTCAGGCAGCTATTGTTTCCATCCATTTGAATGGAAGTTTCTCTGCAGCAAGAATTAGGAAGATTATCTGATTACTAATCTTTCAAGCAAAATTCCAGTAGACCTGTTGAAAGGATTTAATTGAGATCTGACAGAAAAGGTGAGCCCTTGAGACACCATTGCCCTCCACCTGGCACAGCAATATAGAATTCTTACCCAACAGAAGCCTATGTATATTTTCCATCATCTTCAGATCCAGTGTCTGCATGCTGCCAAGCTAATGCTACTTAGATACTGAATAGCTCTGTTAGTATTTCCTTCTGCAGCATAGCATTGGAAATTTGCCTGATTATAAGAATTCACAGAATAATGAGGAAAAAAAAGATTCTTTAAGCTTCTGTAATCAAATACAGAGATCCAACGAGGATTAAATGTCCTCTCATGGTCAGATAGTGAAGATAGATTAGTGAAGCAATTTCAGCACTTGGTACTAATCTAGTTTTCTTGAGTACTGTGCTTGAGAACAGGACTGCCATAAAACAAGTTTAGGAAGTTGCCTTAGTATTCCTGTAGCTAATTTCCAGGACTAAGCTGCCTCAAACTCCCCCAAATAGAAGAACTGTAGCTATTATATATGAAGGAATTAGCAGTTTGCCTGATGTAAGTATGGCAAGTGAGCAAGACAGAAACTAAATCCCACCTAGTTCTGGAAGTATTATTTCATAAATTAGCAATTAAAGCAATGAACATTCTCGACCATACAAACTGCGTAAGTCTACTCTTATAAATATGCTACAAAACAAATGCTGACAGGAGTGAAAAGATCAAGAGATGGAATTTCTGAGTAATTTAGCAGAGTAATCTGCAGTAATTTAGCAGAGGTACTAACTTATAAAGACCTTTTGCAAAAGCAAGAAGGAACAGCGAAAACAGAAAAGTAGGTGATGGTGTTTTTCCTTGTGGGCTGTAACAACCATGCCATTATCTAGGCAACTTTATTCTCAAACCAGCGCTAGTTATGCCGATTAAGATGAAGTAACTCCTTCATCTGAGGGACCAGTGCCAAAATGTTGTTCATTTCCACAAGCTGAACTAGTCAGTGGTTTGCAAACAGTATTTCAGAGATCTCTACAGCAACATTAGTGACCTCCTTAGAGTTAGAACACACGAGAGAGCATTGATGTGTACACATTTGTATGAGAAGGCTATTACTGATAATTAGATTATTTTGTTGTGTACTGCACCCCCCTACTCACACACAAATGTGAACAGGCACAAACTTGGCTGCTACCAGCCAGCCCTGGAGCAAGAAGTCTCAGATTTTACCTTGATCTCAGTCCCAGTGCTATATTTCCCACAGCCAGCTGAAAGAACAGCTTAGCAAGAAACCGAGCAGCCTACCTTGTTAGTGCAACAGTCCAAATTACCAGGAAAACTGGTGTCCTAAGAACATTCTCTTTGGTGTCAAGCCCTAGCTGAACCACATAAAAATCTGATCTAACCGAACCAGCATCTACTTTCTCTAAAAGACATCAAAGATAGCAGCCTCTCCAAGATATTTTAGACAGGAAGGTAGTATTATGTCGTGGAGCACACAGGTCCAACAGAGACTACACAGAGTCATCAAACAGAGCTTGAAGTACAGGGCTGCTGCAATTGAAATTAAATGTTTTCTGCTCCCAGTAAGCTGCCTCATCTCAATCCTTTTTGTTAGACTTGCTAAGGAACTTCCTCTGGAAGTTAAGAATCTTAGCATTATTTCTTTGGTGGATATATCAGTATGATAGTTTTGGGTTTTTTTACTTTTAAATACTTAGTCTTTCGTCTTCCATCAGGCACTTTCAAAGATCCACAATTGTTTCAAACACTCACATTTTTCAGTAATTTAAAGTGGTGTCCATCTTAATGTCAAAGTAAAGCCACCATTTCCTTCAATCTGATAGCTCTTCTCTTCACTTATCATACTAGCAGGTTGCAAATCCTATCTGTAGTGGTGAGAAGGTGAACGGAACTGCTAGTCCAAATGCCCAGGATTAGAAGAGGGTTGGTCAGGTAGTTGCCAGATATTTTAGGACAAACATAGCCTTGAACAATATCCAAAGTAAAGTTTTCTCTACTTAGGGAAGTCCTGCCTCTTTCCCAAAGCCAGGGCAAGGACAATAACGCACTTTGGATAAAGTCCAGCGGTTTACCTCAGTTATCGTACTTTGTTTCTGTGAATATGAAGCAGGTTGTATAAGCTGTTCTCAGTGAAAGCATAATGCAATCAGTGCACCTAGCTTTCAGGCAGCCTCTAATGCTCTTACCAGTGTTACACAAACGCTATTTGCACGCTAGTTTCTCGCAACACTTCCACAGGTGCATTCTTAATTTAGAGGCTATAGCATTATTTTGCGTATCCTCTTATATCTTTGAGAACAACAACAACAAAAAAAGTAGTCTCACATGCCTCTCTCCTCTCATTTACAATTAGAGAGGTTGGTTTGTTATGACTCATTTTTGTTATGATACAAAAAGCCAGACTAAGTCATGTTATTTATTTAGAATTAAAATTTATTAACGTGTTCTCCCTCCCCTTTCAACTGGTGTGATGCCCGATGTGTGTATGGTACATTGCAGATCACCTCTGGCAGAATATCTTGTTAAATAAACTTTTAAAGATGTTTGTGTATCACTGCAATTTAATGAGGCTAATTTTTAATTGGTACATTTTTGCCTTTTTAACCTCTGGTGCTATTAATGGTTTAAACTGTGTTTTGTCCTGTGGTATTTTTATAGCTTCAAAAAACTGAGAAGTTTTTCCCCTAAATTCTTTAGTAGTTACATCCAGTGACAACATTGAAATGGTAAACTTACTGAGCTTAATCCTGTTTGTATGCTTTTTCTTCATATCCTATATTATTTTTACCAGAAAAGGTAAAAAGTCCAGATCCACCTTACAGACATTTTCTTACCAAAAAAAGTTTTTCCAAGTCAATGTCTGCCAGAAAATTTATTTTCTCTATTCATTTTGTTGTTCTTCCATTGCTCTCAAAACAACATGTTCTGGATTGAAACATCTGAACAGATGGTTGTAATGTGTCCAAATCACCAGGCAATAAAGATGCCTGAATGCAACCTCTTTCTTCACCCACCAAAAAGATTCCTCCAAGCCAAACCCAAAATGTCATGTATACACAAACACGTTCTTCTTCCCACAAGGAAGCAAGAATTTTGTCTTTGAGTTCAGACTGTATGACTTGACAGCAGAACAGTGATTTATAGTGGGTAATTTGTGCCTAAAAGAATTTCCTTTCACATTGCAGGAAATACATAACTTTATTTTCTTTGTTGTTTAATTATTTATTTACTTGTATTTAAATTCCTTCTTGCTCTTGATACATTATCAATTTCAAGGCTGCAAGTATTTAAACAAATTGAGGACCTCCAAAACAGATGTGTGTGCTTCCATCCTCTGGCTATGTAGGCTAACATATTTAGAAACTCCTACTATCATGACCTCTTATTCAGTGAAGAGGTTTTGCTGCTGACTGTGTAGGGACTTCTTGTGTTTTGCAGCCTCTGACTCAATTCCAGTCAGATAGGTAGCTGAGAAAACGCTGAGATATGTCTCATTTAGTGACATTACAGAATCACAGAATCACAGAATTGCAGGGTTGGAAGGGCCCCCAAGAGATTGTTGAGTCCCTGTGCTAAAGCAGGTACCCTACAATTAGTCACGCTAGTAGGTGTCCAGAAGGGGTCTTGAATATGTTCATAGAAGGAGACTCCACAACCTCACTGGGCAACATTTTCCAGTGCTCTGTCACCCTTATTGTAAAGAAGTTCTTCTGCATGTTTGTATGGAACTTCCTATGCTCAAGTTTTAGGCCATTACTCCTTGTCCTATCACTGCATACCACTGAGAAGAGCCTGGACTCATCCATTTGCCTTCCTCCTCCCTTTATTTATCTATAAACATTTACCAGATCCCCTCTAAGTCTTCTTTTCCCCAGCCTGTACAGACCTGGGTTACCCAGTCTTTCCTGATACAGGGGATGCTCCAGGCCTTTCGTCATTTTTTTGGCCCTCCTCTGGACTCCTAGGAGATTTCTGAACTGGGAGTCCAGAACTGGACACTGTATTCTAAATGCAGCCTCACCAGGGAAAAGAAGAGGGAGAGGATCACATCCCCTCAACCTGCTGTCCCCACAGCTTTTAATGCACCCCAGGATACCATTTGCCTTCTTGGCCACAAGGCCACACTGCTGGCTCATGGCCAACCTGTTGTCCACCGGAACACCCAGGTCCTTCTCCACAGAGCTCCCCTGCAGCAGGTCATCCCTAACCTGTACTGATGTACGCAATTATTCCTCCCCACGTGCAAGACTTTACACTTGCTCTTGTTAAACCTCATGAGGTTCATCCCTGCCCAACTCTCCAGTCTGTCCAGATCTTGTTGGATGGCAGCACATCCCTCCGGTGTGTCAGCCACTCCTCCCAGTTTCATATTATCAGCAAATTTGCTGAGGGTGAGCTCTACCCCTTCATCCAGCTCACTGATGAAAATTTGTAACAAGACTGGACCTGGGGAACATCACTGGTTACAGGCCTCTAACCAGACTCTGCACTGCTGATGACAACCCTCTGCGCTCTGCCAGTTAGCCAGTTCTACATCCACCTCACCATACACTCATCTATTCCACACTTTCTAAGTTTCACAATAAGGATGTTGTGGAAGATGGTGTTAAATGCCTTGCTGAAGTCAAAATAGACAACAACCACTGCTGTCCCCTCATCTACCCAGCCAGTGATGACATCATAGAAGGTCACTAGGTTGGTCAAGCATAATTTCCCCTTGGTGAATCCATGCTGACTACTCCTGATAACCTTCTTTTCTTCCAATTGCTTGGAGAAGGTATCCAAGAACATTAACCCAGTTCAGTACATCATGGCACCACGGTGTATGGCAAGTGTGACGGGTGATCTGAGAGTATATTGTTAGTGAGAGTCTTTGAAGCTCAACTGTGACTTCTGGCTCCAAAATTCCATATTAGCCAATGGAATGTTTGATAGAAATAATGTGAGTTGTTTTGTTCTTCTACTAGTATTAGAGTGAAATGCAGTTATTATTAACGTCTTAAGAAAAGGCACTGTAGGTCTCAACAACTATTTCAAGAGTTAACCCTGAATTTTAGGTGTACTGGTAATTTAATTAGTTAATTCAAGCCACCTGTTATTACGTCCTGAGCTCACAAGATTGAGATCACCAATTTCTCTAAAATGTTTCTATTTACTTTATCAGTTAAGAAGTACACGGAGTCCTCCAAAAGTAACATCTCCTATTTTGTTACGCTGGCTCACAGCGTCAGTGGCAAATGTTGGTGGAATCACAGTAGAGGCTGAACCTTCCCAACAGTATTCCATTACATATTGTTGCCACGTGACAGACAGCAGCAGAGGGGCAGTCTGACAAAATAGAATTACACAGAATTATGTCTGAAGCAAAGTACGCCTGTTGTATGTCAGTTCCTTTTGCCTTCTCACCACTATAGATAGGATTTGCTACATGCTAGTCTGGGGACTGAAGGGAAGTACAGCTCGTCTAGCTGCCTCCCACCTCTCTTCCAAACATTTGTTGCACAGTTGCATTTCATTTGGGCTCCTTGGCACCAAGTACCGTGGCTTCCATTACAGAAACAATTCACATTAGTTTTCTGGCAGTACAAATGGTTGTGCCATGAAAAGAAGTGCAGAATAATACCAAGGCTGCTTCAGAAACTGCAAGCTGACTTCACTTCTATTATGCAAGGATATGCAGAGATTTCTTCATCTTTGCGATGACTGCAGAGCTTCCCCCCAGGTCGAATCGTTTTACCTTTTTTAGACACAGGCATTGTACATTTTCTGAACACAGATATACGTAAGAGGATTTTATTGTCCCGGAGATTATAAAGTAGTAAGAACAGATGTGCTTTACTTTTTGTTACAGGTGTGTTCTTTAATAATGTCTTAGAAAAACTACCTAGTCCCTACTTCATTCGTAATTCTGTTTTTCAATAATTATACTGATGGGAAACTTTGGGGCTTAAATCTTTTGCACTAATCACCTTCACAAATACATATGCAGTCTAGAAGAAATATTATTGGGCTGTAAAATAAATGTTGCGGCTATTCCTGGCTCCAGCTTTTGTCAGAAAGACAATTTTCTGACAGCCTGAAGTCAGATAACATGGCAAAACTGAGAGTTTCCAAATGGCAAAGATATTTCCAATACCCCCATGTGTTTGGGAAATTCAGTTTTTCTTTCTTTATTTATATTTTGACTGGTTATTGAGTATGCATTGGTCATCTGAATAGGAAAACTCAGGATCAGGAAGGGTTTGGGCCAGGAAACAGATGCTGCCTTACTACTGACAATAATATGGTAATCTTTTCAACTGCCAACAATGCAACAGTGGATTTGAAGCACTGCCTCAGAAAACTGCTAAATTGCTTACAGACTACAATGAAAATGTGTAAACACATACTGAGAGGCAGACACTCAGAGACTGCATAGATGGAGACTGAAAAAGAAAAGAAATACAACTTTTTTTTTTAAAGCTAATGCTTGTGGGCGATCTGTTACTGTAAATACAGATGGCTGTGAGCCACAATAGGTCATGTTGAGAAGCTAGACATCTATCTGTGAGTTTCCTATTTACCACTGAAGCAAGAATTACTTGACAGAAAAGCATATGATGATAGTCCTTAAAATAAAATATTTTGGATTGGATAAATTTGATTTAAAATGCATTATAGGTGCATCAGGTTGAAACTTAACAATGGTGTGTCTGATGGCTTCTTTTACTGAGTATGGATAAGGACTGCAGATCCAAGTTTTGAAATGTTCTTACAAAGGTGGAATAGGTTCATTGTCACGGTACATGTGATATCATTCTTGAGCCAATAGTTATGGTCATCAATCATGGAAAATAAGATACAGCAGTGGAATGCAGTCACATACAAAAAGATAAATAGATAGGAAGAAGAAGACAGTAGTAGTTAGAAAACTAGTCTGAAGCTTGAATAACTAGTTCTTCTGCCTACCCTGATATACAGTGGTTGGATGACATTGTGTTAGCTACCAAGACTTTCCACGCTTCAGTCCTGGAGCATGGGATAACAACACTGCCTTGCATCACCAGGGTATCATTGGGATTGGTACTCTAATAAATATTTGCTTTACCTCCTTTGACTTCATAATTGCCTATACACAGCCTATCTATAAGAAGTCTATATACCAACAGCCCAACCTACAAAGGCCAGTGGGATTATCTTCAGATTAATTAGTCTTAATTAGTCAATTTAGTCAGATTAGTCAAAAATCAGATGGGGAGCTGTGGGCTGGGAGGTGAGGGAAACCACAGTAACTGCCGTTACACCCATAGTCTTACCCTTGTTCAGTCAAGCCACAGCAGTAGCATTAGTAGCAAGCAGAAATCTAAAGGAGTCTAAAGAGATTCACTTGTCTCTCAGGGAGCAATAGTAGCACTTGAACCTGTGTCCCTATCCCATAAACATGTAGGATAGCTGAGATAATACCAATTCATTTGCTTTGTAGGAATCACACCATGCACTGGCAAACTAACATGTGGATCCATCACCTGAGCTTTCCTGTAGCACAAAGTCATTTTTTTTTCATAGACTCATTGCGTATCTTGAGTTGAAAGGAAACCACAAAGATCATCAAGTCTAACGCCTGACTCCTCACAGGATTACCCAAATTCAAAGTCTTCATCTGAGTGTGTTGCTCGAATGCTTCTTGAATTCCAACAAGCTTGGTGCCACAACCAATGATATTTAATTTGAAAGGGTAATTTAAAATGTGGACTTTGGGGGAGAAAGGAAATGAGTATAAACCAAAGCAAATCAATCAATCAAATAAACAAAAACAAAACAAAAATAACCCCACACCCTTGATAAAATTTTCTTCAGAGAAATTCAGTGTCAGTATGAAGTCACTTAGATATGGCTGATGGAGAGAAAAATATCCCAAGTATCCCTCAAAACCAAAGACAAACCATCCAGGACATGAAAACACAGACCTGAGTCCCCTGCTAACCCTAAGTTAGAACAGGGATATGAATCTCCATCTTTCACTTTATGAATTGTGATGTGCTACTCTCACTTAAGTGGTTGTCCATCTTGCTTGTTCGAGATATTCTTCTTCGTATCAAAAATCAATCATTAAGGGTCAGTCAGAAGGTAATGAGAGAATTAGAGATATTCTCCTGCTTGAAATTATATTTGAGTATTCATCTGAGATGGAGCAGCTCTGGTACTGAGAAGACTATCTGGAAAGATGGAAGGAAAGCAGAAGTAGAGCCCTGAACATGTTCCAAATGTTATTTTGAACATGAAGGAAAATGTGTATTTTGCTCACAAGGGAGCCTGTTCCAGTACTTCTTCCAAGTGAAGAACCTTTTCCTAACATCCAACACGACCCTCCCTGATGCAGCTCCATGCTGTTCCCTTGGGCTCTGTCCTTGTCACTGAAGCAGACATCACGCTGCTCCTCCACTTCCCTTGTGAGGAGCTGAGGCTGCCATGAGGTCTCCCCTCAGCCTCCTCTGCTCTGAGCTGAACACGCCAAGGGATTTCAGCCAATCCTCATACATCTTGTCCTTGAGACCCTTCACCATCTTTGCTGCCACCTCTTGGATGCTCTCTAACACTTTTATGTCCCTCTTATATTGTGGTGCCCGAAACTGAAGATAATGCTTGAGGTGAGGCTGCACCAACACAGAGCAAGAGGGGGACAATCCCTTCCCCTGACAGGCTGGCAGTGCTGGGCCTGATGTACCCCAAAGGGCTGGCCCTTTCAGCTGCCAAAACACTTTGCTGATTCAGATTCAATATGCTATCAGCATGAACCCCCAGGTCCCATTCCATGGGGCTTCTCTCTAGTGGTTTTGTTACATAAAAAGAAACAAAAGAGAGCACAGGGAGTCAAATGACAAGACAGTAGTGGTTTCATCATTCCTTTCCCCATAGAGCTGAATTGGCCAGAAGCTTAGAGGAGGATGTAGAAAGCGTCATTAGGTAAGAAGTCCCATGTGACACAGAACCAGGCTCAGCCAGCTGCTGTGCAGAGGGTGCGTTGCCACTGGAAGCACTGAGGGAGCACTCTGGGATACACAGAAAAGACAACAAAAATTCATCCAGGGAGAACAGTATTTTGAAGGCCAAATGACAGTCATCCTCTGAGGGCAAAACTGTCTGCAGTCATGCTTCTTTTTATACCATGCAGCTTAAGCAGAGAATCACATTATATAGAGTAATTCTCCTCAAAAATCAGATCAGTTGAAACTGTTTAATAGAATGTTGATTACCACAACATTAGTAGATATTACCTAAATTGTATTAGTTACAGAGAATTGCATTAATTTTGACATCATATAAGTTTGTAATCTCATTAGAAAATGAAATGAATTTTCAGCACTGTATTTAAATACTCAAAACTTCCCATTACACCTACAAAATCTACTTGTATGATTAGTGAAAGGAGAGGCACAGAGAAAACTCTCCCTGAATCTTTTATTCAACACTTGAGGACTTCACATCATCTAAAGCCAGAATGCCCCTGATTATGCATTTCTACTTTCTCCTTCCATGCTATTGCTGATCTGGTCATGCAGTGAGTGTGATCTTTTTGTTCAGTACAAAGAAAACTCAGCAACAGCAGCAAAACACACAAGAAAAACATCACTTTTCAGCAAGTTCATATGAACCGTCATTTCAGATCCTGAATAATGCTCATTTCTTTCAGCACTGGAAAATCAATTTATAAGACTTAGGTGAATGCCTAAAAACCAAAAGAGAGGACTGTGCAAGTGAGGATTAAGCAGTCTTTTTCAAAAGAGGTTTGACAGATCTACTGCACACATGCACTATTGTTCTGTAGTTAGCTGTACATTTGCTACATCTTTGTTGTCAGTTAATGAATGCTCTGTGTGCTTGAAAGCTTGTCATTTTTCTTCAGCTGCACCATCTCGTCTCACAAAAGATCCGATCCAATAAATCTCATGAAGCATAGTTTCCAGGGTGAAATGAATTATAACAATTTCCCTTTTTCCTTTGACCTAGTCTCACTCTTTTCTAGAGGAAAGATGATTTAGTCTTTAGTCTTTCATCTGACATCCTTTATTTTAACCGGCTTTAGGCAACGCTTCCTCCTCTGCTTCCTAGAGATTAATTTATTTTCAAGCAGCAGTGTTATATGTCTGTAAAGTACTATAACTGTATGAAACTTAGTACAGATTTCCGCTAGTAAATACCAGCTTTTTTATTGCTGGGAGTTATTGTTAGACATTAAAAATTAAAAATTTAGCCTGAGCATGCACCCATGTGAGAAACTGCCAGTCCTTCCCTAATTTGGAATGTCTAAATCTAGACTGCATTAGCAACTGGTGAATAATCACTTGTAATTATCATCACTGGCATTCAACAGATTTGTTTAGAGAATGTGCCTCCAGTTCCTCAGTGCAGTGTTCCTCCCTTAATCATGCCTGCAGAATAAGAAATGTGTATTATTCTTGTTACTCCTGTCACTGACAGCTGGGCTTTCCTTAGAAGATGGAATATTATTCCACTGGTGATGGAGTGGGAAGTCCAGGCTGAAAGACGTTACCGTGTATTTTGTTCTGAAGACATCAAGGTGTGCTTCTATCCTATTCTGGAGATAGAAGCTGCAAATAAGCTTGCTTGTCTGCATAAACAATCTATTTGACTCACACAGGTGACATTATTACTAATTAAGTGGAACATTTCTTTCATGTCAGGTCCTGAAAAGATAAAGTGAGGTAATCTCTCCAGTAATACGGACTATAGAATGATCTGAGGATGATGACTGGAATGCTGAATTTAAACTAGAATTCCAGAGAAACCCAAAGGTGAGGCCACACCTTGGTAGCTGAACAAAATGTTGAGTTTTTCAATGCTAGTTTTTATGCTTACGGTTTCTCAACCACGAAGTGTAAAAAAAAGCCAAAAAACCAACCAACAAACAAACAAAAAAACCCAAACACTGTTGGGGGTTTTTTTTGTTTGTTTTGTTTATTTGTTTGTTTTGCAGACACTTTGCGAAGAATAATAGGTTAGTCGGCAAGGAAAATCACATGCATATGGATCCATGGAGGAAGCTATGCAGGTCCATTCGGAATCATCACTCAAAGATGAGTTTTTTCTCCCAGCGGACACTAAAATGTACCGAAATGGCCTGTGAAGCACTGCTGGGATGAGAGGTCAGATCCTCTCAGCACAACATGATATGGTGCAGTTCGGTGTGCTCTCTGGCTCTCTGTCCCATCAGCACTGTCTCACTCTTTCCTTTAACATAAGGAAAGATCTCTGAAATATCTCAACATGTCTTTAACATAAAGATCTGTCTTTAACATAAAGATCTCTGAAATATCTCAAGATGTTAGAGATACACGTTGTGTTGCATGAAAAGTTAGTGTACAGCAGTTTACACATCACTAATGTTGTAATCTGTAATCATTTCAGAAGACTTAATTTTTTTTTTTTCCCCCCAAGCCCTCTGACTTCATACACTGCTTATTAGAGAGACAGAAAGCAGCTGAATTGTGGACAGCACTCCTTTAAGTTAACTTGTCTCTATGTTCGAATTTTGAATGCTGTGTAGGATGCAAGACTCCATCATACCTATTAAGATACAAATTTTATCAGTGGAATAAATTATATTCCCAATATAAAAATCAGTTGCTGACAAAAATAAACTTCCAAAAGATCAGAAATTATTTCCTAAAATTGTCTCCATTCTTTAGATGCTCCATCCATGAAACATTTCTTGAAGATATTCATCAGCTAATTAGTTAATCTGAGCTGAGGAATATCAATGATAGTGGAACGTGTTTGGTTAAGAAGGGATTTTTCTGCGTCTTTTTCTCTTAACAAATTAAATATGATCCATGATTAAGCCTCAAAACTATGCTTTCACAACTATTACCATGGTGTTCGATGAAGTCTACATCTGTTACAGCAAGTATGGATACAGGAGATAATCAGCTATCACAAACACTTCTGTATTTGAGGACATGTTAAGAAAGGAATGACAGATGTTTATTGTGGTGAACTAAGAAACTCTATCTGTATCTTTGTCTTAGACTTCCTGGACCTGGCTTCTCAATGGTTATGTATCCACAGTGATTACTGATGGAAGCTGTGCACAACTCTGAATAACAGTCTCGTAAACTCTCAGGATACCAGGAAGTTACAAAATGCAGACCACTTGATTGCTTCAGTAGCATACTAGTTAACATTATTATTTATTCTCTGTAAAGGATGTTTTTACTAGCCTGTTTTCCACCCTTTCTGTATACTATCTCCACTTCTCATCAGACAGCCTTTCAATGCTCTTTGGGTTTCAGCACTTCCCACTATCATCCTGAATTTTTACTGCTTGAATTCTCCATACATCCTTAATTTCTTTAACACTGAATTATTAAGGTTTCTCCAGCAAGGAAATGTAACTACCCATTGGAAGCTTTCAAATGGCCATGTGCCTTGTGCCTCAAATATAAAAGGCAGATTAGTTCAAATCTGTAAAAATAAGTAGGTCTGTTTGCTTTTAAGAGGATTTGGATTGAGTGAAATTGCTTTATAAATATGTGACTTCTTAGTAGTTGGGGAATGAAAGAAAAAATACATAATCCACTCAAAGTTCAGAATTTTCTGCTACTCCTTGAGCTTCCTGCTTCCTCAAGTCTTCCTGCCTGATGCGTACATACTTTGTTTTTCTTTCATTTTTAAATAATAATAAATAAATCCAAAACTCAGCCGATCACAGGGATAGGGAAGAGAGGCCATGAATGATGTCCATAAATATAACAGAATTGCCCTAGGGATCATTCTAACAAGTATGAATCATGTAGTCATAGAAAATCCAAAGTTGTAAGGGACCCACAAGGGTTATTAGATACAACTCCTGGCTCCACACAGGCTCACCCAAAAATCAAGCCATACTTCTGAGAGTGTTTTCCATTGTCCAGATGCTTCTCAAACTCTGGCAGCCTGGGGCTGTGACCACTGACCTGGGGAGTCTGTTCCGGTGCCTGAACATTTTAAGGTGAAGAACCTTTTCCTAACATCCAACATGACCCTCCCTGATGCAGCTCCATGCTGTTCCCTTGGGCTCTGTCCTTGTCACTGAAGCAGACATCACGCTGCTCCTCCACTTCCCTTGTGAGGAGCCGTGGCTGCCATGTCTCCCCTCAGCCTCCTCTGCTCTGAGCTGAACACGCCAAGGGATTTCAGCCAATCCTCATACATCTTGTCCTTGAGACCCTTCACCATCTTTGCTGCCATCCCTTGGATGCTCTCTAACACTTTTATGTCCCTCTTGTATTGTGGTGCCCAAAACTGAAGATAATGCTTGAGGTGAGGCTGCACCAACACAGAGCAAGAGGGGGACAATCCCTTCCCCTGACAGGCTGGCAGTGCTGGGCCTGATGTACCCCAAAGGGCTGGCCCTTTCAGCTGCCAAGACACACTGCTGACTCAGATTCTACCTACTGGCAACAAGAACCCCCGGTCCCTTCCCATGGGGATGCTCTCCAGCCTCTTGTGCCCCAGTGTGTATAGGTTTTTGCCCAATCATTGGTGCAGAATCCATCACTTGCTCTTGTTGAACTTCATGAGGTTGGTGATTGTTCAGCTCTGTAATTTGTCAAGATCTCTCTGCATAGTCTTTCTACCTTCAAGGTAGTCAACAGCTTCTCCCAGTTTAGTGTTCTCTGCAAACTTACCTAGTGTAGCTTGAAGTCTTTTATCCAATTAATTTACGCAAACATTAAAGAAGAATGGCCCTGTAGAACCCCATTAGGGATTGGATGCCAGCCCAGTGTAACCTCATTTACTGTTAACCCTCTAGGACCAATCCATTAGCCAATCGTTGACCCATCATGTTATGTTTTTGCCTGACTGTATCCTGGACGTTGTGTCCAGATGTACAGATACTGTGGGAAACACTATAGGAATCTTGGCTGAAATCCAAAAAGATCACATCAGCTGGCTTCCCTTTGTCAACTAGGTGGGTGACCTTGTAATTAAAAGAAATTAAGCTGGTTAAACAGGACTTTTCACTTGTGAACCCATGTTTGCTGTGACCAGTGTCTGCATCATCTTTCAGGTGTTTGGGAGTAACTCCAAGAATAATCTTCTCCATAATTTTATCACAAACTGAAATGTGACTGACAGGCCTGTAATTACTAGGGTCTTTTTTTCTTGCCTTTCCTCAAAATTGAAATAGTGTTTTCCCAGCTTCTATTCAGCTGGGACCTCTCCACATCCTCCAGATTGTTGAAAAATAATTGAGAAATGTCTAATAATGCCAGCTCTTTTAACACCTTGGGATTAATCCCATTGGGCCCCACAAACTTGCATGCATCCTAGTGGAGCAGCAAATGCCACACAAATTTAGGGCCGGCTGGGAGTCTGTCATCACCATAGTTATGGTCCTCCAACTCTGGTGGTCCCAGAGCTCATCATCATTGCTGAAAACAGAGGTGAAGAGGCATTAATGTCTCTGTTTGGTCTATGTCCCTACTTGTGAGGTAACCATCCTCATCAAGCAACTGACTAATTCTATCTCTGGTCATTCTTTTGTTGTTTACATACTTTTAAAGGTCTTTTATGTTGTTCCCCACAACATCAGCCAGCTTCAACTCTAATTAAACTTGAGGCTGCATGATTTTTTCTCCCTACAATGACAAGCAGCATCTTTGCAGTCCTTTAAAGTTTACCTCACTTCCAGTGGTTATACTTTCTTTTCCACCTGAGCTAAAGAAGATCCCTACTCAGCCAAGTCAGCCTTCTGGCCTGCTTCCTTGAGTTCCAACATTTTGGAATTGCTTGTTCCTGTGCTCTTAAGAAGTGGTAATTAAAATATGAACAGCCCTGGCAGATCCCAAAGCCCTCAAAAGCAGTTTCCCGTAGGATCTTGCCGACTGGTGTCCTGAGCAGTGTAGTCTGCTTTCCCCATACCTAGTGTTGAGGTTTTTGTGGCAGTCTTCCTCTTATCACCAGTGATTCTAATGTCAAGTACATCACGGTCACTACAACCAAGTTGGCCTCCAATTGCCATTTTATCCACAGGACCCTCTCTGTTTGACAAGTAGCAAATCATAATCAGCTCCCTTAGCACCCGTACCCGGAAGTGTCACAATCAAGTTGATCAAGTTGATTTAGAAATCTCCCAAAACATTCTTTATGATCTGTGTGCCATTCCCAGTTGGGGGAACACCTGGCAAGTTGGTTACCCACAAGGACAAGGGTGGATGACCAAGATGTATCTCTCAGTTTCTCAAAATACAAATTTTTGGTGCCATCATTCTGGCTGGGTGGCCGATAGTAGACTCCCACCATGACATCTGTTTTATTTGCTTGTTCCTTAATCCTTACCTAAAGGCTCTCAACCACATCATAGGCAATGGCAGGCTCTTCGCAGCGCAATCCTCCCTCACAGTCACTCCTTGCCCGTCCTGCCCTGCCTGCCTGGGGCCCAGAGCCCTGCATTGTGACACACCAGGCATGGGATTCTTCCCACCATGTCTCACGTATGCCCATGACATTGTAGTTATGGGATTCAGCCAAGGTTTCTTCCTCCTCTTGTTTGTTTCTCATGCTATGTGCTTTAGTGTAGAAACATTCCAAAGGTGCTTCTGCGTACATCTTGTGGAGCAGACTGAACAATCTCACTAGCGCACAGACCCTCAAGTTTTGGTGTGCCATCCTACAGCTTATCACTGGCGAGCCTGGTTTTATCCCATTAAGTCTGCTTTGATCCCTTCCCCCCTTTTAATCTAGTTCAAAGCTCTACCAGTCTTCCCTGTGTTAAGTATGAACAGAGCACAGCAGCTTCTATTCCCCTCCAAACCACACTCTTCAGAAGCACAGACCTCTGTGATAGCTCTGTGGTCAACAGCAACCATACTTGTGTTGCAGAATTCTGTCATGTTGTTTTCATGTGGACTTAAGATAAAACCCAGCCCACTATTTCCAAGTTGTTTACTGTGTTTGACCTTCCAAGGAAGGTTTTGGATGCCACTGTATTTCTATGAACGTTACACATCTCAGTTTTCTGGCAGAGTAGGATTTAATCCTACTCTCCTTGGCCCAAGTTGCTCCTAAATGTTTACATCAATACTGCATTTCTATCAAGACAGCTTACTCTAATCTGTGACTACAACAGATAAGCGAAGGGCTGTTTTCAAATTTCGGGTAGTGTTGCAAGTGTACAAAGGGGGAAAGGCAAGTTCATAACGTGTCTGTTTTCAAATTTCAGGTAGTGTTGCAAGTGTACAAAGGGGAAAAGGCAAGTTCATAACGTAAGCAGAATGTGCCCTTCGAAGGAGATTACAACAAACAAATAAAAAGGCAGGTGTGGCTTTGCAAACTGGAATAAGTGCTCATGGGATGAGATGGTTTCAGGGAGGATACAACAGGAAGTGAGGGCAGCAGTCCTAAATCAACAGCTTCCTCCAGAGCTGGGGAGTGTCATGATGTACAAGGTGGATGAAGAAAGCAGAGGGCGTAGCTGAAAAAGGAAACAGTGTCAGTAAGTACAGGACAAATGAACTGAAGCTTAGCAAAACTCCCATAATGAGGAATAATAAGTGCAATTATGAGGAAGATGAGAGCTAATGAAAGAAAGAACTTAAATGCTGTATAAGTCTAAATATAACTGGGTAAGGCACTAAGGCTTTAAAGCATCCTGTAATTGATAAATGAAGCAAAACAAGCTCTTGTATCACAGGGCAGCATCTTGTGCACATTGCTTTCTTATTACTCTTCACCACACTCCCTCACAAAAGCCATAGGTAAGCGCTGTGAGCACTTTGTTCTTGGCATCCTTGCCCCTCCACGGAGCTCCCAGAGACCTGAACTCACTTTACAAACCTTCCTGGTCTCAACTTCACCCTCTGCTAAGGGGAAGTTGTTTACTGTGAGAGTGGTGAGGTGCTGGAACAGGCTCCCCAGAGAGGTTGTGAATGCCCCATCCCTGGAGGTGTTCAAGGCTAGGTTGGATGGGGCCCTGGGCAGCCTGGTCTAGTATTAAATGTGGAAGTTGGTAGCCTTGCCTGTGGCAGGGGGGAACAGAGGGGTTGGAGATTCATGATCCTTGAGGTCCCTTCTAACCCGGGCGATTCTGTGATTCGATGATTTTGAAAGTCTTTTCCACCTGCCATCATTCTGTGAGTCCACAAGGAAAAAAAAAAAAAAAAAAAAAAAAAGAATGGAGCAGGACAAGTGCCCGACAGCCCCAGCACCACCCGCTCACGGCAGCGACCCGCAGGGCGGCAGGCCGTGACGCATTTCCACCGCGACCGCTACTGGTTGCCCCGGCAGCGCACCGCCCCAGAGACCGCGCTGAGCGTGAGGAGGGGGGAGCTGCACGCCAGCGCCTTCCGCCTGGCTGCCCTGGGCCGTGGTTGACGGCTGCGGCTGAAGCCCCGCGGCGGAGAAAGAGGCGGCGGCGGCGGAGCTGGGCTGCGCGGCGGAGGCGGCGGCCGAGCAGCGGGCTGCGTGCAGGTGGCCGTGGGGCCGCGGACGGGGTGGGGAGTGGCCGCCAGCACTGCTTGGCACGGCTCGGCATGGCGGGGGCGGCGTCTTCAGGCGCGGGCGGCCCCGGCTGTCGCGGCGCTGGCGGGCATAGCGAGTTGCGTGGGCCTTGAAACCGTGAGATGTTAACTCCGTAAACACTTAGCAGTGTAGAGCTCCTCGGGTAACGTCCGCGCATGTGAATCGCAAAGGAGTATCAGCGCGAGAAGGGGAGAATGGTTGAGTTCTAGAGCAGCATGACCTAACTTGTTAAAGCAGAAAATCGTCGGAGTTCTGGGTCTGGTGAACAGGGAGAATCGTCTGCATTTACCCATCCTGTATCAGCCACATCGTGCATCAGTGCCTGGCATGCAGAAGGCATATAAAATTGCGGGCATTATGTGATGAGTATGCCCTGCTAAGTGTTTTCAGAGTTATTACCCAAATTATGGGGATAACATGATGGCAGAGCCAACACTGGCAACATTATTTGAGATAAAGTCATCAGCTGAAAAAAGGCTACCTTGGTCATTATGGTTTGTTTAAGTGAGGAGGAGGGGGAGGAATATACCTTGGTTTAGTAAAAGGTGAGAAGACAAACAGGCTGAGAGCGCAGGGGCACGGAATTCAGAGTCAGAGCCAAAGTATGCTGGTGTGGGTTTCATAAGATGGTGGAAGCCCTTCAGAAATCAGTATAGCCCTTCAGAGGCACTTTTAATTCAGGAAATAATCAGCCTTTAGTAAGTTGTATCTTGTCTTGTCAGAGGAGGAAAAACTCTCGCCAAGCATTGGCACTTTTTAAATTGCTAGCTTAGCTAAACCAAGTGGACAGCCTTACTTCAGCTGTCATAGTTCTGGTTACTGGAATAATTATTTAGCATTACCAGGCTTAGGAAAATAGAGGTTGATTATTAAAAACAGTTTGTGTGTTCTGGTGTAGCAGCAACTGTGTGTTTTATTCTTCAAGCTTTCCCTGTGTAGATGTAGTTTCTGCTCCTAAGTTTTGGTTTATTCATTATAGTGGCCTTGTTGCTTGGCCCTGTCTGTTGCTATTTTTGTTTGAATTTCAAGCATCTTTTCTGTGCTTTATTTTTCCTTTCCCTGATTCCACTGTCCCATCTCTTCTGCTTCATTCCATCTAAGGCTGCTACATTTCACCTGTCTACT
Source organism: Alectoris magna (assembly GCA_030625065.1). NCBI lineage: Eukaryota > Metazoa > Chordata > Aves > Galliformes > Phasianidae > Alectoris > Alectoris magna. Next base: position 40,072,324 of record CM060564.1, read on the forward strand.
TGTGCCAGTGTTACAGAGCCTTGCTGTCAGCTTGCTGAGTGTACTGTGGAAGGTGGTGCTGTGTAGTGAGTAAGTTTGGAAAAGAGGGGGAAAAAAGGGGAAGTTCTGTGAGGGAGAGAAAACAAATAATCTGGCAGCTGCTTGTTGGCTTTGCAGGGGTATGAAGATAAACCTGCACATCCTATTGTGACCTTTTCCCCTGTGCAGGCTGGAAATCCCAATCCCTAATCTTGGTGTGCTTTTGCTTTTAAATTAAATAGTCCTAGTCTCTTGAATCTCTCCTTAACATCAGCCAGCCTCAAGTCACCACCTCTGATCACTTTCACTTGCCTGCTCTGAGCTGTTTCTGTTCTTCCCTTGAGAAGAGATGACAGCATGGACTACATCAAGGCCTGTTCTTTGGAATCTCCTGGTCACATTTATGGCTGGTTTTCTGGGCACTGAAATGAAGATGTGTTGGATATAAACACACGTGTTCTTGATGGTGAACTACTTGTGAGTGAAGTTCTGGCAAGTTAAGCATATTTGCTTTGGTTAGAAAAAAGAAGGTGGGGAAATACAGTGGGGATAGTCCCACCGTATTTGTGCTTAAAAGAAAATAATAGCAGTTTAAGGGAACTCTCTGTAGACTTGGCAGGAAGTTTTTCGATATTAAAGTCTGTTGTAGAATATATATGATAGAGTGTGCATTGAAATATTCTTGGTGTTTTAAGATCTTTTGGTGAGAAGAAATGGAATAACATCAAAGTATTATTTAACTTGTGGTGCATCCCAGTGTGCTGTAATTGAATCTTTTTCTTAGCTCGTCTGTCTTTCTGGTAAGAGGTTTCTGCAAAAAGGAATGTGAGAAAAGTAATTCCATCTCTACACAATGGAATTTCTCTCAGTATGTGGATTCACTTTGCATGGAGTTTTACTTTGTGTACTGCTCGGGTTGTGCGCTGACGACGGTTGAATAGATTGCGAGCAGGTGTAAAATGTTCTCCTTAACTTGGAGATCCCATCAGCCATTCTCTTAAATAACCCAGGATGTTATGAGAGTCAAGTTTTGACACAGCAGAGAGATTTGCATTGGGATTCACTGGTGATATCCGAGTAGCTGAAGTCTCTGAATGTTGGAGATGCTGAGTTATGTGACTCTTTTGCATTCTGAATGATTTGTTGAGTGTGTGTAGGACAGGATTAGGCGCAGATCACTGTGGATTTTGGGTAGGTCAAGGGAGGTGAGGCTTACAGGTACCTTATTCTACTTCAGCCCCGATTCACCTTCTTGTTTTATTAGGAGGGGTAGTTGTAAATATCTCTAGGGACGTGTTATAAAGCTGCATTAAGCTAGCATTAGCGTCTTAACGTATTAGTATTTAGCATCTTGTAGCATTAGTGTCTTGAAGGTGATGAAAGTACTGCCCTTAAAGTGTATGCAATATAAAGAGGAGCATAAATGCTATCTGATTACCTGGAAAGCATCAGGCAAAATAATAAAGCATCTTCTACGTATAATTTCTACAACTGATAAAGATTTCTGTGCTGTCAGGATATTCTGAGTAAAGAGAAGTCATGGAAACAGAATATCAGTGGAGCCTTTAATCACCATGTTCAAATTTCCACAGCTTCTCTTCAGTCTTTTTATTTTGAGTGTTCTTAAAATATCTCCCCAGAGGACACACATTTCATTCAACACTTCGAATGCTTTATTTGAGATCTTCTAGTATAGCTCCTGATCATTTCCCCTCTGCCATAGCTGAGAGTGCTAGTGTTTTTATGACTATTCTTTGTCGTGTTTGCTGGGGGATATTTTGCATGGGGCCACTGTGGCATTTTGCAGCATGTGGCTGTCAGGAGTGAGGTGTGCCCTGTGCTAGCATTCTGTTGCATGCAGTTTAGTGTTTAGGCATATTACATAAACCACTTAGCCTTAATTTCTGGAGGGATTAGCATCTATTTCCCATCTATAAAGTACGGCTTTCTTAGGACCACAGATCAAATATTAGTGGTGTAGTTCCACCAACCTCAGTGGAGTTACTCTGGAGGAACTCCCATATGCCCTACAGAAGAAGCTGTTTAGCAAGATCTTCCAAGGCTTCAGCACGTGTAATACAGTGAGATATGTTTTAGATTGATTCAAAAGCCTGAAAAAGGTACTCCGCGTGTAATATTCCTTTAACTGTTCAGAGTTTCTGACTTCTAGCTGTGTGAAGCAACAGCATTCAAGCTCACGGGGTTCCATAGAGCCTCTCAGGGATTGAGTGCCCTTTTATTTTTGGGCTAGCTGCCATTCTAGCCTTATGAGAAAAATGAGGAAACAACTTGCATTTCTGGTGTTTTACACTGAGTCTTCTTGGAGCTGCTTTCTGGGGAATGTTAGTCTTTTCCTGGAGCAGACAGTGAGTGGACACTGTGCAGACACCATTGCCAGAGTCTAGTGCTGTGGGAGGAAAGAAATGCACAGTCCTGCAGACAACCTACACACTTTTTAAAGGGCCAGGTGCATAGGTATGTCTGCAAAATGGCAGGTCCTTAATTGACCCATGGCTTTTTGGTAAGTGACATCACTAATCCGTGTGCAGGAAGACTTTGATTAACGGGCAGGCTGGTGGGATGTTTTCATTGGCCACCGAAGGGTCAGTTGTGAATTGGCTTACCTGTCAGCAGCTGTACTTACATTAGTGGGTGGGCTGTTTGTAACATGAACCTCTGCTGAATGAAGAACAGCCCCATCCAAAGCTGATGCTTGCTGTACATTCTCTGAACTGCTTTTCTTCCTCCTTTATGCTGCTTGAATAACTGTTCTTTCGCAGTGGTTCAGTTTGCACTTGTTAAAGGGCTCTTAGTTGCCTCTGCTTTTGGTTCCTCAAGTGGGAATGTAAGCATAAGGTAGGTTTTGTTTCTGAGAGATTGTAATTGCTTTTTGTTGTTGTTGTTTATTGTTATTGTTTTAAATGGTACGTCTGAATTAATCTTTTCAGCGGATTAAGCATAGGATTTTTCTGTGTGTTATCTTTACAGTGTTGCTGAATGGTAAGAAGGTATCTGAACAACAGTAAATCCAAATAGTCTTCAGTGCAGAATACTGAACAGAGCCATTTGCCCAGAAACAACTTTTGTTGTTGTTGTTGTTGTTTTTATTTAGTTATTGTCAGCTGATAAAAGTTGATATGAGACTTCCTGTTCTCAATTACTGTATAATTCAAAGTGGTTTTGTTCCAGCAGCTTACGCATTGCTGCAGTGATAGTACTACCCCGCTGAGCCTTGTTGAGGTGGAGGACACTATAGGAATATAATGAAAAAGAATATAATCAAAGTGTAATTTATATTAAGAATCACTAGTATGAATTTTTTCTTTTCTTGGACTGTACCAGTGATTTCTTTGTCCGTACAAAGTGAGTGATATGCATGATACCTGCCTGGACAATGAATTAGGCTGTGTTATAAGCCCTGACTTGATGCAGTCTGCAAGCAGTAGAGGGACAGAAAGAATCGAGTCAAAACAAGTGCTACTCCTCTGCTTCCAGTAGTATTTTCTCAGATTATTTTAAAGTTGGATGCAATTCTTTCTGATTAATAAAAATTGGTACCATTTTTGAATCAACATTATTCTGTCTGTCCTTAAAATAAAGAGGTAACTGATGCTCGTATAATAGCATTCAACCTGAAACCTTCAGCTGGATAGTTTGGTGTGCTTGTGGCATGGCTCAGAATAACTTCATAATATGAAAGTAGGATAGCATGCAGACGTGGGATTCCACAGGATTCACGTTTTTTGGGAGGCATTGCTGAAAAATTGCACTTTTGCTTATGGTATGAAATCCTGACACTGATATTATTGGTCTAAATTATTGTTGCAGCTTTCCATTCTGCAGTGATTTGCACTACAGTGAAAAATTCTCATTAACTCTACCTGGGATTTTGCACGTACACAATAATTGTGTCAGTAATGGCTATTGTCCAGTAGTTGCTATTACTGGAAATTAGTAACATGGACAGTGAGTTCTTGGGGAGACTTTTCCCTGTGAACTGATTTTAGACTGAGCAGTACACTGAACCATCAGAAATAATAGAATGCCAAAGGTTTGCCATCCCTCTGAACATCAGTGCTTTGCTATTTGCATATGGGTGCTGGTCAGAAGTAGGAATTGAGATTACTTATCTTTGCTCTAATTGCCTGGTGTTTTCTGAGAATGTGCTAAAAAGAGAAAAAAAGTAACTGAAAATATGGGTATGTATTAATAATAAATATGTTATAACAGATAGACCACAGAATCACAAACTGGTTGGAGATGGAAGGAGACCTCTGGAGGCCATCTGGGCCAACCTCCTTACTTGGGCAGGGACACCTAGAGCTGCTTGCCCAGGACCATGTTCAGGTGGCTTTTGAAAATCTCCAAGGTGGGAGATGCAAAATTCTCTCTGGGACACTGGCACCTGTGCACCATCACTCACACAGTGAAGAAGTGCTGCCTGATGTTCAGAAGGAACTTACTGTGTTTCAGTATGTACTTGCATTGGTGAGATTCTCTCTGCGTCTTTTCGTCTCCAGGCTAAACAGTCCTCATATGAAAGGAGCTCCAGTCACTTCATCATCTTCATGACCCTCCACTGGACTCTCTAGTATCTGTGTCTCTCACTTGTACTTGGGGAGTCTAAAGGAGGGCCCAGCACTCCAAATGTGGTCCCACAGCCCTAAGCAGGGGGCAAGGATCACCTCCTTTAATCTGTAGATGATACGTTGCCTCATGCAGACTGGGATACCTTCTTAATGGGAAAGGCACACTGCTGTCTTGGTTTCCAGATTGCAGGTCCTTTTCTGTTTTCCAGTTGGGTAGTCCCCACTATGTTCTGGCGCATGGAGTTGGTTGTCCCCAGGTGCAGGTCCTCGCAGAACTTCACAAAGTTCCTGCCAGCTCAATTCTTCAGCATGTTCAGATTCCTCTGCATGACAGCATGACCCTTTGATGTGTCAGCCACTCCTCCCAGACTTGTGTCATCTGGAGACTTGCAAAGGATGCGCTCCACTCCATCATCATTAATGAAGGTGTTGAACAGGACTGGACCTAGTATACACCGTTGGGGTACACTGCTGTTTATTGGCTTCCAGATTTTGTGCCACTGATAGCACCCTCTAGGCTCAGCTGCTCAGCTCATGTTACAATGATTGCAATAATGTAAATTACATAATAGATGGTAATATACAATTTGAAGAGAAACAAGAGCTACTGATTCCAGGATGCCAGAGTAGTCTGTTTTCTCTTCGGATCATGTATTATCATCTACTGTGTGCTGTATGATTTATATCATGTATTGTTCATCATATTGAATGTATGATTGTATGCATACAATACTAAAAGATTGCTTGTGTTTGTTTAAGATGACTGAAAGACATCCAAGGTATTAGACTTTTCAGCTATATGAACTAAATGGAGTAATATTTCTATCACTGCCTGCTGAAGCGGTAGCTGTTTGTTTCTGAAACTAGGGGGAGGATTCATCTGAGGCTTTTATGCACTCTTAGGAGACAGGGTTGAGATCTGGCTTCCTAACACAGGGAACTTCTACAAAATAAATGAATGCTACCATTCCTGGCCTCCCAGCAAGAGCTGTTCAGGAGGAAAGTGCATTCCTTCCATTTGTTTTCTTCAAACATGATTATAACCAGCAATGAGGTTTCTCACTGTCTGTCAGTAACATTTACATGTTCACAATAATTTTGCATACTCCTTCATCAGGAAGGTGGTTAGCTATCATTGAGGTAGAATTTTCATCTTTTCAACTTAGAAAAAGGAAGTGACGTCTGTACCTGCTAGACGTATACTAGCTTTTCCAAACTTTTGACTAATTTAAGGATCTTAGAGGCTAATTTAGATCATAATGATGCTCCAAGAAGCTACAGGAAAGAGGCTATACATGTAAGTTAGCTGTTGCTGCCAGCTTTTGCTTCCCTTGATGTGCAGTTGGAGTACATTAGCTGAATAAAAGGCTCACGTTCCTGCTCTCATGGGTTATGGAAGCATCTGTAGCTTGTCAGTTGATAGAGAGGATAAGAGAAAATTTTTTTACTTTATTGGTGTAAACAGAACTTCTCTTTTGTTTCTGTTACCTTTGGGTTTTTTGATCTTACTGTTTGTACTTTCTTTGGTAAACCAACCTTTGAGTCAAAGCAATGTAAGGGGGATGTTTAAGAGATCTGTGCAATATTGAGTTGTTTTATTCCACGGGTATTTTTAATGAGGGCCCTGATCTTCTTTGTGAGTATTGTTGCCATTGGGATTCCCTGGAGAAACATAACAAACTTGCAGAGTCTGAGGGGAAGGAATGTGTGAGCCAGCACTTTGCCTCTAGCCAGCACTGATCAGGAAAGACCTGACTCAGGTACCCCAGAAGGTTATAAGAGTGGCTCCCTTGACTTTAAGACAGAGGAGATGACAAACAGCTGTTTTCTGAAGTTTGGAGGAGCTTCACTGCACTGGTTAACTTAGGAAAGTTTTACAGAAGAGAAGGCTTACAGAAGTTGGGGAGGAACTGCCAGACCATGGTATTATTTAAACCATTGGTATTGCTTATGACTGCAGGAAAGCTGTGCATCATGACAATTCAAAGCCAAAACAAGCTAAATGTGAAACAACTTCCTACCACTGTGCCTTTATGCAAGTCCTCTCCAGTCGTGAGTTCCGTCTCTGGACCCAGTGTCTGCATTTCCTGCATGACACCTTTGAATTAACAGCTCTGAAAGACTACCGGGCAGAAATTAGCATTCATTATTTGTTTCTGAGGAAGCATAAAAATGATGTAGGATGCCAGAGTGTCTGATTTTTCCACCGTTTTTCCATTTGAACCTTATTTGGTCTGCTTGTGCTTCTGTATCCAGCCTGTAAAACAATTCATGTTCCTTTGCTGCTTCCACTCTTTGCCTTTTCTTCTGATGAAGTACCTGGACAATATGTCCCCCTGCTTACTGTAAGTTCTCAAGACACCTCCCTGCTTCCTGGTCCACCACAGGAGGCTGTCTCTTGCTTTTTTTTAACTGTTTGTTAGGCCCTGTGCATACGTTATGATTGTTCTGCAAATACACGCTCCTAATTAGCCACAGTCTTTCGGAAGCTTGTATCATGAACCAAAACAAGCCCTCCCTATGTGCCAGCAAGATCTTGGAAGCACACAATAGAAAGGTACAGAGGCTACATGGGTAAAAAAGCACAGGCTTTCCTGGTTGTCTCTACTCTGGTCACTTGCTTGTTTAAGGGCTGTTTTGACAACAACAAAAATTAGAAATTATGGGAAATAGACGTGTATTGTAATCAAGTAGTGTTTTTTGTTAGCTAACAAATAATGCATATATTGAAACTAAAGGTTTCTGTGTCTTTTCCTCTCTTACTTTTGGCTGTATGCGTATCGCTTTGATTATTTCTCTCTTCTGTTATATTGCTGTTTCAAGGTTGCAAAACCACAGGTGATTAATATTTTGTAGAAATACAGTGTGTCTCTTATATTTTGCTTTATGAGAGGACACCACTCTGAATGTGCTGTGCAGACTGTAGTCTGGATAGGTGAACAGAACAGTGCTTGATTGTCTATATTTTGTTTATTCTTACGAGTATGTTTATGATTGGAGCTTGCTTTTTTTTTTTTAATGGATGGATATGACTTTATCTTAAGTAGTTATTCAGGCCTGCTGCAGAAGTTATTACATGTGTATGGGCAGCTGATCGTAGAATCACGGAATGGCTTGGGTTGGAAAGGCCCTCAAGGATCATCGAGCTCCAACCCACCTGCTGCATGCCTGGCTGCCAACTGCCAGATCTAATACTGAACTAATGATACTAACAAGTTAAGTCACTTTCTTGAGATGACATGGAAACTGATTATGCTTGCACTGCTGATGTGGATGTGTCATGGTTTTATGAATGTTGGTTGCTGGTATTCCACATCATAGCATCATGTAGTGCACTGCAAGTTAAGGTGTTACTGCTCCAGTTCCGGGTACCTGTCCGGAAGAGAACTACATTCCCCAGGGGGCTCTGCAGTCAGAGAGGAGATAGAACTGCTGGCAAGGTCACCTGATTGCACTCTTCTCCTTCACCTCTCCTCACTGCTGCCCATCCCAACTGCGCACATCACTTTAGTATCAGTGTAAGGCCTTCAGCTTTTCGGACAGTCTCTCATTATATTTATTAGCTTCAAATCTAATTATAGTGTGTTATAGAGTGTTATCTTGCATTCCGATACCATATTTAGTAAATTAGTTTGTTTCTCCTCAGATCGTTGCCACTGTTTTAAACTATTTTGGGGTCCCCTGTTTCCCTTTTCCGGAGGCATGGGTTTTGTGAAATCCCTCCGCCCCACTAGTCATGGAACCGGGCCGAACCAGCCCGCAAACCCTTGACAGAATGTCACAATTTGTTAATGATAGCCTGCTTGCATATGGCAAATTTAGTAATTAAGGAAGTATTTTGCAGGAGTATGATTTTGTTTTTTAAATTTTTCCCCGAGCCTCCAGAGGTGAGGTAGTTGGACCTTCCAAATTTGCATGTCTTTCTTTTTTATGTAAATGTGACTCAGAGCTGCTCCTATGTGTCCAGAGGGGAATAGAAGTACAGTGACTTGTACTGACTTGAGGGTAACATCTGCGGAACAGCTGCATAAACCTTTTTGTCATAACATCTAAAACCAGAGCAAGATTTAACTTAGAAACTTTGTCTGATAAAGTAATTTGGGTACCCGAAGTGCCTTTTGACATGTTCTTGTATGTAACGTTTGAGATATTAAATCTTTATAACACTGATGCAGACTTTTCTGTCTTTCTCAGATCTCTGTGAATCTGCCTCCTATTATTTTGAAAGCATCTTTTATAAGGATAGAAGATACCCAGAGTGCAGTGATCGTAGCAGGAACAGTGCTGGTAGATGTTGAGTATGGAAAATCTTAGGGGACAGGAATTTTTTAATGATCAGTGGTGGTTTAAAGACTGGAATACGTGGTGTGTGAAAGTAGAATGGGCTTCACTTTTCATATTGCTTAGATTTTTAAATGGAGTAAATAACCTTAAACTTCTGTTTACTCCTAAAAAAAAAAAAAAACCCTTCCCTTCTGAAAAAAGAAAGATTGCAGGTTTTTGGTGGGTTGGTTCCCTGCCCCCTCCACCCCTCAAACTCCTGTTTTGTTACATTGGAATGTTATGAAAAGGAAAACATTGACAGCTACCAGTCAGTACTGGCTTTTTCAGTGCCCTCCTGAGTTGTGGTGACCACCTGAAGGACTTCTCTGTGAGGTAGGAGATGTATCAGAAACACAACAGGCTCAACTGTGTGGCAGCCAGTGGTTCTGCTCAGTCTTGGAGCAACACTTAATGCCTTGATGGTAAAATTAGAAAAGAGACTGTGACTGTTAGGAAAAGAAATGTGAGACTGCATTCCCAGAAGTCTCAGGTATCTTGTATTTGGAACTACAGATACCATTTAAACTATACACCACTGTTTATTTTAAGGAAGCGTAGACTTGCTGACACGTTATTGAGATTTAGGGGATGAAAATGTGAGAATGGCATGGAAGAGCTGTGTGACAACAAATAAATTATTTTGCTGCTGCTTTTCTTTGTGTCCTTGAGCAACAATGGTTTTTATGGAGGAGCTTCTGATTACACGGTCTGCTGATGGTGAATATACAGCTTATAGTGAAATGCCTTGCATGTAGGAGTGTACTGAAATGCCAAGGAATAATTGCAGCAGTGACCAGTCCAGTCCTGAATTTTGGAAACCTAACTGTACAGTTTTCAGCTTTACGTTTCTCCTTGCAGAAACAAAATAATCCCCAACCCCATTGTTTCAATGTTGCTGACCAAGAGAATAAAGACAGTCTTCTGGTAACCTGAATTATTGGGATACTTTGGAAACATCATGCTGCCAACAACATTACTTGGATAGGGCGCCGTGATGTGTGTGTTCTCACTGCTGTTCCTCCAGAAGTTTTCTGGTGGAGGTTTAAAGGCAGGTGTCCTACAAGAACAGTGCACAGTTCTGCGGGGTTCTGGCATTGCTATGAAGTTACCTCGTTATTACAAACTGCAGTGAACTCTTGATTTCAACCTTTTAAACTGTATCCTGTTGAAGTGTGTGGCACATTCCCCAGAATGTAGGGAAGCAGAGAACCCTGCCTTTCTGTGCAATTGCAGTTTGTAACACTGCTGTTCTGATGACCTTTCTATTTCCAGAACAACTATTGAATGGTCAGAATCTCATGACAGAGGCTATGGAAATCTTCAGTCTGTTAAAATGGAGGACTACGCATTTAATGATTTGTCTCTCAGAATTGCCTTTCCATATGCTGCCTCCAAGGGAACTGTGAGCATGTTGTCATCACAGGGATAAGGTAAGTTCCTGCTGCTTGGGTCTTGCCGGGTGGTTAACAGCAAGCCTTCAGTAGACAAACTTCAGTCATTAAATGCTAAGTATCTCTTAGACTAACGTGAAGAATAATCAGTTGCCATCTGCAGGGTATAGTGAAGACTTCAGTCAGTCAATAGGTATGTAACTACATTGGCTAGGAAGAAAGTACTTCTCCCTTGCATTTTTTTCCCCCCTATAATTTATTCTGTATAAGTAGACTGGTTTCTAACTGGCATGACATGACTGTAGTATGAGAGGAATTACACAAATGGTGAAAAGTCTTTTGTATGCAAAGCCAGTGCGTGGCAAGTTTACATACGAATTTTGGATGATTTGGGAATGTGGATCGTGGCTCTGGGTAGAGTCAACTAGACTTGTTAGTTCAGGCTTCATGCCAAGCAGCAGGAATTGTGAAAAGATTGGAAGAATGGAAATAATAGGCTGGGTTGAATGGACAAGGAGGAGAGCAAGAAGGTGATGGTGTCTGTGAGGTGGTAATTACATCAGCAACAGAGCTGTTATGTATATTCTGCTTAATGTATGATGCATAGAGAGTGCTCCTCTGAATGCCTGTAAATCATTTGCTGTTCCTATAAGCCTGCTGTAGCTCAGTACTGTTAATAAGTAGTATCTCCAAAGATTTGTACAACCCAAAGAAGAGTCTCAAGGTTATGAATCTCTGAATGTTTCCCTGTTGATGCTTGTGCCCATTGGTCTGTGTGGGAGGCATAAGCTTTGAAGTTTGAGTACTCTGAATTACCTCTTTGAGTGTCTAACAGAGATGGTCCAAGAATTTGAGTTAGTAACACAAACTAAATTTACTCCTCACCATAAAAGCCACAAGTGTTAGAACTAGCAGTCAGATCTCCAAGTCTTCATCTGTTTTAAGAAATGCTAGGATTTGAAGTCAGTTTGCACTGGAGTTGAAATCATGCCTTATACTCTGTGTTCATGTTATGTTCAGATCAGTGTCACCGTGGCTGAACCTTTATTATTTGTTTATTTTCCTTAAGGCTTATTCACGATGATTGCCTGGACAGGAACCTTCATCCACTGTTGATCAAGAAACACTGATTATGTACCAGAAAATGCTTTGTATGCAAAACGTGCACAGCCAGGTATGTTACATTTTCAGCTCTTTCAAGATGCCTTAAAGAAACTTTTCTATGTGCTGCTACTGACTTGAAAAAAAAAAATAATAATAATAATAAAAGGCTGTTTGTTTTTGATATGCATTGTGAATAATATTCATCTGAAAACTAAGTGTTCTGGGATAGCATTATTCAGGTGGTTGTCTGGTTGTCTTCTCCTTGCCTTGGAAAATATTTTCTGCATGTAGAATTCACTGGGCGGTGATGCAGGACGATCAAAAGAACTGTAATAGTGAAGAGGGTCATTCATTGGCTCAGATTCTTTTGCATATATAGAGCTGGATTCCTGATCAGTTACTTAACTTTTGTAAGTCAGTAACAAAACTTTTTTTCAGTCTGACTGTTGAAAAAAAATGTAACACATTCCCTCCCTTAGGACAAGACGTGATTTAAATTCATTTGCTGGAAATCTTTTCAGATCAGCATTCAAGTAGAGGGGAGGTATGGATCTGTCCAACGTGAAAGTAACGTATCAAGAAAGTTTCAGAAGAAGGCAGCATATTGCTTCCCCCACAGATAAATTCCTGACTTCTACCTGAAAGTTTTGTACTGTGCTGCTGTACTTGAAGGAACTTTTTGAGATGCAGAAGTTCTTTGGTTACATGAACTTGCCACTGTAGCATTTAGTGCTGTTTGCTTAGACATGAGAAAGCCTTTCAAGTAGGCAGGGTAGAAATTTCTGTTAAGGGGTTCTGCAGATCAGACGAGGCTTTGAGATTTTATAGACCTGAATGACTTCTTTACAAAAGGAAAAGCCCTGCTTTTTTTCCCTCCCAGGATAGCTTGTGCTCTCTGCCTGAGTTTGGCACAGGAGCTGGGTTCCGTTGTCTTCTTTGGCGTTATGACTTCTCTGGAATCAGGCAGAGAGCCAGTTCCTGTCATGATGGGAGCCCATCCTAGGGTTCTTAGCAGAGCCCCTAGAATGCCTTTACAAGTGGCTGTAATCTGTGAGGCCTTTGGCCAGAAGGGGAGGTGGAGCCAAAGGGTCAATTTGGGGGAAAGATGGGATAGGGAGGGCATTACCAGAGGTGATGTAAATGCATTAAATTAAAACCAGGATTAAGCGCTAAGCTTAAGTGGGGAGATGCTAAACCATGGATACCAGAGCTGCTTTGGCTGGCTGTCCTGTATGTTGTAATCTGTGCAGATAGCAGTTTTAATCACTAGAGGCCCCAAGCTGTCGGGTCCTCCGAGTGCTAACATAAATTAATTGCTTGGTGCCACAGCAGCCCCTCCTTGTGTTGGCAGCTGTTGATGTTAATTTCAGTACTTGCTGGGGTATCCAGCAGTCTTTGCCTTGTCTGCATAACTCAGGCCCTTCTCGATGACTTGTAAATGAATTTGTTACTCAGAGCAGTTTGAATCAGTCACGCGTCTGCTCTGTATCAAAGTTCCTTAATCTATAAAACAAATTTTATCTTTTGACTTAAATGGGCATGAGTTGGACTGAAGACTCCTGACAGTTTGCTGTTTGGTTGTTGTACAGATGCAGAATAGGTGGGAAATCTGGAAAATAGCTGTAGGCCCGGAAACGCGAGGCGCACTACATGTGCTACCTGATCAGTTACAACATCAGTGACACTTGTTGATGCCATCTGCAACTTTGTCGCATTTGACTTGCATGGAAAACACTTGTATTTTGTAACCTGCAGTTGGGCGTCCAACAGAGACAGTCTGGCACCAGAGAATCCTTGTTTCCTCTGTGATATGTGTTTTCGAACGCTCCATTACGATGCAGAAGGCAGTAAACTGGGAGACCTTCTTGCATATCCTTACATTGATCATGGAATTTTCAACCAAAGCTTACATCAGAGAGAATGGATCTGGTGGACTACACTGATGGGAGCTGTTGCTCTAGCAGTTAAAAGCACCAGGCAGCTTGAGTACTGATGATACCACAGGCTTTTTGAGTTAGGTATGTATTCGTTTCCTCCTCTGAGGAGGAAGCCCTTTGCACCTGAAGTCTTTTGGCTTGCTTTCACAGTCACAAAGAGAAGTTAGCATGGAAGAAATATGCTCAGACTTCTGAATGCAGACTAACGGAGTATTGTCTGCAAACAGCAAAGGAAAAAACATGGTGTGCAGCATGGGAAACTTTAAAGTAATTCTTGGAAGGGTAGAAGTGACTGCAATGGCTGTGGTGTCCGGACCTCCACACAGAAAGAATGGCTGCAGCAGCTGGAAGTCTGCAGTCAGTGTGTGAAGGTAGGTTTTAACACCTGTGGCATAGGAAGTACAAAAATTGATCAAATTGTTGTTACCAGATTGTTCACAATACCGTTTTAATTACATATACAACATCCCGAATACTATACAAATAAGTAAGTGGTTGCTTATTTGTTTTTTTATTCTACTGCGGCTTCAACACTTTTATTGCCCTCTTCATGTTTAATAAAAATATATGTTTAAGAAAGTGGTGTCACTGTGATATCAAGTGATTCAACTTAAACGACAAAACAGAAAGGTCACAAGTCATAATTTTTAAAGATACTTTAATTAATTCCCAGGTGCTGTCCCATGGCAGCCAAGTCTGATCCTCAATTAATGTTTATTTCTGAGCGAGTCCTCTGAGTGAAATTCAACGCTGGACCCAGCTGTCCATTCACAGATAAATTTCTGTTACACTGCTCAGAGTTTTGGCTAATGTTTTGGTAAATGCCGTTGGAATTCAGAGATCACAAACTTCCGATCTTTCCTTTTATCCTTTCATCTTAATCTATTTTTTAATGTTTGCATAAACAGATTCTTACCTAGAAGAAAAAGAAATGATGTCCAAAATACTGAGCAAGGAAGAATTACTAAATAAAAGGCATTCACCTAATTTTGTGGCTGCCTTTTTGCTTTCATGTTTTAAAATGCTTAATGATTTGGCAGTGTGAGCCCTTACAACCTGTTCCACGCTTCTAAAAGGTCTTGGTGATTTTCTCCTAATGAAAGACTTTGCTTTGCTAGCAACATGGCTGTGTAGGATGCCGCCCCACAGTGAGGTGGAGAAAAGATTCATCTGCTCAGGTACCTTGGCAAGAGAAATATTCAAGTTTCATATGGTTTCTAAATGTCCAATGGACAGGTAGTGAAAGCCAAAGTAGCTGAGGGGGATAGAGCTTCACATCAGTGACTCTAGCATGCAGCTGCTGGAGCTCCATCTCTGATTTCATCTCAGTTAACCCTTTGAAATGGGAGCATGGTTGACTCTTCATCTCTTTAACAGTTGTGAAACACAGATGTATCTTAGTTTATTTACAGTTCTTTCTTATAGAGTGTGAAAGGAAGGTGGGTTTGGCATACTTGTGGAATACAGCTACTCTTTTTGGTAAAAGTGGGTTTTGATGGAATGATCAAAATCAGGAGGTGCCTGTGTGAGGATTCCTGTTTATGTGAGGTTAGCGTATTTCTATAAAGATTTTGGGAGGGTAAAGAAAATGGAACTTCCTGTAGCTTCCCAAAGCGACGGCTACCTGTCCTGACAGCTGCTTGTAGAAACTGGCAAATTCCAGTCTGCAGCAACTACCTGTATTTGGAAGCTGACTGAGAATGCTGTTTGCCTTTGATCTCCCTCTGTGGCCATGTTACTCTGTGCCTGCAGCTGCAGTCTGTTGTGTAGTATTACATATCACTGACATTAAAGACCTGCAGAGGCCAGTGACCATCTGCTGAGAACAACCTCATGCTGGACCTGCCGTGGCTGTAATGCTGTGCCTTCAGTCAAACCTGGAGCAGTGAGATCATTCTTCTCAGTACTCCCCTGCTAAAAAAGAAGACAAAACAGCAACAACAAAAGGGGTGGGTTGACTGAAGAAACCACGGCAATTTAAAAAACATAAGAGCAAGAAATAAGTTGCTTTTTTCTGTACTTCACTGAGTTACCTTTCTGTTCTGTCATACAAGAACACTGAAAACTTGCTCACTGAAAGGTGCAATTTAGGTGTTTGTTTGGAAAGCGCTGCTTTCCAGTGGGCTGTAGTAACTCTTTTTTTGTGTTGCTGTCTTCAAGGTGACATAATACCGGGTGACAGGTGCACCTGGAACACTGTCATCTTCTCTAATCAGCCCAAAGAAGATCCTTAGGGCCATTAATGTCGATTTCTAACCTGGCCTTCCTCTGTTCCCTATTTTCTGACTGCCTGCAAGGTCTTCCTAGGTCTGATGTCAGGCAAAGTATGTGTTTTAAGAGCATTTCCAGAGTAGCTTACACACACCTCATTCCCCTTCATGCACTTAGGATTTTTTTTTTTTTTTTGTAAAATGCTTCAGCAGTGTTTCTGTTAATAGTGAAGGTAGAAGTCCCCAAGTCAATACCAAGGCAGAGCTCCCAGGATTGAAACAGTACTAAAACTAAGTATGTGCAGCTCCTAGGAATGTTTAAGTTTTTATAAGCTTGCATGAAGAACAAGTCTCTCTGTATCACTTTAAATTCTTTAATTTTAGAAATTGTTGAAGACAGTGTTTTCCAAGCAGTGTGCATCGATGGCCCTGGTCAAAACACAGTACTTCTTTCTAGTATACTTATCATACCAAAAGCATACCATGAAGTCACATTGCAGTAAATTGGCACAATGAGTTTTGCAAGAACTAAACTTCTTTAGAAAAGTGATTAAGTAAACTCGCACATTAACATTTTAATAGCTATAAAAATGCTGCTTCCAGCTCCTACAAAACACGCTAAAGAGATATCCCCACAAGAGCTGAAAAACTATGCACAAACAAAGGTCAGTATCATAGGAAGAGAGGTTTTATACAAACGAAGCAATTAGGCAGTTAAAAGTATTTACTTTTCCCTGCTACTACCTAGACAAACATACAGTAGTCAGATAAAAATATACTACAACTCTAAGTCCTGTAACATATAGGAATTTCTAAGTTTCTCTTCTAAATGGACATTCTGTATTTTGAAATGTGTTACCTGTTAATACTGGACAAAACTATTGGCAAGTGTTTAAATACTTTTAAACCAAGATTAAAGGGGCTTTTAATTCACCAAAAAAAAAAAAACAAAAAAAAACCTAAACCAACAAAAAAACCAACAGAAAACAAAACAAAAAAACCTAACAAAAAACATTTCAAAATACTATGCTTATAGAATTATTTAAAACTTTCAGGAGTCTATAGATTTCAAACGCAATCCTCTTCAATTAGAATTAAAAAAAAACAAAACAACTCCAGTGGTGTCATTTGTTTTCAAAGGCAGATTCTTTTGCTGGTTTTTCGAGCTCTCTCTCTTCACCACACGTCCTAGAATTACAACAAAGGAACGTTAATGACCACGAGGAAATGCCAAAAGCAAGTCTTACTCCAGATTTTTTAAATACAGAATAAATGACATTGATACAAATTCAGCAGATGAAGCCTGGAAACTGAAGGAGGTACGGATACCAACTGTCTGCCTGCTTTTAAGCGGGCTGTCCCCAGACATGAAGCTAAGGTAGCAGTAACTGACATCACATGAATGAGTGTGAAGAGTTGTGAGCAGCAGCCATTCAGAGGTCAGTTTGCATTCCCTTCATGCAGTCCTGCAGAGTCCACTGCCAAAAGCAGCCTGGCTTCCCCTCCCCCCCCCCCCCGCCCCCTCCCCTGTATGGACGATGCTCATTTAATGTAATGTTACTGCTCTTATCGGTAGCCCGAAGGCTGAGGCAACCTTGGGGAGCACCATACATTTCTACCAACAGAAAGCGGTTATTAAGTGCAGAATCATTACAGAAGTATTAGACAACTTCCGTCTTCCAAAATTTTTGAAAGACATATTCAGAAAGGTGTGAACGTGGCTTGCCTCTGGTTAACAAAACTCAGAACTGAGTATGCAGCCTTGCCCTTGAGAAGTTTATAGATTACATTCAGGAGCGGGGACTGCACTCTGAACATTCATGTATTTGTGGTTATTAGGTGTACCAGTTTCATTTCTAAAAAACAGAGCACTACACCAGTACGTAGCTTTCTTGAAACGAGACAGGTATGCAAATGCTTTTCTCAATCCAAGGTACTGATAAAACAAGTTCTGTTTTATATTCACTGCTTGGTAACAGAAGCTGTACAAGGTTTTAAACAGAGCAGGGTTGACTTTTTTCTTTAGAAAGATAAGGGAAGCGCTGGGGAGCATGCAGTTCAAGGCCATAGCAAACACCACAAACACTTGAAGAGACAAATCTTCATTGGCAGAACATGTGACCCCCACGTAGCTCCTTCATGGAATATGTATTTGTACATCCTACATATAAAACAGTAATTACTGAAGTATTTAAATTTAAATGGTGTGGCCTCTGAGGCGCTTATTTTGAAACTACTATATTCAACAGCCTGATCCGTGCTTGTCATTTGAGTTTGTGAAGTAGCTGCTGTAAGCCTTTCTTCCCCCCCCACTACGGCTCTAGGCACTCAAATATTCTTCCACTTTCTTCTAATAGCAAATATAAAGGGAACTCTGAGATTATCTTTTTGTCAGTGGAAGATCTGTCATCAAGTTTGGAAGGAGTAAGAAAAGGAACAGGCAGTAAAAAAAATTGTACCTTGGGGAACCAGTTGAGTAATCATTTATTTTTAAATACTTCTACAGATATACTCTGCTGGACAACTAAACTGGTTTGCTATTGATTTTAAGTAACTCAGATGTTGCACTTCACTAGTACCATACTGCGTTTTCACCACATCTCCCATTAAAGCAGCATACTTTACTCGGCAAGTTGTGCTGGGAACCTGCACTCTTTGTCTTGATTACATTCCCTTAAGGCGCTGCTTGTTGGAGGCAAATGACATGAGATCCTCGTCACTAGCTGAAAATAACCAAACATCATTTCTGAAGGACGTGCAAAAAGACAGCATTAATTCCAAGGCTATCTCTCAGCTCATACCAATTTTGTATTCATTAAAAAGAAACAAATAAAAACAACCTACCAACACCATCTTTTTCCAACTCTAAATAACTGTCGATATTACGCTCATTTGTACAGCTTCAATTAGACATATAGCCAGAAGAATGCCAAGTAACAGCAGTTCCTCCTGGACTGTATGAAAAAGGTAATGAAAGGAAAGCTCGCAGTAATACATACTGCTAGACAAAAAGAATCCCCTGAGAGCAAGTGCAGAAGTGCTCAGAAAAGAACCAAGTTGGTGTTCTGCTTCAAGGATAATCTTTGGCTTTTTCCTCTCGCCCCCTCCCCACTAAATTGTATTATTTCTTGTGTTCTACAAAAGATTGAACTGCATTTTCAGTGAGGCTAAGGTTCAAATATCTCAGGGGGGAAAGTATCTGAAATTCTGTCAATTTCAATTCAGACATTCCTATGGCTTCTCATTCAGAAAACGCAGATGGATCAACTGCTGCAATGATCAGTTCTAAAATGTTACAGGTTTCAGTTCTAGCCCACAGTTTACTTGCATTTAGCCAATACCAGGTGACAGTGATTGAGGGAACGGCTGCATGAGGAGAGGGTTGGGATGGGCTTTAGAAAGAGGTTCTTTACTAAGAGGGCAGTCAGGCACTGAACAGGCTCCTAGGGCAGTGGTCAGGAAACATCTGGACAGCGCTCACAGAAATACAGTTTGAATTTTGGGCGAGCCAGGTGTTGGGACTCAAGCCCTGTGGGTCTGTTCCAACCCAGGATAACCTATTTCACCACTCGTTTAAGTAGCTTGGCTATTGATCAGAAGCAATGGATTTAGGAGAAAAACAGTAGATAAATTTCATTTGTTTCTGTAAAGTAAATGATGTCTGAACCAAACATTAAGTAATCTAAAGTATAATAGAAAGTGAGTACCTTCCTCTGCCTCACTGCATGCTGTCTGTCTCCTACGAAGACAACCCATATTTTACTTCCTTCAATCTCCTCCACAGCAGTGATTTCAAAAATAAAGTTTTTTCATTCTTTGAAGTTGAGAAAAATCTATTCATATTCTATTTACATCATTTTACTGTAACAGAACAAATCCTTAGCTCATTAAAGTAATTAACTCACTTTTTCTTACTACCAACTTCGTGTTTATCTTTCTTTTCTTCAGCATTCTCTCCATTGTGCTGTGATGGGTTGGTGTCTTGAGTTTCAGACCCTCCATTCAGAATCTTTGAACCTATATAATGAAAGGGCAGAGGAAAAAACAATACAGCAGGCAATAAAACTGTGCTATAAGAAATTCCAAGTCATTTGTTACCCTCCAACTCCAACACTGTAAATATTTTTCCTTCATCTTAATACCTAACAGCTGAAATAATGCAAAACAAACAAACAGAAATACCAAATAGTATTTCACCCTCTGGAAATTCAATGTAACAAGTCTCATTGCAGTCTTCCTGATGGGAAATAAATTCCTTGAGATTCCAGATTCCTGGCTACAAATAATAATATATATTCTGGTAAGTGAGAGAACGCTCTTCAGCAGCGCATTCTGTTCACCACTCTACTCCAGGTGGGTACTTCATGAGATGTCACCTGCAGCAGTACATGCAGCTCTGTGGCCCCCAGCACAAGAACACAGATTTGGTGGAGTGTGTCCAGAGGCGGTCAAAAGGGTATCAGGGGGCTGGAGCACCTCCCTTATGGAGGACAGGCTGGGTAATTTGGGCTTCAGCAGCCTGGAAACTGCAGTCTTTCAGTACTTAAAGAGGGCAAACAACAAAGATGGGGAGGAACACTCCGTCAAGCAATGTAGCAACAGTACAAGGGTAACAATTTCAAACTAAAAGAATGTAGATTTAGATTACACATTAGGAGAAATTCTCCATTATGAGGGTGGAGAGGCTCTGGCACAGGCTGCCCAGAGAAGCTGTGGGTGCCCCATCCGTGGAGGCATCCAAGGCCAGGCTGGATGGGGCCCCGGTTAGCCTGACCTTCTGAGCTGGTGGGAGGCAATCAGCTCACAGCAGGGGGTTGGAACTGGATGATCAGGCAGATAAGGAGCCTCCAGGGGCAGCTGGGGCAGAGGGGACAGGGTTAAGCCCTGCTCTCCACCAACATCACCAACCCCTCAAAGCACTGCCCTTATGGAGCAGTACAGCTGGAAACCTACAGTAAGATACAGGCCAGACTAGGCACAGGGGTACAGGGGTAAGGGGGGCAATGTACCCGGGTACTGAACAGAGGTGGGGGGCAGCTGGGGGTGAGGGGGGGGGGGGGGATGGCATTGCCCTCACAGACTTTGCCCAAGGGGGCTGAAGCCTAGAGAAAGGCAGCAGAGGCATGCTCCCCACACCCCCAGGGTGCTGTCCCTCTGACAGGGCTCCCAGGAAGGTGTGAAGACCCCTGGGTGACCTGTCTGTAGCCCTACCCAGCCCCTTCCTGGGGGCTGCTGTCTGCTACCAACCTCATCTTCCTCTAAGTGCTGACCTCAGCTGGCCTGAGGGATCTCACTGCCTTCCTACAGCTTACAGGGCCAAGTGTAATAAACAGTGCTAGTGCTTAAATATATATATATACACATACACACACATATATATTTATATGTATGTAAAATATATAAGTATACACACACACAGTGTGTGCAGACAACAACAGAACAGTGCCAAAATGGGAAGAAGAGAGAGAGGAAAGAGAAGGAGGGCAGAGTCAGGCATTTCCTTTGTAATAAAGGCTCCACCTCAATGTGAGTGGAGTCTGAGGTCCCCTAAAAACGTCCATCTAGAGAGAGCTGGATGCACAGAGCAGGAGAAGGGGATATGGGCTTGTACAATGGCATCATCCTGATAGGAGCTACAGTCCATGGGATCTCAACTTCTCCTGGACTTCAAGTACTGAATAAGCCACTGTAGGGTGATGTTGATGTTTTCTTTGCAGGAGATGGAGTAGCAACAAATCTCAATCCTGGATGGCAGAGAGGTTCATCTTCTCAACTGAGTCTCATCCAAGGCACCAGAGAAGTGTCCCTTGATCCCCAGTACTAGGACTGGGATGCTCTGGAGCTGCAGCTTTTCTCACAGGTTGTGAAATTGATTCTTCAAGGTCTTGAGCTTCTCCTGGGCAGTAACAGCCACTATGTACACAGTGGCACTCACCCCACAGTAGTATGGCTCTCACATGCTGTGAAAGTACAGCTGGTCACCTACATCCCAGAGTTTTACTGTAACGTGCCCTTTTGTGGTCCTCCTCATACTGAAGCCCACCTTTGGGACTGTGTCTTCATTAAAGTGGCCTGACGCAATGACACTGACAAAGGTGGTCTCCGTCAACTGTAGCCCCACTAGTGTCAGCACCACCTCCTCCTTCCAGAATAGCACCTGGAATGAGTCCAGCAGCTCACTGAGAAGGGCCAGCATGCTGCAGCAGCAAGCTCTCCAGGGCTGTACCATGCACAGCAGGGCGCAGTCAAGACGAGCTCTGCAGAGCCAGCCTGAACCAGGCCAATGTGGGTGGAACTGGGCTGGGCCACACCAAACCCTGCCACACCCGTGGACCATGCCGCAGCTCTGGTATTGTCTGCTTCCAACTGTCATAAACAGGAAAATTATGCATCATCATCACTGCAATCATGTGGAATATATAGGATAACTAGGGGATGAGGCCTAGCTAGCATGGGTTCATGAGAGGCAGGTCCTGCTTGATCAGCAAGATCTTCTGTGACCAGGTGACCCACCTAACAGATGAGGGGGAAGGCTGTGGATGTAATATACCTGGACTTCAGCAAAGCTTTTGACTTAATCTCCCACGGCCTTTTCCTGGAACAGCTGGCAGTCCATAAGAAAACAGGCTGCATGGCCAGCCCCAAAGAGTGGTGCTAAACTGAATTAAATCCAGCTGGTGACCAGTCACTAGTGGTATTCCTCAAGGGTCAGTATTGGGGCATGTCCTGTTCAATATCATTACTGATAATCTGGACAATGGGACTGAATGAACCCTCAGTAAGTTTTGCAGGTGATGCCAGGTTGGGAGGAAGTATCCATCTGCCTGGGGGTAGGAAGGCACTTCAGAGGGATCTGGACTGTCTCACTGACACACTGGCTGAGGCCAACTGTATGAGCTTCAACAAGACCAAGTGCAAAGTCCTTCATTTTAGTTATCAAAGCTCCACACATTCCTACAGGCTTGAAGCAGAGTGGCTGGAAAGCTGCATGAAAGGGAAGTATCTGGGGGTACTAGTCCACAGCTAGCTGAACATAAGCCAGTGTGCCCAGGTGGCCATGAAAGCCAATTGAAACCTGGCTTGCATCAGAAATACTGTAGCCTGCAGGAGCAGGGTGGTGATTGTCCCTCAGTACTTGGCAAGGGTGAAGCCATACTTCAAGTAGTGAGGCCCAAAACTGAACACAGTACGAGACAGGCATCGAGGCCCTGGAGTGTGTCCAAAGAAAGGCAATGCAGTTCATGAAGGGTCTGGAGCAGAAGCCTTATCAGGGAACCGGGCTTGTTTAGTCTGGAAGACACTCAGGAGAGAACTTACAGCTCTATACAGCTCCCTGAAAGGAGGTAGAAGCAAGGTAGGGGGGTTGGCCTGTTTTCTCAGGTAACTCATGTTAGGATGAAAAATAGTGGCCTTCAGTTGCACCTGGGGAGGTTCAGCTTGATTATCAGGAGAAATTTCTTCTTAGAAAGAGTGGTGAAGTACTGGAATGCAGTGTCCACAGAGGTGGTGGAATCAGTGTCCCTGGAGGTTTTCAAGAAACGTGTAGATGTGGCACTTCTGGACATCTGTCTAGAGCAGTCACAGGCATGGGTTGATTGCTGGATTCAGTGACCCTAGCGGCCTTTCTAACCTTACTGATTTTATGTATAAGCTCTATTATTGAAGTCAAAGCAGGGTTTTTCACTTTACAATTTTTGTGATGACAACAAGTTTTGCTCTGAAATTACAGGAGAGTTTGTTTGGAATAAATTCTTGAGAAGTGTAACTTTAGGTTTAAATATGAATTGGCAATTAATTTTGCTTCAAGTTAGAGATCTACAAAAAGCACCTCTACTGAACCATCTTGCTACATCAGGAAAAACACAGAATGCTATTTATCTCAATACTGGCTAATACGGATCTTTTATATTACAAGAAACTAAAAACACTTACCTGTTTGGTCCTTTTCTTTCTCATTTTTTTTGTTTGTTCCTTTCTTCCACTGTTCTTTGGTTTTATTGGCTTCCTCATGCTGCTTCTGCTCTGCAAGTGATTTATTTAGTACTTGGGAGAGAACAGAATCTCCTTCTCCTACCAGAAACATGGTCTTGAACTTATTGTACAGCATTGTAGACTTCTCCATGATAACTTGGCTAACTTTGAACTTCCGTATCTGAAATCAAAGCAATAAGACAAGTAGCTTCAGTTACATATTTAAATACTTGTGTAAAATTCACCAAATGCTAGATGAAATTCCCACTTTAACTTGAAATGAGAACACAGACTTTTACACTCTCTGAAGTAGTATGCAATGTGTAAATTTAAAATACTATTTGCTTAAGTAACACTGCAGATCTTACCTTCTTGAGTGTCAGAATCATCTCTGTATGTTTCTGAGCTTGCTGCATTGACACTTGAAGGGATGCCAGTTCATCAAGAGCCTCAATACACCTGTTCACATCCTGCAAATAAATAAGTTAATCTGATGGCTTCACTTAAATGTCAGTCATTCTTCATTAGCTATACTGAATTCACTTCCATATTTAATAATTTCTTATAAAATCCCTAATTTGACTTTTTAATTAATCCTATAACAATCACTACCATCAACCTTGCAAACACAAAAAGCTGAAATGGAAGCAGTAGTAATGTTTACACATCAAAAGGCATGTCATTTGAATAACTTATTTAATAATAAGTAAACCAACTTTGTACTTCCATTATACAGACTCGTACTTTCTGCTCTTTTTACAATTCTAGTACTACATTACCTAAAGCTGCTCTCCAAATATTCAGCCTTTCTCATTCGCATTAAGTGACCTGCCACTGAGAAGCAAAACAGAGTGGACCGCCTCTGACAGACAGAACTGTATCTTTGTAGTTTATTCAGTTAAAAGCTTGATGCATGACACTACGCAGGGCACTCAGAAATAATCATGCGTTTTCTCCCAGTCCCCAGAACCTTCCCCCTAATCATGAATTTTCGAAGACTAACCAGAGTGGATGCACAGTGACATCATCCAGCATCCTCAGCATTCTTGGGTTTACTCCACATCAAATCCCACTTGATTTAAATGTTTCCTTTTCATTTGTTTCTTCTGTCCACTGACCACATTCTTCATGGCATTTTTACCAATAGATTCCCCAGCCCACTCAGCAGCCAGCCTGCACTGTCCCAGACTACTTTTTAATGGTGATGTACACGATGAAGCCTGTGTTTCACTCAGCAGATTCTATTCCAGGTGGATTCTGGCTTTCCTAAAAGCCCAGCCATCTATGCTTGGACAGTGTCTGCATATTCCTCCCCAGTCACTTGTTCCTGTTTTCACTTCCTGTATGCTTGCTTCTTGTGTCTGAATTTAGTCAGCAGCAACATTTTCATCCACGCTGCCTTCCTGCCACATTTGCTCATGTTCTTGCTCAGCAAGATAAACCAATCTTAAGGAGGCCAAATCCTGTAAATTAGTCAGATCTCTTGTTCCCCTTTTCTCTCCTGGAAGAGCTCTCAAGGGACTCTTCCAAGTAGGTCCTTTCACAGACCAAAATCTGCTCTCCTGAGTCCATGGCTTTGATCCTTTTTGTCAGTCTCCCTTTTCCCAGGATCCTGAACTCCACCATCTCATAGTCACTGCAGCCAAGACAGCCCTCTATCTTTGTTTCTCTGTTAGTTCCTTCACTAGGAATCAGGTCCACAAAGGTGTCTTCTCTTGTCAGTTCTCTGATCCTATGTCAGGTAATTCTCATGCTCCGGAAATTTACTGAATAGTTATATAATTCACGTGCTGAGCTCCATTAGATATCAGGGTGGTCCTACAAGTACAAGAAACTTTGAACCTAAGGTATCTTTCACCCACCTCAAGAACCCATTCTCTGCTTCTTAATGTGGTGATCTGCAGCAGATGTCTTTGTCACTATCATCATCATTTATCTATCTAGCCACTAACCTTGACTGTAATTTCTTAATTACATTAATTACATGTCTGCATTTAATTCCTAATTCCCCAGTGCATATGCATTATCCCGCACGCACTTCAGAAAGGTACCCAGTTGTGCTAAATGTACCAAAAAAATTAGAGCCTTCTTCATAACGTGTTGCTGGCACTCCCTCATTTCTGTTCGTGTACTTGTAATCAATAAAACAGTACCAAAATGACATCACGGTCACTTCTGTCCACATCACCCTCCATTATTTATTACCACTCTGTTACATTATTTCTTCACTTTCACTGCTGTTTGTGGTTTTAATTTCTTTAACCAACTTAGCCAACCTTTTGGCAGTAATAACTTTCCAGTTATTCAGGTGGATCCTCTTGATTCCTTGCAGTCCTTGACCTTCTTATAGTTCCCATCATCACAGCAGCCAAATCCTGTTGCTTACATCAAGTCCAGAACTAACTGCTAATCCACAGAATCAATCCATTCCTTCACAAGTCCTTTCCCCTCATTAGGAGGATAGAGACTACCACCTGGGTCCCCATGCACTTAACCATCACCCTCAAAGCCACACAGACACGCCTGACACTTGCAAATCTCCCTTGGCTTTAACACTTGTGCCCAACATGGAAAAACAGCAGCCGTTAATAAATAGCCTGAGGGTCAGACAAGCCTCAGCCATCTGTCAGCAGTGTTCCAAATCTAGAGCTTCCAAGAAGCAACAAACGGGCTAGAAAAGCAGATAATAGTATCCATCCCTTGCACCAGGGAGTTCTCCAACTATCACGCTCACTGCCTCCTGCTGCTTCTGCATGGCTCAGGCTGAGCTAGCACAGATACCTCACTCGTCAGAACTCTGTCTAAATGCTTCTGATAGATAACTTATTATCAAGTATTTTTAAACAGAACTGATTTTGCTTGCTGGCATCTTTATTTTAAGATCTACAGCAACCCCATTTAAAGCATACAGGTCGGTCTCTTTCAAAGTGAAAAACATCCTTTAATTCTCAGAATAGTAATTAAAAAACACGAATGCCAATTAATTGGCATAGTTAAAAGATACATATACTTACAAGATTATCAATTTTCAGGGAGTTTTTAATTTCTGCATGTATCCTTTGAAGCCTAGAGTCCATTGATGTTTCTGAAGATTAAAAATAGTATGCATTAGTATTTGATAATCTCATCAGGTTTGTGTTTGTAGAAACCTTAACACAAATCTGAATATCACAGAGAAGGCAGAAAAATGGACAAGCAGCCCACTTCA
Source organism: Alectoris magna (assembly GCA_030625065.1). NCBI lineage: Eukaryota > Metazoa > Chordata > Aves > Galliformes > Phasianidae > Alectoris > Alectoris magna. The sequence goes on from CM060564.1 coordinate 40,099,075, forward strand.
GATAACCACGCAGACATAACCCTTGTGATGTATTTATTTATGGATGTGATTTGAAATAAAGTTTACAGGTTTGGGTTGGGTTTTTTTCAGTTTTTTTTTTTGTTTGGTTGGTTGTTTTTTGTGGTTTTTGTTTTGTTTTGTTTTTTGATTGGGCATAAGTGGCAACCTACAATAGTTCTCACTACAAGAATTGTAAATTGAAAATAATTTTCAATTTCACTTCTGGGATATCATCCTCTGTTAAATCTAAAGTAAACTTCAGCAAATATTAACAGCTACTAATTGTGAGAACTTGTACTGACAGGATATCTGGATATTACTGCATTTGTTTTTGGCAAGTTGGACATATTTGAAATCGCAAGTCTAGGCAAATAAAGCGGCCTGTAGCTTCTCAAGCAGGTTGGAAGGAAAAGCGTTCACGTCCAATTCTAATTTGTGTGCTGAATGCTTTTTTCTTTCTTTTTTCTTTTAACCCATATGTAGTTATACATGTCTTGAAGAACACTGTAGGCAAACAGAAATAAACCCAGTCTTGGATGGGTTTGGATAACTTCTCCCCCCCTCTGCCAAAAGTGGAACTACTTGCGGTCCATGCCCATGAATGTTTATTACCAGGGCTGTCCTGAAAGTAAATGCCTCCTATTTTATTATGTTGGCCTACAATGCCAGAGGTGGATGTTGGTGGTGTATGGCAGTAGAGGCTGAAGTTCCCAACATTCTCTTACACTTTTGTTGCTGTGTGACTGGATGGCTGAGGAGGGGCAGTCTGACAAAGTGGTGTCTGACAGGAAAGTGTGGATGAAGCAAAGATGCGTCACCAAGTTCCTCCGTGTGGAAAAAAATGGCACCCACTGAAATTCATGGATGCTTGCCAAACATTTACAGAGACAAACAGTGCATGTGAGCACACTGAGGTGGTTGGTGGTGTTGAGAACAACACCATTTGCGTTTCAGCAGTGTTGAGAACAACATGAAAGACAAGCCACATTCCAGACAGCCATGCAGACTGTTGTTCATCACTGGTAAAAATATGTAGCTGATGATGGTGGCTGTGTTGAAAAATAGTAGTTTTTTGTTGATAGTTATCTCTATTAAATAGTGTTCTTGTTCTTTTCCCATGGAAATAACTAGGAGGCATTACTTTTGGAGCAACATACACATAGCACAAGCTGCAGCTCGAGTTGCTCTTAAAAACAGGAGTACTAAAAAAGGAATGTCTTATCCTGATGAAGGTCAGTTTGCAACTGTGGGTTAGTAGGCAAGACCACAGTAATCTGAATCTAAGCCTCTTGCTTAGGAAAAACAAGCCTCTTGCTTAGCAAGCCTCTTGCTCAGTAAAAGGTAATACCTAAATACTCAAAGAAGTCCCAGTTATTGTGTTATGAGAAGACAAAGAATGAAGGAAAAAGAGAAATGATTCAACTCAAGGAATTAGAAGTTCACCAATAGAAGAAATAATCTGAAAAACTATTTAAAATATTGAATAATAGTGAAACAAGAATAGCAGAGAACTATTCTAATGCACTTCAGAAACAACACACAAGAACATGAATGCACTGTCATACAGATCTGAAGGAAAAAGTCATACATCAAACAATTTGGGCTGAGAACCCAGCTTCACCCTTAACAGTAATTATCTCATCCAGGCAGTCAGTTCTTGTCAAAGCTCAAGACGACCCACAATATTTTGTTCAGTTTCTTTAAACTAACCTCTTTTCTTCTCCATCTTCTTAACTTCTGTTTTCTTGCCTTCTTCTTTACTCTGCCTATCAAAAATGTTAAAGTGTTTTTACAACGCTGTAGAAGTCCACTCTAAAGTCTCTTTTCCCTCCACATTTTAGATTAGATGCTATGTTTTACAGAGATAGTATCTCAGAACATTAGCATGCAAAAAACACCATGACTTAAACCCTAGTTTTCAAAGACTGAAATAAATGATTTCTTTTTTTACTTTGGCATTATACCTCTGTTAAATCTCAGTGTTCCCCAAAAGCAGAAAATTAAAAGTTGGAGAAACAAGTAACATCTGTAAACTGTATGTAAAATGTTGGGGAAGTGGCACTGAACAAACTTTATTTATACAGGAAAAAATACGTATGATGACAAAAAAAAAAAAAGAAAAAAAAACTACACTACTGTTTAACATTACTATAGGGAAAAACTATAGTTAACTTACTTTTAAGTTTACCATAATTGGTTCAAATGCGACTTTCTTATGTAGCTACTGCAGTGCATGTATCCTAAAACTGACCTCTAATGTATCATTTATAATTTAAGTCTCCTTGACAGAAATATTCCTTGCTCTTCTTCTAATTACCTCAGTAAAAATCAAGGTTTCTGTGAGATAAGTCCCAGCTTATCTCCATCTCAAAAAGGAGGAGACAGGCAAAAATCTTTCAAGCTAGCTTCATAACTTTTTATTTATTCAGAGAAGATTATTAACCCTGTTTCAATTTAGAATTTCTCAGTCCTGTCTTACTGACAGGTTTAAAAGCCTTATTTTATAATCTGTATATTTCAGTATGCCATGAATAAATACCAGCATGCATCCATGAAAATCTTCAAATCTACATCTTCTATGTTTCCTCTCAAACTCCATCAAGTTACAGACAACCATTTTAATGTATGTTAGGCTATTTTACTTCAACTGGTAGCACAGGCAATGCCTTTTGTACAAACCACTGTTATTGCTTACATAAGTACTAACCCAGTAGTTATAACAGATATGAGAAAAAGTAGACTAAAACATGAGAAAGATGACCTAAGGAGGATAGGTTTATGTTCAGTACATAAATAGAATAATTCAAACCAGCACCAAAAAAAAGTGCTTCTACTTTTTATCAGTATTGAGCCTTGTGCTTTTATATATCAGCTACAATTCATTACGCATTTATTAAAATTAACTACTACTCCCATTTTTCTTAAACTTAGCTCTATGTATTCTCCCGTACATAAAATACAAAAGCTATTTAAAATTAGAGACTTGATTACTATAACCAAATCAATATGTTACAGTTGACTGCAGAAATCAGTTTACATCAGATTTAAGCAGTGGTGTATTAAGAAGAAATGCTGAGAACAATTTCCTATCTCTGGAGTTGGCAACGCTTAGGTTTTCTATGGGCAGGTAAAATAATTGTGTTAGCTTTCCATAGGAGTGACAGGAAGAGGAGGAGAAAAAAGGGCAGGAGGATCAAAAACCCCAAACTAGAATCTTGTTGCTATGTCAGAAGAAGTAGAACAGCGTAGCTATGAATAAAGGGGACCATTATCCTCTTCCTGTTTCTCAGAGTTTTTACCTTGTTCTCCCTTTTTTCTTCTGCCCTCCCACAAACTCTGGGGATGGGAACATCATGCTTTTGCAGTGATAGCTTCTTCACCCATTTGCAGGACAGGTCTAGAGAATGAGTCAATTTCCTCCTATTGCCCCACCCCCTCCCTCCAAGTTTGTGGCAGGATCTTCTCTTCACTCTTAGGCTTGATTCATTTGTGATAGTTTATCTTCTGATTACAGAGTGCTCTTGGTATCAGTCAACTGGCTTTGCAGTGCCAGAGCAGAATAATTATTTTTTTCCTTGTTTTGTCTGATGGTGTATGCTCCAGCTGCCAGACAGAGAAGGAAATGTTTTCCAGGGATCCCTACACATTCCATGATGTGATTTTAAAAAAAAAAAAATCCATGAACGTGGATTAACAGATCCTACCACTCCTAATCAAATGTCTTCAAGACAAATATTCAGAGCAGCTATTTGTATTTCCCTTTTCTCATGTATAGTCTTAGGATATCTCTAAACAGAACACAGGAGCTGTCATCTGCTAGAAGTTTTAACTGACTAAAAAATGAACATCACTTTATTTCTAGGTTCAACTCTTCCCATCCACCCAGACTTGTACCCAATGATTTAGAAGAGCTTTCCACTCTCTGCACTGAAAGTTAAAACAGACCAAAAAACAGGCAGGTAAAGGAAAAAGAACACAGTACAAACCAGCTTGGTATTTTTACAAGTATTGTTTTCTCTTCCTAGTTGCAAAGTACTCCCACAACATTAAGACATCCTTCCAAAAAATACTCACAGTTCACTTTCTCCCTGTTCCTCTTGCTTACGCTTTCTTTCTGTCACCTCTTTCTCGTGCTGGCCTCTCACGATGTTTCTTCTGTGAGTTGACTGAAAGCTTTTCCCCCCTTTTTTCTTCTGGGTTTTTTTTTTTGTGTGTTTTTAGGATCGGAAAGAGAAAAGGGGCATTTAGATTACTGAAAAGAAAGACTACTAAATCCTTCTCTCAAGAGTCATATAAACATACCTACACTAAACCTGCCTACACACACAGACTGAACTACAGTTAGTCTACAGCAACTGTCCATGGAACAACCTGACAAGAACTGGCTTTCTGCGCAACTAAGTACAAGACCTTCTAATACTGTTATCTCTCGGTTGCATTAGTCCGTTCTCCCTTCTTCCTTCTCCAGTAAGAAGAAATTACCCTGAATACCATAAAAGTGAAGAAACTGAGATAACTAGGATGATGTTATGGCTTTCAAAAACTTATTTCAAGCCAAGTATTCTCTTAGGTGCACCCAAAAAAAAAACACCACAAAACCAAATCATCGAGTCCAACCCCCTGCCAAAGCAGGTTCCCTACACCAGGTCGCACAGGTAGGCGTCCAGGCGGGTCTTGAATATCTCCAGAGAAGGAGACTCCACAACCCCCCTGGGCAGCCTGTTCCAGTGCTCCGTCACCCTCACCGTAAAGAAGTACTTGCGCACATTCGTGTGGAACTTCCTATGCCCTAGCTTCATCCCATTTCCCCTTGTCCTGTCCCCATGCACTACTGAAAAGAGTCCAGCTTCACCACTATGGCCACCACACCTCAGGTATTTATAAACCTGGATCAAATCCCCTCTCAGCCTTCTTTTCTCAAGGCTAAACAGACCCAGTTCACTTAGTCGTTCCTCATAGGGGAGATGCTCCAGGCCCTTCACCATCTTTGTGGCCCTCCGCTGGACTCTTTCCAAGAGATCCCTGTCTTTTATACTGGGGAGCCCAGAACTGGACACAGTACTCCAGATGAGGCCTTACCAGGGCAGAATAGAGGGGGAGGATCACCTCCCTTGACCTGCTGGCAATGCTCTTTTTTATACACCCCAGTATGCCATTGGCCCTTTTGGCCACGAGGGCACACTGCTGGCTCATGGCCAGCCTGTCATCCACCAGGACGCCCAGGTCCCTCTCTGCAGAGCTCCTCTCCAGCAGGTTATCCCCCAGCCTGTACTGGTGCATGCAATTATTCCTCCCTAGGTGCAAGACTCTACACTTGCTTTTGTTAAACATCATCCTGTTCCTTACTGCACAGCTCTCCAGACTGTCCAGGTCTTGCTGAATGGCAGCACAGCCTTCAGGTGTGTCAGCCAGTCCATCCAACTTTGTATCATCAGCAAACTTGCTGAGGGTGGCCACTATCCCCTCATCAAGGTCGTTGATGAAGATGTTGAACAAAATACTGAAGAAGTTCCTGAAAAACCTACCTGACAGAGAGTCTACAGCTTTCACTCTGCATCTTTGTATCAGCAAACCCTAAGGTTCCAATTTTCATAAAGCTCTGGCATTAACATCAAGAACTATCTTCAGTGATACTTTCTTTTATAATACATGGATCTGAAAAGCCAAATTATACCTTGTCACCTTCTTCTTCTCCCCCCTCATCTTCAGAATCAGAAGCTGATGCAGAACCCAATTTTGCAGCATTTTTCCTTTTTGGTTCAGCCTCTTTCTTTCCATCTTTTTTATCATATTCCTTCTTTGGTTTTTCTTCTTCCTTCTGACCTTCCTCATCCTTCTTTCCTTGCTTTTTAGGCTTCTCATCTGGTCCTTTTTTCTTTGCTTTCTCCTCCTCATTAACACTGACACATGAACAGCATTTAGACATCAACAGCGAGTTTAAAAACAATCACATTGTCTTAATTCAGGAAGGTGTTTTTATTTTTAACTACAGAATATTTACGTTAATCCACTCAGTTCATTTAATGACTTTCCAGAAAATACTTAAGCCTTTTTCTAAAATTAGTCCATTACCTGCACAAAACAAAAGAATAAATAGTATGGAGGTCCTAATGAAGCAGATAATGTGTACATAGACCCAAAATCCAGATGCCAATGGTCTGAAGTTCTCTACATGCATACGTCTGCAGGACCAAGGAATACTCCAGATTCTTCACTTCAATATTTTAAGCAATACTTCAGTATTTTAAGCAATACTTAGATAAGTGTACGTAGCCTGAAATAGTACATTTGCTAATCTATTGAAAATTATGCAGATGCTGAACTTTTCCTTCAGTTATGAGAACGACTAGGGCTTGGTGCAAGGAAAAAGAAAGGTAGAAAAAGAAATGTAAGCGACAGTGCTGCAACTCATCATGCTGTCAGAAGAGAAGTCTGAATTTAAAATGTAAAAATTGAAGACCTTGCATGATCTTGTTGTCTTAGGCATCTTTTCACCCAGCAGACTTTTCTACAGTCTTCAGAAATTTAAGGTCTTCTGTCTCTAGCTCCAGAAGCGTTCATCATAGCTTCATCAGTTACTTTAGAGTTGTAAATAACAATCAATAACTCAAATGGAATGCTAAAGAGACAAAAACTTGTCAGGAACTAATTATGAAGTTTTAGCAAGGAACAACATTGCTAATACTTAAGAAACTTAAACTACTCACAGGTCACTTTCAGAAAGACAAGGTGGCTTCACCAACTTGGGTCTCCCTCTTGGTTTTGGAACTTTTACTTCAGAAGCTAGTATGAGAAAAATAATTCATTAGTCCACAGCCACTGTCTATTCCTTTTCTACAAGGAAAGATTCTTAGTCAGAAGCTACGCTTAGAATAATATTGATATTTTACAAACTTCAAGGGATCCAGATAGGTATTACATGAAACGCAAGAGTACCAGGCTTTAACCAAAGTCTCAGAAAACTGAAGTTATTCCACATGTTACTAATTTTTCAACCAAAGGCTCAAATTACCAATTCTCCTGCTTTCTACACAGTGTGTTTAGGATTTGTTTCACGTTGTGTAACTAATACAAATAAGCTGAAGTGGGAAGACCAGAAATAAGCTGAAAGCAGTCACCTCCTGTCCACATTTACACGCCATCTGTTTACTAGCAGTAGTTTTAGGTACATCATGGAGTTCCTCTTAATTTTCTTAATTTTTACCTACTTTCAAGGTGTTGTAAAACCATGCTTAAGAATACAGGAAAACTTTGCGGTTCACCACATTTTCATAGCAAGACAAACAGTCTGCCTTCTTGGCATTTATACCCTTTGAATTCTGTCAAACAAAAATACTCAGTGCACTGCTTTAAACTTGCTGAAGTTGCTTGTATGTTCATAGTAAGCATGTGGTTGGGAAACGCAGTATTTTAGTGTTTCAATTCCTGCTGGTGTCAGTATTGAGAACTGTTAAACAAGAGATGCATACACCATATCAACATCAGAAAACGCTTCCATCTTGTGATAGGGTATTTTTATACAAGTGTCAAAAGCATCTCTTAAAGATTCCTGCTCCTAAGACAGTAGGCAGTAGAAACAGTATGTTTTACAACAAAAACACACACAAATACTTCAAATGCAGATTTTGGTAATACAATGAAATTGTGGACTGGAGTGATACTTAATTTCTTCATAGCTTCCAAGATGAATGCAATTAAATCAGTTTAACTGTGATTGCACTTCCTGTAAGCTTTTTTTATGCTGTCAGTAAATACAGTTGAGTATAAGCTATTATTTGTTTCCCAGACTAGACACTCAGGCAATGTACTGCTGCAAGAACTGTATTGTGATCAGTTCAAGAATATCTACAAGCTTACCACAGAAATTCCAATAAATCAGATCATTGCTACCTTGAAAGAAAAACAAAAAATTCTGCTGTTCTTGTTTTGTTAAGTAAATGTTTCAAATTAAACAGTTTAAAATAAAGTAGCTGAATTTTCATTTCCTTTTTCTGTTGATCTACACAGATTGATTTATGTATTTAATTAAACAAGTCTCTCCAGCTCTTTGCTTGCTTTTATTATTCTCTCAGCTCCACCTACTGGCACAATCTTCCCCCAGTTCTCTTACTCATGCTTCAAGGATGTTCTAACAAGAATTTAAGTATCCTATAGCATTCTCTCAGTACAGAAACCTTTATAAATCAACAGTGCACAGAGGAATCTTACTACACAGTCTATTTTTATCAGTGTTCTATGAAGAATGTCTTTCTGAAGGTGACTCTTTTACCATAAAACAGCAAGCTTTATTCAGAGTACCAACACTAACAATTTAAATCCATTTATGTCCTAAATTCTTATGTTTGAGATATATTTTCTCTTCACAATTGATTGTATCTATACTCTGCAGTAGTCTTTACAGGAAAGATACAGTAAGCCTTCTCTAATTACATTAAGCTATTTCAGTGGGACAAAATATTAAATTATTCTTTTACAGTTACCTGCTGGTCTTCCTCTTTTGGGGCTTACTTTTGGAGATACAGTCACTGGAGCTGCTGCTGCTGCTGCTACCACTGCTGCTGTTGCCACTACTGCTGCTTCCTCACCTTCAACCTGTTTTTCAGCCTAATTTAAAGAATATATTTCCCAAGTGAAAAACACAGAGCACCAACTTCTCAACTACTTTCTCAGACAACAGTTTTAAAATGCATTCATTATTACTCTACTGTTTCTAAATAAAAACAAATCCAAATTTTGTAACAGATACTTGATTAATCATCTGCTTCATGTTCTCCATTCCATGACTACCCCATACAGTAATGTTTCAGACAGCCCGAATCAGCCCATTTATCGTCAGAAAATGAAGAAAAAACCCCAATACCTTAGTTCCAAAAATATAAGAATTATAAGACTCCTTAAATTGGTAATGGTTGTCAAAACCCAGTTTCCCAGTTTTAAGGATGTAAACTCATTTTGCCCTATACACAAATATTATTCTTCTAAATGGTATAACCGCTCAGATGTATCACAGCATCATGAAAGTAGATGAAGCTTCTCAAATACCTGCTCTATAGCTAGTTATCCACAATGGAAAAATCATAAGCTAAATTGAACTAACCAGAAATGATGAACTTCATTAATACAGTCATCTTAGAGGGGCTTAGCTGTAAACAGGGCAAGAACTTATGGCAAAAGAATATCTTAAGGAATGCATAGGCATCTCCCTCAGAAGCATTTTATTAGGCAGATAAAAAGAATATTAATAAAATCTAACAGGAGAAAATAACGATTTTAGTGTCCTGGATGCGGGTACATCAGATAGCAGTAACAGAAAGCGTAGCAGCAAATACATGTTTATATTCTTCTTATTCTTCTTGGATGCAGTAATAATTGGAGACTTTTAAAAAACAAACTTAAATCAGGGCTAAACTAAAGTAAATCATGACTGTGTTTCTCTCGCATAGACAGTATAAGAAAGAAAAATAACTATTAAGATTTAAAAAAAAAAACAAAACAGTTTCAAGGCTAAGAAAACACCATGTTCCTTTCAAGGCAAGTAAAGCACACATTCAAGGCTGCGTCACTGCACAGCCAATGCTATTTTCTAACCACAAGATTGTACCACATCCCTCAAAATATTACATTTTTCTGTTTAAGCTCCACAGCAATGCATCCCAGCAAAGAGGAATTCAGGCAAAAATGCAAGGAGGCTCACATGAATGAACAAGGATCTCCTGGCCAAACTCAATACAAATAAAAAGAAGGTAGAAGCAAGGACAGACAGCCTGGGAGGAACAGAGACATTATCATAATGGGGTCAAGTTAAGAAAGCTAAAGCCCAGACAAAATCTAATCTCACCAAAGATATGACGAGGGTAACAGAAAGTGTTCTTTAAAGTATGTCAATGACGAAAGACTGGGGAAGATGCAGCTCCTCTGCTGAAGGAAAAAGGATATCTTGGTTACTGGGGAAAGCGAAAAGGCCAAGGTACTAACTGAATCTCTTCTTTGCCTCAGTCTCCACAAGCAAGATTAGCCTTCAGGGATCCAAGGTCCCAGAGGCCAAACTGAAAGACCAGAGCAAGAAAGACAGACATTTTATGGACAAGGATATGAGCCAACTGGACACTTGCAAATCCATGGGCTCCAAAGGCATTCAAGCTTAAGTACTGAGGGTGCTAGTAGATGCAACCGCAAAGCCACTCTTCTACAGTCTTTGCTCAATTGTGGCACCTGAGGAAAGCAAACATTGCTTTTATCTTCATAAAAGGGCAAGAAGGAGGTACCAGGCTGGTCAGCTTCAGCATCTGTCCTGGGAAAGCGATTGAACAGCTAAATCCAGGAAATTATTTCCAGACTCACAAATGACAAGCAAAATATCAGTAGTTAAAAAAAAAAAAAGACTATGGGAAGTCATGCCAGACCAACTCAGTAAGCTTCTATGGCATCACTAGCCTAATGGGCAAGAGGAGAGCAGTGGATATTGTCTTCCTTCCTAGGCTTCCATAAGGACTCTGATTCTGCACAGCATTAAAGAAACTGTCAAAGCACAGGCTGGGTGAGCTGATGCTGAGGTGGATTTCTGAAAACCATCTGAATGACTTAGGCCCAAAGGGTAGTGGTCAGCAGTGCAAAGACTTGATGCCAGCCTGTAATGATCAGAAAATGCCTTCAGTAAATTCACAGATGAGACAAAACTGTGGGGAGGCTGTACAGCTCATCCTGAGGGACCTCTACAGGCTGAAGAGGTCCAAGAAGAAGAAAAATCCTGCACATGGGGAAGAACAACTCCAGGAACTGGAGCCACTCAGCTGGAAAGCAGCTCTGCAGATAAGAACCTGTGGGTCCTGAAGGACTCTAGGTTAAATACAAGCCAATGTGCCCTTGCAGCTAAGAAAGCTAACTGTCAAGAGACAGGAATCCTGTTCTATTTAGTGTTTGTGAAGACGCACTTGTAATACTGTACTGAGGTGCCCAGAATTGAATGTGAGAAACACAGACATAACAGAAAGGGTCCACTGGAGACCTACCAGAACAATCAAGAGACCAGAATACCTCTCCTGTGAGAAGAGGCTAAAGAACGAAAGGCTCAAAGGTCATCTTATCAACACCTATCAACGCCTGAAGGGAAAGTGCAAGGAGGACAGACACTTGTTTCAGTGCTGGGAAAGAAGCAACAGACACAAAAAGGAACACAAGAGGTTTTGCCACAGGAAGCACCTCTGCGCTGTGCAGGTAGCCAAGCACCGGCACAGGTTGCTAGACAGGCCATAGGGTCTCCTCCCTGGAGATCTTTAAGAGCTGCCTGGACATGATCTTGGGCAACCTGTTCTGGGTACCCCTGCTTGAGAAGAGGTGTTGGCCCAGGTAGATCCAGAAACCCCTTTTAACCTTAACCATTCTGATTCACCAATGTCTGGCAGTAACACAAACTTTTGGTTAACGCCCCTACCACATACAGCATGCACCAAACACAAATCTGTCAACTCAAGCTGCTAAGCATGACAGAAGAAGCCACCTTGGGCCTGAAATGCCTTATGACACAAACAAAAAGCTATGTTAAACAAAAATCTGTGTTAAATAAAAGTAAAAAACACTACAGCCATGATTTGAGTGCATTATAAAAAGTAAAGCACAAGATCTGTTTTGGTGTCATCTGAGAAGCTTCTCGACCATTTACAATTATCAGCTATATGCACACTTACACGTATTTTCAACTCCCTGCTGTTCAGACTAGAAGTTTTCTTGAATATTACTTCAGATTTACGTTTGTTTTTTTGGGTGGTTTTTTTTTTTTTTTCAAATAAGGTGTTCTTTAAAACTTCAAAATTAATTTCATTTAAGTTGCTTTTGTAAGAATACACAAATGTGCAACTTTCATGAAGCCGATGACAGTATACTACTCATCTGTGGCAAACACACCAAGGCCACAAGTAAACTTCTGCACTCATCCCTGCTGTCAGCATTAATGTATCAACTTAAAAAAAAAAAAAAGGCAGTTTCAAATTAAACTTTACTCCATCTTAATCTAGATTCAATTGGACAGTGCTCCAATCTAGCTTTCTCTACATCCACATTAACACCAATGGTGGAAGACAATAAGACAAAAGGTGGAACTGCTTCTTTCATAGTAACTCTGTTTCTTCCCAGAAAAGACCACAAACTTACAATCTTAGGAAAAGAGTAGAAGTATTTCAGGTGCTGATTCAGTGTGAAGGCTGTTTTTCCTTTTCCCTTCAGAGCTTCAAAGCAAATTATTTTATCTCAACTATTCTCACTTACACTGGACTATGTGCAAAGAAAGGAAACTCCTTACTCTACTTACTGAGCTCAAACAAAAATGTAAAATGTCCTCTCAGGAGAATGATAATTCCTGCAAATCTTTCAGCTGTATTTGGAAGGAGTGGAAGAATTAAGTCAAGTAACTTATGCATAATTTGTCACCAAAGAAAATGATAGCTGTTATCATCCCACCCAAAAATTCCTGTAAGGTAACTTAAGTATACTGCTACCTTTCTTTTTCTTCCTCTTCTAGCAATTTTGGGAATAGATGCATCGCTTGTTTTCACCACACCCTGTGAAAAAATCAAAGATGGTGCTCAGAATTTAGGAAAAGAATGTATCTGATATGTTTATAAGTTTCTGGGACCTTCTCCACAAACAAAACCATGTTTCTAGTTTGTTTTATTTCTTACCTCAACTGAAACGTGAGGATATAATTTACACAAAAATGATCATAAAGACACTTCCTGCTTTTGAATATCATTATATGGTAACCAAGATTTCCTACTGAAAGGTAAGAAATAAAATAGGCTACAACATTATTACATACCTTTATTTAAAATATAATTTATCATATGATCTCTTATCTAGTCCTTAAAAAAAAAAAGTTGCATTTGCAACACAGAGCAATGAAAACACTGTTCCCCCAATTTTCAAACTGAACTTAGTGAACTTTAATCTGGTTTATCAGTCTGATGAAAGCTTCTATTCCTGCTGATTTCAATGAGAGTTAACACACAGTAAGTTTTACACATCAAACGGAGACTGTCACACTAGCAGTAGCTGTAGCTTCCCAGAACATAACATTTCTCTATTAACTGATGTAATATGAAAATGTTGTTTGGTACACAGTAGAAGCTTTCACATACTTCTTTGCTGTTTTTCTCAGAAGGTACATCATCTTCCTTTGTAGTATGCATCTCCTTTTCTTCTGCTTCAGCTTCTGCAGGTAAGCTGTTATCCCCTTTAGGGGACAACTGCAAACGGAATCAATACAGAGTCAAAACCATATGAAAAAGTAAGAAAATGTTAAATGAGACCATACCAATAACCATCAAGCTGCTTTTCACTCTCAGTCTGTATACATGCTTTCTTACATACACACTGAAACTAATGGCAGGACCACTTTCATACATTGCTAACCACTGTGTCTTCAAGACCACTTTGTGTTTGTGGTAATATACTACTTGTGGTAGTATGCTGTGGTAGTTGTGGTAACTGTACTATTCACTGTATTACCATTATAAGAGTATTTCTAACTGTTCGTGCCATCCAAGTGAATTCCAGATACAAATTACCCAGTCACAATGGTGTTTCTTTTAATAATAATAAAATGAATTCAAGATTCACTTGGATCAGTCTATCTGCACATACAAACAAAGAAGAATCATGCACCATGCTGAACAAAGTGCAAACCCTACAAAACTATGACTTCACGTAGTAATGATCTTGTAGGTCCTTTCCAACCTTGTGATTCTATGATTCTATAAAATAGATCACATGCAAGGTGTTTATCTTATTTCAGACAATTATTAGTGATAAAGTCATCTAATCCATGCCTTTCATATCGTTTCTTCTTTTTTCTTGCTTAAAGCGAAAACTAGTTTTTTAAGATAAGCAGTTAGGTTTGAACACAAAGTTTGTAGTTATTCACTTGTAAATATCAATTCTTCAGTGCGGCCTACGTGCATTAGTGTTGGTTTTTTTTCCTAACTTCAGTTCATCTTATTGACTTGCCCCACCTGTTGCAAAATTTACTTTTAATAGCAGCAACAGCTCTTAAAACTTCAAAATTGAACAGAGCAGCTCAGGCAGTAGGCTATCATGCAATATTGATGATTACTTAAAAACATGTAATATCACTGAGGACTGCTCTGTTTTAGTTTGCTTGTTCTTTTTTTAGATAACAACTCTATCACTGTACACTAAAACCGTAAGAATCAAGTTCCATGATTAAAAACAAGATATAGTCACATTAATATCAAAAGAAAAAGAGTAAGTCTGCTCATACTTTGCCTTAAATTGATCAAAACTGATTACACGAATCTATCTCATCAGGACTCTTCTTAGTGTTCAAAGAGCTATATCTGGTCTTTCTATGTCCAAGTATCTGCTCAGAACAGACAGGAAGCACTTCTCAGTAGGAACATGATCAATAAAGCCACTGCCATCCCCAGTAGCACAACCTACTTGCTGAATACAATGACAGTGAAGCAAAGTGATGAATCAGTTCAGTAGAAGAAAAGGTTTAAGCTTTCCCTTTTGCAGTAGCAAATGTTGGGTAACAAATGCTTTTACCAGCAGCATGCATTCACGAGAAAGAGAAAAAGCAGTTGGTTTACTAATATTACCAGGAAATTACGTATTGGAAAGTGTTTCTGAAGTATAGTTACAAGAAATAAATCACATATTTCTTCAAAATTTGCTAGTGTTAAATTGCCTCAGTCTTCAGCAGCAAGGGCTCTAGCCACACCACCCACACTGCAGCAAGCAACAAAAACTCAGAAAAGGAAAATCTACCTGCTATAAGTGAAAATCATGTTTGAGAACATCCAAAGAACTTGTGCTGCACAAGTCCACAGGGCCCAACAAGATCCATCCATGGGCTCTGAGGGAACAGCAGATGAAGTTGCCAAGCTGCTATCCATCATATATGAAAGGTCGTGGCAGACTGGTACTAAGTTCCCACTGACTGGAAAAGGGGAAACATAACCCCCATTTTCAAGAAGAGAAAAAAAAGAAGATCCAAGGAACCACATATACATCAGTCTCACTTCTGTGCCTAGCAGTATCATTGAGCAGATGCTCCTGAAGGCCCTACTATTGCACGTGGAAAATAAAGATGAGGTGATTGGTAGTAACCAACATGGCTTCACCAAGGGCATGCCATGCCTGACAAAGCTAGGGACCTTTTAAGATGGAGTTGCAGTTTCAGTGGATAAAAGAAGAGCAACTGACATAACCTATGTGCCCTTGTATAAAGTATTTGACACTGTCCTGTATGACATCCTGGTCATCAAACTGGAGAAAAAAAATCCATTTGATGGATGGATTACTCAGTGGATAAGGAATTGGTTGGATGGTTGCACTCAAGAGTTGCAGTCAACAGCTCGGTGTCCAAGCAGAGACTGGTGATGAATGCTGCTATTTAGCATCTTTGTAGGTGACATGGACAGTAGGATTGAGTGCACCCTCAGCGAGTTTGCAGCTAACATCAAGCTGGGTAGTACAGCTGACATGGTACAGGGAAGGGATGCTTTCCAGACGGATCTGGACAGGCTTGAGAGGTGTGTCCATGCCAACCACCCTCATGAAGTTCAAGAGGGCTGAGTGCAAGGTCCTGCACCCGGGTCAGGCCAATCCCAAGCAGATACATGTTGGGCAGACGATGGCTTAAGAGCAGCCCTGAATAGAAAGATTAAGGAGTGTCAGCTAATGACTCAACATGAGCCAGCAATGTGCACTTGCAGCCCAAAAGGCTAACCTCATCCTCAGCTGCATCAAGTGAAGCATTATAGCACATTGAGGAAGGTGATTCTGCCCCTCCACTCTGCTCTTGTGAAATCCTACCCAGGGCAGCAAATCCAGTTCTGAGGCCCCCAGCACAAGGACATGGAGTTTTTGGAGCAGGTCCAGAGGAGGGCCACAAAGATGATCAGAGGGCTGGAGCACCTTCCCTATGAGGACAGGCTGAGAGAGCTGGAGCTCTTCAGCCTGGAGAAGAGAAGGCTCTGAGAAGACCTTATAGCGTCCTTCTAGTACCTGAAGGGTGCCTACAGTTAAGCTGGGGATGGACTTCTTGTATGGGCATGTAGTGACAGGATGAGGGGAAATTGTTTTAAACTGGAAAAGGGTAGGTTTAGACTAGATATTAGGAAGCAATTCTTTGCCATAAGGATGGTGAGGCACTGGAACAGGTTGCCCAAAGAGGCTGTGGATGCCCCCTCCCTGGAGGCATTCAAGGCAGGCTGGATGGGGCTTTGAGCAACCTGGTCTAGTGGGAGGTGTCCCTGCCTGTAGCAGGGGGGGTTGGAACTAAATGATCTTAAAAGTCTCTTTTAACACAAACGATTCCATGAAATTAGGAACTCTCAAAGCAACAAGAAGTTGGCAGAAACAACTCGAATATATTCGGTCTCCAAACAGACACAATCATAGATAACTCCTGATATTACATATTGGTATAGTAAAAGCACAGTAAGACTTTGTTCATTTACTAAACTCAAAAGGTTTATTTCCCTTTCTTGGAAAACAAGCTTAGGGCTCCTAGATATCAGTCTTCCTCAAGGAATATAATATGTCTTATTAAGCACACTGAAAAGTTTTCAGGTTCAACTGTGAATTAATACTAAAGGACAGTTGCAAACACCTGCAGAAAAACCACACTAAAACTTGGCAAATAATTAAAAGGAAAACTATTAGAATAAAGCAACCCTTTTCAAAAGAGTTTGACAATTAAAAGCACTGATTGCACCATAGTGCAGCAATTCTCAGAAGCAAGCTAGAAATAAACAAGACACCATAAACTTATCAGTTTCACCTGCTTCTCAGTTTTTGTCATTTTAGGATTCTGGTCTAAAACTAAGAAGAGATTTCAGAAGGTTTTAATTTTACAAAGCAACTAAGTTAAACACTGTCTATATAAACTATTGATTTTTCAAAAGACACTTCCTTGATCCAACATTCAATCAACGCAGCTTATCTTCTGTACCTACTACATACTATTATCTTCAATATCCATTCACATCACAAAGTGTGTAATAATTCAAACTGACACAATTATTCAGGCAAATACACTGAAAAACCCCTTTAGCCTAGACCGACTCTAAAGCTCTCTTAGGCTTAAAAAAATATATTGTAACAGAAGAGACAGTTGCACCACTCTGATATTAAATAGTCTTCAGTGAAAAGAAGGTAAAGATAAACCTTGGAGATAGTTTTGAATACGCTTAAATACATAGAGTATTTCTTAAGCATGTGACTTTGAAATATTGATCAGAAAAGAAATTAATTTTGAAAAACATGCAAAATGCCTGCAAGGTACACTGAAGGATAAACATGCTAATACACCAAAGAATATAAGCAAGCAAAGGCAATGCAGCTACAGCAGTAAAGCTATACACTCTAACTAAAATCTAGCAATACAATTTCTACTTAAAAGATTTCTAGTAAAACAAAACGCAAATTGAGTAACTTACTTTGGGGATAGCTGGCTTTCTCCTTTTGGCTCCTGATTTTTCTTCACTTCCCTCCGCAGCCTCTTGACTGCTTTCTTGAATAGTTTCTTTGATGGATGTGTTAACAGCTGGATGGGACTTCAACAGAGAAATCACAATTGAAATGTAAATCCTTTCCTGGACTACAGAACAAGTACAGTGAGAGGTGTTCCATCACCTGTAAGCTACTGAGGAAAACATTACCATAAGGAACACTTATTAGAACTACAGGAATATTTAATTTTTTCATTTCCCTTACATTTCAACTTAAGTTGTATTTTCGTGATAATACTCTCAAGTTTTGACGCAATAAAGATAAAACTACTGCAAAGTAAGATTTTTCTCACGCATAATTAAGAAAAATTATGTTTCAGACAAATTCAACTTCCAAGACTCCCATCAATAAATGCTTTTAAAATGAGCTTTCAATCTAAGTGAAGAAGAGCTAGCTACCTGCTCCTGAAAACATGAGCAAAGAAAACATAACCAAGGCTAAAGAATGAAAGTCAAAGAAATAAGTGAGGTGAAGTCAAATTACTCTCTTTCATTCCATTACTTTATGAATAGCATTCTCACTCCTAAATATCCTTCAAACAAAGCTGGCAGAACCCCCCGACTCTTTAATAATTCCTCCTCTGCGGATGTGGTTTTGGACTTCAGCCCAAGCCACAAGCTTCTTTCTACCCTCCACTTCCCTTACTAGCAGTTATAAGAAACATCTGCTACATATAAATACTGCTTTCAGAACATTCCAGCCAGCTCTGGCAGTTAAACAGAAAACGCAGCTCTCAGAACTTACCAAGAAAAAAATATACCCAAAAAGAGATAAAGGAAAAAAAAATGCAAGTTAATCTCTCCCTATGAGTAGGTGACAAGACTGGAACTTTAATACTGTCCTGTATCCAAAACAAAAGCTCAATTTTGCCAATTTGTCCATGTGACCACTTCCCCTCTAAACTTATGTTCTGTGAGGTCTGACACAATTCCCTACTCACGCTCCATTTATAGACTGACAATGGAACTGTCTTCCCTGCTACTGTCCTGCTACTGTCCTTCGCTTAACCCCAAGAATGTTTTTGTTTGTTTGTTTGTTTTACACCAAACAGTAATGTGTACATCACATGCAGACGAAGTGAATATCTTAAGGTACATTCATCTCCAAGAACATAGCTAAGAAACATATGTTTACTCATCCGGACTACTGCGACTTATTAGGCAATAATATACTGCTCTACTTCAAAATACTTAAGAAAAATTTTTCACTTTACAGTTTACTTAAGTAACCCTTCCTCCAAATCTTCAGTCAGCTACTTATCTTCACTTTCAAGATCACTTGCTCCCTACACTGATCCTTTCTCATACTATCTTGGGCAGGCCTCCAAGTTGCTGGAGAATCCTGAGGGGCTGTCCTCAGCCTGCTCCAGCTCTGCACCCACTGCCACCCCATGCTGTGCCCACCACAGGGCTCAGGGCACTCCTGGACATAAGGCTCAAGGAGGGGAGGTAACAATCCCACACTGGAGAGAAACTGATGGTAAGGTCAGACGCCAAGCAAGGCAAGAGAGATAAAGTGGAAGGGGCTACCTGATCACAGACCTGATGCCTGTGCAGGGCATGAGGGACACTGGGGCAGAAGAAAGGCCAGAACAGGAGAGGTACTGAGGAAAAAATGGAGGCACATGAGTAGTGCTCCCAGCTAGGCCAGAGTCCAGAGAAGCTGAGCAAACAGAGGTAAAAAGGTACACCTTTGAGGGGACCATGGTTCTGGAGGAGCCCACCCATAGGTGAAGAAAGAAACAAGGAGTAGCAAAAGCAAAGTAATTACACCTCCACTGCCTCATCCCAGGGACTGACCATAACATACACCACAGGGACCAGAGAACAGTAATGGGGAAGCAGAAGCACACAGATGGAAACTAATGTATTCTTCTCAAATGTCTTCGTTTCTCCTTGTGCACATCACTAACAATAAAAAAAAAACCCTTATGTTAATTACCTAAATTGTTCAGAATTCTCTGACTTGAGAGGCTTTTGTTGCTTATGGCTTTAAAAGCCTTTTTTTGGTTTTTAAGCCTCTCCCATTTTGCCAACCTACTTCCCATAGAAGCCTTATGCAAACCATACAAATAATTACATCTAATACTCAAACCCAGACTAAAATGCATAGAGCCACTACTCTCAAAAAGCCCTTAGTTACTAACCGTGACAACAGAGATTATTTCTTATTTATTAGGCAGAAGAGCATCCTCTTATTACGAGGAGGAACGTGTGTGTACTCATTTCTCCAGCTTAGAGAATATGATATTAAGGCAACACCTTCCCCAACTGGAGAGCGGCAGTGTAGTCAAAACACCAAGGGAACTGACAAGAACATGAAACAAGCTAATTCTGAAACCTCAGCTTTGTAGTTGTACATTGTTTCGTAAAGTAAGAAAAAAATATAGTTCATATGAACACATAAGATGAAAACAAGTAAAACTGAAGCAAAATATATATATATATATAACTACAGTTTTATTAGTGGACAAAGCCAGATATTTTTCCATCTAATCTGTGACTCTCTGAAGTAACAGCAATACAATATTCCATTCTGAAAATTAATTCAATGGTTGTTTTATTTTCCCATGAAATGACATCTTTGGGGAGTCATGACTGACTAACTAGAAATCATCAAATATTGACAAAGAACTCTCCCTAAAGTTGGCTCTTACAGGCGGTTTTATGTCAGATTAATCAGTTAATCAGTTTTGCATTCCAATTTCTTTCGCAGAATGCAGCTGCCACTTGCAGGTATTCTCTTTCAGCACCATCTGAACCGCCTGGAAGTAAAAGATGAGCTCACTGAGATCTGCTCCAAAGAACGCATAGCACAGGATAAAACAGGAAGGCTATCAAAACGAAGTGTTTTCCGAAGTTACGGGCAAATTTTCTTCAGAATTTTCACCTCATCTACCACATCACTTCATTAATTCTGTAAAATTGAATATATAAGTGGATTAGTCACTGCTGTCGCTGTGTAATCCATCTACTTTTACAGTTAATATACCTCTCAGGAAAGTTCATTTTTAAGGCTCACTTACAGGACCAGAATTTAAATACTGCTTGTGGAATTAATTTGTTGTTTTTAATAAAGAAATAGTGGGTGAAAATAGTAAAAAAACAATCCAGTGGCTCTAGAGAGAATGCTACCACAACACACAGAGTTTAACAAAGAGCTACCACAGAAGCTGGATTGAAGTATTCAAATGATACTGAAAAGTTAGAAAGAACACCTCCACAGAATAGTTGCTAGACTAAGAAATCAGTATGTATAGACCTGCTGGCAACATGTTTTGCCTATCTCCAATTGGAAAAGTATTTAGGACTGTCTGAGATGTTGGGAAAACAAGTACAGCTTACTAGAAATTACTGATCTGCTAAGAAAAAAAACATACACTAGATGACCTTGCTGCTGAGTTGTTTGGGTTTTGTTTTTTTTTTTTACAGAGATTAATAATCAGTTGTGAGCCATAACTGAACTGTATGTTTTTATGTTGTTACAACTCCCTCAACCACTCAGGCAGTATGTCTATTATCACAAAGCGGAGAGCAAACAGTACAATGACTCAATCTTCAGTAGCAGAAAAAAAAAAAGCAAACCCAAGCATCCTTTACTAATACATTCCATCTCACTGGGATCAGGGAACTAGCATCTTTTTCTATCCAGGAGCAGAGAACAGGTACATCCAGAGCACATCCTCTTTTCTGCTGACTACGTAAGAAGCTTACCAACTCTTTATCCATCTTCTAAAGTAAAGAGACAGTAATTTAGGACATGTTATGGAGGAGGGTTTAAATGTTAAACCCCCAGCAAATAAGGACATCTATCCTTTTAATTACTACTACAGTACCACCTGGAGGACACACCATGTGATCAGCACCCCTTGTATCTAGGAAAAGTCAACAGAATGTTCAGAAATGGCAGACCGACATAAAGTTATAAAGACAGGGTTTGGGTTTTGGTTTTTTTTTTCCCCCCTTTTAAAAGGAATTTGGGGTCTTTTTATGGGTAGAATTCCCATTCCAGTTTATTCCAGTTTAAGTTTGGGACATTTACCAAGAGGGCTAGAAACAAGGAGTTACAGACAGAAAATTAACCAAGTTACATGACATAAACCCAGTGTTCACTGTGACAGAGCAGCATTTTAAACATAATTTCAACTTTTCTGAAACAGTTAATGTGATCTGCCATGAGCTTATTATGTGAACAGAAATCCCCATTTATATCATAAAAACTGTTATTAAAAAATAAAATAAACCTATAATTGATTGACAGTAATAATTCATTACACTACAGTCAGGAACATTCATTGCTTTTCTTTCCACTCAATAGTACAGTAACAGTTGCAGACTGCGTAACTTACCGGTTGATGAGAGAACTTGACTTTCGGATTGTTGTCAATTTCCCACAAGCCTTCATTAAAACCCTTTCTTTTGTTTGGTTTTCCATATTTATCTTTGTTTTCAGAGTATGGGAATATGTCCTTTGGTCCCAAAAATGCCCTTCAGATGATACAGGAAAAAACTACCGTGAAAAAATGTCATGTTTTAAATAGCCTTTTCAAAGGAGAAACATGCATCAAACATTAAAGAAACACGACTTAGGAGCATAACAAAATCTGCTACGTATACACCTTTAGTTTTCTCAAATTCTGCCCTCAGTGGCTCAAGTTTTTCATTACTGGCACCATATACACAGCCTCTCTCCTTCCTCAGGCATTGAGTGTCCATGCAAGAAGCAGCCAACTCTGCATCTTAAGATTGCAGCTGTTAATACAACCAACTACTGTGATATAAAACAACTAAAAACCAAGTAAGTCCCAAAGAAACAAGAAGAGTACATGCTTCCTTAGAAAAACAAGCTTAATATTTAAGATTAAGCATCCTTAAATCCTGACAGTGCAGTGCAAAAGAACAAATAAAAGCAGAAGAAATAGCTCCAAGCTAATAAGTGAAGTCTCCTGAAGTTACTGAATTAAAAGCAATGTAGTTAGAAGAACAAACTGAAAGTGTATAAAACTTGGAAAATTGATTCAATTGATGAAGTTCAACAAGACCAAATGCTGGGTCCTGCACTTTGGCCACAACAACCCCAGGCAGCGCTATAGGCTTGGGGCGGAATGGCTGGAGGACTCTGTTGAGGAAACAGACCTGGGGGAACTGACTGATGCTCGGCTGAACATGAGCCGACAGTGTGCCCGGGTGGCCAAGAAGGCCAAGGGCATCCTGGCTTGCATCAAAAACAGTGTTACTAGCAGGAACAGGGAGGTAATTGTCCCCCTGTACTCGGCATTGGTGCGGCCGCACCTCGAGTACTGTGTTCAGTTTTGGGCCCCTCACTGCAAGAAAGACATTGAGACCCTGGAACGTGTTCAGAGGAGGGCTACGAAGCTGGTGAGGGGTCTGGAGCACAGGCCTTATGAGGAGCGGTTGAGGGAGCTGGGATTGTTCAGCCTGGAGAAGAGGAGGCTCAGGGGAGACCTTATAGCTCTCTATAACTTCCTGAAGGGAGGTTGTGGTGAGCTGGGGGTCGGCCTCTTCTCTCGTGTAATCAGTGATAGAACTAGAGGGAATGGTTTCAAGCTGTGCCAGGGGAGGTTCAGGCTGGACATTAGGAAGTATTACTACTCGGAAAGGGTAGTCAGGCATTGGAATGCACTGCCCAGGGAGGTGGTGGAGTCACCGACCATGGGAGTGTTCAAGAAACGTTTGGATGTTGCACTGAGGGGTATGATTTAGCTGGGAAGTATTGGTAATGGTTGGACTGGATGATCTTCTAGGTCTTTTCCAACGTTGATAATTCTGTGATTCTGTGAAAAAAGCAACACTTGAATACACCAACCAGCCACGGCTGAATGCACTTGGCCACTAAAGTCTTTGAGAAGGCAGTATAATTCAGCATTAATTCAGTTTTTCAGTGTGTAAAGAAACACATCACTTTATTAAAAGAATTTAATAAAAACTTTAGACTGCTTATTACTGTAAGGCTGTTCCCTAGTTCTATTCTCGATGAAGTAAACACTGATTTTTTTCATTTACTCTTGCATATAGTTCTTTAGACTACATATCTTTGTCAAATAAAGAGGCAAAAACACTGAACAACACTACCCCTACCCTAGAACTGTCTAACTAAAGCTATTAGCCTTCCTTTTCTCATATGTCAAAGTCATTATATCCACACTACTATTCTCTCTAAGCTAAAAAAACAAATTACTGAGGTCAAGTATTCTGGTTTATGCTGAAGAATAAAGCCTATATAGCTCCTGCTCTACTCCCAAAACATTGGATTTCAGCACACCAATTCATGTGCTTTTAAAACAAAGAAGATGCTTCAGTAGTTCAATCTTGGCTTCGCTATGCACCCAGATGCAGTTCTGTTTGACATCAGATAACCATCTGAAAAGTTACAGATGCTTGCTTTCTGCAGTACTGGCTCATGGAAAATGATACAAATGCTACTGACCTCCATTCTCCTGCCCTCTTCAACACCTTTAAAAGGGCTACTTTAAATAGACATTCTACTAAGCTAAAAGAGAACATTATCTAGAAAGATTAAGCACCCCCTTCTCCAGCAGCAAAATGCTTACCTATGTGCAAAAAGTGTTAAGTATGCCTGTGTAACAGACTGGACTGCACACAACCCTTTGCAAGAAGAGACGGTTAGCAAGGATTCAGACAGCACAGGAAAGAAATGTGTACTGTAGAAGTCCTCATATCTGGACCAAAAGACTGGAGGAGGAGACAAAAAGAAACTGAAAAGACAGCAAGCATTGCCTCCTTTCTTCTCTACCCACTTAGCAGTGTTTTCCAAGGTCTGTATGGCTCTACCCATATTCCTCAAGCTTCAAAAAAAAAAATAATGCCATAAAAAGGTAATGTACTGGATTGGTGTACTTAAACCCCAATGCACCAAAAATGAGCAAGACAATCGAACGAAAAGAGATATTTCCCCAAACATACAGGGTCCAGAAGCCAAAGTTCTAAGCAACCGTCTGTTCGTTTATGGCACAAGTTTTGCAACCGTGTTACCTACCAGTACAAAAGATACAAACAAAACCTTCATTCAAACAACATCTACTTTTAATACACTTTTAGAAAAGCGTAGAGCTGCCACATTAAGACAGTACAGAAATAAAAACAACACCCAAATCCTCAAAGCCTATTTTAAGAATATGCCTATTCACCGCACTTGGACAGCAAGAGATTTAGTTGTTTTTAGATGGATCTTCAACAATAGCAATAAACTACTAGCTTATACTTGTTCCTAGTAAACTGCAAAAATAAGCTTGTGTTACTCCTAGCAATCAGTGAACAATTACTCTCAAGTCAGTCTTGTTTATATTTTCCCCTCTAATTCTTCCTACACACTGCTAGAATATGCAGAAGACACAAGGACTTTCTACATGATTAAACTAGCTATTTGGGTTTTCAGATACTTGCCATTACTTAGAGTAGTATTTGATCATACAGTACAGAATAATTACATCCTGAACGTACAGAGTGCCTAAGTTTGTACACATGTGAAACTAACTGTGAAAAGCAAGGCAGAGAACAAGTGTACCAAGCTGATTTTAATTCCCATTAAGAAGTACAGAAAACTGTTATATCTAACTAATTTCCAACAGATCACTAGCTCACTGCTTATTGCCTAAAGAAAACTTAGCATCGTGAAATGGCGTTTTCCATCTTCATCTGATTGGTTTCTTCCCATTGTTACTCACAGGTTTTCTGCTGTAAGCAACATTAAGCATGATCAAAAAGCTTGAGTTTCACCTGTTACCACTCTGAGGAGCACTACATAAATTACATACTTAAAAAAACAAGACAGTTCAGCTAGTACGCTGCAAAGTAAAGGATGTTCTTGTACTTTGCAAGTTGTATATGAAACTGCCCTGACCATACAGCCTAATGAATACCAGCCTGCAGTAAAACTTTATCTTCTTAAGAATGAGTGAACAGGCATTGTAAATTCGCCCATGTAAATTAGCAAAAAATTCCAAAGCCAAGCACAAGCAAGGAAACCTAACTGAAAATCAAAAGGTAAAATTTGCAAAGGTATTTCTAAAACTTCTTTCTCCTTTACATTCAATCTAGGTCTGTTAACTTAGAAACAACTTTTGTTAAGTACAACATCAATCCAGAACCACATACAACACCAAGGAAGATAAACTATACAACGCTGTATTTTCAACTCCAAATGCATCTGGGAAAAAGAATTAAGAATAAAAATAACCTACTGTATTGCTTAAATTTGCCATTGAAATAAGTGTCTCATTAAGTAAAGGGACAGTACTGAAACGCTGCAACCTTGAATCAGATTTCCAGGAACCCCTTCCTCAACAGAACAGAACCGCAACAGAACTTATCAAAAGAAATGCAGTCCCCTCAAAACAAATGTGTGACTCCAAAATGCTGGTACTGTTGGGAGCACCAACAACAAACAATTCCACTCCACACTGCACTGGTGCTGCCTCAAGCTGAGTATCACGTGTAGTTTTGTGCACCACAGTACAGAAATGACATCATTAGAATGTTCGAAGGTGGGCTAAGAAGATGGCGAAGGGTCTAGAGAGGAAGATGTATAAGGAACAGTTGAAGACTCCCTGTTTGTTCAGCCCAGAGGAGGCCTCATGGTGGCCTACAGTTCCTCACAAGAGGATGAGCACGTGCTGATCTCTTCTGTCTGGTGATCATCAAAAGAACCCAAAGGAATGGCATGAAGCTACAACAGAGAAGGGTCAGGTTGATATTAGTGAAAAGTTCTTCACCAGAGGGTGGTTAAGCACTGGAACAGGCTCCCCAGGGAAACAGTCATGGTACTAAGCTGCCTGAATTCAAGAAGCATCTGCACTACACTCTCAGACATAAGGTCTGAGTTTTGGATGTTTCTGTGTGGAGCCAGGAGTTGGAGTCTATGGTCCGAGCGAGTCCCTTCCAACTCGGCATATTCTATGATACATTCTCATTTTTCCACAAGATCTTATAAACCAATAAGATCCCAAATACCTCTGGGTATTTTCTGGGGAAAAAAAAAAAAACACAACAAAAACTGGAAACCAATGTAGGGCAAACTGCTTCTTCCTCAAATTTCGCCTTCTTCATTGTTGTCAGTGTTATTCCACTTTCTTTCAGAGCAGATTTTCTACAATTTCTGAGTATATACAGAACTATAATTAAATTTCATTATAGAAGAAAGAAAAACTTAGTCATGCCACTTCGGGTAGGATTTGTTTCTCTACTGAGAAGGAAAAAGTACATGTTACAGTTACAGTCTACCATTCCCCTGAACAGCTTAAACAAACGTGAAAGTAACACATCTTGTCAAAAGAGATAAATTCAGGAGATGATACACCACTGATCGATGCAGTTTTACAATACACAGTGTTCAGGTAAATCATTAAGTTGCTGCTGAATGAAACATGAACCAATGAAAGAAACAGGGCCCTTAAGTATAAAGGACTTACGTTTCATGGGTGCCAAAGAAGAAAATAGGCATTTTATTGGTTGGAGGTTTTACTGCTCCATCAGGAACTTCATCAACCTAAGGTAAAGACAAACTACAATTAAACTCAAGCAACAGTCAGGAACAGTCTAAGAGGAAATACTTTAAAAGGCTAAGCATTAGAGGGAAAAAAAAAAAAAAAAAAGAATGCTACAGAGAAGTAAAGTAGGTCTTGAGGGCAGTATGCTAATAGTAAGAAGTGACAACACTTTTCATTTCACAGCAACACTTTCCTTAATTATTTATTTATTTTTCAGTTTCTTTCAAGCAGCAATTCATCCAAAAAGCAATCTGTCTTCAGCATAACGCACAGCAACGCTACCTACCTGTAAGCTAAGCTGATAACTCGTCCAAGGAAATAGTCACAAACAAATCCTTAATCAAGCACCTTAGCTAAATGGTTCATAATTAGCCTCACTTACAAGTTCATGCCGACTAGCATGCCCTGGAGCAGCCACAGGACTTGCCATGGCACCGGTGAGGAGAGAAAGGACTGGACAACTCTGCTCTTACATTCAGTTTCTCTTACAGGAAAAGTTACAGAAATACCTGACTTCAGTACTAAAGAGGAACCCCGACACAACGTGGTATTCTCCTTTGGTAAAAAAAAAAAAACCAACAAACAAACAAACGAACAAACGAAAAAAAAAAAAAAAGCCGTTATTTGGAAATAGCAGTTCTGTATAATCAGGTCCTTGCACAGCTCCAGCGTTTGTTATGCTACCGTATAGCAGCCTACGTTTGGAAAATTAAGTTACGCAAATTAGGACAACCGGCACTTGCCACAGAGAGCTATCACAGGGCAAGCCTAGGGCCTGCAGCGCGAGTGGAAGTCAGCTCACCCCGGGGCACCGCACAGGGGGTGGACGGGAGCACACGGCGGCAAAGCTCCCCGCTGGTGCCCGACAGCACAGCGCGGGGACGGCGGGTCTAGGAGGAGACGGGGGGGGAGGGGAGACTCCTCCGCGGGAAAGGGGGCGAGGGGACTTACCCTGGCGGGCCAATGCGGATAGCCTTTCATCTTGGCAAAGATGAGGTCCCCGGGTTTAAAATCTCGGCTCATGTTGTCTCACCGCCGTGCAGGCCGCCTGTTGCCTCGCCGCGAGCAGGGACCGGGCCGCGGGGAGGGCGCTCCGCCCGAGGCCCCGCTGCCGACACAAATACACCGCGGGGGGACACGGAGGGCGGGAAGCAGCACCGCGCTCGCGGGGTCCCCGCGCCGAGCCCAACAGCCGTAAACGCCGCTCGGCCGCCCGGGACACCGTCACCGCACGGGCCACGCGCAGATCCAGTCCCCGCACTTACGGCTCCCGCCACACGGCCGCAACGCCCGACCCCGGCGAAGGCGCGCAGCCGCTGAAGCGGGCGCAGGCCAGGCTCTGCCCCTCGTTTGCAGCGCTCTAGCGCCTCGCTCACCCCCCACACTGACGACCGCCCCACAGCCCACCTCCGCCTGCAGCCAGAGCCGCCGCGCTCTTCTTCCTCCCGCCCGGCGCGGCGGTACCACCTGCGAGACGGGGGGCGGGCACCGCGCGGCCCGGCCAGGGGGCGGCTGCTGAGCTCTTCGCGTCCGCCCGCCCCAGGGGTGGTGGGGGCAGCTGCTAAGAGATCACCGTCCGCGCGCGCCGGAGAGAGGAGGGAGTCGGCAGGCCCGCTTCGTCCCGTCCCCCCCTCAGCGCTGCGAGTGGCTCGTTCCTGCGCTCGCTGGGGGCGGGGCCGCCGCGGTTCAGCCGGGCGGGGGAGGAGGGAACGGCGGCGCGGTGTTGCGGTTGTAGCGGCGGGAATGGATGGAGGGGGCGGGTGATGAGGTCGCGCTCCTCCAGCGGCCGCGGCAGCTCGCCCTGCAGCGCTAAGACTCCCGGACCCTTAGCGTACATTGACTTGTTCACGGGCTCTGCCCGGCCGATTATTTCTCTCATTCACAAGTGAGGAGCAGTTAATTATCGCCGTCCTTGTCTGAGTAATGGAAACGTGGTTGTCCCAAATACGCCGTTTGTGTTTGTCTGTCACCGTGCAAACCCGTTACAGCACTCCACTTCCTGACGGTTCGCAGCCCTCATCAGCCAGGCCCGGGGCTGTTGGATCTCCCCAGCACACCCGCAGCCTCCTCTGGTTGCACCCGGCTTGTTTACCTGTCAGCATCGAAAAGTCCTCTCACACCGTTTCAGCCACCGCTGAGTCAGCTTATTGAACAGCGTTTTCCTCACTATCAGTCTAGTTGGGTCTGGCCCTTCTCTGTATTCAGAGTTATGAGGTCTGTCAGCTCACACATGCATTTGACTCTACCTTGTGGTCCCACTCAGCAAGTCACAGTTCAGCATGTTGGTGCTGATGGGCTGCATGGAACAGGTAGCACATGCCATGACTTTTCAGTATTTCCATGATTATGTTACCTAATGCTGGCAGACATAACCGTTTTGTGCCAGAGCAGCCACCCTCGATATAAGGCCTGAGGCACAGTTGTACAGACTAGGTTGCTGTTGGCTCTGCCCCATCATGTTGGTGCAGGAGGGGAAGTCCTCTTGAGAAGAGCTGTCATCCTGCTTTCAGTTTTCGTTAATGAAACTCAATTCAGACCCCCCAAAAAACAGTGACTGCAGTTGCTACTGAGGAAGTTCTGCTATGTTCTAGGCTCTTCCACTTTATTCAGAAAGGTCAGTTATAAATGTTAATGTCAAAACTTCACTCCTACTCAGTTGAACAGATGGAATCTGCAGTTTTCCAATGGCTTGTAGGAGTCAAATTTGGTTGATTTTCGTGATTGCTTGTACCTCTGACAGAAATACAAAGTTCCCACAGAGCTGGACAAGAGTTTATGAGAAAATAGAAGACAATCAACACACCTGACAGGGAGACTCCTCGTGAAGAGTAAAAGATGACTCACGGAAATGAAGGGTAAAGATAGTTTACAGAAGCAAATATGCAGAGGCTGCTAAAAGAATGGGGATGGCAACAAGCTGGGCTTAGGACAATGTGGGGGGTGGAGGACATAAAGATAAGTGCTTTGAGAACAGCTCGAGGACATTTATTGAGTAAGCGATAAGATGTCCACAAGGCAAGTTAGAACCGGTTCAGGGGCTACCCCTCCCACAGGGTCAGAAGTTTACAGCAAGGAAGACCATGAACCTTCACGAGGAAGATGATGAGCCTTCATCCCACGACCACCACGAGGAGACCCCAGCTGCTCATGACGCATGCACAAAGGGAAGGGACTGTATGATAAGGGTTCTTGGAAATATAGTGAATATGTATAAGAATTCTGGGAAAATCACTGATCATGTATTAGTTCTGCCTATATCTGTAACAAGCTTTTGCCCCATGGTGTGCAAGTTAGGAGGAGCGATCACCCTTGCACCCAGCATATGTGCACCACTGAAATGAACATACCTGCTCTATAGCTCTCAGGCTATGGGGTTTGATTTCTGCACGTCACTCTTCTCCTCTGGAAAAAATAGATGATCATTTGGGGCAGCAGCTGTTTACAAACAAGGTAGGCTGTATGTCTGGAATTGTTTAGCTGAAGGTACAAATACAGGCACAAAATTGCATCTGCCTTGGTAGGTAGAGAATTGTTTGGTTTGAGGCTTTCACTTGTTCATATTTCAGCTGTAGTTAATTATTTTTTCCTAAGTTATAAAGTGTTGGCTACTGGAGAAAAAATAAATGCATTTTACTATGCAGGAGCTGACAACCTGCAGAAGTTCCCTTGGCTCAGTCGTTGTTACGTTTAGTCGTATAATTATGTTCATCTTCCATAACAGATTAAACAAGTTCATGTCTTCATTTTCAGGCAATGTTTTTGGAATCTGTTTTAGATATTCCAATTTTCTAAGCCTTTGGAAGTGGTCTTTTGAATCCGTCAATTCTGAGGAATCAGAAGCCTTCCTCTGTGTGTTTAATTCAGTGATTTGATTTTGGATGACAGATGGGCTGCTGAAAATATTTTGACTTTTCCTAATTAAAAAGCAACTCAAGATGACTTGAACGTGAGAAAGAACTTCTTTACACAGAGGGCGACAGAACACTGAAACAAGCTGTGCAGAGTCTCATCCTCTGGAGATATTCAAAACCTGTCTAGGGAACCTGCTTTAGCAGAGGTGGACTAGATGATCCCCAGAGGTCCCCCCCAAACCCTAGGATTCTGTGATTCTGGCTTCATCTATAAGTAGGGTGTTCTTCAAAAGAGACTACTGAGACTACTGCATTTTTTAAAAGTAAAGAAAATGAATACAGTGTTAACAGTGAAACAAAAAGTTTCCACAGTATTTTGCTAGTGATCAGGCTCATTAGTACATTGTTAAGTACATAGAATGAAGCTAAACTTCAAATACAGACTAATGTGTCGAGTAAACAGAAGACTGCAGACAAATTGTTCAAAACAACTTACAATAACAAAATATGTGTATTTTGCAATGAAGATTCTGTGTTGGAAGATAGTAGCCTAACGTACTGATGCTATTAAACTTTAAGAAGAGTGGATCACCAATTTTTAGCAAATGGTTTCGTTTTGAAAGATAGAATCTCTGGCTCTTCCGCCAGATCTGCTGCCTGCTAAAGCAAGAGGTTAGTGCACTGCTGGGTGATAAATTACTGCAAGCTATGGATGAACTTCAGAGAAGTGAAAAACAGTTCTTGTGAAGAGTTGCATCTGGAGCTTGTCGTTTGAATCATCTGTTTGAAACATTGTTTCCAAATGATTTCCTGCAGGTGTCGGTTTGTCCGCTCTGCAAAGTAGCAGGCTGGCATCCGGCCTGCAAGTGAAGCAAGTTGCTGCTCCCTGCTCTACTAAGGTCAGAACTATATTGATGTATTTATTCTCCTCCTTTTTTTCCAGAACTTCAAGCACTTAGATCCAACAGACTGGGTTAAAGAAAGATTAAGACTTATTTCTGTTCTCTTCCAGCTGTTGCATCCACCTTAAATGGTCACACCAAACCTGGAGACTGGGTTACCAGACGAAATACAACCCAAATCTTCAGAACAGATGTTGCAGCACTGCTTCCTGTAGTGGTAAGAGAGCACACAGTACAGGTGATGGGACTAATTAGTCTGTGTTTCCAGTACTGAAGAAACGTGGCACCCGTACAGCTCTGCAGAGCTGGCTGGCACCTTGTACAGCTCATCTTCATGGATACCTACACTGGTACTTAAAATTAACATAGACTACAGTAAAATGATGTAATCCCTTATATAACAATTGTAATGAGGCTAACTGTGTATATAAGCCCATTCTGTGCCCTATCCATTGGTCTATGTAGTCTCCTCTGTGACATGTTCTGGACTGTAACTGTGGAAGAAGGAAGTTTATGGACCGTGGAAAGAGAGTCTGCTGACTTGGAAGGAATACAGGAGTGCTCTCAGTGAGATGCAACAAGGAAGGCTTCAGTCCGCATGAAATTAAATCTGGTAAGGGAGGTCAAAATAGAGACTAGGGAAAATGTGGACCTGCTGCTGAATGAGGTGAGTGCTCTGGTAATGCAGGATTCCAAGAAGGTGGAACTACTGCTTGCCTTTTTTTTCTACGGTGTTTACTGCTAAGACTGCCCCTCAGGAATCCCAGACTCTGGAGATAAGAGAGAGAGTGTGAGGAGAGGAAGAATTGGTGGAGGAAGGTCTAATCAGAGATTATCTAGGCAAACCAGATGCACAAAAATTCATGGGCCCTGATGGGATGCACCCATGCATACTGATGGAGCAGGCAGAAGTGATGGAGTGGTTCCGCTCTATCACCTCTGAAAGGTCATGGGGAACAGGAGAGGTGCCTGAGGACTGGAGGAAAGCCAGTGTCACTACAGTCTTCTAAAAGAGCAAGAAGAAGGACCTGGGAAACTACAGGCCAGTCAGGCTCACCTCCATTCCTGGGAAGGCAATGGAACAACTTATTTTGGATGTCACCTCCAAGCAAGTGGAAGAAAAGAGAATTATCAGGAGCAGTCATCATGTACACATCAAGAGGAAGTCATACTTGACCAACCTGGTAGTTTTCTAGAATGTCATGATAAGGAGTTCTGTGGAGGACCTAGTTGACCTGGTGGATGCAGGTTGACCATGAGTGATCAGTCTACCCTGGGTGGCCAAGACAGTCAGTGGTATCTTGCAGTGCATTTGAAAGAACGTGGCCAGCAGATTGAGGGAGACCATTCTATGCCCCATCCACTGATCTATGTAGCCTCTTCAGTGACTTGTTCTGTACTCTGCTCTGGTGAGGCCACGTTGGGAGTACTGTGTCTGTTCCTGGGCTTGTCCATTCAAGACAGGGAGCTACTGAAGGGAGTCCAGCAAAGGGCCACAAAGATTATCAGGGTCCCAGATCATTTACCTTCTTAGGAAATGTTGAGAGACCTGGGTCTGTTCAACCTCTGACTGTCTCCCACAGCATTCTCCTGGAGAAGCTAGCAGCTCGTGGCTTGGACAGGTGTACTCTTCACTGGTGAAAAACTGGCTCCATGTCTGGGCCCAGAGAGTGGTGGTGAAATGAGTTAAATCCAGCTGGCAACTGTTCTCTATCAGTGATCCTCAGCGGTTAGTACTGGGGCCAGTCCTGTTTAATATCTTCATTGACAATACAGACAAGGAGATTGGATGTACCCTCAGTAAGTTGACGCCAAGCTGGGAGGAAATGTTAAAAAAGGAAAGGTTGAAAAAAGTCATCAGTTTGCAAACATTTAGAGGCCTTCCTGGAGGTACATACATATTCCATGCAAGGACTATTAGAACCTTCCTAGCCTATACAAAGTCTCAGGAACTTCCTGTTTCTATTCAATATGCAGGTCCTTCCCATTACCTAAACAAATGACAAGGTTATCCATTAAAGGTCTTATCAATCTGCAACCTGTATCAGCACCCAGTAATATGGTTTAGAGCTGGTTATGGGTTGATGGCTGGACTAGGTGATCTTCACGTTTCTTTTCAACTTTAACGATTATGTAATTCTAAGATTCTGGTGAAGACTGAGAGTGGATCTTATCAACACACACAAATATCCGAAGGGAGGGTTTCAAGAGGTTGGGGCCAGGCTTTTTCAGAGACAGAAACAAGGGCAACTGGCATTAACTGGAGCACAGGAAGTTCCACACAAACGTGAGGAAAATTGTGACTGTGACAGCTTGCACTGTGTATCCTCAAATAATCTGCCTGTATTTGGACTATCTGTTTTCAGAGATTAACCTGGTCTTCTGTGGATTATGTACTTCTTTCAGATTGTCTGGTAATCTGTGGACATCACGATACATTTTTCATAGAATTCATGTTTTTTTCAGATGCAGATCAACATGGACTGAGGAATGGGAGAGCTCTGATACAATCCTGCTCTGCAGGACCCAGACTTCCCCGGGTCCGTGGAAATCCAAGTCATATAAATAGGAAAATAATATATATCCAAAGCACCTTTCCAATTCCATGCTACCAGAGTAAACTTGTAAGTGAGCATACATTAAGACTTCAGTAGCAAGGAATTAGAAAGGTGCTTTACATATGTATTACTTTGCCAATTTTACTTTCGACTGCCGCGGCGGAAAGCAGCCACCGCGAACTCCCCGAAGCGAGCGCCCGACTCGCCCGCGGGCGGCAGCGGCGCGAGCCCGAGGCGGGAACAGCGCGCCGGAGCGCGCACGCGCGGCTTCCTCCCGCCTTGCGCCGGCGTTGCCCGGGCCCTGCGTTCCCACGCACCGTTCCAGACGCAGGCGGAGCTGCAACGGGAAGCGGCAATCGGAGAAGCTCCGCGCGGGGGGCTGCGTTCTTGCCGGGCTCTAACGGCTGAGCGGCCCTGGTGGTCTGGAGAGAGAGGTGCGAGCGTATGAGATGAGATAGGACGGGCCGGGCCGGATCGGGTACGGCGAAGCAGGGCTTTTCGGCAGTGGGGCCCTGGCTCCAGGCTGGCGTTCAGCTTGGCGGCGGCCGGCCTAGAGGCAGGAAGAGAGCGGGCGGCGGCCACGCTCCCGGGGCTCGTCGCGTGGCGGTCGCGTTCGGCCGAACTGTCGCTCCTTTGTGGTGTTTCTTGTCTTTGAGCCCGTCGCGGTGAGGGTCTGTCGGCCATACTGTGTTGGAGCTGTGGTGCGGACACGCGTGTCAGCAGGGAAACGCTGCGTGCTGCTCGGCGTGGGCAGCCACAGAGGAGTGCCTTAAGCGCCAGGGCAGTACAGGCGGCGTCCGGAGCGGTGTGGCCCCGAGCCGCCCTCGTGCTGTGGAGCTGAACAGCAGAGTTCCTTGCCTCGTTAACCTGAGTGCTGAATGTGTTGTGTTCATCCTGTTTGCTCGTCTTAACTGGTTTTAAGAACTCATAAATTATGAGTTTGCTACTCAACCTGAAGTAAATATATATACATACACACACGTATATATATAGGTATATGTATACACAGTCTGTGTTATAAATATGCAATCGATACTGATTTTTTTTTTTTTTTATATCACTAATACTGAATTACGACATTTCTAGTAAGGATGATCTGGGCTACAGTTTGGTTCTCTTCCTGTGTGCTCTCTGATATTGCTGATGTGTCTCATACAAGAGAAATACTGTTGAGTAGGAAGTACCGGATCTGTGAAGTAGAAGACTGGTTGTATTGCTCTGTGCACTGAAACTTTGTTATTGACTTATTTAAAGAAGAAAAAGAAAGTAAAAAGCAGACAAACCCCCAAAACAAAGCCCAACAAAATACAGTGTTAATCTGCCTTAGAATTATTTTGAAGAGAAATCAAGATTGCGATACTCTTAAGAGTGAAGGCTGTGGTGATGGATACAGCCTGTGCAGACAATGCATTTTGTGTTGGTATCTATCTGAAAACTGACAGTGTACAATTTTTTTTTTTTTTTAATCTAAACTGTTCAGGCTCAGAGGACTAACAGTGCAGATGTTTACTGAATAAAACAGTTGTCAAATTGCAACTGATGGTAATTGTTCAGGTGGTGCTGCAGTAGTGCTGTTTGTTAAAGCATTTGTTTTGATGAATTGTGTCACTAAGTAAACTTAATTATGTCTCTTTGTTACAGGTTTTTATGTCTTTATTTTATGGAAAAGAGTAAACTTTGAAGCTTCTCAACTTAAAACATTTATTGTTGAAGATAATGTTTGTCCCAAGGAGCTCACAGGCTTAAAAAGCTACGTGATTGACATAATGAATTTGTCTTCTCCAGTCAACCATGTTGACCATGAAGCTAAACGGTGAGCTTTACTTCTGTGTCTTAGTCTGGTACTGTGGTTCAGCTTTCTGTGGTTAACTTCTGGATCCCTGAGACTATATAAGTCAGAATGAAGAGGAAGCAGGTATGATGCATTGAAGCTGTATCATGTCATTATAGTCATCATATGAAGAGGTTTATTTGTCTAAAGAGGTGTGTAATGACCATCTGATGTACAAGAATTCTTATGTGATTGCAGAAGACGTAACTTGCATAGAAAGGGAGTTCCTGTCTCCTGTTATGATGCTGATGTGGAATGCTGGAATAATTCTGTATTAGCTGAGGTTGTAGAGGTCGGGTTTAAGTCTTGCTCGCATGTAGTCAGGAAGAACAAAAATCCTTGAATATAAACTTGAGTTAGGCAATCAGGCTGCAGACCGCTCCCTCAGGTAGAGGAATTTTGAGGATTGCATTGATAGGTGGAACATAAGACAAATTCTACCTGTTCAAGTATCTGTACACTTTCTGCTAGATGGCAGAAGGAAAGATAGTGAAAAGCATTTTTCTCTCATGTTCTTTGTCCACTGTAACTAGCTGGCTTAATAAGTGAGTGAGAGCTTAAATCTTTGGAGTTGGAGTGGCACTTTACAGGGCAGAACTCAAAAGCTGTTTCACTTCTGTTGCTAAGAAACTTCAAAATACTTCTAAAGGCAGTGTCTTTGATAAAAGGTGCAGCTGTAAAATACACGGGTTTTTGTTCAAAAGCAGTTATTAATGAACTATTAATATAAGACAATAGAAATAAAAAGTTTTCTCTGCATTCTTGTTAGATTGCAAATCATACGTACTGTAACACTTCCCAGGGATTTTGTGTGATTTTTGTCTTTGATTTAAGCTTTCCTCAGCTTTGTATTCTAACACTTTTGTACTTCATGTGAATACGAAAGGAAGAATCTGACAGAATTATAAAGGTTGGAAGGGTCCTCTTGAGATTTGTGTCCAACCCCACCTCTGCTAAAAGCAAGTTCCCTACAGCAGGTCACAGGGGAAAGTGTCCAGACAGGACTAGACTATCTCCAGAGAGGGAGACTCCACAGCCGCTCTGGACAGCTCATTCCAGTGCTTTGTCACTCACAGTAAAGTTGTTCTTCCCGTGTCTATCCCCATTGATTTGACTCCCCCACACAAGGTACACGTGTACTTACCATGGTGTTACCATGTGTACATAAGTGTTGAGATTGCTTCTGAGCCTTCTCTTTTACGGGCTGAACAGTCTCAGGTCTCTTCCTTTCCCTCTACAGGGGATGTTGCAGGTCCCTAACTATCTGTGTGGCCCTTTGCTAACAGGTGGCGTGAAATGCCTGTAAAATACTGCATATGCTGGTGATACTGTGGAGGCTGAATAAAATATCACAGAAATGAGATTTCTGAAGGCCAGCCTCTGTTGTAATTGCAAATATTCAAGTAGACAGATACAATAATGAAATGGTTAATTTAACAATCTTATTTTTTAAAAAACAGCTGATTCAGTTTGATTTTATACTGAGAACGATCATGGTGTTTTCAGCTCTATATTATTAATTTTTCAGTAATGGCACTGTGAGCTTTGGAAGCTATCCAGAAAATACTATTTAAAAAAAGGGTACACTGCTTCTTTGTCAGTAGTCACCCTTTCATGTTAATGTTACGAGGCCAACTTACAATTTCTGGAATGTCCCTGATATTTCATTTCATGTGTTATTGTGTGATATTTGTTCTTTTTCTACTGGTTCTAGTATGTATAATATTAATCACGCAGAGCCATGTGTTTATTTCATAGTTTTCTCCATTGTCTCCATTTTCTCCACCTGGTCAATTAATACACAATTAGCAGGTTTTAAGAAGCAAAATAATACCTGTGCAAACCATGACTCCTGCCCTCCCCAGCCCAGAACTTAACAAAATTGATAACCCTTCCCATAGGTGGTGTTGTTTTGAAGGCAGGGGAGAGTAGACAAAGGGGCATGTTAGATCTTTTTTTTTTTTTCCCTCTCTAACCTATGCTTTGCTAACGTTGACACCTGGCCTTTTTATAAGTGTATTTTGTTGAGACTGGTCCTTGTTTTATCTCTGAGTAAGATTACCTACCTTTCCTTCTTCTATCTTTTTTATGGCTTTGGGGAAGGAGTTGCGAAGGAGAAGTCTCTGGATATTTATATGATGTCCACAAACAAGCTCACGTACAGCATCTGGAAGTGCACAGCGTTCAGATCTCTTTTGTTTCCTGCTTGGTTTACCACCCTGCCTGGCTGGCATAGCTAAGAGTTGTTTAAAATAACAATAATTCTTTCTGCCATGGTACCTGAAAGCTAGTAATGTGCCTGGCGTTTTCTTTCAGTACATGCAGGTTTTAATGGTCCTGAACTCCTACATTTATTAAACATACAAAAGAATTTAGAGAAATGGCAGCACGTGGAACAATTACTGGTAACACACAGTTATTTTGATTCAAAGTTGTCATTGTTGTGATGTTTGGTTATCAGTATTCCACATCATAACATCAGGTAGCTCACTGGGTGTTAAAGTATTAATGCTCCAGGTCAGGGTACCTGTCCCAGAAGAGAAGAACAGCTACGTACCTCAGAGGACTGTTCACTGTCCTGTTACCGTTTCCACTCAGAGGGAAAGATAAAAACTGTTTGTAGATCACTTGCCCCCCCCCAACACATCTTTGCTCCGAGCTGTCTTGCCTGCCTCAGCATTAGAGTAAGGCCTGTGGTTTTTGGACACTATCTCATTTTATTTGATTTATTAGCTTCAATTCTAATTATATTATGTTGTATTATAGTGTGTTATCTTGCATTCTGATATCTTATCTAGTAAATGAGTTTGTTTCTCCTCAGATTGTTGGCCCCCCCCCCTTTTTTTTTTGTTAGGCCCATTTCTCTGCCTTTTTCCTCTTCCCTTTCCCAGAGCGTGGGGTCTGTGGGTCATCCCCCCCACTACTCACAGAACTGGGCCAAACCAGCCTGTAAACCGTTGACATTAACTTTGTCTTGTTTTAAAGTGATAATAGACTTAGCTTACTTGCGTCTTTATGTATTTAATATACTTTGTATTGATATACAAAGTGGAAATAGACCTACTAATTGTATGATGAAACATCTTTGGACCTCTGCTAAAAAAAATAAAATTTGATCCTCTTTTTAGTGATGTCTTTAAAGGTAATAGTTAAAAAGTTACGTTACATTCCATGGCTTTCATAGCATTCATGTATAAACACATAGGGTTCTTATTCGTAGAAAATAATCTAACAGGTGCCTCTGTGTAAAAACTTACACTCTTAGTTAAAAGAAAAGAAAAACGTCCAACAAATAATTAAATAGCAATAAATTCTGTTACTTCCATAATTAATATTTAGGACTTGTTAGACAAAGATAAACATCCTGCTGTTTTTAAGTCTGTTTGAAACAATGACTATTTTGTGCTTAACTCAGTCATGTTTCTTTGGACTGTATGTTTCTTAGTGATCCTGACTTGTGCTTTCATATGGAGCAGTTAATTATTGTTGTCAATCTTCTTATGTACACGTGGGCAAAAAATGACGTTTAACACTTGAAATAATTTAAAATATGGCCAACTGGGATTTACAGTAATTGCATGTGAGATTATCAAACAAGTTAGTTAAAAATTCATTTTTATACTAAATTTCCAGTCTTCATGTAAGTGCATATTTTATTATTTTAGTATTATTTGTGGTCCATAAAGACTTATCCTATTAGTTGCAGTTTCATTTTTAAATGGGATTCTGATTGAAATGAATGTGCTGGACAGTTTAAAGGAGTAGACGTTTAATTTGTGTTGTTCGTAATCAATTGCTTATGTAAGTAAAGTAGACATATACATATTTGAAGAACATTTGAAGATTATTTTGGTTCCAAAGGTCTGCATTTGTTGTGTGACAGAGATGGTTGTGAGATAGTAATTCATGGTTTTTTTTTTAAAAAAAAAAAAAAAAAAAAAAAAAAAAAAAAAAAAAAAAGAACCTTACTGCAGGAGACAAAAGAGTGATGTAATGATGTATTGAGACTGTCCTGAAAGTTTATTGGACTGAAATAAGAAAATGAAAAATAGTAAAATAATGATTATTTTAACATCAGCTTTAGGAAATCCTACCAGTGTATCTCTTATGAAAGCCTACAGCTACATCCCTTGTCTTGCCTGAGCAGTTACATCTAACTCTTTTCAAAGAGTAATAGTTGGGTAACAAACACATGGCATCATTTTACAGAAGTGAATGCTTTGCATTTTTTCCTCAGAATCTAGTCATTTAAAGAAGGGAGTGTTAAAATTTGTAAGTACTATTCATGTATTTTGGAAATATTCATACTTTGCAGCTTGTGTAGTGCCAAGAGTGGGTCACAGTTACTACAAAATAGCAGTGCATCAGAGTTGGACATTGCTGAAGATCTGAAAAGGAAACTCTGTCGAGCCGAAGAAGAAAAAGTAGACATAATCATTAAACACAATCAAGAAGTAAGTTTTTCTTTTTGTTCTCTTTTA
Source organism: Alectoris magna (assembly GCA_030625065.1). Classification (NCBI taxonomy): domain Eukaryota; kingdom Metazoa; phylum Chordata; class Aves; order Galliformes; family Phasianidae; genus Alectoris; species Alectoris magna. Next base: position 40,139,756 of record CM060564.1, read on the forward strand.
TTTTACTCCTGTAAGCAGTGTGTTCATTATCTTACAAGGTCTGTCAAAAATGCTGTCATTAGCCAAAAAAAGAAAAGCAACATCAAAGATGTTACAGTACAGACCTCTTACACCTATTCATAGGGACTGATAGCAACTTTACTGTCTTTGGAGTGACTTTTATTGTTAGCAATCTGCACATTAACTGCAAGGAAAGATCTTGCTTCTGCCAGTTTCTTGTTAGATAAAATTGCCCAATGGCACAAATAGATACAAATCATAGCTTGAATTTATCCTGATGAAAGGATTGTATTTAGTTTTATGTGTGTGTGCATATATATATATGTATATATATATATATATTTTTTTTTTCCCCCCAGGATATTAGGGAATTGTTTTAATTCTGCAAAGTCCATGAATGTAGTACAGCATTTTAGTGTGCGTGCATCACGTTCAGATGGGATATCTTTTAATGGTCTTGCAATGTCTTATCTTAGTTCAGCTTTGTAATTTTGCATAATTTATTGCAAAAGCACAAATATTGTGGCATTTATCAAAAACTCAGTGCTCTTTAATGAAGACTCCATGCATAGGGAGATAGTTTGCATTATGAAGATACCAACTTAACAAAGATTTTTCCTCATGATGTTGTGACAAATTACTATTGAATTATTAAGAATTAATTAATCTATCTTAATTTGAGTATCTGGTTTTTTGCACTCATATACCCTAAGGGAAGATGGGCACTGAGTACAGCTGTATTAGCAATTTGGACTTTTTGCTATTGGAATACTTACCACTCTTGCTAAAGCCAGTATGACAGGTGATGTGCTGCTTTAGACTGTGCTCCTGTAGAGGAATTACCTCTCTGGATAGCAGTTCTACACTTAGGAGCTTGCTAGGGGTGGTTGGTGCAGTTACTCATTCGTTTTTGGTGCTAAATCTAGTCATTAGACTGAACTTGCTTTTTACATCTGCTCATTATTGGAGTCTGCATGCAAATTAAGAAAAGGCTATCTCTCTTGCAGTAAGTTGGTCTTGTGTTGCATTCTTCTCCCACTGTCCCATTGGCTGTGGGTTTGTTCTGTAAAAATGGGTCCCAGGAGTTATCTAAATTTGAAGAGTAACCTTTTAAATTGAGAGTGAACTTAGTGTGTACAACAAAATTCATGTGTTGTATAGTGTTGTATTACAACCACAAGGTTGGATTACTTTTCAAGCAGATGAACTGCCTGGGACGTGGTTTTGTGCAAGACGTTTACAGACAGCAGAAGTGCTCAAGTTAGCTGCATCCAGTATTATTAAACTCTGTAGATGTTCTGAAGAAATCTATATTTACTCTCCACCTTCATGAAATAACTTGAATTTTATTTTCTAGACACAGGTTTTAGTAGCGATAACTGGACTGCATTCCTTAATCTATCTGAAATTACTTTCTCAAGGATTTTTCATTATTAATTTGTTAGATTTGGCTGTTTTCTGCTTGACTACTGAATAATTACATTGGACTAAACTTCTGTCATATGTGTGCCTGTTAGTTATTAATGTCTGATAGTCATGAAGGATACTAGACCATCTTTCAAGTGTTAAATTAGGAGAAAATTAATACAAATTTGCCAGTTGAACACAATGTTCTGGTTGCTGCAGTTATTGCTTTTAAGGAACAGGAAGATGATAATATTACAATAATCAGTATTCATTCACACAAATTTTGTCTTTTGCAAGAGTAGATTTTAGGTTCAAGTATAGTGAGTAGGTAGCTGCAAATGCAGTTGAAGTTCTCTTTCTAAAATATTCCTTACATGTATTTCTGTAATATGCTACTTCTCTAAGAGAGCATTCTTGCCAGTTTTCTGAAACAAATTTATTTTGTAGCTGCGTGACTATGAAATCCAGATTGTCAAACTACGGTCTGAATTTGAGAAAGGAGAGGCAGTTCGACAAAGTCTGGAGTATGCATTGGCAATTGCTAAAAAAGATGCTCGTTTGAGAATACGTACTGCAGAAGAAAAGTTAAGTGATGCAAGAAACAAGCTTGCAGAGCTGCAAGGTAAGTTTCAAAACAGCAAATGCTGAAAAACAGTAAAGTCTGTTCCAGGTCAGGAAGAGAACTGAGTTCCAGTAGGCTAATTAAGTTTCCCACTTATTGCTGTATTTTTTTGTATATCTCTTCTTTCCCATCTCTTAGACATCTGTTTTTGTAAACTCTTATGCTTGCTGGCTCATGCATGGGTTAAAATTAAACTCTTAAGTCTGTCATTTTGTTTTTTTTTTTTTCCTTTTCCCTCCATGCATTCTGTTGTTCCCTCTTTAACTGATGTCCTTGTACAGAATTTTGATCACGTTTAACCCACTCTGGATAGTAGTGTAGAGCAGGTCTTCCTTCCCTTTAAAAAAAAAAAAGTATTTCTGTTCATTGTTTGTGCTATTTCCAGCAACTTATTTTTCGAGCATTGCTTTTGTATTTCATCTCTTCAAAAACGCCATGTTTTCATCACTCTTGTCTATCTACCATTCTTCCTCCTTGCTTCACTTTTTGTAGGTAATGGAACATACATGTTGCAAAGTTACTCTATTCTGTGGAAATAATGCAGTAGTAAGTGGCTGATTTTTATCTAGATTTTTTTTTCCTGCTAGTTTTATATCCAGAAACTCATTTTTCCTTGATTCTTCTCAACAGCGTATATGAAATTTCTCATTCTTACCTCACTTACAGGCCAATTTCTAGTTACCTAAGTAAATATAATACCTTACGATAAATAAAAAAAATTTTTTATTTGAGTTTGAACCTTAGATTTTTTTCAGTGAAGAGTTTGGAGTGCTGCTCATGTAGAGCTTGTCTTCCAAGTCTCTGCAGGAGACTTAGAAACTTGGAAATGCTTAAAAGTGCCAGGTGTTTCTAAGATAATTAGAAAATTGAATTTTTAAATCCTTTGGGGAATAAAAGACATAGCAAAACGTTCTTTGGGAATTTCAAGCCTGAACTGTTGTTTTCTTACTTAAAGGAGATTATTTTTAGATGCTCATTTAGCTAGTTTATGTGCCAGTCTTGAGTCTGTCCTAATTTAGATGTGAGTAGTAGGTGTTTCTACACTTAAACATACTTAAAATCTCATTTTGCGATATCCTGTGATTTAGAAAAAGCTGTGTTTGTTGGCAGCTCTGTTTGGTAACTGGCAGTGGGTGGTGGGCCATGGCTGAAGCTTGCAGGAGGAGATCTGTTGTAGTTGGCCCACAGCAGATGAACCCACTCATCTGCTGTGACAGCATTCCCACCAGTGAGCCAGTGGCAGCTCTGGAAACATAGATCAGAAAGCTTGGTAAATTGTAAGATGAAGCGAACAAACAAACAAAAAGTGCCAGAGCAGGAGGAAAGAGATGGGCGAGGGACCTGGATGGAATAGAAGGAGAGAAACAGGAATGGAGTAAGGCTGGGGCCAAAGTAGTGATCTCCTGGCGGGGTCTGGGAGGTAGGACTTCATAGGGGCTTCTGCCCCTGGAGGAATCACAGTGAGCTCACCCTGATCCCTCCTCACCAAACAGACTAAGTTTGTTTTGTGATAAGGGGAATGAAGGGCAAAAACAGGGATAAAAGATTTTGCAGAATTTTTTTACCACGTGTCAGTGTATTAGTTTATTTTTGATGGTGAAAGAAACTATACTTAGCAGATTGTTTGAATTGTTTGAAATTCCCTAGATTTTTTCTTTTCCTCCTCAAATGCTGCCAAAGAAGTAAAGTAGTTATGAAGTTGCTTCTCAGTTCTTTTGCTGTTTGTAACTTTCTGCTGTTTTCTTCACCATTTGAAGCCTTCTTCAGCTCTTCAGTGTTCACATGTGACCTTAGCTGGCTTGGACGGAAATGAACCCTTCTATCCTATAGCCTTTGTCAATATTTCCTCTTTTTTTTTTTTCTTTTTCTTTTTTTTTTCTTTCTGAGACTTCTTTTGACTTGGCTGAACTTGAGCAACACTAAGATTCCTAGTAAAGGGTATTTTCTCACTGGCCTGTCTTGCCTTGGAATCGCAGAATGGCTTGAGTTGGGAGGGACCTTAAAGGTCACCTAGATCCAGCTGCCCTGTAGTGGGCTGGGACTTCTTTCAGAGACTAGGATGCCCAAAGCCCCATCCGACCTGTCCTTGAGTACCATAAAGAATGAGGCATGCACAGCTTCTCTAGGCAACTTATTCCAGTGCCTCACCACCCAAATAGTGAAGAATTTCTTCCTGTTGTCTAATGTTAAATCTATCGTCTTTTAATTTGTAACACATACCCTTGTCTTGTCACTACTCTTTCTGATGAAGACTTCTCCACCTTTCCTGCAGGTCCTTTTTAGATACTTGTCAACAATTTATGGGCTGGTTTGGTCTGGTTCTGTGACTGGCGGGGCAGAGGGACTCACAGACCCACGCCCTGGAAAGGGGTAAGGGAAAAAGATGGAGAGATAAGCCTAAAACAAAACAGCGGCAACAATCTGAGGAGAAACAAACTAATTTACTAAATAAGATATCAGAATGCAAGATAACACACTGTAATACAATATAATCGGAATTGAAACTAGTAAATCAAATTAAATGAGAGTGTCCGAAAACTGAAGACCTTACTTATGGTGAGGCAAGATGTGCAGTCAGGGTGAACAGAAGGGAGAAGAACCAGGTCTCGTGACTTTAAGGGATTTTATCTCTTCTTTGAACTCAAAGTCCGAGTATGGGATTGGAGTATGTAGTTCTTCTCTTCTGGGATAGGTGCCTAGAACTGGATAACTCCCAGTGCACTACATGATATGGAATACTGATAACCAAAAATCATAAATCCATGACAATACTGGAAGGCTATAGTGAGGTCTCCTCAAAGCCTTCTCTTCTCCATGCTGAACAAGACCAACTCATCCTCTTTTCAGGAGAGGAGGTGCTCCAACCCTTTGATTATCATTGGGGCTGTCTTCTGGACCTCTTCCAACAGATCTATGTCATTCTTATGTTAGGGGCCCCAGGGCTGAACGTAGTACTGCAAGCAAGGTTTCATGAAAGCAGAGTGGAAAGGAAAAATCTTCTCTTGATCTACTAGCTATGCTTCTTTTGATGCAGCCCAGAATATGTCTGGGTTTCTGGGCCGCTACTGCATATTGTTGATTCATGTCCATTTTTTTGTCTGCCACTAGCCCTAAGTCTTTCTTTGCTGGACTGCTCAAAATCTGCTCATCGCCCAGCCTGTATTTGTACTTGTGATTGCCATGATCCAGATGCAGGACCTTGTGCTTAATCTTGAAGTTCATATGGCTTGCAGAGGTGCACCACTCAAGCATGCCCTCTCTGGATGGCATCCCTTCCCTCCACTGTGTCAGTGGCTTCCCTCAGCAGAGTTTTCCTATCACAGAAACACAGTATTGCAGGGGTTGGAAGGGACTAGTCGAATCCCCTTGCTAAAGCAGGTAACCTACATTATGTCACACAGGTGGGTGTCCAGGCAGGTCTTGAATATCTCCATAGAAGGAAACTCCACAGTCTCTCTTTGCAACCTTTTCCAGTGCTCCGTCACCCTTATAGTAAAGAAGTTCTTCTTTGTGTTTTTATGGATCTTCCTATGTTCAAGTTTCAGGCCATTACTCCTCGTCCTATCACTGCATACCACTGTGAAGAGCCTGGCCTCATCCATTTGCCTCCCACCTCCCTTTAGTTATTTATAAACATTTATCAGATCCCTTCTAAGTCTTCTTTTCCCCAGGCTGTGCAGACTCAGGTTACTCAAGTCTTTCCTGCTAAAGGGGATGCTCCAGGCCTTTCATCATCTTTTTGGCCCTCCGCTGGACTCCTTCTAGGAGATTTCTGTCTTTTTTGAACTGGGGAGCCCAGAACTGGACGCAGTATTCTAAATGTGGCCTCATCAGGGCAGAGTAGAGGGTTCCTTCATTTGGTGGGTGCATATTTTTATAGTCTTCAACTGTGTTTAACTGAAATCGAAGTTAAATAGTAGAGACTCAAATCAGTTAGAAGTGTAGAAATAACCCTGACCAAATATTGTGGAAATCTGAATTTAAGTTCTCCATGCTACAGAGACCTCACTTGAAAGAATTATCTCAAGTTTTTAATCCTTTCCAAGAGGAGAAGAGTTTCAATTCATAAAAATCTCTAAAAGTATTCTTATGTCCTTATGAGAAAGATGCTACTCAAGCCTAAAATTTTTTCCTTTTTATAGAGGAGGTGGTGCCCTCCTGTGCAAGAAACATTTGTTGTAATGTTCCAGAGAATATTAACAATATGTAGAAGAACCAACACTCACAGTTTTTTTTTTTTTTTTTTTTTTCCTGAACATGCTTAGCAGTAGTATTGTCTTCTTTCTTTCTTTTTTTTCTGTAAACAATAGTGCTCAATGAACAGCTTCAACAGAGACTGGTAGAGACTGAGAAAACATTTCATATTGCTCAACAGAAGTGGAAAGAACAGCAGCAAAGACTTGCATGTGAAAAGGATGATATTCTCAGAACACACAAGGATGAATATGAATTGCTTCTTAAGGAAAGAGGTGAACTAGAAAGTGTTTTGCAGGTATGATCTGTTAATAGTTTTGAAAATGAATTGCATAAGATAATGCCTAGAACCTTTTTTGGTGCAAAAGGTTGGGTAGTAGATTGGGATTTTTTCTGGTAGAGAAAAGAAATCTCCCTAATAGATAAATGTTGCAGTAATTTTTCTGAAGAGTATAACTATGTAAGGTTATACGTACTGTTTTGCAGACTTTCCTGCTTTGCTGGAATGTGATGTAGCAGGTTTCATGTTAAGCAACTAAGCCAAGTTAACAGTGTGCAGTGGTGGTGAGGCCCACTTGTCTTGTATGTAGTTCAAAGCTGAGTTAGTAGAACCAGGGAAGCTTAAGACCTAGCCTCTAACTCAATTTTCCTTTTACCTCCCTTAGTCTGTCTTTTGCATCTAAGCACAAAAATCACTTGTACAATACGGAGATAACACACTCATGGAGCCCAGACTGTGATAATGGGATTTCCAAATGTGTGTTGTATGTTATTCACTCCATGCAACATAAGAAGAATGTGATAGATGTCAGTGAAGTTTTAAAATTTCTGTGACCTTAGCATTAATAGAAAGAACTTCTGCTGTTGTAAATTCAGATAGGAAAACCAAAATCATTTAGTGTTTAGAGGTGATATATCATGTCTTATACTGTGGATTTTTATTCTTCAGGTAATTAATTTCTGTGTATTTCTGGAAAGTCACTTTCTAAGTTGGGCTTCACTGGCATGCATAAATCCCTTAGATGCAAAATATGTTTGTGATTTTAATAATTTTTATACTCCTTTCATAATCAAGCAATTCAAAGTAATTATATTTCAAAGAAGTGTAGTAATATTAAGCTGTGGAGATGTTAACATGCCCAACCATTAACATATGCCACTGGGATACTAACAGTTACATAATTATAATTTAATAATTTTAACCTCTGTAATGGAAAATTGAATCACCATATGCCTCAACAGTATAGCAACACCAGTTGAAGAAAAATGAACAGGTATTTTGACTGCCATTAGAGAGCATCTAAGAGAGAGCTGTGAAGACAGTGAAGGGTCTAGAGGGTAAGATGTAGGAGGAGTTACCCAGGTCCTTTGGTTTGTTTCAGCATAGAGAAGAAGAGACTAAGGGGAAACCTCAAAGCCGTAGGCCCCCATCTCACACGGAGTGGGGGAGTGGGTGCTGATCTCTTGTGACAGCAACAGGACCTGAGTGAATGGTGCGGAGCTGCCTCGAGGGAGGGTCGGGTTGGGGTTTAGGAAAAGGTTATTCCCCAGGACTGATTGGGCACTGGAACAGGTTCCCAGGTTAGTGGTCTTGGTACAAAGCCTACTGAAATATAAGAAGTGTTTGGACAGTGCTCTTAAAAATAGGAGTTGGAATTTTGGGTGATCCTGGATGGAGCCAGGAGTTGAAGTTGATGATCCCTCTGGGTTTGTCTTCTAGAGTTCAGGATGTTGTAATATTCATTCTTTAAAAGAAGTGTAGAGCAAAGGCTCTAGTGGACTTGATAGCCATTTACTCAAAATGCAGAAAACAATTTGCTACCTAGAGACTCATTTTCTGTTATTCAACTTGAGGTTTTTTTTTTAAATCGTTCTTCCATTTTATTGTTTATAACTTCCTTTAAAATATGTGAAACTTGACTGAGTTGGACTCGGTGCCGGTCAAGCTGTGGAAAATTAGCTGTGCTGTCTTCCCACACACTTAGCTCCAGACCTGGGGCACAGCCAAGCAGTCCTGCCAGGTGACACTAAACAACCCTTGCCTTGCAGCTTGGAAGCTATGTTCTGACAACAAAGTTATCTCTTATGCTACGTTACGATGCTGTTTATCAGATTCTGTACTGTACCCATAGGAGCATCTGTTTAAAAAAAATAAAAGCAGAGAACATTGCTGAATTACATCTATTCCATGAGTACTGTGAACTTTCTTTTCAATTCTTTGCAAGCAGGATGTAGTAAGAAAGGTGCAATTAGACCCGATTTAGAAATCAAGTGGTGAGGCTGTATAATATATTTGTCCTTATGCTTGCAGGAGTTGCACTGTGTCAACAGTTTGGCCCGGTTTTGGGCTGTTTCTGTGACTAATGGGGCAGAGGGACCCACAGACCCCCACCCCGAGGCAGTGGGACGAGGGGTAAGAAAAAGGTATGGAGATGGGCCTGAAGACAAAACAGCAGCAATGAGCTAAGGGAGAAAACTTAATTTACTAAATATGATAGTGGAATGTGTGATAACACAACATACTACAATATAATTGGAATTGTGTAAATCAAATAAAAGGAGTGTCTAAAGTTGGGAGGTCTTACTGTAACACTGAAGGCAAGATGGCTAGGGAGCACGCACCATAGAGACGAGCACTAAAAGAAGGGGCAGTCTTGTGACTTTTGAGCTGTGTTATTTTTCCTACTAAGTAGAAAACAGAAATGGAACAGTGAAAGTCTTCGGGGACGTGGACTTGTTCTCCTTCAAGAAGCATATACTCGGGACTATTGACAATTCATGGAACTGGAACATTAACTCTTTAACTCCCAGTGCACTACATGATGTTATGATATGGAATACCGACAACAGTGATCTTAAAACCATGACACTCTGTATTTCTGTCTTAACACTTGAGAGACCTGGTTGTGGAGGACGATCACAGAGCACTGTGTGATTTTGCTTAGTTTTGTTCTTACTTGATACAAATTAAAGAGATTCTAAGTATGCATGCCAATCCTTCTTGGAAAAGCTGTGCCTAATGAAGTGTGATTCTGAAGCTGGCTGTGGAAACCCCGAGGTGGGCATGAAGTCAGCTTAACCTACTGAAATGTGTCTCCAGTAAATCAGAAGGCACTCACAAGGGTCACTGAGTTCAACTCCTGCCTCTACCCCATATTCAAACCATGTTTATGAGGGCGTTGTTGCCTTCCTTTGATTGCTCTCTAAGAGTTTAATGTCTTTCTTATGTTTTTGTGCTCTATAAACTGCACTCAGTGCTTGCGTTGAGGCTGCACCAGCGCTGAGAAGTCTCTTCCCTCAGTCAGCTGACAGTGCTGCGTCTGATGTACCCTACAGTACAGGAATGGTTGCCGGCAATCACTGTGGACTTATCTTCAACTTGCTGTCAACCAAAGCCCCCACATCCCTTTCCATGGAGCTGCTCTCCAGCCTCTTGTCACCTAGACTGTACATAAATTCAGGCTTGTCCCATTCCACATGCAGAATCCAGCACTTATTGTTGGACTCCATGTGATTGGTGATTGCTAGCCTTTGAAGTTGTCAGGATTTCTCTGCAAGACCTTTCTACCCTCAAGGGGGTCAACGTTACCTCCTAATCTAGAGTCATCCACTAGCTTACTTAGCATAATATACCTTCAGCTCCTACATCCAAGTCATTTAAGAAGAGATTTAGGAGAACTGACCCCAAAATAGAGCTCTGTAAAACCCCAGTAATTACTGGCCACACCAGCTTGATGATCACCACACATTCACTATAACTCTGTGAGCCTGACATGTCATGTTCATCTGTGGATAACATTTATGTTTAGCTGTACGCTAGACATTTTGTCTTGAAGCATACTGTGAGACGCAGTATCAAAAGCTTTGCTGAAATTCATAAAGGTTACGCTGACTGGAGGGAAAGTAATCCTGTCTGATTTATAACAGGCTTTTTGATGTGCTCTATTGATTATACTTTACAGCCCATCTGCTTCATAATGTAAGAAAGCTTTGGAGTTCAATAATAAGTGCAATAGCATCACCTTGTGGTTAGCCAGAAGATAATATTATTTCCCAGAAGCACTCCAGAGCCTTTTTCTTAAATTACTTGTGCAATCATGTTGTTTATACACACATTAAAACATAGTCAACCATGTTTATATGTGTGCCTATATTGTGTGCATGCTATGTGAGCATACGTGTATACTTTTTACATGGTCACATATTTCTCCTTGTACTTTCTAAGGGCAGGTGACTATTGGGCTAATGTGGTACAGTTTCATACTTAGGAGAAGTCAAAAAATCTCTGAAACTTTTTTTAAGGTTATGACATCGTACAACTCATATTGACTTCCATAGCTAGCTTGATGTATTCCTGTTAATTGTAGACTGATTAATGTCAACTATGTTTCCAGTATAAAATATTTTTAAATCTTGACATGGTATTTTTCCACTCTATATAAACAATGTATTACTTAATACATATTTTTCCTGGCTTATTTTTGTCTGGAAGGTGTACCTGAAGAGATACAGATGTTTATCTTTTCAGTGTGGGGAGAGTGTAATTGTGTATTAAACTTCTCATTTTTGCTCTGTAGTGGGAGGCCTGATACAGTAGGAGGAGATATTAGAGGATTAGTTTGTTTCTAGGGCTGTTATTTTTGCAATATTGAATTTATTCTGTTTCCATTCTTAATTCATGTTGCATGCAGATGTTCCTTGTTATCAGAGGATGCGAAAAAGTCAAATGATAGTGTGTGTGTGTGAACGAAGAGGCAAAATAAACTTACTTTTTAATTAGTAGTTGGTAATACTTAGCATCTTAGGGTGGTCAAGATTTCCTTACTGTCACATTTGAATGGTCAAAACTTTCTACCTTCAATTCAGAGGAACACCTGAAATCCTTTTCTAGACTTTGGAAACAACTTGTATTTATTTGATCTTCATGTGCAAATGTGGTTCTGTCAGACTTTGTTCTTCAAAAAAATCATTCTATATGAATAATTCATTTTGTCCTTCTCTTTCTCCATGCTAGGGATATGCTTTATGATTAGTAATTTCTAGGAACAAGAGTATGTGATGTAGAAATAATAGCGGAGTTTGCAAAACGACTGAATAGCTCTGGTTTATTTTCACACAATGTCTCTTGCCACGATATTGAATAGGATTAAATGAGCAAGAGGACTTAATGTAATCTTTCTGTGTTTTGCACAGAAAGCCATTTTAACAAATTAGGTCTCCAAAGGTTCTCCAGCTAAATCACAGGATTTATAGCTTGTTCCTGATCCTGGTTATGAGAAAGCTTATTCCTGTCCAATAGACTAAAGCTATTAATTCTGAGACTTCTGTGATCTCCAGCTTAAGTATGTGTTAGACTACTAGGAGTTCATTATTTGGCTACTTTTCTCCCAGCCAGCTGTGGTGTAGAAGTGGATTTGGTTGCAGTGACTCCATGGAGTGACAGAGTGCAGTAGTGCTATTAATTATCCCACTCCATACCTTCTCTCATCTTTTGAATGCAGAAATTTAAATGGGGAGTAGCATCTTTATTGAGAGCTACTTTGTAGATCCCATGCATAATTGTTTAAAGTAATTCAATTTCTGGACAAATGTCTTCCCAAGATTAGCAAAAATGAACATTTTAAATTTATGGAAGTAACTAATTCTGAAAACATCTGATTTGATTTCAAATTCTACTAATTAAAATCAAAGCAAAATAAAATTTCCTGTCCGTATGTATCCTTTTGTCCAGTGCAATTGCATGCTTTCCTCACATCATTGACATTTGGTAGGATGGTAGAAGAGGTTGGTAGAGTAGCCCTTTACTATTTAAAGTTTCCTGTGGGGAATTGTCTCTGTTTTTAGTACGATTGCAGAAGGTCACATTTATGCTGATTATTTGAACCAATGTGTTTCGCCTGGTGGTGAATGAAGAACTTACATGCTCTTGGGCAAGTGGTTCTGTTGACAGGTTGGGTTTTAATAAATGGTTCTAATTCAGTCTCTGGCTCCAAAGTGTTCCTTTTTTAAGCTCTTTATTATAATAATAATACTTTAATAAAAGTATTATTTCACTCTCTCTTTTTTTGTCTTTTTAAAAAAAATCTAGAAGCAGAATAGTGCACTGCAAAACTTAAGTAAGAAAATGAAAGATATGGAGCTGGAACGTTGTGACTGTTGTGAACTGCTTACTCGTCAAGTACACAAGCTTGAATACAGTGCTGAACAAGAGGAGCAACTTAAAAAAGAGCTCGAAGTAATGCTTTTTGGTTACTGCTATTACTCTCAAGAAACAGTGAAGCTCTGAGCAGTTTTGTTTTGGTGGGATGAAACCTCACAGTTTTCTGGTTATTTCTGTTTACTGAATTGGTAAATGTTGAACATCCATTTTGCAGAAACACTATGTGTGTCTCACTTGAGACTGATGTTTGAACAGCAGATGGAAAAAAAAGAGCATGAAAATAAGGCTAAGATCAGGAAACCTTTCTTTTCTTTACATTCTCTCTAATTAATCCTCTATTCTTTTTTCTTAGGGTTTTTTTTTTTTTTTTTTGGCACAAGGTTTGAGAATAAGTAAACTTGAAATGGGAGATATACTGCAGCTGAGAAAGGTGCCAGATAGTGTAGTAGGTAGAGAGAACAACATACCAGCAGATCACAGTGGTGTTTTGCAGCACTCCCGTCTACATCTGAATGCTAAAGGTAGTTTTAGTTTGTATGTTGAGTGATACCTGTTACTGAGAAGGCTCAAGCTTTTCGAACTAGTGTCTTCTAAATGTATTTATTTTGTTATAATGCTATTTGCAATTTTCTCCAAAGTTTCACTATTTTGCTTATCTAAGTTTTATAGTAACTGCTGTCCGAATGTGTGATCTGAACCAAGAGATTCTTGACAAAAGATTTGTTACTGCTGAAAAGCATAGTAACCAGATGATTCTTTATGCTGGTGTACGTTTCCTACCAATCATAGTTTTAAATCTTTTCTATGACTAAGTTTAGAAAATTGGCACTTGTGGAACATTAGGAGTCCTTAAAGATAATGTGATGTACAGTTTTCAGCTGCGTTTGTTCTCTCTTGCTTTTCTCCTTAAAAGCAAAGAAAATATTTAAAGAATTGGTTGCTAGGAAGTTAGAACACTGCAGTAAAGGTGAAGCATGGAAGAAAATTACTGCAGGGAACATCAGAGCTCATCAAATAAAAGCACTGATTATTGATGAACGAAGTAGACATTTGTACCCTCAGAGATCTATAGGAAATCTATTGCAAGGTGCATATACTGGCCTAGACAGAATTGTGTTCAGGTGGAAAGTACTAGGAAATTTGAATAGCTCTTTTAGAACAAAGATTTTTGCTTCAAAGGGCATTCATGAAGGCTTTTTTCTGTTTTTCTTTTCTGTTTTTTTCTGGTTTTTTTTTTTTTTTTTTTTTTGTGTGTGACTTGAGGACATATAATATTAACATAGAAATCATAAGCTGAAATGAAGAATAAGGCAAGCATTGGTTTTTCTCTATAATTAATTTAATTGGGTGTATTTACCATCTGTAAATTTAAGAGGAAGTGCTCAGTTCCTCAAATATGTAACCGTGTGCTAGAGGTGGTTTTATCATGGAATGCTATCTGTTAACCAAAATCAGCTGAGATAACTTAATTGTGGCTTATTTTTTATTTGATTCAATGTATTGATCGCTTTATAATCTAGTGAGAAAACAACCTACACTACATGGAAAGTATTCTTGTGGTACTTCCAAGTGTAGGTGTTTAAGCAATGATGAAGGAAGGAGTCTGATAAATGCTCTTGCGTAGGAGGGTTTAAGCAAATGAGCCCAAGTCCATGTGTATAATAGTAGTGAAAAGTAAATTAAACTGCAGTGTATATGCTCTGGTCAACTTGCATCTCACCATCGTAAAAGTAAATTTCAAATGTATGGATGTGTGAAAGGACCTACCATTCTGTGCTTAAAATCAGAGAGATTAGTAAGAATCTCTGGGAAAAACCAAATGAAACACCTTTGTGCTTTAAGAAGGAGAAGCACTAGATGTGTTGAGTTTTTTGGTTATCTTATTTAGCTTATTGCTACCTGGAGACTTCATACTGGGTGGTGGACTCAAAATTCTAGGGTTTGTGTCAGCGACATTATTTGTGTTATACAAAGTACCACGACTCTGCATCCCTGTTTGTTGAGCCAAGTTTGTTCTGCCTCTTCTGTGATCATGAAAGGTTAGCAACTCAAAGTTTCTGAATTTTAGAATTGAAATTGATAAAACCTATTTTAAGTTGCCCTATCAGCCATAATCCACTCTTCAAAAAATTGAGCATATCTGGAAGCAGTTTAGTATTAACAGAGCTTGAAGTCTGATTTGCAGCCTTTCTTGTTCAAAGCCTTTCTTTGATTTACACATTTGTCATTCTGCTTATTCTCTTGCATTCTGGAACATAATCAGGTAGAGTTATTATCTTTCCTTCATGAAGAAGCAGAGTGGAGGGACCTCAACAGAAAATACCAGATATGCTCTTCTTCAACTATAGTGTGGCTATTGGAGCTTTCTCCTTGGAAATTGTGAAGAAAGTAATGCAGAGGTATTCAAGGACAGATCTGTTGGATAAAGAAAGGGGAATTGAGCACCACCTTCCCTCCTAATGGAAGGAAAGAACGATACCCTTTTAAAAGGGCATGCTGCATTCCCATGTACCCTTAGGTGCTTCTGTGAAGCCTGGAGATTGTTGAGATTTAAGCTCATTGCTATGTATAGAATTTCTTCCTCTCTACTGTAAGCAGCTGCCTTGATAGCATGATAGCTCCTGTGCATCATATTCTCAGTTGCCACGTTCTTCCTGTGTATTGTGGAAGAGACAATAAAGAAGGGCAGTAAAGTCTCAGCAGTAGTTTTCACTACGTGCCAAGATGTTTAAGTTTCCTTACAGTTCTGTAATACTGTCACACGGTTCTGTGACAATTTTAAACTCCTCAGTGTAGGGGAATAAGTATTACCTATTAGAAATACAGGGATTTCGGTTAATGTTCTGATAATCAACCTGTATTTAAAGCTGTGGTTAAATTATTGATGTTATTTTTACCTATAATGTTGATATTTGAGGTGGATTTCTATTCAGAAGCCTTGAAGTAGTACACCTCAAACAGGAAACGATATATTTTTTTTTCATATAGTAGTCCTCTGTTTGTTTATCTGTCTTCATGTTATG
This sequence comes from Alectoris magna, assembly GCA_030625065.1. Classification (NCBI taxonomy): domain Eukaryota; kingdom Metazoa; phylum Chordata; class Aves; order Galliformes; family Phasianidae; genus Alectoris; species Alectoris magna. The sequence continues at coordinate 40,155,162 of CM060564.1, forward strand.
GATTGCTTTTTTAAAAATTTTCTTTAAATCGGAAAATAGTCTCAGAAGTTATTGCTATTTAAATACCTATGCAAACTACCTCATTATATAAATCGGCATTAAATAGGAAATGTGTACTTTAGTTTTTCTGATGACATTGATCATCTTAGGGTGGTTTGTGGGGAGAATGGGGTTGTTCTAATTAAAAGGTAATCCTTTAATTTTTTGCTATACGCTGCCTCTTCATATGCAGTCAGGATGAAGCTTCTTGGAGTTTGCAAAGCTGTTTACTACCCTCTGCTGGACATAAGAGAGAAGTCCATTAAAAAATACTTGTTGCTGTAATGAACGGAAATAAAGAATTTATATAGCCCCCATGCCAGTGTAATACAGGTCATTCTTTGACATTATTAAAAAAGATTTATATGTATTACATTGTAATAGAAATAAAGAAGGGGAAAATTCTTACCTCCTACCCCTCCTTTTTTTTTTTTTTTTTTAATTTTAATATTACTCAGGTTTTATCCTTCAGTTATTATTCTGAACATGATTTGAATGAATACATTCCTAGTTTCAGGGGTATATTTCTAGTTTCTGGAATAAGAATTGATGCAAATGATTAGTCTGTGGAAAATTACAATTATTCTGTTGCAAGATAGCTGTTGGTACAGTATCTAACCTGCTAGCTTTCTAGCTTGCAGCAGTACCAAATATGGTGTATTACTGCGTGAGCGTGGGGTCCTTCTGAACACATACCAGAAAAAAAAAGCTGAAGTTGAAACCTTGTTATTGTTCTGTTCCTTCAGCCCAAGACTCACTAGTCAAATTCTTGATGTATTTGTATTGAACTCATCAAGATCCTACTACTTATGAATGCTAATTTTCTGGAACCAGAGTCTTTTATTTTTGCCCTTTGCTCCACTACTCTGAAAGGATAATTTCTTGGGAAATATAAAGCAATCTGTATATAAGAACAGTGTTTCTTGTAATATGTCTGGTTGCCAAAAAGCTGGGTAGGAAAGCTATTTGATGAACAGGGAGTGAGAGAGGAATGTGGATTGTTATCATGAAAAACAGAATTATTATTTCATAAATTTCAAACTGTCTTGTTCATGGAAACGTGATGATTTTCTGTTTTTTATTTTTTTGAGGTTGCTGACTCAGTAAGTTGGAACTCAAAGTCTGTCGAGGTTTTTAAGCCTTTCTCTTGAGTCTTGAAAAATGTCCCATAACTCAGTTCATTTTATTTCTGAAACTTTGAGTATATTGCTGTATTTCTGATGCTTCGAGTGTATGGCCATTTTAAGGTCAGTCCCTTAGCTTTCAGAGAGTCTTTCTATGTTCCCCTCCTTTAAGTATATAGACCTTTTAATATGCTGCTGAATATGTAGTTTTGCATTACTTTGGTAATGCTGTTATAATGGGAAAATGACTGGGAAGAAAACTTGAGTGATGGTTCACCTCTGTATTTACAGAAAGTGTAAGTATATGTAATAATAAAGTACTTGTAATAATAAAGCTGTGAATGTACTAAAGTTTTTTCTGCATACAAGTTAGTGAATTGAGAAATTGAATCTCAGATAAAAGCAAAATTGTAAACAGACAAAACTAACCAAATTGCAGTACTGGGTAAGTTACATGGTCTTACAGGAAAGAGTTGGTGAAGCTTCAAACAGTATGAGAAGGGACATATTCCACAGCTGGTTAACAGTACCACGGGTTAAAAATTGAAGTCCTTTTTGTTTTCTCTGCCTGCACTTTCCGTCATGGCTCACTGATACTGAAGCCTCTACTTCCCATTGTCTCTGCACTCACCCACACTCCCTCACAACTCATATCTAGGAATTTGAGCTACTATGGCTGTCTTTTATACCCTGCATTTTAGTGTCCCCAAAGTTTAGGTTACTTCAGTGGCATGCTTACAGTGTAATGCACTTTATGGAGGACCTTCCTCGTTATTATCTAACATTTTATTGTGTTATTCAAGCAAAGGTTGAAGACACGTCACTCTTAACTCACTGTCAGACCAAAGCTGAATATTCTGTAGACCTTATTAGGATTTAGTAGCAAGTCACATTTCAGTTTTGTCTGTGTGTGTATAAAGTAACAGTGTTGATGACTGGGCTTTTAAGGTTTTTATGAACTATGGAGGATAAGACCCAGAAGAGATGCCATTTTCCCCTTAAAGTACCATAGGAAAGGAGAGCAATTAAGATGGGTTTGCCAACTACAAATCAGTTGCAGATTGGGGTAGGTTTGCATTTTATCTAAAGGCAATCGAGCTGTATCTGTTTAACAGTTCTAGTAGTTTTTACTTTTTTCCTAGAGACAAGCATATGGATTATTTTATAGCCCCCACACCAGTGTTATACAGGTCAAATATGACTTTTGTCAGATATGTTACTCTTCATTTACAGGATTTCTTTATCGGAAATATTGGTAGCGTAGACTGCATTCTGTAAAGCTGAAAGAACATTTACCTCAGTGGTTAAGAATTGCTTGTAGTTAAGTACTTTTATAGTTAATAATAAGTTATTTATTATCTGGACAGGAGATGGCTCCACCTTACCGTGATCAAGAGGCACCAGTATTTCAAACAGTAGCTGGAAGTGGTCAGCATATTTTCCAAAGATGCGCTTAGACCTGACCTCTTAATTTGAGTCAGAATTTGTAGGGAAATGCTTTTAAGTTGGAAAAAGTAAGATCTTAATCTGAATGTGGAAGCGCACAAAGGGAGCGATGATTCTGATGTGATGTATATTTTCTTCCCTGAAAACTGTATCCTGGCTGAGCATTGCACATAAGGGGCTGTGTACTTAAAGCCACAGAAGTGTGTAAGTATCCTAACAATCTTTGTATCCTAAAAATCTTGTAGAAGTTATCAAAACAGAAGTAGAGGAGGGAAAAAGGACTTATACTACCATATCTGAACTTGATAACTACTGGAAATGTACTTTTTTTTTTTTCTCATTTGTTTTCTTTGTTGTTTGCTGAGGGTGTTTGATGTGAGTGCAGATGTCAAAGGATTCAGTTTAGTAGCTGTGGCATTGCACACATGTAGGTTAGTGGGCAGTACATTCTGAAGTAGTAATTCAGTTTCACACATATTGCAGTACTTAAAGTAAGGATGGGAAACTGAGAAACATAGAAGCCACACAGACGCTTTGGATAATGGTACTGCAAACTGTTAGCATATGGAAAATATCTCCTAGACACTTCATTAGCATTTACATATAAAAGAATAGTGGCTCAATATTAAGGGCTTAGTCTAATCATATAGCGTTCTTGCCTACAAGTTAAAGCTTGCTCAGAAGTTTCCTTAGCCATTTTTCTTTGCTCTTTCTCAAAAGACACAATTCTATCTGTGCTGTCATGAAAACAGACGTGAGATCTGTGTTCTTTAAATTTGAGAGTTACGTTTGTTCATCCTGAGTATCTGAAGAAACTGGAAATTCCATTAGTTCAGTGTAGTACCTTACTTGTCTGTCTTCAGATATGCTGCAGGTCAGGTGAACATGGACATCATAGCTGAGCTCTGTCACTACTGAATACTACTGAATAACCAATGTTATCAGTGCTGTATAAGAGAAAAGCTTCATTGGAGAACCCACTTACTTCAGTCCATCCTAGTGATATATTACTAAAAAGAAATAGTCCACGCTAAAGTGGAAAATATTCCTGCTTAACTTTCAACTGAGAAACTGTAATCTGGATATCTGAGATCCACAAGCTTTCTCTAGAATTTGTTTTCATTCATCTTCTTTGTATACAGGCATTGTGTAAAGTTTTCAGATACAGAGGGAGGCTGGCTGCTATCTTTTGCATTATTCAAATGAGGTTTGCATCTTTCTGTTTGTCAGAAAGGTATGTGGAACTCCTCTCTTCATCCCAGCTCGTGTTCTGGAGTTTTTAATGTAGTGTTACAGATTAGACTCATCCCTGACATTTCTTTCTCCCACAGAATACACAGTGGATCCTTATCTCTGCTATGGCATGACAACAGCATGCACTATGGAGTGCAGTGCTTATAAGGATTAGCAGAGCCTGTTTGAGACATCGCTGGGGAAATAGACACAATTTTCTATGAAGAGTTTGAGGTTTTTTTTTTTTCCTCTTTAGTCTCAGTTTGGAATCCAGGTCCAATTTCTGTGGCTGATGTATACTTAGATACAGCAATCCCAGATAGTATTCTAAGTGAAATGTGATATTTCTCTGTATTTGATGAATCCTTCTGTTTATCCAGGCTTATATGCTAATTTCTGATTAAAAACCTGTTGCAGTTTTTTTGTTTTCCCACAAATTTTCTTCTAATTTACTGATATCTGCCTTTGTTTGAATTTACTAAATATATGGAATTGTAGAATATCCCAGGTTGGAAGGGACCTACAATAATCATCAAGTCCAAATCCCAGCTTAACACAGAACTATCTAAGAAAACAAATCCTATGTCTGAGAGCATTTTCCAAAAGCTTGAACTCCGTCAGGCTCATTGCTGTGGCCACTGTCCTGGGAAGCCTATTCCACTGCCTGACCACCATCTTGGTGAAGAACCTTTCCCTAATTCCCAACCTGATCCTCCCCTGATGCAGCTCCATACTGTTACCTTGGATCCTGTCTCTGTCGCCAGAAAGCAGAGGTCAGCACTGCCCTTCCCCTCCCCTCGTAATGAGCTGTAGGCTGTGATGAGGTTCCCACTTAGTCTCTTCTAGGCTGAACAAACCTGCTCTTTACAGATCTTGGCCTCAAGACCCTCCACCATCCTTGTAGATCTCCTTTCAACGCTCTGTAGTAGTTACATCATAGTATGGTTTGGTTTGGAAGGGACCCTGAAGATTATCTCATTGCAACCGCCTTGCCATGGGCAGGCACACCTCTCATCAGGCAACCAAATCAAAGAACCCTGGAAACAGAATATTCATTTCTGTACCAGAAACAAGATCACATCTTCGTAACTTCCCCAATTTACTGGTGTATTTCCTTCTGCAAGCTCTTAAATTTCTGAATCTATTCTATGCAAGAGAGTTGCTTGTACTGGTAAACTGAGGTTGAGGTCTACTTGAAGGATTTTTCAAGACGTGAGGAGAATGTAGTTCAAACACCGTCTTTGGCTACTAGCAATCCAAGAATACAGTAGTAGTTCTTTCCTGGTCCCTGACAGTGACTTATGTTGAAAGAAAATACATTTTAGTTCTCTTCCTAGCTCTGTGTTTTCTGAAGTTTCAACAAACTAATTTAAACAAGGTTTTAGAAATTGAAGTTGTAAGAAGCTGTTGATAGGAGTCAAGACTTTAAAAAGTCAAGCAGAAGATGAACTTCATAAAAAAGAAGTTGCAAGTTAAATGCTAGTTTTCCCGGTTCTTCCTTTTTGTAGGCTTGTTAGTTCTACAGGTTAATTCTTCAGTAACTTGTGACAATGGAAGAAGGTGAACAATCTGCAAATGTATCTTTTTAAATGGAATTGCTCTCAGACAGTGAAAGAGCAATGTGTTGGCACTTCTTACAAGTGTCTGTTTGCTCTTGCTTATCTTTCATTGTTTCAGAATTTTTTAGAAATGAATTCCCGTATTTCTGGCAGTTTAAGTTTCCTCTGGACCATGCCTTTTGCCCTTGCAGTTAAGTGTCTATCACATCGGCTTTATATGCGCTCTGGTTTTCATATTCTATACTAAGAACTACATATGCAGTCTGTTTTGGAGAATAATATTGGTCCATTTATTCATTCTTTCAGGTACCCTCAATCAAGCTGTTACTCTGTTTTTATTTTTTATTATTGGGACTGTCTCTTTGTTCCACAGGGTACTCATTTGCAGAAATAAATTAATGATTCTGGTGGTGTCTTTTAACAAGCAGAAAGTTATTTTCTTGTTTCATTTGAAGAGAGAATGAGATAAAGGCAGAGAACAGAGCTCTCAGTTTGACTGGTTCTCAGAAAATCTGACGTTAGTAGTCAAATACAATACAGGCCTTATGAATTAGTAAGTAATTAAAAACTTGCAGTCACTTTTTTCAATTTTTTCATTCTAGTGTTTGGTGTAAAAATAGGTGCTTGTGCAGGCTAGCCAAAGATGGAAGGTAATTTTTACACTCAAGTCTATATTGTGAAATGTTTCTGGTGAAAGGTGAAATTTTCAGTCCTTTTGTTGTTTTTTTTTTTTTTTAATTGTAGTATTTCTAAACATAAATCTTGTAAGTACCTTCCTCACTTTTCCCTTTACTCTTTTAATCAAGCTTAAATAGAGTTATATTAAAGCCGACTGTTTTAGTACTACTACAAAAAAAACATGAAATCTATCTTATTAACTTTTTTTTTTTTTTTTTTTGTATGCGGACTACTTTTACTAGGCTGTCAGGGCAGTATTCGTTTGTAAAACCATCCTGTTGGCAGTTGCTGATCTGTTGAATGATGCTAAGGAGGTCGTTACAAACTGATCCAGGCGACAGTTTGTTAATTCTGCATTAAAGCTGGTGTTTGGAAGGAGTAAAATTGTTAAGACTAAATCAAGACTTAAAATTTTGAGGATAGTTTTAGAAATACGGAAGTAATAGGAGATAGGAGGAGAGTTTGTGCTGTTTTTTTTTAGTAGGTTTGGTAAGCTCTGTGCTTTTGCTGCTTTTCTCTTTGGTACACTTCTGACAAACATCGACATTGAAAATTTTTCCTTTTTTTTTTTTGTTTGTGTATGTGAGAGAGAGAGAGATTATAGGAACAAACATTGAATTTATTGCCAAGAACCTTTGTTCTAAAATCTGTTAAAGTTTCTCTCCTCTTAAATGTATGGAATCAAGATGCAATCTCACTGATTTATTTCACATTTCCAAAATCAAATATTTTGATTGTATTTAGGCAACCTGAAATATGCTTATGTTAAAGAACTTTCTGATATTAATTGGTGTTTCTTGGTGTGCCTGATTTAAATTGAAATGCTGAGATAATTTGGGTTGGTTTTTTTCTTATCAGTTCTGTCATCCATCGAAGTGCAAATATTAGTATAAAACAGGGTAGTTAAATTCACATGAGTTTGTTATTATATCAGATCTTTAGTTACTGCTTTAGCTAAAAGCTGCAGATGAAATTCAGTGTCCAGGCCTTTATCTGGATGCACGTGTCTAGTTATTGCTTTTGTGTTTAAATGTAACTTGGAATAAAAACACTAAGTAAGGAAGTAGCCTATCTTTTGAACATTTTGTGGCCAATCCAAATTTCAGAGTAGATTTCTAGCACAGTCATTTACATTCTTTAAATGTTGGAAGAATGGACAACAGAGATTCAACAGTCAAATTCAGACAATCCCACGTTGCTTAAACTGCGCTTGCATATACAGATATTTTGTTCTGTAATGAAATGTGACTGATTTGATTAGTCAGGATATTTGTTAAAAGATCAAATCCTGACATTTTCTAGACAAAACCAGCAGAATAGTTAGAAGTCAATACAAATACTATGTTAGCTCTTTGAAACATTATTTTTAAAGATTTTTGGTTTAGTTAATCTCTCTGATTTAGGCCTGCAAAGCAGTGTATTCTTGGCACTTTAATTGGAAATTACAAACACATACTGTTTGTAGCATGTGGAATTCTCAGTCTTCTCAATACTTTGTCATCTCATTACTGAAATTATAGATGCTCTGTTGTTATTTCATTGTTGAAAAATGTAAGATGGAGTTGTGTTGCCTCAGGTTACAACCTTGGTAAAAAGCAAATAGTAAAGAAATCAGTAGAATATTTAAGCTCAGTCTTTTTACTTTCTGATTCCAGCCAGAGTTTTTTTAGTTCTAAAACAATGCAGCAATAACATAATGCTACATAAATTTATTTAACAGAATAGAAAATCATAATGTAATATTTAGGTCTGTAAAACTTATTTTGATATGCTTCTTAGATCAGTTCTTGGAATTACAGTTTCCTGTGCAATTCAGATATACTGGGTTGGCATACAGAATCCTAACATACTGAGTGATAAGAAGAGGCTGTACGTCATGTTTACTATCTGTCTAAACTTAAATTTTTCAAAATGTACTCCTAGGCAGCTACAGACAGAATAAAGCAATTGGAAGAAAACATTGAAGCAGAAAGAGCAGCACATTTGAAATCCAAATTCAATTTGGAAATCGCTCAGGTAAACTTTTTGTTAAATATATTGTGGAACTTTACAGCAAAAGAGTTGTTGAAGTTGTAAAGATGCAATCTTCTAGATGCTTCAGTAAGAACACTGGATTTTTTTTTTTTAATTTTTTTTTTTCATTTAAGTTTCAAAACTGTGATATGTATAGGGAAGATCAGGGAATATTATGTTTAATGTTTTCTTTAATATTAATAATTTATTCAGATTTGTAAGAATAAGGGAGTAACTTCTAGTATTTAAACAGTGTGGGGAAAAGAATTATTTCATAGGAGTTAAACACCATAGTACTGTATAAGTGTCCTCTCCTATGTCTTTTGAATGGACACTTATTAGGACTGTTTGGATATGCAGTATATACATCTGACTTCTATAGGAGTGAGTACTGAATAAATGCACCCTGAAACGCTTTTCCAAATATGATTGTTCAAAGTAGATTTCACCTTCAAACATTACAGTATCAGCAATTACCAGAAAAGGTTAATTATATGAGCAAATGTAATATATGTACTTGAATATTAAATCATTGCATTTTTAACAACAGACACCTATATGACTGAGAAGAGCTGGAAAATACTGTCACTTTAGGAAGCAGTAGGGAAAGATCTCAGATTTGTCCCAGAGGAACTTGGGACAGCTGTTTGAAGAAGGTAGCAAGGCTGATAGACCAGCTGAAGTGCCTCAACACTGATGCATGCAGCATAAGAAATAAGCAGAATGAGTTGGAAACCACAGTGCAGTTAGAAAACTGACTTATCATCACATTTTCATGATAGCAGTTATGTATTGCACAACTATAGCATGACACTTAAGGTCTACAAGGTTTTCAGAAGAGAGGCAGGGAAGGATGAGTAGGGTTTTTGCCTCTGAGATATAGTCATAATCAGGTTGGGAGCTTGTGAGTAGAAGTCGGGGATCAGACCAATGAACACCTGGTAGTTCCAGTTTACTGCAGGCCTCTGTAAACCCACTGTAAACAAAGAGCAACTCTGAAACTACCTGTTGAAAGTGAATGTGTATAAGTGTATGGAACCTTACGACATGCATCTCAGTTCCTGAAAGAACTATCTTACGCCATTTGAAGCCAGTCTTCACCATGGCTGTCATGGCTGTCAGGTGAAGTCTCCAGTGAGAACAGGAGAAATAAGGACCTGGGGAGTCCAAGGCTGGTCACTTCAATGCCTGGGTTGTGGAACAGATTCTCCTGGAAGCTATGTTAAGGCACATGAAAGATGAGATGATCTGAGGCACCAACAAAACTTCACCAAGGGCCTTACCAATCTGGTGACTTTCTACAGTGAAGTAATGTTGTTGTTGGACACAGGAAGAGCAACTGATACCATCTCCCTGGATTTGTCCCAGGCTTTGGATGTGGTCCCATTCCACAGCCTTATCTCTGAATTGGAGAAGTAAGGATTTAAAGGGTGGATTATTTGGTGGATAAAGAATTGGTTGGATTGTGGTAGCCAGAGGGTTGTGGTCAGTGGCTGTTGACCACAGGTGGGACTGTTGGAGTGTGTCCAGAGAAGGGCCACAAAGATGGTCAGAGGGCTGGACCACTACACCTTGTTCAGCCGGGAGAAGATAAGGTTGTGGGCAACCTGATCTTGTGGGAGGGGTACTTGCCTGTGGCAGGGAATTGGATCTAGGTGATATTCAAGATTTCCAACCCAAGTCATTTTATGAGTCTATGATCATATGATGTTTTACCTAATGAGGCAAGTATTGGTTGCTTTAGAAGCAAGTAAAAAATTAAAGTGGTTACTTTAGAAGCAAGTAAAAAATTAAAGGACAGTTCTTTAATATTCATATAATATGAGACTTCACGATGTAAATTTTACAAACTTTATCAATCAATAAAATTTGTATTCTTTTTATTTTCTGTGCAACAAAAATAAATGATGCCATTCTTGAGTTAGGTTTTTTCCTTATTTTAATGATCTTCTCTGTGAAAAAGCTCTGTTTTATTTGTTTATTTAAGGGTACCATTAAGGTAGTAAAAAGTAGAGATTTGGCTTTCTTCATTTTCGTTGTCTACTTCATCACCACCTCTCAGTGGAACTGAGAGGGCAGTGTTCCATAAAATCAGAGACTTTTATAAACGAGCAGCTGGTACAGTTTTCTTCTCTTTTTGAATACATGGACTTTTCAAGTATGGTTTCCTCTTAGCAGAAAGGGCGTACGCCACTGAATAACTATTAAAAGGCATTTTTTTTTTTTCAACATACCTATTTGTCTCTGTGTGAACTATTTATACATTTCTGCCTATGTTCAGTGCTTCTTCTGAAAAAGCATTAAGATAGATTTAATGGAATATAATTGCCTTAAAACAGAAAAGGGAACAGCATTAAACACCATGATACTTTTTTCTAACTTGCTTTCATTGTTTTCTGATCACTTGGTAGGTGAGAATTCGAGAACTTGAAGGAGCTTTGCAAATGGAAAAAGTCAGCCAAGCAGAAGCTCTTTCAGATTTAGAGATGATCAGGAAGGAGTTGAAAGAGGTAGAAAATGCATATGAGAGAGAAAAACAGAACGCCCAAGCAAACTTGGAAAAAGTCAATAGGTAAGTTATCTTTTATGTTCATTGCAAATTGGCAGTAGGCAACTTGAGTAGCACTTACGGTTCTATAGTTTTCTATCAGTAGAAAACAGTACCGTCCTACATACCTTGCCAAACCTAAAAAAGGTTTCAGACCTGGTGTTCCATTAATAACAGGTCCATACTAGTAAGCGTACATGTTACAGGAAGGTGAAGAAAATAACCAATCTATTATGTAGGTTATTTGTCTAAGCAAAATACTGAAAATAATAGTTATGATAGGGTCTTGTAGCATTTGGGAGAAGTATAGAAAAACATACATGATGGGTTTAAAAAATATTTTCTTTATGCAAATGTAATGTTATGATGAGAACTTTTCATGAAACTAGGTGGATTGTCAAGATTTCTATCTAGGAATTGCTTATTATTTGTGGTGAATAATTTTCATTTTCTGCTTTTGAATAAACCTGGAAAGTATTGACTTGGTAAGAAAAGGACAGAAAAAGGTGTGAAGTAGACAAAATTAACTGGAATTCCTTTCCCACTCAGTACAATCTGCTTTATCTGTGGTAACAGATGGTTCTTGCAAGAATGGCTGTGTTATACTTCCAATGCAGATAGGAGGATGCACAGTACTGTATCTTCTTCCTTGGCTGAATCAAGTATATATTGGGATAAGAAAACATAAGAAGAGTGGTATTGTAAAACAGGTAGCTAAGCAGTAAGTAAAATGAAGGATAGATTTAGGGAAGGAAGATGTTTGGAAGGACTTAAAGTTGATGGCTTACCATGGTGGCATGGGAATTCTGTGGACTTCAGGGCCTTTATATATATTATATACATATATAGCCTTAATATATATGTAGTTTCAGAGATGTTTTTAGTAACACATTTGAAACATCTGCTGTGTTGTTAACACAGTGGAACTCTTCATTAGAGTTAGGCTAAAAGAAGTCTGAAAGTGAGATTGTGCATTTAGGTAAACCAAAGCCATATTAAAAAAAAAAACAGCAGAAAAAACCCAAACTTTTCCTTCAAAGAAAAGAAAATAATTTTCATGTAAAAAAGGCGAGGATTCATGAAATACGTTATGATAGTAATCCAGTGTCATTATTCAGGAATATTGCAGTTTAAAGTGCTGGAAAGTTGACTGGGGTATACTTTGAGATTTTTAATTAACTATAAACTTGTCTGGCCTTGTTGTTTTGCTTTAAGCATGAATTCTGTGTTAGTGTATATGGCATTAAGATAATATCACGTTCTTTGCATTTTCTTAAATGAAGAAAGCCTGTGCCAGTAATAGAGTTTTTAATTTTTTTTTTTCAAACTACTTCATATTCAAGGCAGCTTTGTTTGAGTCTGTTGGATCAGGAGTTTTTCTGATCCAACTTCTGACACATGCATTGCATGTGTTCATCATGTTTTAACTTCTAATTTCTTGTCTTGCACAGAATTTTTTTTTCCCCCAGTAGGTTTCCATTTTCAGTTGGTGAAGAAAATATGGAAAATTCATGTTTTTGGAGATTAATTCACAGATAAAATCTTTTTCTTCCATGCTAATTTCTGGACTGTTTTTCCATCCAAAGTCCAGTTCTGGGCCCCTCAGATCAAGAAGGACGGGGAACTGCTTGAGAGAGTCCAGCACAGAGCCACGAAGATGATTAAAGGAGTGGAGCATCTCCCATAAGAGGAGAGGCTGAGGGAGCTGGGTCTCTTGAGCTTGGAGGAGACTGAGGGGTGACCTCATTTATGTTTATAAATATGTAAAGGCTGAGTGTCATGAAGATGGAGACTGGCTCTTCTCAGTGAAATCCAGTGACAGGACAAGGGGCAGTGGGTGCAAGGAGGTTCCACACAAATATGAGAAACAGCTTCTCCACAGTAAGGGTAACAGAACACTGGAACAGGCTGCCCAGAGAGGTTATGGGGTCTCCTTCTCTGGAGACATTCAAAACCCTCCTGAACGCGTTCCTGCGTGATCTAATCTAGGTGTTCCTACTCCAGCAGGGAGATGGGACTAGATGATCTTTGGGCGTGCCTTCCAATCCCTGACATTATGTGATTCTGTGTGATTCCAAAGCTGAATATTCCAAGATCCATCTTTGTATTTGAGGCTAGACCAGCTAAATTCATTATCATCAAATGAATCGGGGGAAGGGGGGGCGGGGTTGAGTTTTCTTGGCTAATGTCTATTGAGCTTTAGTGGTTTTCAGCCTAGAAAAACTTTTCCTGTCTTCAACATGGCCACATAGCATACCTTTCTGTAATCAGTCAAGGAGCCATTAGCCTTCCAGCAGTTCTCCAGGTACAATTTACTTGTTCCCTCTAGAAACTTCAAGAATTACTTCCCTTTTGTTTCTATCCAAGCTCAAAAACTTGCCCTTGTACTATATGAGCAGCTCGTGTCTACGTGAGAGAATGCTAACCTTTCTGTGAAAGTTAACACAGTTTATCAGTTGGTGGTTTTAATAAAGGCTAAAGAAAGAGAAACTGCCTATTCTTAGAATACTGCCTCTCTGAACTCGTAGTCTGTAAAGGTAGGCAGCTAAGGTCAAAATTTGGACTATCAGTATGCTCAGTTCCTTTTAGATACTTGCATGTAATGGGCGTGAACTGTCTCTTCAGTCTGCTCTGCCCTTTTTAAGTGTTGAAGCATACAATTATCAGTTATACTGGTGAGTATCAGTGATTGCTTTCAATGGATCCCTTCAGATAGAATAGAAGAACCTTTGATCTATTTACCTTTGAAGGGTGCGGTCCTTGAACTTAAGACAAGAAGCTTGACATTTTCTTTTAAGCCATATTTGGCATCCTAACATATTTTTGCTTTTCCTGGAAGAGTCCCCCAGGATTGTCTTTCAGTTTTTTGAAATTGTTGGGGACTTTCATTTATTGTGCTAGAATACTTGTATGTCTTTTTAGCTGGACTTGATGTGGGATAAATGGAAGCTATACAAAGATGTGTGAACTGATTTTCTAAGAAAAAGATCAGTAACTGATTCCAAGCATACAGACTTTTCTGGGTTGCATAATTTATTAATTAGCTCTGAACTCAGTAGCGCTATGTAAATTGGAAGTAAGAAGAGATCTGGCTCTTCATGTGAATTTACTTTTCTTGAAGAGTTAGGACATGATGTGGAATAAATTGGAACTTCTCTTACTATGTTTCTGAACGCTATGAGAGTAGGAGTGACATTCGAGAACTGTAACAGGCGAGTTCTTTAAGAATAAGAAGTAAACATCCACATCTAAAAGAAAAAGAAAATGTTAGCTGGGCTGGAGCAGGAAGACATAGGCATTAGGAGGAATGATAAAGTATTCCTTCAGCTAACAGGTATGTTTTATCTTTATATGTGGGTTAAATCTGTAAGACTTACTTAATTCAAAGCCAGGAAGTGACAATATTGATTTAAAAGTTGGGAAAACTTAGAGCCTTTTGGGTTACTAGAAGTTCTGATGAAAGAAAAGTGATAAGAGAAAATAGAAGAGAGACACCTGGATGCTGCCGTTGTTAAAAATTATGCTATAGAATAATTCAGGCTGAAAGGGATTGTAGAAGATCTTTAATTCAATATTCTACTTATGCCAGAGTCAGCTTTGAGAACAGATTACTCAGGGCTTTGTCCAGTAGGGCTTCAAGATCTCCAAGAATGATCATTGCACAAGCTTTCTGGGAGCCTGATCCTCTTCTTGACTATCATGGTGGAATAAAGCTTCTCATAGTCTGAATCTTTTCTGATTCCATTTGTGACTGTTCTCTCTTGTCCTGTACTTTGCTGTGAAGAGCAACCTCTGTGAAGAGCTCAGTCTTCTTGATGATCTGAAAGTACTGCGGGGTTGTTGACCCTTCTCCAGGCTGAACATACCAAGAAGCAAAGAAAGTATTGAGTACCTCAGCCTTTTCCTTGTCCTTGATAGTAATGTTCCTGCTTGCATCCAATAAAAGATGTATATTCTCCTGGGCTCTCTTTAGTTGTTAGTATACTTGGAAAAACAATTTTATTAACTTCAAGAATGTGACCAGATTAAGTTTTTGCTTACCCATAGGGCCTTGACTGTATCTTTACCAACATTGACTCTACAACATCAAAATGCTTCATAGCACACAAAGTCACCCCACTGCCTCTCATTCCTTACCTATCCATTCTGAGGAACTTATAGCCATCCACTGCAACATTCCTGTCATGAGAGTGATCTCACCATGTTTCAGTTATTTGTGGCTAGCTTGCTGTCTACCCGGTCCTTTTGGAGTAGAGCTGTTCTCCAGCTGGTCACTGGCCGTATTGATTCACAGGGGCTCTTCCTTCCTAAACCCTGGACTTTGCATTTGTCAGCATTGTATTTCAGAAGCTTCGCACTAGTGTGTACCTCATGGCTCTGTATGTTCTTGAATGTGCTCTGTGATTTTTCCCCAATCATCTGTCTCTCTTTCATAAGCCCAGAAACTTGTTCCAAGAGGACTTCCTCCCTGATCTTCCTGAGACAAGTGAGACTAACTGATCTGTAGTCCAATGGTTTGTTCTTTTGTCCTTCTCTGACTGTAGGTGTGACATTTGTCCTTCTCTAATTGCCAGGGACCTCTCTGATCTCAGTATTTCGGTGATGATAGCAAGAAGCCTTTCTGTGATTGACTTGCTCTGTCAGCACCTTTGAATGTAGGTGAGCCTATCTCTTCTTTTTCTGTGGGTTCTATTCTCACAAGTCATTCCTCACTCAATTCTTGTTTGCCTTTAGCAGTTTTTCTCTTTCTTAATCACAGAGGCTTAGGAGACTTCGTTGGTGAAGTGTGAGGCAAAGAAGGCATTGAGCGTGTTGATGAATTACCTGACCTGTGCAGAAAACAGGCCCATGTTTCTTTTTTCTACCACAGCATAGTGGTAAAATCTCTTCTTGTCCTGGTCATCCTGTACAAACATCAATTCAAAGTGAGTTTTGGTTTTTCTGACATCATACAAATGTGTCTGGCAATCTTTCTCAATTCCTCCTAGGATTTGTCTTGCCACTTCTGTCTCTTGTGCACTGTTTGGTCCTGCAGATTTCATGAATTGCCTTCTTAGCCAAACCAGTCTCTCTATGTATGTTTGTTTTCCTGGATACCAGGACAAGAGAGAGAGTTCTGGTAGGTTCCTTGAAGTTTTGAGAGACTGCTCATGGAAAACTCTAAAGGCATGCCAACTAGAATATTGTCAACTATGTAGAAATATTAGGAGGAAGCTTTGTATTTGGAAACAGGATTGATTATGTAAGACTTGACATGGTGTTTCTGAAGAGAGCTACTGTGTTGATTAAAATTTAATGAATTCTGTTTATTACATATAATTTGGAGGACATATTAAAATAACCGAATGAATTCATGACTAGTAGAAGCATCAGTAACTGGGAAACATACCACTTAGTGATAAAGCTCTTCTTGAAAGGAATATAGAACTTTTTTTCAGTTGAAAAATATAATGTGCTACTTCAGAAACCCTACAGTGTGTAAACATCAGATGTGCCACATCTGTTGGTTATACTTAAAAGTATATAGTATGGCTGTCAAAAGTATTTTTGATTAATAAATGAATAAATGTTTTAATGCTGAAACTTTCCAGATTAGAAAGAGAGTATATCTCCACAAACAAGCAAATGAATGAGAAGATTGAGGAAAAGAAGGAGGTAATTAAAGATCTGTCGGAGAGACTACGGGAAAATGAAAAAACTCACAGAGAATTACAAGCTAAACTTGCAATGGTAAGACAGAAGGCCAGTGATGCTTCTTAGGGTTTTTTCAACATACTATGTACATAAGATGCATTTATGGAAGAACTCAGTCACTGTGTTACTCTAATCTTGTTGCTTTTTTTGGTAAGATGTTCATGTGTGTAGCTAATACACTGCAGAAGCTAATTTGGAAGTGTACTCCTTGTATTTAATTGAAGAGTTTTTTTCTTTTTCCCACCCCCCCCCCCCCACACCCCGAAAACAGTTACTTTGAAAGTGTGCCTATAAGGCAAAGAGTAGCTTGTGTTTACATTTCTAGAGAAGGCAGAAATATTTAGAAATGAATTATGATTCCTTATAGAGAAAATTACATCTTTCTAACATGCCATTTTTAGTCTACAGTCCTTGTTAGCTGCCATTGTAAGCATATTTATTTCACATAACATATTGTTCTTTACTGCAAACGCTTGGCTTTAATAAATAACTAGTTTGAAGGTGTCAATGCAGAGGATATTTGGATGTTTTTTACTGAATTGTTTTCTGGAATTTATTTATTTATTTATTTATTTATTTATTTATTTATTTATTGAATGACAAACTGGAACCTTCCCTCTGTCTCTGCTCGCCCTACGACTGAATAATGATTTTCCTGTTCTTTTGTGTAGCAGCAGGGAAAAAGCAAATACGTTAGGCATTCTGTGTAAAATCTTCAGCTGTGTAGAAGCGTTTTCAATATTTCTGTACTTAATAAATATAAACTGGTTTTTAATATTGGACTGCAAATTTCTCCTTTTTTCATCTCCTGGAGCTGAATTTGGAAGGTAAAAGTAGTCAATTCCCCCTTGGTGGTAGATATTGTAATATCAGTGAAAAGGAGCAGAGGTCCACATCAGAGAATCTGTAGACATGTTGCCATCTCCTGCTCAGATAATATGAAAAATAAAGATGTTTTCATGGGTGATGTGTTTGCAGTCTGTAAACGAAAACGTGACGAAACATGATGAACAAGTACATTTCAGATAATTGTGATTTCCTTGGCTATGGACAGCCAAATAATTGGAAATTAGACAGCACTGAGTTGGAAAAGAAGCTTGTAACTGCCTTTTGTGGTAAAAATTGCTGAAGGCTTGTGGATTCTCCATCACAAATGGTGAATCAATATTGTGTGTGATTTCTGTAAAATTCATATACTTTAGTTCAGACAAGAATTAGTCCATGGAGGTCTATAGCCTACGTTTATAAATAAAATCTGATTAAGTACGTAGGATCAACTTATTCTGTCCTCTGGCAGAGTACGATCCCTCTGTGTTCTGTAATACAATAAAGATAAACTAAAAATTGCTCTGATGTTTTGTGCCTGTGTATTTAGATTTCTTGTATGTCAGTCCTTGCTCTTGCCAATGTTTTACTGCATTTGGTCTCTTCTTTCAAAATTACATTGGTTGGCCATTTTTACAGTAAATACAAAATTAGTGTGTATGAATGGCAAAGCATTCACTTATTCAGGGATTTTACATTTTGCCATATAGCTAGTTAGTGGTTTCAGATGATATCAAATGGTTCTTCCTTTTTAGTTGGAGTTATTCCATACATTGTTTTGATACTCAATTCTTGGACAGATTCATAACTTATATTTGAAAACCAAATGAAAAAGAAAGCCTTCTTCATTTTGGGAAAATCGCAACAGCTTCTTCCATACAAGTAGTAATATAGTAAGAAACAGTTGCTGGCCTGGAGAAATCATTTTATCTGGCACAAAAGCAATATGAAAATAGAAAAGCAACTAAATCCCCTAACTACTGTCAGTAAAGGCTGGTATGTATTCATATAAAATGCAAATTCAATATGACATATATCTACCATGAACCTTTTGACACTTGCTAGCTATCTCCGTGATGCAAGCCTTTGTTTTGCGTCCATTAGTAATATGATGCTATATCTGACAAAAAAAATAGGAGCAAATTCTGTGCCTGGTCAAGGTTTCTGGTAATGACTGAAGTGTTTAAATAATGCTTTTGAAATGAATGTTACATTATGGAAAGATAAAAAGCGGAATAATTTATCTCAGTTTAAACAAGTATCTCATGCAAGGAGCTAGTTGTTTTAGTTGTTACGCTGGAATGATTTCAAACCAGAAGTCTATCTTGAACAGGTAATAAAAATATTTTTTTCATCATTTTTGTGGAGTTGTATTAGAGATACCATATGGGATTAGGTTTTTATCACCTTGGATGACTTTGTATTTTTCCTGAGACTATGTATTTTTTTGGGAAGCAGGAGTGGCTGTGTGTGGTCTTGTTTATTCAGTCTGGACAGCTTTATTTTCTTTTTTTTTCTTTTTTTCTTCTTTTTTTTTTTTAATCATTTTTTATTTTTTATTTTTATTTTTCCCAAAATGAAAAAGCAGAACACTCTGGCAAAAGCAGTGTATATAGCACATCACACAGTGTTATCAGGCACATAGTGAAGTTGTGTGAAAATGCCACTGTGTTCTCTCTCCTCCATTCCCCTTCTGCTTCCTTGATCTTTTTATTACTTTCCTGTATTTTATACTACTGTTAGACATCCTGAGTATGGGCGTTCCACTTCAGGCTCATAATCTTATATTGGTTTCTCACTGTACTGCCATAATGCAAGTTAACATTTTTGTTTGTAAAATGTTTTGGGAAATACAATCAATTAGTGAAGGCTGTTTGTTTTTCGAGAAGCAGACGTGCACATGAATCAAATGCATTCTTTGGAAACTTTTTATATCAAAAATAACTTTCTTTTAATGACTCAGTTGAATGTATAGTAAAGTAGTTACACTGCTTTTAGTTTTAGATATCGGCATGTGGTAGAAGTTTGCCAGATATTTGCGTGGATTAAATGTGGTAGGAACTGTTGGTATCAAACAAAACTGCTTATGAATGTTCAGCATGAGGAGGTTCTCAAGATTTCCATTGTGTTTTTACTGAGGAAATTGGTCTCAAGCTTGTCATTATTTCCAGCTAGGGCTTTTAGAAATTTTAGCTTGAAGAACAGGAATTTGGAAGAATGGAATTTGGAAGAATGGCCATTGTGATTCAGAGCTGGTTTTAAATTGAAACAGTCCCAGCTGTATTCCTGAGCCATTGAAAGAATAAGTGGTGTCTTGAATAGGTTTTAATTTTACTTGAGGTATTTACATTTCTGGCACCTAGTAGTGGATGGATATTAATACTTACTACCAGACAAGAGGGAGATGTTGAACCATTATTTTATGTGAAATGTATATTGAAATTTGAGGAACTTGGCAATTCACAGGAATGCATGTTGGGAATTTGCAGTCATGAAGAATAATGTTTTTTTAGGGTAAACTTCTTTAATCTGGATGTATTGTATATTCATTTACTCCCCCTTGCATAGATACTATCAGGATAATTATATAATTAGCATATAAGTAATGTAATCGATTACATCCAGAGTTTTTTTTGCCTTATAGCATATAAGTCTTCCTCTTTCAGTCATGTGTGCAATCACGTGATGTATATATTTAGGCTGTCTGTAATAGCCTTGTGGGTATTATAAGCTAGAAGTCAGGGCAGGAGTGTTAGAGAATCTATTTCATATACATAGGCAGTAGCAATTATACTTTGATAGTAGTTTCTTAAATATTGATTGAACAGATAACAAAACACCTTGAAGATTGTGATTGTGTTACGAATTCTATGGAGTAGACTGCTACTGAATGGCAAAGTTTGGAATTTCATCTTGATAATTTATTGTGAACGGTTTTTTGTTTCAAGTTAAAAAAAAAAAAAACCACCCAAAAAACCACAAAAAACCCAAAGCAAAACCAAGCACCCAAAGAGATACAGTCTTCATGAATGTTGTGCTAGTGATTTTTTAATGTTGTATTACCTTATTTTTAATGCTGCATTATCTTGTTTTATATTCTTGTTTTGCTTGTCGGAACTCAGGGTGAGAGTGTTCCTACTTCTTTTGTCCTTATTTAAGATGACCAGTCAGTTTAGTAAATCATACTGATGTCCCAGCATTTGAAGACAGATGCCTAAGAAGTACTTTTAAAGTTGTTAATTCTTGAGAAATTTAAACAACCAAACATCTCCCACCAAAACTTGTTGCAAAGTTCTTTGTAGGAAACTAGAATAGTTCCATTTAAAACTTGAACATTTTTGATGATTTTTATTTCCAGTTATTAAAACAGAGACATTGAATTTCTTGAGAAATTGGATTTAATTTACTAGGCACATCTTAAAGGTTCCTCTATATACTTTCAAAAATTCCAGCTAAGATAATAAAACAAAGGAAGTGGGTGAAGTATTTAACAGCTAGATAACTTGATGAAAAAATAGCAAAAAAGAGAAAGATTGTTACTGGGGATTGTTTTAATACTATAGGTCATGCTTGATTACTTAATTATGCTGCAATCTAGACTATCACTTGAGTAGAACCAAGTTTTGTTAACATGGAACTGTCTTTCAGAGCTATTTCTATAAATGTCTTGCTTTGGCTCCCTTAGGGTCATGCTTGGTAAATGTTCTGATGCTTCTGTAAAGCTTGGAGAAGATGAGGGTCAGGGGAGACCTGATTGCATTATACAGTTACCTGAAAGAAGGTTGTAGCAAGGTGGGAGTCAGCCTGTCTTCCCAGATAATTAGTAATAGGATGAAAGGTAATGGCTTTAAGCGGCTCCATGGGAGGTTCAGGTTGGATATTAGAAAAATTTTCTTCTCAGAAATGGTGGTGGAGTATTGAAACAGACTGATCAGGGAAGTGATGGAGTCACTGTCTATGGGCATTTTAAATTAAAGGGTACAGGTGTTACTGAGTGGTATCTCAATATGCATGGATTGATGGAGGGACTAGATGACCTTAGGGATCTTCTCCAACCTTTGTGATTCTATGATTTACCCAGTGTCTTTTCAAGGAGTCGCTGGACATATGCTGCTGCTTGGTGGCTATGTGGATGTGTCTGGCTTTTGACACATGCTCTGGTGTGAACAGATGAGACTTGAACAGCCCTCTAAGTGACTGAATTAGTCTATGTGCAATAGAGTCGCACAGGAAATCTCTTTAACTAACTGCAAATAAAGTGGACAATACTCCTAAGACTATCACTCTTGGAATAATGTCCAGAGACTGCATGACAGGATCCCAGTCTCCTGTAAGATAGATCTGGAGGTTTTTTTAAGCTAATTTTGAAAGGAGCTCAAACTCTTGCCTACAAGTTTATGCTATTTAATGCTATTGAGCCTAAGATGTATGCATTTTCAGAATCAAGTCAGAGGGGCTATTACTGAAGTGCATGTTACTGCATGCATGGGTTGATATTTACTTTATTCAACATCATTTTTGACTCTTGGAAAATACAGAATAAATCAGTTGGACTTGGCTCCTGGAGCTAGTTATATGATACTAAGATAGAAGACTGGTAGTTAATGAGAATACTTCTGCAATCACAGTAGTAGGGTATTGTCCAGATAAATGCTAATGCTTTTGGAATATTAGTGTAATTCTGATAGTGAGTAGAATAATTTGTAAGTAGTAGGCTTTCCTACTTCTTATTCAGTGCTTGCACTTGTCTTTAGATGAGAATAAGCAGCATTTGGATTTTTTTTTCTCCAGTGGTAATGAAAAATTCTATTTAATCTCTTGAAAAATGCAGCTGTGTTTTCAGATCGATGCTTATGTAAATATGTGGTGAAACATGTTCTTCTACCAGAACCTCTTTTGTTCTGAAGGGATGTTTTATGATACTAAGAGCCTTCTGACTTGGAGAAAGGACTACAATCCAGAATCTATTCTGGATTTCCGAATTACGACTTTACTACCATATTGTTTGGTTTCTAGCCTTCCAGTCTGAATATTTTCTGAGGCAGAAAATTATGTTTGTGAAAAAGAGGAAGTACGTTTTATATGTTTGGAAAATTTGAAATTCTAGGGTGTTTTTGTTGAGTGTAATTAGGCTTCTTTAAATCAGACCTGATAGTGGAAGTGGTATTTTCTCTAAGTAGGTTTTTTATCTCTTGCTGAGGGTATCTTCCTTTCAGAATAATCTCACAAAATTGCAGAGTCATCGATGCTGGCTGGCACCGTTGGAGATTATCTAATGCACCCAGTGTTAGGATCAGGGTCAGGTAAATCAGGCTGCGCAGGGCTGTATCCAGGTGGATTTTGAATGTCTCCAAGAATAGAAACTCCACAGTGTCTTCGGGCAGCGTGTTCTAGTGTGTTTGACCATTGTCACAGTAAAAATGTTTTATTCTTGTTTTTAGATGAAATTTGTATTTTAATTTGTGTTCTTTGCTTCTTGTCCTGTGACTGAGCACCACAAAGAAGTGCCTGGCTCCCTCTTCACTTCCTCCTGTCAGGCACCTACTGACATTGCTAGAATTCCCCTGTGCCTTTTCTTCTCTAGGCTAAATAGTCCCAGCTCTCTTGACCTCTCCACATAACTTTATTTAATCAGCTTTGGCCCTTTGTTGGACTTACTTCGATAAATCCATGTCTCTCTTGTACTGAGGAGCCCAGAACTGGACCCAGCACTGCAGATGCATCTTACCAGTGCTGAGCAGAATGTGAAAGATCACCATCCTTGACCTGCCATTAATACAGACCAGGATATCATTGACTTTCTGTCCTCAAACATACATTGCTGTTTCATTGTCAGTTTGATAGCATTTTAGTTCCTTTTTTTACAAGTTACTCTCCAGCTTGAACTGCTGCAAGAATTTGTTCTTTATCAGGTGCAAGACTTTGCATTTCCTGGTTTTGAACTTCCTGAAGTTCCTGTTGGCTCATTCCTCAAATATTTTCAGGTCTTTCTGAAGGGTAATACAACCTATCTGGCAAATTAGTCAATCCTTTGAGTTTTCTATCTGAAAACTTTGTGAGAGAGAATTTGTGAGAACATCCCATCAGGTCACATGGATATGTGATCAGTTTGTTCAAAATTTTCCTAACCTTGTCTTCCACCTCTGAGGGAAAGTCTAATTGGTCCAGACATTACCATTGGTCTTAGGAAACTGGGATTCATGACAGCAAGACTTAGCATTAAAGACTGAGGTAATCATGGTATTGAGGAGGCCTTTTCTGTGTCCGCATCACCAGATCCCTTTCCCACATAAGCAGCAGGCCCACATTTTGCCTACTCTTCCTTTTACTGATGATGTACTTGAAGATACATTTGATAGATTCAATTCTAGGTGGATTTTGGCTTTCCTAAGCTTATCCCTCTATGCTTTGACAGTGTCTCTGTCTTCCTTCCATCTCCTGTGTGCTTTCTTTATATGTCTTAATATAGTCAGGAGGTGCTTGTTCATCCTGACAGGTCTTCTGTTGCCTTTGATTTTAAAAAGATTATTTTCAAGGATCACCTCCAACCTCAAGAACTGCTGATCTAAATGATTAAATAGTCGAGCAAAGTCAGCAAAAGGTATAGATTTTGTGAGTGCTCTTTCACCTCTTTCTGTTACAGTGGGCTGCGAAAAAAGCTGTCACCTGATTTACCTTTTGAGATAATCTAGGTAACATTTACACAGGAGTGATGTCCTGTAATGTAAATGTGATAATGGATGGAGGTTTTAGGAGAGAAGTAATCTCATCTGGAATTGGATCTGCCATTTTATTCAGCAGCTACAATTGGTTGCGTTTGACTCGTGTACCACTAGTGGACTCCATTTTCCTTTTCAAAGTAGAGTTATGTACGCTCGCTGTGTTTGACACACTTGAAGAAAGGAAATCTAAGGGAGTTACAGCTACTGCCATGAACGGTATCGCATGGAAACTTACGTAGAATAGAGAGCTCCACTCTTTAGGAGTGGGCCGTGCTGAGTATGAGAGAAAGCAGAAGTTTTACAAAGGGAGATTCTAATTACCTTTGAGGAGTCAAAAAAAAACCAACTTCACAGAGGATTGTGATGTACTTGAACAGATAGCCTGCAGGGGTTGTCGAATCTCCATCCTAGAGGATGCTCTAAACTTTCCTGGACATTGCTCTGAACAACATAACCTTACTTCAAGCATGGCCCTGCTTTGTGTGGGGAGAAGGACCGGATGACCTCCAGAGATCCCGTCAGCTTAAATTATTCCATGTTTTTATGACTCTATACATTCTTATTAGATTCCTGTCAGTGAGACTTAAGAAATTAGATCGATATGTTCAGACCCCTTTGGACTCCTAACCAGTGTCTGGATTTCCAACACTGTAGTTCACAGTATTTTTCTTCATTTCTAGTAATGGAAGAGAGTGAAAATGGGATTTAGGAAGTATACTAAATTCTTTGCAGCTGAAGTGTGGAGAAACTCGCTAGTCTGAGGATTTCCCTTTGATCTTTATTGTTGATGTAAACGAGAGACTGAAATTGGCATGCAAAGTATGAATGCAGTTAACAAATAAAGCATAGAGAAGGAGTGAAGACTAAATAAACTGCAATATACTGCCTAAATTGTGGAAAGTTAACCAAATGAAAAAAAAAAAATTTGATGGATAGAAAAAGAGCTCTCACATTTGACTTTTCCATGGGAATGGATTTTTTTTCTGGGAAGGCTGATTTTGACCTTGTCTGTGCTGTGGTGGTTTATGTAAAAAGAGTATTTGTTTTGTTATGATTCTGATCATGTTGTTACATTATCTTATTTGTAACATGTGAGGTCTTTGAGATGTTATCAGTGCGTGAAAGTAAATGGATTTAATATATTCACATCCTATAAACTATTTTACTGGATTTCAGCAAATACAAGCTCTGTCTACATACAGAATTCTACAGAGTAAGAATTAAAACCTCACTTTTTAAATATATGGAAGTGGTTTGGAAATTTTTTATGAAGTGTAGTACAAATTCTCACATAAGGAAAGGCGTGTAAATGCTACAGGGAACCTAACATTGAAATACACATATGAATAATATATTAGTTGATATACAGTACATATAATTAAAATTGAAAGAGTAAAGCAAATTTATAAAATATTTAAACTGAGTAGTGAGGAACACTGCAGAGAATTAAATACGTGTCTTTTTTTTTTTTTTTTTTTCCCCTTTTCCTGCCAGTTATATACTACCAGTATGTAGAAGTTCTCTTAGAAGGATGTTTCCCATACTTAAGAAATTGATGGGGTCTTTACAAGTGCAGAGAAGCGTAACTAAAACAATAGTTTATAGTTATTACAGAAAACAGAAGGATTTTTCTCACTACAAAGAGGATAATCTTCTGTAATCAAGTAGAAGTAGAAATTAACTGAAATGGGTGTTAAGAATTTAGAATAAAAATATTAATTAAGAATGGTGAGACATCTTTGAACTTAACCTTTGTCATTACAGAATTATGAAATTATGAAATTAATTACAGAATATTATTTAAATCTAATTTCCTCTTTTTTTTTTTTTTTTAAATCTCCTTAGATATATAACATCTTGTCTGTGATCTTCTAAAAGTAGTCATTTTGTTGAGAAATCAAAACTGCGTATGTCCAACAGCATGTTAGTCTTGTCTAGAATTGTGGATGCGTCTGTAATAGGAGTCTTTGAAAGCTGAAAGTTTTAAAATCAAATATGAATCGAATGAATGATGTGTTAGTCTTCAAATTGTGTTGATTGAAAACTCCTCTATAGTACAGTTAAACTTAATGTTTAACTTAATTAATTAATTAATATTAAACCAGTGTCTTAGTTTGAACAACAAGCTTCAATTAATAAGCAGCTTTCTTTAAGAAAATTCAGTGCTAAAAACTGATCACCTCTGCTGATTCATATTTCATCTATAAGGAAGAGTTTTTGAGATTGAAGAAATCACTATCAAGCATGAAAAATACTAACAACCGAAGCGGACAGATTTGCAATGAGAATAGGTGTGGGATTTGACAGAGAGCCAAATAATGAATTTCTAGCCTGTCTGCCAGTAGTTTGGTGTCTTTCTGGATGTCCTTGTAGGTTATAATGCTAGCTTTCATTGCTTGCATTGTTGGACAGTGGTTAATTAACATTCATTAAGATATTTTTTAAGCAGCAGAAGATTAAGACTAGATTTAAATACAATAGATTTTTATTTTTGTTTTGACTACTTGGAGCCTATACTTCTATTTTAAATAGAGTTAAAGGTTCCATAAAATTCTGCTAATTATTTATGGTGATATTAGCTGTCTTGACTCAAGAAAAGGAGTGACAAATATAACATGAATTTAAATTTCAATGGCAACACAATTGTTATGATCTATACTGCTTATGTTTGCTATTTTAATGGATTTCTTTTTTCCCCTCTTGTTTGCATCTCCTGTCAAATAAAGGCCAAGAAACACCAGGTCTTTGTAACAGAGACGTATGAAAACAACATGATGGAGCTGAAGTTACTCTTGGACAGCTTTGCTATGTCAGGCCAGCGGACAGCAGGTTAGTTGAAGGTATAAAATGACAGATGCATCTGTCAATGTTCCAAAGTCACTACATTGTGGGAATTCTGCAGATGCCTCTTGCATTCCCTCTTCTCAACATGCTTTGATTTGATGACATGATAAGAGCAGTTCTCACAGCAGTCAAATGGCCTTGCTAGCTGAGAAAGGGTGACGGAGTGTGGACTTGCTGTTGTCAGCCCAGAGCTTGATTTACAAATGCTGGGGTGTATATGATCGGTCAGAAAAGGGCTCACTTGCTGTGCTCTAAATCCAACTGAGAAAAAAGTCCTTACAGTATACCTGCAAAGGGAACAGATGTTTTGCCTGAACTGAGCCAAATTCTGAGGCAACCTTCAGCAACATAAAGGTCATATATTCAAAAAGGTTGTGTAGGACACATGATATAACACAATACTTTTTACTGTTGATTCTGCTCTAATATTGTCGTGCATTCATTTGATCTAATACAAAACAAATATTTTTCTGTTCTCATTAAATGAATTGTAATTTAATGTTTGTCACTCAGCTTAAACATTCAAAATGGTGGCTAGGAAATTGTATTTTAATGTGAAAGGTATTAATTTCTTTTTAAATGAAACAATACACTTTTTCTGTTTTAAATTATCTATATGTAATTTTCTGTATATAGTTCCTGCTAGACATGAAAAACGTCCAACTTCCAGAGCAAATAAACTAGGAAAAAAACCCAAACAAACAGATAAAAAGTTGCTTTAAGGGCAAATGAATTTATTTTATTTAAATTGTGATGATAGGTTTCTGCTCTGTTGAGCAGGAATAGATGTAAAAGGTGGTGTAACACATCTAAGGAAAGATGTATGTATATACATATATATATGTCAGCATCTTTTTTAGGAGTTGGTACGGTTAGAATGGAATAGAGAAACCTAAGACTTCTCATCCTCAAAAATCTAGCCTTGCATTTTTGATAAATTGTTTTCATCGTATGGGTTGTATAACTTTCATTTGGAAACTGGATACAGATTTATTCTGTAATTACAAATGTAATTCCTGTGGGTAACGCCCATAGGTTCTATAGGTTTACTGTAGACGTGTCGGACTGAAAAGCTCTTCAGAATTTTGTTTTCTTCATTCTTGTGAAGTTCTACATGCCTAGAAGGGATTCTGCAGTTCTGGAGGGAGCTGGATGCTGCAACCAGTGCAAAGTTCCAAAGCAGTAGTTGTCTTCTGGGTTGGTTTTCTGCTCACCCATGTGGTAAACCTTGCAGACAATGGCTTTGACCTATTTCTGTTTTAACAATGATTTGGTAATTTCAATATTAATTTGCTTTATTGTTTAAAGTAAACTTTGAAAGAGCATATTTAAAGAGAACTGGATGTTGACTAGGGTATTTGTTCTACAGTTTTGCTGTGCTTTGGGGTGTGAAATTGTTAGCAAGCGTTTTTAACACAATCACCCTAATGTGTTGTACTTACAAATTTATTAATTAACAATTTATTTATTTATTTATTTATTAAAAATGTCTTATTTGAAATGGGAATGCCTTGATGTCAATAAAAGTAAAAATCTTCAATAAATTGCTGTAGTCCAGTTGGCAGAAGTGGGAAATTAGTGCTACTTGAGCCACAGTTTGTTGGGAAGTCTTTCTTTCTGTTACATTTTTTAAACCTTCATCTCAAATGGTTGAAAGTTTTTCTTAAAAAGTTTTCAATGTTAAGAGTTCAGCCCCGCCATTTAAGTGCTGGTAGTTGTGATGCTTTTTGAGCTACGTAGGAAAAGGAGTCTTTACATTTGTTAGTTCAAGAAAAAAGTATTTTACAAAGTTATTTTTTCTGTATTCGTTCCCCGAAGAGGAAACATAAGCCTACATCTTCCTCTTTCTAAGTGACCATCATAAGCATTCTTCAGCATCAGCAATTCTTCTTCGCTGGCCAATTCACATGATAACAGTTTGCCCCTGTTCAGTTTGTTACATTTTGCAGTTATTCAACCACAGGACTTGTACTTGGTGAAGTTTGTCTTAATTTCTGGGAAAAAGAAAACCTGTGGTTGAATTAATCTGGGGAAAACAAGAAAGTGAATTGTCTGTGAAGAGGTAGGAGTGTTAGCTTCTTGAGTCAGTGGAAAGTCTGAAGGAGTGGTTTTAAGAGTTTACTCACCTATTTACCTCCTGTCAGAGTTCTACAGAACCTGGCATCTTCTCGGAATTCTTCCCTGAAACTCCTTGATATCACTGGGCAAATGCTTCAAATAATGTTTTTTAATCCCTCATTGCTGAAGAAGGGCCAGTAAGATAAAGCCATTTGGATTATGTTGCAAGTCTCCTGCAAAGTTGTATAGAAACAGACAAATTTTGGCCAGTACTGGCCAACATACTTCACCAAGGAGGTGAAGGCTTGTTTTCAGCTAATGGAGGAAGGTGGAATCTGGTATTTCTGTTGGCAGGCTGGGCTGCCTAGAAAATAAGGTTTCAGTAAAGGCAAGGAATGTCAGGATAGAAAGTTTACTGGCAAAAGTCTGTTCTTGGCAGCTATGATGTAAATTAGGACAGTTCAGAGGCATGTTTCAGGGATAGCATTGCAGTTTGGGCCTTCAGAAATGAAGATAAATTATTTGGAGAGCTTGTTGAAAAATATGTATTGGAAGACAACCCCTAGACTGAAATTAATGGGTATTATTTGAAATTGATGATAATTGTGTACTACAGCTTCTTTGGAGTGAGAAATATAGAAAAATAATACCTCTTTCTTTTTTTTTTTTCTATTTTTTTCCTTTTTTGTTTGTTTGTTTGTTTGTTTGTTTTTTGTTCTGTGCAGTAGTATTGGTGCAAAATGATCCTACAGTGGGTAATAGAAAGAAGTCTTGAAACAACGGGACTGGAGTCCTGGGCATTCCTTGCTTTAGCTATGGTGACAGAAGGCCAAATTTTATGTTTTTTCTTATGTTGGTTTTAAATGTAACATTTTGTTATCTGTTCTAGAGCTCAGTTTTGGTTTAGGGACTTCCACTGAAAAGATCTGGCTTTTCCCTGACTCTATAGTCCTTTAGAAGCTGTAGTAAGTACCTGTCTGCTGAAGGTAGCTGATATTACAGAGAAGCATTCTGTACTTGTACTTGAAATATGCGTTCTTTCTGTATTCACTTTTATGCTGTAAGCAGACCTTACTCACATGACTGAAAGAAAATTTACAAATCTACATCTGTTTGTTCGACTTTGACAGTAACAGCTGGCTAGCAAGTTGACAAGAAATGTTAGTATCCAATCTGAATAGTACTCAGCCATACTCTGTGCTTCTTGGCGTTACAGGTCTGGGAAATAAGTCCGTAATTAAAATCTCAGAAAGGCCATTGGCTTTCTTATTTGCATATTTGCAAAGATAGCAGTGGTGTGTTGTGTGTAGTCTGCAGGATAAATTATTTTTGTATAATACTTGGGGTAGTATATCATTTGGAAACGCTAGCCATAATATTCTTAAAATTAAAAAGAAATATATCTAACAACTTTCAGATCTGTAAGGACACCTTCACTGACTGACAGAATTTTATGGAGGACTGCGACTGTCCCAACAAAAAGACTTAGAGTTTAGTTGCCTAATTTGACTTTATGAGCCATCCTGCATAAATGAAGATAGTGGAAAGGTCTGTTTCAAGGATATCATTTCAGGTTTGGACTACAGATATGTTATTTGAAGAACTTAGTGAAAAATAGAGTGGGAAGCAACCCCTGGATTGACTTAATAGGAATTATTTTAAATTGATGATAATTGTGCATTACAGCTTCATTGGAGCTAGAAGTATGGAGAAGTAGTACTTTGTTTTTGCTGTGCAGTAGGATCACTGCAAAATGTTCCTACAGTGGGTAACGGGAATAAATCCGGTGCATCCTTAACATTAAAGCTTGAGGAAGATATATTACTATCTGTTACAAATTAGGTATATAAGCATTGCATACTAATATTAACAAATCTAAGAGGAGGAATTTGTCAATAAGCTGCTGTTCTACTGTAGTGCCAGAAAAAATGAGGAAGTTTGTTCATAGAAGTTTAATATCAGCTGACATCTTGTGACATCTTGATCAATACAGTGTTGTTTTGCTTTCTTAGCACATTGTACTACAGGCTTTGGACTCTTCAGACTTGTTTGTAAGTTCCTAATTAAGGCCACCAGATCAGAATTCTCTGTCTAAAGGTTTAATAAGTAAGGGTAGTGTGTGTGTGTGTGTGTGTGTATAATGGATATATCAACATGAAGATTTATAATTGAAACATTATGAAGGACTCTGCAGGCAGATAATATATATATATATATTTTTTTTTCCTTTGGAATGAAATTGAAGATCATTTAAAAGGTTTTTAAGACTCTTCCAAGCATAACAGTCATGTGATCTTTGGCTCAGTAAAGCTTTAAGTAAATTATATACTACATTATAATTTACATGCTTAGTCACAACAGTGGAATAATGTCAAGAAAAGTGTAATGTACTTAACTTTCAGGCAACATGTTTTTCGAAGTGTGTTATTGTGCGATTTTAATGCTGGCTGGTGTGACTGAGATTTGACCGCTGTACAACTTGTTTGTGAGACTGCATACCAAATACATTAGGTAAAAATGTAACTCAGAATTCATAGTCCTGGATCTTGTATTAAGGCTTTTATACAAATGTCTTTCAGCTATATTTATTATGAAAGTGTGGCTATCCAGTTTTATCTCCTGTGGACAACAAGGCTGCTGTTCAGTGTTTTGTATTGTCATTGAAGCCCTAACTAATTTTAATACCTCTCATCTAGTGTGAGTAGTATTTTCTCTGTGGCTTTGTGGGCTTAATTTTCATTCTGTATTTTTCTTTAGGCACTTGTAAGGACAAAGATAAACCTTCAAGCCTCTCTGTCCTTGAGACTTTGAGGTGTACCTTGACAGCTTACCAGAACAAGCTGGAAGACACATCTAATGAGGTAACACTTGCACTGTTTGGCTCTATACGTATTGCCTTCGGCCTGCAGCAGTACATGTGCTTTGCTTGTAACAAAGGTCAGAAGAGAGGGAATACTGACAGCTTCACATATACTAAAAGAAATAGTCTTTGTCACTACTATTTCTCTAAGCTTGCCTTACAGTGAAGTTTTGCTTACATTTGGGAGGATAAGGAAGAAGAGTGTCTTTTTTTTTTTTTTTTTTAAATTTGTTGGGCTTATTATTTTTAATAAACATTCATGGAAATAGTTCTTCTGAATGTACGATTTTGGTTAAAAGAGAGTGTAGGAGCTTGATGGGCAGTGTATAACACAGTAATCTTGAATGCCACTTGAGCCTCAACAGTCCTTGATACCAGATATAGAAATATGCACCCTGTTGTATATTTTGGAAATGGCATACTTTGCTGACATTAGTGAGTTTATTATGAAGTCTCTGGTTTTTGGTGATTTCCTGCAGTCTTTTCAAGCAAACTGGTACCTTGGCAGTATTAAGATATTTAAGATGACAATTGATACATTTCAGTTTTGTGAGTCTTATCTTTGGGAAAAAAAAAAAAAAAAAAAAAAGAATGCTTTTGGTAGAATTCTGCCGACCTTTTATTTCACTGTCTGAAAAGTCAGAATCTTGCATTTATTTTCTCATTTGTATTGCTAATGTGATTAAATTAATCCTCTTGGGTTTAAATGTTTTATGAATTTGTGGCTGTAAAGGCTGTAGAGGGAAGTTAAATACACTCTTTTAAAGCTTTTTTTGTACAAAATTGTGATTAGCTTATCTTTGGATTAAGTTGGCAAATACAGAAGATGAAGGTGCAATAAGGTTGTAAAAATGCCAGTAGTGATTTTTCATTCCTAAGTTTCATCTTATGTTTTTACATACACACAGTCTTGCTGTGCGTTCACAGTGTTGAAAACAAAACTGTATCATCTTTGCCCCTCTTATTGGAAAAAGCCTGGTATCCTGGAATACCTTTGAGTTTGTTCAATGGGTGCAAAAATAAGTAACCATGGAAACAATTATACTTTCGTAAACAGCAAGCACAGTTAGGTCTCTCCCAGTGAGATAAGAGAACTGACGTGTATAGTCATTATGAAACTCTTCTGAGACCCAAGTCTGGGAGCTGCAGAGTAACTAGGAACATATTACCCACAGCGAATTGTTATTTGGGAGGAGAAATGTCACGTGATATGCAGCACAGTTGAAAAGTCGACTCAGCAGGCTTTGGCTTAGTGATGTGCTTTGTTGTGAAACTGTGCCAGAGACAGCAGTGGGGAGACCAAGGGGGTGGCTGCTAAGAAAGCAAAGTGAGTATTCTGACAGAAAGAAGAATGAACTGTCAAGGAAAATAAATCGCAAGCAGAGCAGGACCAACTGATGACCTGCCACAAGACTTCCCAGTAGGACTGCATGTGACTGACCCTGAAGTTGTCATACGGAGCCAGAGATCACTGAGCACCTTCACTTTGCACAGAAAGGGCAGTGCTCTGCCCTTTTTCATTGTCCCTGCCTGCATAGATAACAGTGCTTTTGGCTTTCTGTATGTTGGATATGTTTAGTAATAAAACTGTTCCCTATAATTCACTGAAACTGAGAGGGACAATAGAGGGCATTGTACAATAAAATAGGATGTTTTAATATGCATCGCTTAAGGTTTAGTTTAGGATAATTATGTAGCAGTTGTTTTTATAGTGAGTTTTCCATCAGGATCACGTATATTAATAAAATTATGAATATACGTTTACATCTATGTGTATATGTGAAATATGCCAATAGACTTGGCGTTTGTCACCTTTAGCATAGTGTATTAAACATTAGATTAAATGGTCTACTTTGGTTGTGTGACTGAAAGGTGTGCGCATGTTTTGGTTTTGACAGAAAATAAGCTTTTGACTTCCTGTATAGTGCACAGGTTAGAATAGGTTTGGGAAGAGAGAAAAGGCTACTAAACGAATAAAATTACTGCGTTCTGTAATTTACTGCAGTTATTTCCTTAGTGTTTTGCCAGGTCTCCTTATCTGAGATAGAACAAAAATATAGGCTCCAGAATAATTAGTGAATTTTGTGAATGGGATATTTGACTTCCAGGTTGCTTCTGAGTGCTCAGGTGTGAGGAATAACCTTTACTATGGTAGTTGGTGCTTGATTTCAGACATACTTATTACTCACCAGATTGTAACAGACTGTAGTGATGTTTCTGAAAGTGAAAAGTGAAGCTGGTATACATACTGGTCACAACCTACCTGTAAGGTAGGTTGCTTCTAATACCCCAAACTGTTCAGTAGTTATTATACCTCTCTTGAGAACATCGCTCCTTCTTCAGGTTATGTGAGTGCTCTGCTGCCTTTAGTAAAAAGTGGAGACTAGTCTGTACCTGGGCACCTTCTGCAGCAGGCCACTGACTTTGAAAACTTGTTTTCTGAAACCACCCCCTAAATCATAATCTGAAT
Organism: Alectoris magna; assembly: GCA_030625065.1. Classification (NCBI taxonomy): domain Eukaryota; kingdom Metazoa; phylum Chordata; class Aves; order Galliformes; family Phasianidae; genus Alectoris; species Alectoris magna. The sequence continues at coordinate 40,189,275 of CM060564.1, forward strand.
TTATTATGTTTCGAACATACCTCAGAGTCCTTGTTTTTTGTCAGATGTTTTGAGATGGGAAAGTTAATAATGGGCTCAGCTTGGGATTTTAGCCACTACTGTTTATCTTAAATCACTGTAAAAGAGCTTTTGATTCTTTTTTAATGGCACATTGTTTAGGTTGTAGAAAGCATAAATATTGTCAACGGAATTGAAAGCAAATTTATTATAAATAATTCTTCCTTTATATTCAAGTGATTATGTAGCTTTTCTCTAAAAGTCTTTTTGACCTTCGTGTTTTTCACAGCTTAAGAAAATGAACACTTTGTGTGAAAACACAACAAACGAGCTTGAGATATCCAAAGACAAAATGTGTGTTTTAAGTCAAGACCTTAAGGTATGGTTTAATGAACTTAACATTGAGTTTAAAAGTTCTGCAATTAGTATCCTTCTACATTTAAGTTATCTTTTTATTTTATCAGAATAAGTCTCTGTATCATTGTATTCTATTAAGCAGACTAATTACCTTGTAAGCTAGTGTGAAGTCATACTGCCTTATCCTAGTCACCATATGAGTCTACGCAACTGAGCATTCCAGTGATTTCACTTCGGAGATAATTTGAAATCTTTTTTTTCAGTTTGTATTGTTTTATATTGAAATGAATGTCAGTATATTTTTTCTTAACTAGCTGTCTGTACTCTTTGGGGGAAAACTAAAAGTTAGGAAAGAAATTGTTTAATTAACTCTGTACACATGAAAGAACATTTTATTAAAGATGTCCTTCCCTAATTTTTGTTTATCAGACATGTTAATATAGGTGTTAGGCATCAAGTCAATGCGTAGTACAAGGTTGGTTATGCTAAGATGTGCCTCGGAACTGCTAAAAACACTTCAGAACTAATTTTAGAACTTGCTTCTTTATTTTCTGAATAAGGAGATTTTTTTTTGTTTGTTTGCTAGTTTCCTTTTTGTTTCTTTTTTTGGCTGACATACCACTTTCGTAATGTCCTGTCTGGTTACACCAGTGGCCAAGGGACTGAGGAAGTCCTGAGGTCGTGGTTAAATTTAATCTCCCAGTTGATAGTATGTTATATTATTGCCAAAATAATATGTCTTTACTCCCAGTGTTTCTCAGATTCTTTTGCTGGGGATACTCTGCTTTATCACATCAGTTTAGTTGCAGGTATTTCTGCAATATACACTGAATCTTTATATTAGCTTATACTTGCTATATAAAGCAATATATTAGCTTATACAATCTTTTTTCTTCTAATTAGTTCTTTCTTTATTAGTTAATTTATGTTCAGGACACTTAAGATTTCTTCTTCTGTTATAAGTTATTTTAAAATCTTAGGTGCTTTGTTTTTACTGACGTTTTGCAACAGATATGTGTATTCTACATGGAAAAAATTGAGTTTGCTAAACACATGCTTTGTATGCAGTACAAAAATTTATTTAAATCATTGGTAATAAAATTCAATAAATATTTGTTAGAAATTTGCCAATATCTTGATCTTTAAATACTGTCATTAAGAAGAAAACTTGACATAGTCTAATGAACTGTCTTTTACATTTCCTGTATAAGCAGCTATGGTCTTACAGAAAATAAACAATGCTTTCACTAAAACACTTAAAACAGTGTTTTAACAACCTGTAGCTGTTCCAGAAGTCCAGTGCTTGTAGGAATGGCGAGGATGTATATTTATTCACTCCATGTCAGCAGTCTGTTACCTTCAAAGGCATAATTTAGTAAATTCTTTGTTTATGAGTTTTGGTATTGGTAACATGAAGGTACTTATAACCATTTCTGTTAAGTAGTTTGTTTTCATGGTCACGCCTCCTGAGGGACTCCTCAAATTATTATTATTTTTTCCATACCATAAAGAATATAATTATTCACAGTAGCTGTTCATGTTGTCCACCAGCCTGGCTGTAATAGATCAGAAATTTACTTATGAAAATAATGTATCTTTTCAGTGTCTCTAAGAGCAGTCCACTCTGCTGAGGACAATTTATGTTAGTGATTTTTGCATTCTCAATTGGAGAGAGAAACTGGATTCTGAATTCAAAAGGAAATGTTGTCATACTGTGGTGCTTTTAAATTTCAGAGATATTTTTATGATGTTGTCTAGTTCACAGCTATGTCAACTTTAAAAAATCTATTCTTAGCAAGAAGTAGATAGGGAGATGTCAGCCTGCAGCCTTCAGCTGCGGAGCTCTGGAGTAAAGTAGCATTTCATGGAGCAAAGTTCTTACCAGCCTTTCTGTTCTGTGCCTCTGTTCTACAGGAAGCATGGGATAAGCTGGCCGATGCCAATAAAGAGTTAAATCATCTGCATACTGAGTGTGCAGACAGAGCGGCTTTAATAGGAACTTTACAAATGGAACTACAGAATGTGCAGCAGTGCTGGGAGGAGGAGAAAGTACGTGCCGCAGAATCTGAAAATGAAATCCAGAAGCTTACCAGGGCTTACCGTAAGGATATGGAGGTATTACCACAGACAAGACGACTGTCAAAAAGAGTCTTTATTTAATCTCAACTTTATACATTTACATACATCAGATGGTTACCTTTAGACTTAACAGATTTATCCCAAAAATATGTTCTTAAGATACGTATTCTGAAATATGTATTTAATATCTATACATCTGTATTGGAACTAATATCTTAACTCTTCCGGTATTCTGAATTTTTGAACAACTGAGTTTATTTGAACGGCTATACCTGATGAACATTATTTTTTCTTTCAACTTGAAAGTTAGCGGAAATATTCTATACACGGGAACATACGGTAGTGTTGTCTTCACGTCTTGTTAATTACCGATTCACATAGCAATTAATAGGTAGGAAATGCGAAATTGAGGTAATTTTGCCTACCTGACACAAAACCTGAAAATTCTTCTTTTCAACCTGTTAGCTCATTGTGGTGTACTGTAAGTGGGAATTGCTTCAAAAATTTTTATTTCAGAACTTCCTTCTCCATCTCCCTGTATTTGTTTATAGATGTTGATTTTCTTGCTTTGTTTCACCCTGTAAAGTAGTTCTGAACTAGCAATAGCAGTGATTTTCTTTATCATTGTTGTGCATGTTGAGCTCATTATTTCCACAAATTTAAATGTGCATGCCAATTGAGTAGAAGGAAACATTCTTTCCACCTCCCTAGCAGTCTGGTATTTAAATAGTGTCCACATGAAGCAGCTGGAATTGTTATACACATCAGATAATGATTAAAGTGAAGGAAACTAGAAGCCTGGTTATATTGTAAAGTCAGCATGTCTACTGAACTGCGGTTGCATTCAACATGTGTGAATTGATTTGAGGTCTTGGGATCCCTTATTTTCATGCCAAATGTATAATTATCATCCTTGGTTTATCACAGCTCTAGCAAAAATGCAGTGATGGTGGCACACTGCAGTTTCCTTGGGGAGTTAAAAGATCTGCCTGAAATGAAGTTAAAACAAACTAGACTACTTTTTATTTTTATTTTTTTTCCTTTTGGCCTAAAACACCATGAAATAATTGTGAAAAAATGCACTGAAATGCAATGGAAAAGAGTCAGAAAAAACACAGTCTCTCAACTCAGTTGTCTACAATTCCTTGATTTAAAGCCTCATCTGCAGCCCCTGGAAAACAATGGGAACAGTGGAAACACTGGTTTATTGACTTTGAATAAGGACTCTGTATCTTGTGGTTATTGAGGTACAGCTTTCTATCATTTTCTTAATGAAGGCTGCTAAGTTGCATATCTGTACTAAAAGGATGAAGTCTGGAACTTCCATTGCCTGCTTTTGTTTCTAATGAGGATTTATAACTTACCAATTTATTATACCACTGACTAAAATCAGTATAAATGAGAGAGATGTAGGTTGTGAGATTTAACCGATGAAGCTGTAAGTCTGCTTCATCTAACTGTTTGATTGTACATGTTTCACACAAGAGAAATTTGTGAATGATTGTAGTCTCGGTTGTTTGAACGGGGTTTTGTGCTGCTCAGCCATGAGACCGATTTCTGTGTGTTATGCAGGTACTGGCGGTGAGTATGGCTTGAACGTACCTGAAAGTGTTAAATGCAGTTTTCATCATTCATGTTACTGATAGCACTGAAATTTTTAGCAGTGTCAGGTTGTATTGGTTAAGAGCACTGCAAAACTGGGTTTTCTACATTTATGTGGTATTTCTAATCATACAAATGTTGTACCGTGTTAATATTCTAACTTTAATTTGTTTGACTGTGAATATTAACAGCATCGCATTTGAGGAGGTTTGAGAATGAGCTCTTATGTGTTTAGTATTTTTTTTTTTTTAATCTGTGTTACTACAAGTGTGATGTATCTCTTTGGATTCTAACACAGATCATAGGTAACAGTTGATTTTTCTTTTTGTCTCAGGAGAAGCTAACCTTCCTTCATGGCTTGTACCAGCATTTGGTAGCTGGCTGTGTGCTTATAAAACAACCAGAAGGCATCCTAGATAGATTCTCTTGGTCTGAGCTTTGTGCAGTCTTGCAGGAGAATGTTGATGCCCTGATCTTAGACCTCAACAGGGCTAATGAGAAGGTAAGTGTCCTTAGGCACCAGCTACCTCTATTAAATTCAGTGACATTTGTCCACATCACAGTATCATTAAAAAGGACTGACATTCATCTTATTTCAAAAAGAATTTGGGCGTTAATAATTCAATACCATTAATTATGGCTTGTCTACAACTCAGTTTGATGCCATTGCTGTGGGCATGTAAAAGTGACTGAAGTCTGTATGAAGTCTCTAAGCTCCGCTTTCTGTGCAGGACATGCTAATAGTACTAGCCAATATTAGCCACAGGGACCTAATTAAAAGAAAATAAATTAATCTTACTGATGAAGCAATTCAAAGAGCTTAGTCATTTACACTAATAAAGCAAGTCTTTATTTTAGCATAAAACAGAAACAAAATGCACTTACTTTAGGAACATCATCTTTAAATTATGTGCTTAAGATTCAGATATACTACTGGAAGAAATGCCTATGTATTTTTTGTTGAATTATAACTTCTTGACTATGAGATTTGTATTTGGAAATACAGTAGAAAACAGTTATTTTTGTAAAGTATGTCAGTGTATGCTAATATTTGTTCAAGGAAGAAACTGTACTTTTCTAAGTGACTTTAATGTTACTAAGCTTACACGGCCCTTCTTCATGGAAATCTCTACTTTTTTTAGGGAAAAAAAGGGTATTTTAAAATGATGTAAACGGGCTCTTCTGTCTAACACATGCCACTCTTTAGTTTCAGTTCATGTTCTGACCCCTTCAATCACATTAGTCCTAGGCTGACATGGTCTAGTAGAATTATTTCAGGTCCTGATTGCTCTGGACATGCTGGTATTTGAAGCATCAGAAGGGAAAGGTTCTTCCAGAATCTTCTCATCTGCTGGAATTGTGGCCACTCTTTTGACTTGAGACAGGGCTAGTTAACAGTGAATTATTCTGACTCTTCCCATCATTCGGTAAATAACTTAGCAGTCAATCAAAATTACTAAAGAAACAGAGATTAGAATAGATTCTGGACTATTCAGACTGACTGTACAGGCAACATTTCTATTTTCATTTCAAAATAGAGGAGGTAAGAAAACAGAAGTGAAGGGAATGAACATTGTTGTCAGTGACTTTGGGTATATTTTTGTTCTTTCAGCTTTTTAATTTAGTAAGCTTGTTGCTATTGATTAAGAGGGCTGTAGGGCTCTCGTCATGTGCTTACCAGCTTTTTTAAGGATTTGGGGCAGCGTTGCTGCCTGTAGTCTACCCACTTTCTGAGAACAAAACTTTTCTTCTGCTCTGTCATATGATCAATTTGAAAAATACATTGCTGATACACTTTCATAATAAAATATATGTTCATGTATTTAGGGATTATTGCTAGCTTGATTCATTCCTCCATTAGTTTGCATGGGAGCTGCAAAGTTAAATCACAGAGTGAATCCCTTCATTCTCACTGGAATTACATCATAATCTAAAGAACTGCTTTTGAGAAAAATCTTCTGTATGCTTCTTGCAGTTATTTTCATACTCAATACATGAAAAGCACTGGTTTTCTAAGGAAACAAAAAATAAAATTAAGAACTGTTTTTTTCATTATTATTTGCAGTTTTTGCAAGCTACTGAAGGACTAGTATGATTGAATTATTAATTTAGCAATAGAAGATTTAACTCTTCTTTTTTTTCAAAGTGAGCAAGAGATCTTCAGTTCAGATTTCCAAGAAGGCAGCAGTTATCTTCAAGAAAGTACAAAGATGGCCAGAATAAAAGCCATTGTTCTAACATATGTCGTGCAAGATTCAAGAAGGTCTTCTGTCATGGAAGCCTTTTTACTTTTAATAGATATGTTGAAGAAATTAAAATTTAGATTTTATCCTGGAAGAGTCTGTGCTTAAAATATTACGTAAAGTCAAAAGGTGTGTATGTTGGGAGATAACATTTCTTTTTAAATGCCTGTCACACAGATATCTCGTCTAGAATGTATTTGTGAGAGCAAGTCTGATACTATGAAGGAGCTTCAGCGGAGCCAGGAAGATGAAATTAGCAAAATGGCTGAACAGATGAAAGCACAGGAAAGCTGTTGGCAGAAACAAAAAAAGTATCTGGAACAGCAGTACTCTGATCTCCTTGGGGAAGTTCATGCAAGGGCACAGGTATGGTGCTGTGAACTTCTGATTTTTTTTTTCTGTGTAAATATTTAATAGACTATTTCAGTAGCTTGAGCTTCTAACCAATTTCAGATTATTTGGAAATTTTAGTGTATTTTTAAAACAATTTTAAAAAATACTGCATTGCTACAGCAACTGTGCTAGTTTTCATTTCTCTTAGAATAGGAAACAAATGACTATTTAAATATTCTAGAAACTGTTTATTTCAATCTAGCATTTGCTAGTGACTTTTTTTTTTCTTTACAGCTAAAGCTGTAAGATTTAAGTTGCTTGTATTAGAAATTATGTAGTACAGCAGTTCTTCAGTGTTGTGTTTTGTAAAGACTGTAGAGTAACAGTAATATGGTGTCACGTGGGTAAAACTTGAGGTGTATGCATTCTGAACTTAATTAGCAGTTACAGTGGTAGATTTCTGTAGTATTAAAGAATTATAACCACAGTTACTTGTCTTTACAGTCTCATCCCTTTAGACATGTTTCAGTTAAAATTGTGAAATACAGGAAGTAAGGCATGACTTGATATTTGTGGCTGTTATATGAAACTTGCTTTGTTGAAGGAATCGTGTGTGTCTCAGATTTTAGAAGTCTACTCTCTGAAAACTATATTTATGAAGCATTCTTTAGGCAAAGCAGTTTACTGTGATTTCTTGGTGATGGACGAAAATCTTAGAGGTATTTCTCACTAGACTTTGACATTTCTTGCTGGATATTGTGATGCTAAAACTATCACTTGTAAGTTTTACTTCACTTGTAAGTGGAATAAGCAGCGTCTAGACTCATACTGAGTTACCTTGATATCTTGTGGTTTAGTGCCATGAGATCACTAACAAGAAAAATAATTATGAAATAAGATTAATTTTGAAAGCGACTTTTCTTTTTAGAGAAGAAGTAAGGGTGTTAGGCAGTTTAGATTTCAACCTGCTACGGATGCTGCATGAAACAAAGATCTATGCAGTCTGTTTCAGAACTGTAGTATATTGTGAAGTATCATACCACGCTTTGGGATGGTGCTTGAACAATCCATTCTTCTCAACTGATTTGTATAGATAGCAAGACCGTGTACTGAAAACATGGCTCTCTGCTGTGGGTTATGCATCAGGCATACCTTCTGGAAAATGCTTTATCTGTCAACTTGCTGTGAAGAGCTGCTGGGTTTCTAGAAAGGAAATGCTTTCCATTAGAAGTTTCTGTGCCTACTTTCTAAAAAAAAGTTATGTAGGTATTCAAACTGATGGGGTTGGAATCTGGGCAGTGTAGCATTCTGTATGCACTGATTACTCAACAGAGTTTAGTTGTATCTTTGTTCTTTCTAAAGTTCCAGTTTGCATGGAACCAGGCAGTCTGATTTCCTCCAAATTTCTGCTTTTCAAGTTTGGACATACAAATATTGATTAAATGTTTACCTTTTTGAGGTCCATAGGCTTCATGTATGTCTGCAGTTAAGTCTGTTCTAGTCCTGACTGCCTGCTTCTTGTGAGACTTGATTGTCTTCTCCGTATTGCATTTTGGTCCTGTTAGCTGTATTAGTCAGGACAATTGCTGCTGTGCTGGACCGGTTATGCAGATGCACTAATGTAGCCTTATTAACAAAGGAATCATACATGAAGGCAAATAAAAAACTGTCAATTCAGGCATGTGCCTTAGATTTGTATTCATGACTTCATCAATTTATCTGAGAGCTGTAACTGCACAGCAATATGAGTAAAATATCTTGGAGATTTGTTGTTTTGGTGTCTTAGAACAGAAGCGGAGAAATGGGACTTTTCTGAAAGGTTTCTTTTTGATTAAAATGGAATGTGGCAATTTGGAGACAGTAACACCTGCCGGTGCGTCTGCCCCTAGCTAGTACTGTTCAGGGTCCCCGACTTCAAGGTAGGATCTGTGGATATTGTTAGATTCTACATCACAGCTGTTTTTGTTGATCAGGCGAATGATGTAACCAGAAAGCAGTTTCACTGTTTTTCTGTAAGGCAGAATTTCCCAGAGTTGCCTTAATACTGATCAGCAATAAACAAACTCCCTATAGACAATGCCCTTCTTTGTTCCTGGTTTCCATATTTGGTCGACTGAGCTTAAAATGAATATCCCTTTTCCCTGCCTTATGTAGAAAAAGCAGTCCCATGGTTTGGTAGTGTGCCATTCTGAAAATGTTACTATGCCTATTCCTTAGCCACATACAAATTATTTATTTAGCCAATGCATGGTCTCATAGGAAATGTCCTCTGAATTTTAACTAGCAGTTGCTGTCTATTATATAGGCATTTATTAATCTGTCCCTGTTTCTTGTGGCAACTGCTTAAAATAGGAGGGTTTTGTTTTCATATAGAAAAATATGTTTTAGGAGAAAAACCCTGTGACTATGTAGGCTGCTCCAAAAGTAATTCCTCCTATTTATTTCCATGGAAACCACAACAGATACAAAGAGCACAATAACACTATTGGAAAGACCAAATTCTCAGCTACAAAACACAAAACACTATTTTTCAGCATTGTCACCATCATTAGCTATGCATTTTTGCCAGCAATAAATAAGATCTTGCATACCACACTTGTAAAAATCTGCACCAGTGAAACTGACCCACTGTTTCACATTTGCTATGATTGTGGTGGTTTTAGAAAAATATTGCCCGTTGTTATGGTTTTATGATTTTTGGTTACTGGTATTCCACATCATAACAGCATGTAGTGCATGCGCCCATGCAGTCTGTCTTCCATTGGCCCGAACAGATGAAAGTCAGAAGGCTCCAAATCTAGACTATATGGTGTGTGCGATAGGACAGTTCAGCCAAGACTGGCAGTGTGGTGCTCTACAGTTTGGGGCCTGGCATTACTGTGTTGCAAGAGAAAGGTTATCTTCTGATCCTGCCTGTCTCTGGAAGTTCAAGCCATCAACATTACGATGTAGCATTCAGGTTTGTCCAGGTTGCAGGAAATCCAGAAGGATCCACTTTCCTGTTCCAGAAGACAGTGCATGCCCTCTTACCTGCTGAAGACTGCATCTTGAACTTTGATGAAAATTTCACTTTACCACTCCACGGACTGCCGTTTTGAATCCTGCTGGTAGTGCTGACACTACCATCATTACCAGTCTTGTCACTGGTGATGATGCAACCTAGGAGACCGTCACCTTCAGTGTCTTAGTCATTTAGTATCTACTGATGAACTTGTGTGTGGTGTTCATTCTGTTCCTGAGTGAGCACCTGTGGGACCCACCTGGCACAAACTTTGTGATACTCCAGTGTTGTCACCATCATTTCAATGCATTGAAGCAGATATTTCTAGCTCCACGCATAGTTCCCTGGTTGTAATTTGTTGATTCGTGTGGTGATCAAGACACACTTCATTCTGTGATGTGACAGCTGTGTATGGCCATCCAGAACGTGGCTTGTCTTTCATGTTGTTTTTGCTGCTGCTGAAAAGATCCACCCACCACCTCACTGTGCTCACATCCAATCTCAGGGCTCCATGAATGTTCAGCAAGCATCAATGAATGTCAGCGAGTGCAATTTTTTCTGCATGGAGGAATTCAGTCACACACTTCTGCTTCATCTACACTTCCATGTCAGATGCCATTGTGTCAGAGTGCCCCTCTGCTGCCACCTGTCACACAGCATCAACATGTAATGGAATGGTTTTGGGAAAGCTCAACCTCTCTTGCCGTACCAACAATATCTGCCTCTGATGTCTTATGCCAACATAATAAAATAGGAGGCATTACTTTTGGAGCAGCCCTCATATGTTAAAACATAAAATACTTTTTGTATTTCCATAAGAGTTAAGGGGAAAAATCCTATAGGGATTTAAAAAACAAAAACAAAAAACAAAGCAAAAAAACCCCAGTCTTGTATTGGATTTTGGTTTTTTGGTTTTTAAGTAACTTTGCTTTTATGGAAAGGTGAGTTAGATAAAGGCTGTGGTATCTTGCAATTATATTAAAGTTCAGTGTTTTAGCCCAGAAAAATAAAACAACTGAAATATATAAAGACATTCTGGAATCAGTTGCATTATATTTCTAGCTTTCAGTTCCATTTTCTTGCCAAAATAAAGAGTAAGGACACAAAAAAAGGTAGAATAAAACTCTGTTGTTAGTAGTGTCTGAATTTTTTGTAAATGATTCTTAAAATTTACCAGGTCTGTAAGCCACTCTGGAATCACTCAGAACTGAAGCATCCGAGGAAGCTGGCTTGCCAACATTTAGGAGGAGCATTCTATATTTCTTTCAAGATTGTCTATTTGAGTTTTGAAGAAAGCCTTAAAAATAATGAAGTGGAAGTTGTAATTCATCACCAGACATTGACGATATTTCTTTTTTTTAAAAAGGAATCTGTAGTTAGGGAATGTCTTGCTCACTTTTGCTTATTCCCATGTAACTATAAGGATTTAAATGCTACCCTTTATAAAAAAAAAAAGAAAAAGAAAAAGAAAAAGCAAGCTTTAATTAGCGAGAGCACTGAATGTTAGATAGCTGCCTAACAGCCCTGTAGGGATCATACTTTTAAGTTTGTTTACTCAGATATTGGCCTTTCACCTTTTCTGGCCAGAAACCATAAGTTGTTTTCTAAATTCAGCTTACCTTTTCAGTTCCTTTCAGTCATGCTACCATTTTTTCTTCCTATAAAAATCAAACACTCTAAATAATACAGTAGCTCTGAAAATATTGTACATGTTCATGCTTAATTTTAGAGTGACATATGAGGCCGCTAAGTTGCATTTTGTGATTACATTGTTCAGTTATCTATTCTACTTTTGTGTTAAGGGAAGTATTTTAATAAAGCAACATTGTTTTACATGTCAGGTTTTATGAACGCTGTTTTCTCAATATCTGTATTGTCAAAACATCTGCAAAATCTACCTGCCTTTGTTTTATTTCTTCTTTTGAAGAGGAATGTGTGTAAGTTTGGTCATGAAGGAGTGTCATTCTGTTTGTCTTCCTAGTTGAGCCAAAATGCTTTTTCCTCTGTCCAAAAAATAATAAAATATTTATTTGGTTAAAGACCTTCTGAGGTGTCTGGGTTGCCTTTTTACAGAAACGTGGAAACTTTGTTTCAGTTCTAGGGATAGCTTATGTATTTTTTTTCCCTTTTTTGTTTACTGGAAGAGGCAGAAGAAATTAGGGTGCTTCCATTGCTTCAGGCCTGTAACAAAGTTGAGGTGTGGAAACGTGGCTGGCAGATGCCGTTGTAGTTCTGTTTTGCCCATGTTTTCCCACAGGAATAACCACTGATCCCCATTTTTTAACGAGACTGTTAGGGCTCCAAAAGAGGGAGCTAAAGCCTAATATTGTCCTCTCTTTTGTTCATCGTATTGGTTTCTTTGTGTAGTGTGTAAAAATTAGTACTTGCTTTTATCACTGGATTCTGTTTAGACATAGGCTCAGGTGCTCCAAGTCACAGAGGACTCTCATACATCAGGAAGCCAGTCTAAGCCTCTGAGGCTCCAGCACAGTGTCTTGATTCTGGTACAAGAACATGCGTGTCATCAACACCAACCAACATGCACGGTCTAACAGTAGTCCTGGTATTCTGTAGCTTTTTGGTGTCATCATTTTGCTACTTGAGTTCACTGTTTTTAACATTTCTCTTTCCCTGTTTAAAGGCTTAGAGAGAGAGAAAAAAAAGATGCAAGTTGAAAGAAATCAGTGATGGATCTAGTCAAAATAAAAATAACTGGATCGTGTTGTTCTCTTCAAAACTCTGTTCTGTATGAGACCTAATTAATCTGTGAATTTATAAGTAGGGGGTTGATTACAAAGTAATTAAGAGATCACCTTTACTTCCCCTTTCCCAGCTGCTACCAATCTGTCTACTTTTATCTTCCAGACTTTTCCTTACTTTTTTTCCTCTCACACTTTCTTTTCTGCTTTGAAGAACAATGTTTTTTTCTGAAACAAGAACATGTAATTGTGTATTGTTAAGCAAACTCATCAAACTGTGATGTAGACAGCCAGGTACTGTTGGACTATCTGTTATCTGTTGTTGTAAATGTGGTTTAACTTCAGAAATCTGGAGTCTGGTTACAGTTACAGAAGAATGTGCAAATTTTACTCATACCAATAGTTAGTTTGCATATTTGTGTTTCTGTAGCTTTTTTCTTGGAGACGTGTTTTGACTATGCTGTTGACAATTTTTTTAGCTTTTTTTTTTTTTTTTTTTGGTGAGGTAAAATGATTTTTTTTTTTTTTAAATTTAAACAATTACCTTCAGTTAGTACTTCTTCTGTTCCCCCCCCCCTTCCTTTATCCCAGGAATACCAAGAAACAGCAGAGAAAAACAAAGAAAAAGTCCGTGTCCTTGAAAAAAGACGGGAGCAATTGGCCCTTGAAAATCTCTACGTGAAAAATACATTAACACAGATTCAGAAGGAGCATTCATCTCTCCTGGCAGCATGTGCACTATTGGCAGGTGCCCTGCATCCTCTCTATGGCCGATCATGTGCTATGTCTGTACAAAGAGACCTTCTTCAGGATCAGGTCAATGTTTATGAATTAGTCAACCAGGAAATTAGGACTCTAGTTCGTATTCTCTCTGGTATAGAGGAGGAGAAGGAAGATGATGCAAAAATTAAGAAGAAAAAATTCAAAGGCCTGATACGTGTGTTTCGAAGAGGTGTGATTACAGTTTTGGCAGCTAACAGACTTAAAGTTCTAGCCCAGTCTTCTAGTTCTCTCTTCTCGTTGATGAATGGCTTCAAAGAAGGCATTGGAATTCTAGTTTGTGTAGGGGACTCCAAAGGCAAGCATAATATGTCAAGTAAGCTAATTGTTTTCTCGTATAAATGTTATGTCAAATTACATGGTTAGTGAATAACAAATAATAATGTTAGTAATGGAGTGTAAAGTCTGATGCATTGACATCTTAGCGAATGGATTTTTTGGATTTGAGGCTTCTGGATTTCTTGAGAAATGTAGTTTCCCCCACAAAAGACACTACTTGGTCTGTATAGCTGTAACTTTTCCTTCAGAGCTCCACATGTGAATTCATACCGTTTGATGTCTCTGACATTTTTATTATGTGTTTTGAAACTAGATACTACCATATGTTCTGTTGTATCTGTTTTAGAAAAGATAGCTCCTTTTATAAATCAGTTTCAATCCTACTCAAAATGGAAAAAGAAAAAAAAGTTACATTTTGATTCAGGTGAAATATTAACACAGAACATCTGATGTGTTTTCTCTAGAGATTATGAAGCCTTTCTGTTCCTTTCTGTTACCAAATTGCTTTCCCTGACAGGAGCAAGTGGTACCAAAAATGTTTCACAAACTCAAAGATTCATTTATTTTCCTGTTTGCTTTATTAGCTGTTAAAAAATGCTTAATGTAATCTAAAATATGCTAAAAGAGGAATTAGTTTGCAAGTTATATGCTTAGTTTTGATCGATTTCTGAAAGAGTTAGAGATGGTGATCTGCCTCATCTGTGTTTCTCAATTTTATTGCTACCTACAATTCTCTTTCACAGGACACAACGAGGAAGGAGTTCGTTGTGTTGAAGCACTCAACTGGTTTACTAGTTCTGATCTACTTACTGCAATGATCAGTTCTGTCACAGAATTACAGGAGGTTATTAGCAAAACAGGTAAATTTAAAAATATACTATTGTAGTAGATTCAAACAAACACATCCCATGAATTATGAAGTTTACATGATTGAAATTATTACTATTTTATGTAAATCATATGAAGTTTACAATCATGTAAACTTCATAATTATGTATAAAATAGTAAGAATTTCAATTTCAACTATTTTTTATAAAGTCTTTTCAGTACATACAGTCATGGAAAGAGTGTTTTTAGAAATCATCTGAACCTTTTTGTTGTGAGTTAGAAAAAATACACCTATGCCATGCCAATATATGCATGGCTAATTTGTTCTTAAAAATTTCTTGTGATTTTTTTATAGTATTTAAAAGCATCTTTCTTGTATTTAAAGAATATTTAACAAAATATTTAAAAACTTACTGGTTATCCTGTTCCACTTTTTTAACATTCAAAAAATGTTTTACTGAAGACCAACCTTATTTTTTATATAAAGTCTATGGCATTTCTGATTTAAACGTGGACCCTAATGCTGGGACACATATAACCTGGGATATTACCCCCACTGCCTGTGTGAATTTCCTGCTGTGTTTTGTAGGATGTGTATCTAGAATTCCAGATGTGAATTTAGAAGTTCTGAAATTACTAACATCTTGAAAACAATTGTCTTTTCATACTATTTTCATCTGTTATACTTGCTATTTTGCTTTTTCTGACAGAGAAATAAATCTCTGTCAATTTACACACTAGTCTTCATCTTGTGTGTATCCCCTCTCTAAGCAGATCCTTTTTTCTCAGTTACTTAATTTTCTTAGCCTCTCCTCACATATGTATTCTACTATGCCTATGGAAAATTTTAATGCCAGTCTTTGGATATGTCATCTCTTGAGTCCCATCTGTTAACTGTTGATTTCTTCTCTAGGAAGGCTAATATAAAATCTCACGTGGTTCCTCTGCATTGCTGTTTCCCTTATTTGTTCTTTGGTACCTGGCAATTTCAGAGTCACAAAATTATGTCACAGAATAATGGATATTAAAGGATGTATAAAGGATGTTAAAAGAAGGATAATTTACAGAAGTAAAGGCACAGTGGTACCGGAAGTCAGCCATTTAATCAAAACTATTTTGATTGAGTTTCAGGTTCTCTCTTCATGTCTCATCTTGTTTTCAGCAACTTAAATCTGCATCTATACAAAACAAAGTTTCAACTGTTTTTCAAGACGCTTACCAGGTTCATACTGCAAATATTCCTGTGTAGAGACTATTCAATAAGATCTACAAATACAAAAGATAAACTCTACTTCTACATCAACATGCAGAATTGACTTGTTACAATGCCCTAATTGTCTTCTAGCCATATTGAAGTAGATGTGCATTTTGATAGGCTCTCTTTACATCATCTTTCTCTACACAACACAGTTTTGGTGTTTAGAATTAGCAAGAACCATTCTGCGAATATTGTAACTACAAATGATTTAAGTCATATTTTTAGAGAAGAAGTTCTTACTGCTCACGTATTACTTGAGATTCTATTGCTTATGGGATCAAAAGTCTCTGAAGAACCTTTGGTTCAAAAAATACTAATACTAATAAGTCATTTAAGTCATTAAGGACATGGAATTTCCAGAAGTACAGAAGTGGCAAGGCTATGTAGGAATATATTTGATGGAAAGGCTTGTCTACTTTCACTTTTATTTCCTGCAAGCCATATTTCAAATAGGATTTAAAGCTGCAAACTGACTCAAGTGATTTTGAAAAATATTTGAATGTAAATAGGCAGTCTGAGAGGCATTTTCTTTCATCAGATCTTGAGATTCTAACACTTCAGATTAGACTTTCCATCATAGGAGGGAGTAAGAACAAGGAAGAAAGTGCTGTGTGGATCTACAATATGAAATGGTTCAGTGTCTTGAAACGGCTTTTAAAGATGACCAGAATCTGAGGAGGTATTTGAGGCAGTTCAGAGAACCCAAATCTGTTATCACACAGAATTAGAACTCTGGGACTTGTGCTTTGAGGCTTCTAATTAAAAAAAAAATATATATATATATGTTTATTCTTTTGACATTCATAATTGTTTCCCTTCACATTGTTTATTAGTTTGGTCGTCACTCCATCATGTCTTGGAATGATCGCTTATGTTCAACTTGATTAGAAGTTTGTTTTTCTATCTTTTTTCTGTAAGGTTAGTCTTGTAGGTTTGAACAGAATCTGTACTGCAGTAAATCAGAAGAAGTATAGATCAAGTGTTTTGAATACGAATATAATCACTTGAAACATATACAAAGGTTTTGAAATTTAATCTTTTAGTTATTGTGTAATACTACTGAATTCATTCTCTTGACTGTTTTATTTTACCAGAACAAAGTAAATGAGAATTTTATCTTCACCCGTCAGTGTAAGATATGTCACTTTCCATTATCTTTTTTCTTTATTTACTTAATGTAAGAATTAAATGCTCTTTGTGATATACCTGCAGTTATGTAAGTAATGTATTTTATGCATCACAATATACATAGCTTAACATTTTCGTTTTATCTTTGATCCTTTGTGAGCATATTCTTAAGATGTATATACTTAAAGCATAAATTCTCTTCCCAGTGATTATAGATACAGTTCCTTGTGGAACTTCATTATATTCTTATTTTATCTTTCAAAACAGTTACTTATATCAGCTTATCTCTGCATGTTTCCTCTGAACCACTCTTCAATGAAAATAAAACAGAGATAATGCTTTGCTTTTTTCTCATCCCAAGAAAGTGTCTTGAGCTCAACAACTGGAATCCTGATTTTGAAATAGGATAATAAATTGATACAACACAGTTCCCTCAAAATATTATTATTAGTTTATTTTTTGCATGGTTAAACTGGTGATTCTAAACATAGAGGAAACAGTCGGCCATCATTGGTACTGAGTACATGGGGAAATACTGTGTTTTCTGGTAGGCAAACTGTATCATGTAAAAAAATGTAGATGGAAATGCCATGGAAAATGAAGCAAAAAGAGGACATTGACATATCAATGTTTTCATATTTACCAAAAATCACTTTGAAGGAGAAGTTTTTGGAGGATTTTTTTATGTCTTCTTATGTGTTGGGTAGTAGGCACAGTTCCAGTTTTCAGTTAATTGCACTAAGCATTCAAACTAATCATTGTCATTACAACTGAGAAAAAGAGATGGTCTTTGAAAGTGGATGATAGGACAAGACTAAATTTTTTAAGAGTTACGATGATAAAGGTAGCTGATCTTGGATGTGATCAGCAATAGAGAACCAGCAGAAAAAAAAACGAGGAACCTTGGCAAAAGATGGTGCAGCATTGCAATACCAGTTTCTTCTGGGTAAGACAAGCATAATTTTTACCTGTTTTAGAGGCCGTTTGGTCTACTGGGGTAAAATATAAAAATGTTAGACAATGTTTTTAGCTTTAAAGATGAATAGAACAGAGACCTATCTAGGGACATGAAGAAACGACAGATTTACTATTAATAGGAGTTATGGAGAGCATGAACTCAAAAATAATAATTCCAGTTTAATCACTGGCATCATTGAAATGGTGGTATTTTGAAATAGAAGTAGGAGAATGGCTGTGAAAAAATACTGTCTGACTTTATCATGCACTATTTCATTTGTTTGCTTACAGACGAATTGGTTCTTATATGTGTAAATAATATATTCTTTATGGTGAGAATCGAACTCTGAAGATAGCAGTAATCTGGTTTTATTTGCTCTGAACCTTTGGCTTTATTCTTGTAATGTATAATAATAAGAAATTATTTTACTTATTAAAAGCTATCATTATTATTTTCTCTGTTTACACTTTTAAGTAAATATTTTAATTCACTACAGCAACAGGAGATCTGCTGTACTACTGAATGTAAATAAGCTCTTCCATGCTTGTCATCTTACACTGATAGTATCATAAGACAAGTAATGACAGATTAAGACCTGCCTAGCAGAGGGAAAACTAAATTACAAGACTTTTATTAAGGCATAAATAAACCTATTAACTCTTATCTGGAATACCAATTAGTGGAAGGAGCACTGACAATTTTATTTATCAACATTAAACACAATTATTAATTACAGACCTGACGAATCTAGCAGTAAGCAGGACATGTTGGGTGTGCTGGGGCCTTAAGTCCATTATATGAGAAGGATGATTACCAAAATCCTGTGGGGAAATAAGTAATTGTAGCTGTAAAATTTTAATTGCCTTGGAATAAGGTAAATTATATTCTCTTGTCTCAGAATATAAATACTATGGCATTAAGGTACCAAGGCTCACTAATTTTGAACAGCAAATGATTTAGACATCTATGGAGGGGAGGGAAGAGGAATCGGAAAATGCTCAGAAATTTTCATTGTAAATATTGTGATAAAGTGATTTACTGTGTGCTATAACATATATATTTGACCTGCCTTGCATTTTGCTTGCATCAGTACATTTTTTATAAATCACAATATTTGAACATGCAAGAAAGACTTAAGAATATGTAGTATTGGAGGAGAACATTTAAAAAGATACAGAAAATAGGTATTTGTAAAACAAATCCTATTCTTTTAGATCCTATCCAGTCTTACCCTTCCTATAGGAAGGTAGGATAGACTATCCTATTGATAGACTGTTTACTGCTAAATACAGAATTTGTTCTAGAATTCTAATTCTAGAATTCTAAATTCTAGAATTTAGCTCTCTATAACTTCCTGAAGGGAGGTTGTGGTGAGCTGGGGGGTTGGCCTCTTCTCTCGTGTAATCAGTGACAGAACTAGAGGGAATGGTTTCAGGCTGTGCCAGGGGAGTTTCAGGCTGGACATTAGGAAGTATTACTTCTCGGAAGGGGTAGTCAGGCATTGGAATGCACTGCCCAGGGAGGTGGTGGAGTCACCGACCATGGGAGTGTTCAAGAAACGTTTGGATGTTGCGTTGAGGGATATGATTAGCTGGGAAGTATTGGTAATGGTTGGACTAGATGATCTTCTAGGTCTTTTCCAACCTTGATAATTCTGTGATTTTGTGATTCTGTGATTCTATATTTGCTCTGATATACTCCCTGGTCCTCAGTCTTCCATTATCTGAGGCATATTTCTTGCTGATAGATGCTCTTTGTTATTTTTTTTTTTTCTTCTGAAAAAATAAGACTCTTAACCTCTTTGATGTTTTGTTGTTATTTCTTAAAGATCCAAAGTCTTCTATTTCTGGACACTTACTTGTAAGTGCAGCCAGGAGTTCCTTTTCAAAACTTATGGACAAGCTTAATGTAATAATGGAGACTGTTCCATTAGATAGCAGCAGGAGCATTACTTACATGGAGAAAAACTCCTTGATACAGAGGCTGGCTCATGGACTTCACAAAATAAATGCACGAGCCCTGGAAGCTGGATCATGTGACAGACGGCCCATTATGGTATGCATGTTTATAGCACTACTTCATGTAAATAGTATGCTTACAGCAGACGTCTTATGGTGAAACTCTCTTCATAATGCCATTAATTTTGTTCCAGATTTATGAGTCAGTTACATTGAAATCAGCTATACAGGGATTCAGAATTTGATTTGCAGTGCCCTAAAACGTCATGCCTTGAATAGATCTTTTCTTCTAAAGTATAGGAATTCTAAGAAGGAATTTGATATGTGCAAGAAAAAGTTGAAGTTCTATCAAAATTATATTTGATTTATAGGAACAGACTTGCTTTTCAGCTACTGAATGTTAAGGTTCTTTTTTTTTTTTTTTCTGTTAAGGTTACCTTCAACTGAAGATAACCTTCTCCTCTCAAATAGAAATAAAACATTAAGGTCTCTCTTACAGAGTCTGTCTTTTATTCTGAGTCTTGCATGAAAACAAGATACTTTCCTGAAAACCAAATTTTTCAGTAACCTTCAAAGGTAGGTGAAATGGGTTCATGTTTTTGCACTCATGCATCTTCTAGAGATGGAGGACAAGATGATACTTTTGCATAATTTTCTTGGATATTACTGTTATTGATTTATAAACAGTGTATAAATATAAAATGGCACACTTCTACAGCATGTGAAATTCTTTCCATTTACCAACAGAAAAGCATAGCATCCTTGCAGAAGCAAATATTTGAATTTACACAGAGACTTCATACAGTAGAGGTGGAACGCCGCTCACTGCGCCTAGAACTTGCAGAATTCAAGTTGAATTTCAGCAAGATGAAACAAGAGGCTGACAAAGCCCAGAGCCTGAAAGAGCAATTAAGTTTGTTTAAGCAATCTGTAAGTATATTTGATTTAGAGGAGACTGCTTACAAGAGTCCTCCCTTTTATGCATTTTTTTCCATTTGTATCTTTTGAAAAACAAGTATAAAGCCAATCTACTTTTAACAGAATTTTCCAGAAAACTTCCCTTGTAAATGTATTTAGAAGTATCTTCTATCCACAGGAGTTTCGCTTTGGTTTGCAGAATAAAGTGTTCTGTGCAAATTACACATTTGGATTTCAGCAGTTCCAGTTTAGTTCCATATGAAAATGTTGATGTTATTTGTATGCCCTAAAAGAATTAAAATATTTTTACATCAAAAGAGTAAATTTGGCTAGAATAAGGATACTAAATAAGTATGTTAATGGAAAACTCATAAGCAATAATGTAATATTTAAAATTCTATGTTTATATTGTACTGAAAAATTACAAGAAAAGATTCTGCAGCTACGTTGGTCAGAAAAGAAAGGCCAAGGAAAGTGTTCCCCCTCTGATAAATGTGAAGGGAGAACTGGCTTCAGCAGATTTGGAGGAGGTTGAGGTACTCAGTGAGTTCTTTGCCTGGTTCTGGCAGTCAGGCTTCCCACACTTCTCATGCCCTTTAACTTCTTGGTTAACTTCGGGGAGCAAAATCTCTTTCACGGTAAGA
Organism: Alectoris magna; assembly: GCA_030625065.1. Taxonomy (NCBI): domain Eukaryota; kingdom Metazoa; phylum Chordata; class Aves; order Galliformes; family Phasianidae; genus Alectoris; species Alectoris magna. Next base: position 40,210,337 of record CM060564.1, read on the forward strand.
GCAGATGAAGTCAGAGATAACCTCATTAGGCTAAATATGTGCAACTCTCTGGGGCCAGGAGATGGCTGATGTTGTTGCCAAGCCACTCTTCATCATATCTGAAAATTCAGATATGGAAAATTCAGATAGGAAAATTCCAAGTCCACAGTGGTTGGAAAAAGGGAACATCAATCCTGTTTTCAAGAAAGGGAACCACAGGCTGGAGCTTCTCGTCTTTGGGGCTTGGGAAGATCATGGCACGGATCTTTCTGGAAGCTGTGTTAAAACACATGCAAGAGGTGATCCGAGGCACCCAACCCACTTTCACTAAGGGCAGATTGTACCTCACCAGTATGGTAGCCTTTGATTGCTAGAGTGACAGTTTTGGAGAGCAAGGCAAAGGAACTGATGTTGTCTAACTCACTTGTGCAAGACCTCTTATGTAGTCCCACATCACATTCTTATCTCTAAGCTGACGAGGTATGCATTGGAAGGCTGGACTGTTTGGTGGGTAAGGAATTGGTTGTATGGTCACAGTCAGAGAGTGGATCTACTTCCAGGGGGAGGCCAGTGATGAGTAATGTCTGCCAGGGTCTTGGTACCCATGCTCTTCAGCATCTTTATCAGTGACTTAGACAGGGAGGTTGAGTACACCCTCAGCAAGTTTGCTGATGACAGTGTTGTAGTAGATACTACTGCAAGGTGCTGCACTTAGGCCAGGGCAATCCCAGGTATTTCTTCAAACTGGGTGAGGATCTCCACAGGAATATCCCTGTGGAGAAGGACTTGGGGGTCCTAGTGGACGAGAAGCTGGACATGAGCCAGCAGTGTGCACTTGCAGTCCGGAAGGTCTTCTGGGCTGCATTAAAAGAGAAATGGCTAGCAGGGAGGTGATTGTCCCCCTCTACTCAGCTCTTGTGAGGCCCCATCTGGAATACTGCATCCAGGCCTGGGGCCCCCAGAACAGGAAGGATGTGGAGCTCTTGGAGCAGGTCCTGCGGAGGGCCACTAAGTTGATTGGAGGGCTGGGGCACCTCTCCTATGAGGAAAAGCTGAGGGAACTGGGCTTGTTTAGCTTGGACAAGAGAAGACTCTGGAGAGACCTCATTGTGGCCTTCCAGTACTTGAAGGGAGCAGATAAACAGGAGGGGGAATGTCTGTTTACAGGGGTGGATAGTGATAGGACAAGGTGGGATGGTTTTAAACTAAGCCAGGGGAGATTTAGGTTAGATATTAGGAGGGAGTTTTTCACACAGAGGGTGGTGACACACTGGAACAGATTGCCCAAGGAAGTTGTGGATGCCCCAGCCCTGGAGGCATTCAAGGCCAGGCTGAATGTGGCTCTGGGCAACCTGGTCTAGAGGTTGGCAACCCTGCCCGTGGCAGGAGGATTGAAACTAGATGATCACTGTGGTCCTTTTCAACCCAGGCCATTCTGTGGTACAACTGAAGGAGGAGATGCCTACTTGGACTTGATACGTGAGCCTTTGTGAGCCTAATGATGTTCAGCAAGGCTAAGTGAAAGGTGCTTCACCTGGGTTGGGGCATTCCCAGATACATGTACAGACTGGGAAAAGAACTCTTTGGGAGCAGCCCTGTAGAGAAGAACTTGGGGGTTCTGATGAACAAAAAGTGACCTATGAAGCAGTATTGTGCGCTTGCAGCCTGGAAGATCAGCTGTATCCTGGGCTGCATCCGTGGAGGGGTGGCCAGCAGGGCAAGAGAGATGATTGTTCCTCTCAACTGTGCCATTGTGAGGCCCTCTTCCAGTTCTTGAAGGGAACTTATAAGCAGGAAGGGGGGAGTCCAACTTTTCACACAGTCTCATAGTAGTAATGCAAGGGGGAATAATTTTGAACTAAAAGAGGGGAGAAGTAGGTTAGATGATACTCAGAGGATTGGTGAGGGAACAGATTGCTTAGAGAAGCTGTGGATTCTCCATCCCTAGGGGTGTTCAAGGCTATGTTAGCCCTGGGAACTTGATCTACTGGTGGCAAACCCCCAGCAGGGCGGTTGGATCCCTTCCTGCCTAAGCCATAGTATGATTCTATGATTGTTGAATATTATGGTAGAGTATTACCGTATCTCTGAGTATGAGTTGTTTTAAGAGCTATTTAGTGCAAATTTCAGTTTGTCTGTTTCCTTGACGAAATGAATTTATGGGAAGGTAAAAATCAAAAAGCCTTCTGCACTCTCAAGTGCATCTATTCAAGAAATTCCTCTGACCCTTTGAAGCATCTAAATGATTTACCTAAGCACTGTGGTTCTACTAAATTGTACGTAGCACTGTCTAGCTGGAATGAGAAGAAATGGAAGAAGGTTCCTTAACCACTTGAAGCCATTGTGCAATAAGTAGTGGGCATGTTCTGTGAGGGCTTTAGTCTTCTCTGATCCTCACTGCCCTACAACTTGAATTCTCTGTCCCCAGTATGTCCTTTTGTAGGTTGTTGGTATACACCCCATCCGTCCTCTTTCATCTGTGCCTTCAGTCCTTATTGCAGGGAGAAATGCTATGGGTTGACTAGATACCTTTATTTGCTTCTATTGCTTAAATTCAAAGTTCATTTCATGTTTTAGCAGTTTGAGAAACTGGATGGATAAGTGACCCTGTATACACTTTACAGGTGCCCAAAGGAGCAAAAATAATTGTTTCTCAGAATGAGCAGTATTAGCTGTAGTTGCGTCCAAAGCTGATCTTGAGGCCTAGGTGGTAGACTCGTTAGTGCGACCCAATAAAATAACACTTCCAAACAGAAAATATATGTAATAAATGATTTCAGTAAAATGTGTTTTTTTTTTTTTTTTTTTTCCCCCCCAGTTTAAATTAATAAGGCTATCTTATCATCTTCAGCTTTGTTCTTAATGGTTTTATCCCCTTTTACAGTTCTGGGATGCTTAAATGAAATTGTCATTGAGATGAAGATGGTTTATTTCTTTTGATCCATATTGAGCGGAGGAGAAATGGTCCAGGGAGGCATTTACAAGGGCTAATATGATGCACGCTGAAATACGTGATGTTGATCTGCATATTTCCTTTTTAATACTGATTTTTATACAATCTGACTACGTTCATTTGGATAAAATAATTAATGCATACTGTTAACAATACCCTAAATGCTTTTTTTGTTCCCCAGAAAAGTTGCCTACTGTTTAGTGCTTCATGATCTGCCTTCATGTTTGGAAAACCTAAGTATTCATCTTGAGCATGCTTTTATTTTAGAATTTTATATGCTAGCAAATAGAATTCTGGAAGTCAAGCATGTAAACAAATGAATATAGTTATGCAATCAAACATAATTTATTTCCCTTATCAGAAATTGATCGCTCACAAGAGGTTTGAAAGTGCACGTGAAGAATTAAATAATGCATTACATTGGGAGCATCAAGCACAAGTGCTATTGAATGAACAGGCACAACAGCTACAGGAGTTAAATAATAAACTAGAATTGCACTCCAGTGAAGAAGCGGATAAAAACCAAGTCTTAAGTGAAACTGTAAAGGTAAGATGATTGTTCATACAAAACAGACACCCGAATTATACCTTTTTGTGGATAAGCAAAATCTTTCAGGTTTTGTTCGAATAAAGTGTTAGTAGTAGTGTAATTCATACTGCTCAATCTGCTGGAGTTCTGTGGTACTCAGAAAAGACTTTCAAGATGAAACTTTAAGGTATATTTTCCCTCTTGTTTCTAGGAGTAGCCGATATACAGCAGTATCAGTAATCTGTGAAGTATTTTGAGCTGACATTGTAGATAAGAGATTGGAGTTTTAGCTGTCATGAGGTGTTTACAGGCTGAAGGAAAAAGAAGAAATAAGTGAGTTTCTTTAATAGAAATCGTCAGAATATTTTAAAATCTCAATTAACTGTTTTCTGAATATAATCTTAGTGCAAATAATGCATTTGCTAAGTTGTTAGGTGAGAGTAGAGACAGAGGTCCTTTTTTCATCAGAAATTAAATTTTCCCCAGACATTATTAGTAATGAGGAAAAAAAAACTTGTTATCAGCAAGTTCAGTAACAAATAAAGGAGCAGGGATGAAGTAGGAGCTATAAATGGGGTAGATAACATGGAAACAGCAGAAACATTGTGTTGACAGGCTAATATTGTGTGCTAACCTTAACTCTGCGGCTTTTATTTATTTTTTATTTAAAGCAGGTTTTGCTGCTTCTGCCTTTTTTCAGCATTACTATTGTTTTTTCACCTCCTGGTGTTTTTCTATGAAATGATAGTTGAGCAGAATTTTGAGTATTTGGAGAAATAAAAGCATTTACAATTCTGAGGAAGATTTAGGGAGGAAGTGATAAGAAAAGTCAAGAGACAGAATGAGAACTTAAAAGGCACAAACTACAAACCTAGTATAAGTCTCAGAAAACACTGTTGAAAATATAACAATGAAAATGGATCTCAGGGATGATGGTAACGAAGTGTTATGGTTTGAAATGTTATGCAGTGGAGAATGCTGAAGGATATTGTTAAATTTAGTAAGAAGAGTTTTCATTAGAAGTATTATTTACTAGATGAGCTGTATCTCACTAAGGGAGAAAGACAATGCAATTGCAATTTAATAGTTGGTTTTTATGATTTTCTTCTTTCTCATGTCCCTAGCTGTGGATGTTTCATTTCTGTGTTAGAGAAAATTAAACTTGTCTGTTTAACTTGTTTTGTTTGCTAATACTATTGCTTTTTTGTTGTTGTTTTTTTGTTTTTTTGTTTTTTTTTTTCAGATAAAATGAATTATGTATAATCCATTAGGCTTGTTTGATGCCTTTGGATTTTTTTTTTTTTAATGGTTATTAGTATCATAAAGGAGGGAAAGAATAGAAGACAGGTGTTATTTGAAGTCTTAATTTGAGTCTACTCATAATACGTTTCTGTATGGTACTCCATCTTGATAAGTAAATCATTTCTTTGTATTTGTTTGGAGGAGATGAAACTAGAAGTCAATGGTAAGCATCTAAAATACAGGATAGAGTTTAAAATAAATCTATTACATGTATTATTGGACACTAATTAGATTTAGCAGCTTCTGGGCATTATTAATGAAACCTAGACCATATATTTTTTTGAGATGGCACTGGTCTTAAATTGCATTCTATTTCTGCAACCCCTAATAGTTGTTGGCTACTAGAACAAGTTGCTTTAGTGTAAAATGCTTGATTATTACTTCCTGAAGCTTGTCAATATACAGTAGCTAGTAGTCTAGCTGTTGTGATAGGATAGAGACTACAAAAGCAGACAAAATAAGCCTTAAAGCTGCAACTTCTACCACATGCAGTTACACTGATTTGTTTGTAAATGCATGACTCTGTAATTCTCTCAGTTCTTTCCATGGATGAGTTTGAACTAAACATAGTGGTAGACTTGTTGCTGCATACTTGCCCCATGGTAACTGCAGCAATTAAAGCAAGTCTGTTATTAACCTCTGTTTAAATACTGAAAGGTTGATTGATGTCACAGAATTTTAGGGGTTAGAAGGGATTTCTGGTGATCATCTAACTCTCCCTTTCTGCTAAAGCAGGTTCCCTACAGTAGATTGCACAGGAAAGCATCCAAGTTAGTTTTGAATATCTCTAGAGAAGGAGACTCCACAACCTCTTTGGGCGTCTTGTTGCATTGCTCTATTTCTCCCAAAAGAAAGAAGTTTTTCCTTGTGTTTGTATGGAACTTGCTGTGTTCAAGAGTGCATCCATTGCCCCTTGTCCTCTCACTGGGCACTGTCAAAAAGAGCTCTGCTTCATCCACTTGGCTCCCACCCATGAAGTATTAGTAAGCATGGATAAGATACTCCCTCAGCTTTCTCTTCTCCAGGCTGAACAGTCCCAAGTCTCTCAGCCTTTTCTCGTACTGAAGAGTCTCCAGGCTCCTAATCTTTGTGGCTCTCCACTGGACTCTGGTTAGAAATGACCTGTCTTTCATGAACTGAAGAACCTGGAACTGATCAAAGTACTCTGGATGTGATCTCACCAGGGCAGAGTAGAGAGGGAGAATAATCTCCCTCAACCCACTGTCCATGCTCTTTTTAATGCACCCCAGGATACCATTGTCCTTCCTGACCACAAGGGCACACTGATGGCTCATGGCCAACCTGTTGTCCGACAGGACACCTATGTCCTTCTCTGTACAGCTCTCCTCCAACAGATCAGCCTCTAACCTGTACTGATTCAGGCAGTTTTTCCTACCCATGTCTAGGACTCTACACTTTGACTTGTTGAACTTCATCAGCTTCCTTTCTGCCCAGCTCTCCAGTCTGTCTAGGACTTGCTGAATAGCAGCACTGCCTTCTGGTCTGTCAGCCACTCCTCCAGGCTTTGTATCATCAGCAAACTTGCTGAGGGTGAACTCTATCCCTTAGTCCATGTCATTGATGAAGATGTTGAACAAAATTGGACCCAGTACTGATCCCTGGGAAACACTGCTATCTATAGTCTTCCAAATAGAATCTGCACTGCTGATCACAACTTTCACTGCCCTTCAGCCAGTTCTTAGTCCACCTCACTGTCCACTCATCTATGCTGTGCTTCCTGAGCTTACCTTTGAGAATGTTATGGGAGGCAGTATTGAAAGCATTGCTGAAGTCAAGGTAGACAACATCCACTGAGCTTCCCTTATATAACCAGTAGGTCATGATATCCTAGAAGGCTACCTTGTTGCTCAAGCATGGTCTCCCCTTGTTGATGCCACATTGGCTACTTCTGATAACTTCCTTTTCTTCGACTTGCTTTGAGATGACATCCAGAATAAGGTGTGAGGCTGACTGGCCTGTAGTTTCCCATTTCTTCCTTCTTACCCTTTTTGAAGATTGGAGTGAAATTGGCTTTCCTCTAGTCCTCAGGCACCTCTCCTGTTCTCTGTGACCTTTCAGAGATGATAGAGCATGGTTTGCCAAGCTCTTCTGGCAGCTCTATTAGCATTCATCGATGCATCCTCTTGAGGCACATGGATTTGTGTGCAAGAAGTTTGCCAAGAGGATCTCTGATCAGATCCTCCTTCACCAAGGGGAAGTGTTCCTTTCTGCAGACTCTCTTACATCCAGGATCAGGGATTTCTGAGATTTCTGAGGGGCAGTCTTAGCATTAAAGACTGAAGAAAAGAAGGCATTCAGTAACTCCCCCTTAGTGTCCTTGTTACCAGGGTATCTACCTCCTTCAGCAGCAGGCCTCCCTTTCCTCCAGTCTTCCTTTCACTACTGACATAGGTAAAGAAGTCTTTCTTGCTGTCCTTGATCTCCCCTGCTGAATTTAATACCAACTATGCCTTAACCTTCCTCATTGCATCTCTGTGTGCTGTGACAGTGTTCCTGTATTCCTCACATGTGACCAGACTCCTTTTCCACATTCTGTAGACTTTCTTCTTCCATTTGAGTTTTTCACTGAGCTCATTACTTATCCATATGGGTATGGATAACCTTCACTTGATTTCATTTCACTTAGATATGCATCGATATTGTGTTCCAAAGAAGTGGTGCTTGAATGTCAACCAACTCTCTTGGGCCCTTTTACCTCCCAATACCTGCTGGAAACCTTCAGGTAGGTCCTTGAAGAAATCAAAGTTTGCAATCTTGAAGACCGGAGTCTTCCTACTAATTGCCTTATTTCTTCTGTGTAAGATCCCAAACTCTACAATCTCATGGTCACTGCATCCATGGCAGCTCCTTCACATTCCCAGCCAGTCCTTCTTTCCTGTAAGAACAAGGTCCAACAGCACACCTCTCCTTACTGGCTCCTTCACTACTTGGCTCAGAAGATTATCATCCACGCAGTGCAGGAACCTCCTGAATTATGTTAGCCTGGCAGTGTTGCTTTTCCAGCAAATACCAGCATGACTGAAGTCCCTTATGAGAACCAGGTCCTATGATTGCAAGGCTACTTTCAGCTATCTGTAGAAGACGTCATCAACTTCCTCTTCCTGATCAGGCAGCCTAGTGTAGTAATAAAAACGCAGAACATTGTCACCCCTATTGTCTGCCCCTTAATTCTTACCCGTGAGTTCTCCACTCATTCATCATTCATTTCTAGGCGTAGCTTGATACATTCTCCTCGCTCTCTCACAAAAAGAGCAACTCCATCACCATACCTTGCTGATTTGTCTTTCCTAAAATGTACATTGCCATCTCTGACAGCATTCCAGTCACGCAAGCTGTCCTACCATATCTATGTGATCTCAGTGAGATTGTGGTCCTCCAAGCACACACAGATCTCTAATTCTTCCTGTTTATTCATCGTTCTGTGTGCACTGGTACACAGGTACTTCAGAGAATAAGTCTCTTAATACCTTCACGACTGTAGGTAACCTAGTTACTTTGGTTGTAAGAACCTGTAACTGTGAAGAAAGGAAATGAGGGGTTATAGTAGCTTGGCACTACACATTCATAATATAGTGTTTCTTGATCTCTTATTGTGCATATATGATTTTATAATGCATAGTTCCTAAATCATCTCCCATTCAATTTTTAATCACTGTTTTTTACAGTCCGTGTGTTAACTCAAAAATGAGTTTCAAACCTATGCTATATATAAACCTCTTAAATTCAAGCATGAGTCTGACACAAACTATGGGTACTTATCAAGGGGTAGAAACAGTTCTTTTTATTTTTTAGGTCTCTAAGCCCCATGCAGCGACTAGCTCATTCCCCTGTTGCAAAGGGAAGAGATTTGGAAGGGCAAAAGTGTAAAAACTCGTGGATCAAGATAAAGATAGCTTAATAAACAGCAGAAGCTATGCATAAAAGTAAAGTAAACTATGGAATTCATTCTCATTTGCAAGCAGGTGCTCAGTCATTTCCAGGAAGGCAGCCTCCATCATAATCAGTTATTTACAAACATCAAAATTTGAAATGTTCCCTCCTACTTTTCTTCAGGTTTTTTTTTTGCTGAGCATATCCTTTTGGTCAGCTATGCTGATTGTATCTCCTTGCAGCTTCTTGTGCACCCTCAGCCTCCTTACAGGTGGTGCCATGTGGGAAGCAGGAGTCTGACTGTGCAAGCAGTTCTCAGCAACAGAAAAATTGTGTGTTAACAAACTGTTCTTGTCACAAATCCGAGCTGTAACACCATACAAGCTACTATGAAGAAAATTAACTCTATCCTGACCCAAACCAAGACAGAGTGGTACTGTGCTACATATATGTATATACATTTTTTCTTCTTGCATTTGCTGTTTGATTTGAGAAAACGTCTATAAGCTTTTTACCCCAGTTTACCATAATCCCACTTTCTTCATGGCTTTATTAGTGACTGGCAGAGACAATTTCTGCCTCTGCCCTAATGTTTTAACTGGCAGACCTCTTCTCTTGGCTATTTTTTTTTTTTTTTAAACTTAAAATACATTCCTGTAGCTCTTATTCTGCAGTACAGAGGAACAATTCTATCTCTACTAATGAGAGCTTGTAAAATTGAACCTGTAAAACTTGGTGTTCTTACAGTTTAAATTTTTTTATAGTAAATAAGCATAGAAAATGGTGATTCTGCACTGACAAAATGCAATACAAAAGTGTGTGTTCCTGTATGAGATAAGATATGAAATTATCGTCAGTTTAGACTAAGTATGTACAAAAATTTGTAGCCTTGAAGTCTTCATTCATAGCTCTCAAAGCAGTAAGAAAGGAAAAAACAAAATATTTGGCAGTTTTCCATTTGATAACTTATTTTGAAATATATCCACACTTCAATAACAATCAGTACGGAAATATTTTGGTATTCGTATACTTTCATTGAGTAGTCTTATTAAAGGAGTAATACTTAATTTCTTAGCTTTATCAGTTCAGATTTTAATCCTGTATATTTTTATCTTCTTAATGGCATATACCATAGAGACATCTGAGGTAGCCAATTACATTTCAAGGTCAGCTGGAACTAAGTAACTCTTTTACACCACTTCTTGTTTTTATTAGATGAACTAAATTGCTAGCTCCAATTCCCCTTTCTTTGAAGAGAGACTTTTACACAAATGCTAAATAGGCATCTAAAACAGGCATGGTTTTTACCCCTTATACAAGCATGTCTTTGGTCCAATAAAATTGTTTTTCTCCCTGTTGACAGACATTACTTGTACTTAGACATTAGTGCATGTAATAAAAACCATGAATTTTTAAGCTTTAATTTATAGAGCATCTTATAAATTCTTAATTAACAACTCTGTATATTTAAGGTTTCAAATGCAATATATCATCCATCTTGTGACTGATCAACCTTAAAACTGAACTATGTGTTTAAGATGATGATTGTATCCTGACTGAACTTTATTTTCATTTACTCTCCTGAATTTAGTGAAGCTGCTGTTGATTCATGTTAATGAAAATAATCTTATTCAAGGGCTTTGATATAACCACAGAAAAACATATTCTGATGGGAAGATTTGGAGTGTTTTTTTTTTCACTAGCTATTTTGTTTAATTCATTATAAGTATATTCTGCGGCATAGAATCCCTTGCTGAACAGAGCCATCCAGATAAATTAGATTCTGGTAGAGAATGAGATTTCTAGATTTCTTAGAGTGAATATTTTCTCTGAGTAGCCTCTCTCTCATCTTGGTATGGATTTTGGGTGAAAGTGGTACATGATTTGCAGGATTCCCGTAGAATCATAGAATCACCAAGGCTGGAAAAGACCTCTAAGATTATCCATTTCAACCACCCACCTACCACCAATACTTCCTCTCTAAACCGTGTCTCTTACTGAAACATCATTCTGTTGCTTTTCCTCTTCATATGTTTTTAGACACATATTTTTTTTCTGGTAAAATCATGAAGTATTTAATTTCTTTTATTAATACCATTGCGCGCACTTTGCAAATCATTTTTATACTTGGCTGTTTTTGCAAATGATTGCCACGTTCTAACTTACAGAAAGGTCAACAGGCTTCCCTTATGTGAGGAATAAAATACTTCAGTTTGGAAAGAGCCCTCAAATATCATCTAGTCCAACTACCTGGCTGGTCTAACCAGAAGTTAAAGCATATTATTGAGCATATTATCCAGGTCAGGGACCCCCAGCACAAGAAAGACATGGAGTTGTTTGGAGTGGATCCAGAGAAGATCACAAGGATGGATGATCATAGGGCTGGAGCAACTTTCCTGTGAAGAGAGGCTGAGAGCCTGGAGAAGACTCCGAAAAGACCTCACTGCAGCATTCCAGTCCTTCAAGAGATGGAGATGACTTTTTCAGGCAGATAGTGATGAGTAAAGTGAAAATCATTTTAAAGTAAAAGAGGAGGATATTCAGGTTAAGTGTGAGGAGGAAATTCTCTACTCAGAGGGTGGTGAGGCCCTGGCATAGGCTGCCCAGAGAAGCTATGGATGCTCCATACCTGGAGGTGTTCAAGGCCAGGTTGGATGGGGCCCTGGGCAGCCTGCGCTGCTGGGTGGCAGTCCTTCCAACGGCAGGGTGGTTGGAACTGGTTGATCTTTAAGGTCTCTCCCAACCCAAATTATCCTGTGATTCTATGACTGCGGGTGTTACCAAATTCCTCTTGAATGCTGGCAAGCACGGAGCATCAGTCGTCTCACTAGGAAGCCTGTTGTTGTTAGACCTCCCTTGTGGTAAAGAATGCCCTCTCCCCTGGTGCAGTTCTGTGTCATACCTGTCCCGTCAACATTTCCCAGGAGCAGAACCCAGCACCTCCGTTTGCTTTCCCTCCTCAGAATGCTGCAGAGAGCAGTGAGATTGCCTCTTGGCATCCTCTTCTCCAGACTGATTGACCCAAGTGCACTCAGCCTCCCCTCACTGGACATGCCCTCTAGCTCTGGTACCAGCTTTGGTGTCCTTATCAGGAGGTTTTCAAGGATTTTAGCGTTCTTCTTATATTGTGAATAACAGAACTGCGCACAGTATTAAAGGCAAGGCTGCACCAACACTGGATATAGCAGGTGACCGGCTGGCTGTGCTATATCTAATGCACCCCAAAATGAGGTTGGCTGCCAGGGCATGCTCCTGGCTCTCACTGAGCCTGCTGTCATGAACACACCCCAATCATTCTGCTCAGCTGCTCTCCAACCACTCATCTCTCGGTCTGTGCCCGTGTCTGGCACTGTTCCACCCCAGGTGCAGAAGCTGGCATTTTCCTTCCTTGAACTTCCTGCCATTGCTGATCACCCAGTGTTGTGATCTGTCTACATCTATCTGCAAGGCTTCTTATCCTGTCAGGGTGTCAACAGCACCTCCCAGTTTAGTATCACCAGCAAAATTGCCGAGGATACACTTCATACCTCCATTCAGATCATTAACAAAAATAATGAACCTGTCCTAAAACTGAGCCCTGGTGAACACTGCTAATGCCTGTCAACCAGCCAGATACAGCCACTGCAACCGTTTGAGCTCTACTGTTGAGCCAGTTCATCACCCAATATAAGTTGAACCTGTTTGTGTCACAGTTGGAAAATTTGTCTAGGAGGGTGCCATGAGGGACAGTTTTAAAGGCTTTACTGGAATCCAGAAGGATTCTGTCCACTGCCTTCCCTTCACCCACTAAGTGGATGACCTTATTTTAAAAGAAGGTGAAATTTCTAAGGCTCAGCTTGCCTTGATAGCAGGAAAGGAATGGCACAAAGGTGCATCAGGGGAGAGTCAGATGAAACCATGTTGACTATGCCTGGTAACAGCTTTGTTCTTTTAATGCTTTTCAGTATCCCGCAGGATAGTGTTCTCAATAACTTTTTGCAGAACTGAGCTTGGACTAGTAGATCTGTAGGTCTCCGGTTCTTCTCTCAAGTAGCTTAATATAACGTTGGCTTGCTTTCAGTTAGCAGTGACATCCCCAGATTCCCAAGACTTTTAGTAAATTGTTGAGAAGGGACCAACTCTTTCAGCCCTCTTAGACATAGAACGGGTTGGGTTGGAAGGAACCTCAAAGATGGTCAAGTTCCAACTGCACTACCAGAGACGGGGTTACCAAATGCTAAATCAGATTGCCCAGAGCCCCATCCAACCTGGCCTTACACACCTCCAGGGGCGTGACACCCACAACCTCTTTAAGCAACTTGTTCCATCACCTCAATAAAAAAACTTCCCCCCTGACATCTAATCAAATCTCCCTTTCTTTAAAATGAAACCATTTCCCCTTGTTCTGTTGCTGTCTACCTGTGTAAAAAGTTAATCACCTCATGTTTATGAACTCCTGTTAAATATCCTGTTTGTCCTGGCAGTCTTATGGACATTGAGCTGAGATAGCTGTTCCCTTGCTATCCCTTCCCAGTCATGGTCCTCCATCTCTAAGATCCAGGCAGCCCAATATCTGCTGTTACAGTTAAATACTGGGGTGAAAGGCATTAAATGCCTTTGCCATTTCTTCCTTCTGTCTTGTTAGGTGACATCTGCTTTGAGTATCAGTCTAGTGTTTTCCTTTGACCTTCTGTTGCTCTTGATGTACTTGAAGAGGCCTTTTTTTTTTGTTGTCTGACACAATGCTGGCCAGTGTCAACTCAAGTTGAGCTTTAGCTTTACTTGTTTTCTCTCTGCAGGTGTGAATCACAGCTCTGTAGTCCAAGTGATTTTCTTGCTTCTCAAATATGAGCTGCAGAAATTACAGTCACTGTAAAAAGAGCAACTGTTTTTTTATTTTTATTTTTTCAACTTGTCCGGTGTCTTAATTTTAGGTTTGGTCCCACTGACCTGTACTTTTGATTCCTAGAAAGTTGTTGGTCACTTTAGCAAGAAAGCATATTTCTATGCCTTGTTATTCTTCAAAGAAAACAGTGACTATTAGTATCTGGCTTACTGGAAACTCTGTATTAATCAGTTTTAGCATGTTAAAAAGAAGATAGCTCTGTTCTGAATAGATTGGAAACTAAAACTCATAATTCATTAATTATTATTTTTTTAAAATTTAACACTGTGTTCTGAATATTAAATAATTTATAAGGTAGCTAGGAGTAGATTAGCATTGCCGTCTAGTCAAGAGAGGTCATTTGTTTTCTTATTATAACAAATTACAGGTTAAACAGCTTTGTCATGTATTTCAGTTTTCATTAACACTCCCTGAAAAATAAATGAGCCTACTCATTCCCCTTCATTTAAATAACTTCCACTACTGATAACTTCTAGAACAGTCTTCAAGGAGTTAGATCATCTGATGTTCTGCCCTAAAGCTGGTCCTTTGTGCAGTCTTGTTTGGAAATTTTCCTTCATCTCACATGGAATTTAGGAATGTGGGATATCTTCCCAGACATCCTCCTACTAGCCATTGTCTTTACATGACTGGTGAGTCAGATAGGGAGCATCTTGTTCTAAATGGAACCTGAGTGATTACCTTCACAGAAGGGAAATGACATAAACTGTATTGAAGTCTGAATTCTGTTTTTTGTTCTGCGCTTCCAATATGTCTGGTCAGAATGTTTATTTATGTTGCTTCTCTGGTTAGCCTGTAACATTCTGGATCGAAGCATTGCCCTGTTTTTTTCCATTTTGGGGAACACCTCATTAAGGATATTGATCCCCTGCATTTCCTCACTGAACGAACTTTCCATTCTTCTATACCTAGAGCATTTGTCAATGTAAGTACAAGTTGTCTGGGGGGACTAACATGGCCTTTAGAAAAGTATCATGCTTGCTCTGTAGTAGTCAATGAAGTAACTGAACAAGGAAGTTGTTGGAGGTCTGCCTTAACTTTTCTGAATTAAGCTTTTTGCAAGGAACGTAACTTGAACACAATAGGAAAAAGAATAAAGTTTTCAGTGATGTGCTAGTATGTGTATAACTAAACACAAAGTTCAGTACAACAATTAAAAATTTGTGTATGATTTAAACATAATTCAATTAGAAGTTTTATTTTGAGAGGATATTGGCATTACCGTTTCATTATGGTTTTATTTTTCTGCAATTCCTCTTTTGTCCAGTTTTGTGAGTTGAACATTCCAGAAGTAATTCACTGTAACTAGAAGAATTCTAAAACTTTACGTGGCAGTTGGAATACTTATTTCATTAAATTTTTTTTTTTTTTGGTCTTTTTTTAAATTGCTCAATTTTAAAATGTTGTATTGGTTAGCATTAAGAATATTACTAAGGCAAATTCTGGCAGATTATGTACGACCTTAAAAGAAAATGATCCCTAAAATTACTATCTATTACTATCTATTTTACAGTGAGAGAAGAGTGAAAAGAATTGCTAGTTTGTGACATGTATGGTAAATTTAGTCAGGTGTAAAGATTATTTATCTATTAACGAAAAGGACATCTCTGTGTCGTATTTTGTTTTTGACGTGTGAAAGGGTTAAAGATAACAGGTAGCTGTTCTCACCACTGTGACAATTACTGTGTAATGGTAGACGCTGAAAAAGATCTCAGAATAGGTCATGACTACTTCTGATCACTTTAGTTAATTTTTAAGGAGATAATCATGGCTGGGAGTTAATTTCCAACTAATCACGCACTTAGGCCCCCTTCCAGTAAAGCAAGGGATCAAGACAGGCAGAACTGTGCCTAGGAGTAATGCAACTAATGTGGGAACAGGAGCTGCAATTAAAATGAGATGGTTTGCAAGTTACTTCTGAGCAGATGGCTGGGACCTTGTCTTCTTGGGGTCAAACTTATCACTGACTGCCACGCAGTGAAAATCTAGTTTTTATTTTTTCAGTGTAGTAGTGTTGCCCATTTCAGAGAGTGCTATGTGTTGAATTCTGGTTGCTACACTGTTACTTTGAAAAAAATAATCCTGACATTCTGTCACAGCTTGAATAAAAACAAAAGACTCCAAACTTTAAGAAAGTAATTGCATGAAGCAGGGTATTTTTAAATATTTTAAAAGTAACTTCCTGCATTTTCCAAGCTTTCCATCTGTAGGAACTATTCTCCTTCCTTCAGGGGAGGAAAAATAAATGGAATAGTATCAGGATCTAAAGGCTTTATGGTTTTATCACTGCATTGCAATTATACTAATAAACACCTCTGTCCATGACCTTGGAATTTATAGCGCGGTGAGAAAGATTTATTGACATGTAGCTTGGAAGAAAAATGGGATTATTATATAATTACAGGTTGTGGTTATTAAGTGTATGTACCTGCATAACACTTATCCCTGTTATTTCAAGACCTTCAACAGTCTTTCAGCTTTCATAGAAGAACACAGAAAGGCTTCTTAAAATCCAGTTCCTCGGAGATCTCTGTTGTTTTATTGTCTCAACTACAAAGTAACTTTATTACCTTGGGACGTGCAGAGGAAATCAATAGATCTTTAAAACAGTACTTGATACATTTGTGTGTGTGTGTGTGTGTGTGTGTGTGTGTGTGTGTGCTCTAAACCCAAGTTTTGCATGTCATTTATATATCAATGTGTATTGCTTTCTGCTCCACAGGTTCTCGACAGACAAGTCCTTTATACGTAGATTTGCTTCTTGTTGCCATTTAGCCAGGCCTCCTCTTGGACTCTTACTTTTTCACCTTAGTCAGATCTGCCTTACTGTTTTTGAGAAGTTAACTGTGTAAATTTCTTGTTTATCTCCTTGTAAAACCATGCCTCAAAGCAGTTTGCAGAATGTATTTGTGAAAAACCTAAAGAAGTTAGTCAAGGTTGTCATGTGAACCTTACTACTGTCTTAGTTAAACAGTTTTTTAAAACTTTTCGGCTGAAGTTAAGCCCACCTTATTATTATTATTATTATTATTTGCCTGTAGACAATAAAATAAGTGGTTACGTGATTTAAAACTGACAAATTTCAGTTTCTCAATTCCAGTGTAAGTTCCAGTGTTTTCCAAATTGGTAGTTGTCCTAGAGTTGTTTTGATAGGTGAGTAAATTTGAAATTTCTTTCCAAATTTTGTACCATTTTGATGTCATTTTGTCTTACTTATGAAATATGTTGAAAGTGAAGAATGTGACTAGTGATTCAGTTTAATAATTGCAGTGATTTATTGCTGTCAGTGTTAGCCATGTCTGATTCAGGATCTATGAGCACCATACTCAGAAAAATGTATTCCTCATTTACAGTTTATGTTCTGTTGGCACTTGGTATGACACAAAGCATATCCAGAGGGAAGGGAGACGCCCAATCAATATGCCTTTATAGCACTTTGATCTTCTTGTTGAATACTAGGATGTAATATATCTTTCATGTTTTCTCAACAGAACCATTTAGGTGTTGCCCTTTGTGTTAGTTTCCACTTTACTCTATCTGTTCTTTCTGTGGAGAGGACTACTGTCCAATTTTTAGCGAAGGAGTGACCTTTTATTATGAAAGGATGTATTTATAAGTTTATTCTTATTTTGTTGATGTTTGAATAGTGTAAGGGATAATGTGAATCACAGAAGTATGTTTTGCTCCTGCAGATAGTTCACTGGTATGATGTGGTTGGCTTAATATTGAAATTAAATATGCATATACTAAACAGCATTTGGAGCAGTTTGTTAGAACACATATACTCAAATGCTAATATGCAGCATGGTCAGAACTCTTCTACTGAAAGATAATGCAGTGTTTGAATGTAAACTGATAAATCTGCCTAAGCCCACCTTAATGTTTGTTTTTTTTGTTTCTTTATTTTTAAGTCAAATCCATTATCTGAAGAGAAAGGAAAATTCTTGCTGACGCAATATCAAAGTTTCAGCTGATGTAAATTGGTATACTTGTTGTCTATAAGTGCCTTGTGTGATGGCCCTCACTAGTGTGTCACTATTCAGTGGAATTGGTAGCAGCCTCTTGTAGGAGGAAAAGTAAAATAGTTCAACAGAGACAACAACCTGTGTGTTGAGCTTATCACGGAAAGTATGATTTCTTACTCAGAAGTAAACATTAAGTTCTGTTTAGATGATTTCTTGTTACCAAGATTTTTGGGATTCCCAATTTTGAACCAATGTCTGAAGTAAAGACTGTGGTAGACCTGATGTTCTGTAATACTTGTTTCTTCATGTACGTCTGAAGCAGAATGCTGTGTGATTTTGTCTTTCCCCAGTACCTTCTTATCCTATGTCCACATTCCTACCAGCTTCAAATTATGTGCCCCTTTAAGTAAACAATTGGAATGTAATTGTCATTATTTAAATTGTAGGCAATATTCCTTCGCCATTGATGCTCATTTTGTTGATGTTGTTTCTTCTCGCTCCTGGATTATCTAAAGTAGCTGCTGTGATTTAGAAATAATGAAAAAAAATTCAATGGTGCAGATCCAATGGAGTAATCTTTTTTGAGAGCTTAAAATAGTCTGTTCCTGGACTTAGAAATTTCACCGATAACAGAAGACTTACTAAGACTGGTAGGACTTAATCAGAGATGGATGGATTTAGACCAGTTCACCTGTAGTAAAGTTCAAGAAGTTGATGGAGTATGTTGTGTCACCATAGATATCCCATGAGATATTTCTGTATATGTACATTTAATACAGTAGCATTTTCTAAATGATTATAAAGATAAAGGATAAAGGCCAGTTGCTCCCCTATATCCTAAACTGTGTGGAAATGCACACAGTCAGGTAATGTTGCAGTTGCTTGTGTATAGCAGTGTGTAGTGTTGGAGAAGTGCGTGACAGTTTCACATGTGAAGTCAGTGTGAAGTCACATATGAGGACACTTGACTAGTATACAGGATCATGAGAGTAAGTTATGAGATTTGGTACTTTCACAGAATCAAGTAGCTGCCATCTTCTATAATTTTACATTGTAGGAATGATAAGGTTTTTGTTCTATCAGGGTAAAAAGTGTAACAGTAGAACAAAACAGAATTGTCTTTTCTATGGTACATGTACTTACACTTGATTCTGCTAAAGCACAGATAAGTTGCTGCTGCTGCTGCAGGGCTGGACCTGCATTGTTTTCTTAAAGAAAACAAAAACATAGTTTGAGTTATCCAGCTTTCTAGAATGTTAAAAAAAAGAAGTAAAAAGTTGTGCAAGTGAATCAGTTGTAAGTAAGGCAGCAGCACGTCAGAGGTGAATGAGAAATGAATGATCATAGTCATATCACCAAGTAATTCTGAAAATTTATAGTCACCTAACATCCATTAAAAAAAAAAAAACCTCTATAAACTTTGGTTGATTAAGCCCAAGCTTTTTTAAAAGTGTCTTTGATTAGGTTGTATTGAGTTGCTGTAATCTTTCTCTGCAGCTTTCTACTAATAATGACGTAATTCACTTAGCTCAAAAGACAAAATGAACTTGTAAATTGTCACGTGCGTAAATTTCGTTTTGCATATAAGCATTCTCCAAAACATTGTTTAGAAGTGGAGTTTCATCGTTATCTTTGATTGGATTAGGATATGTCTGGCTGGCCGAGTGAATCTTGATATTCAAAAGATTGTCCCTCATTTAAGATGGTTTTCCTATTTAGCTTTTTTTCTAATGCATTACTGTACCATGCTAACACATTTTAACACTGATGCTTTTGCTTGCTAGTATCAACAACCCATGAAAATCTAACTTAGTCCCTCCTAGTCTGTACCATTCTGAGATTCTATGTATGGCCATTTTGTCTTCTGCAATTATTTTATATAAAACTTTTGAAGTTTTATTTAGTTTCAGTTACTTCAAAACAGTAACTTTTGAGCATAGTGTGTCTATTCTGGAAGAAGTGTCATTAGGTGAAATTATTCAGGAATAGCTGCAGTATTTAAATTAATAAGCTCTTTTAATTCACGATAACTTTAGCACATATACAGCTCACTGACTTCAAAAAACATTTTCAGTCATGCTGTGCTAAACATTTTGAGCTAATGCAATTGAAAAATGATCAGAAAAGATACTCTCTTGAGAAATAGTCTGCATTCTAGCACAGAAATATTAGCCCTTACTTATAGTTTGACATACTGTATCCATCCCGAGCTATTGCATGTACAATGCTTTTAGTAACTTAACCCACTCAGATGCCTGAGCTGTGCTTCGGTTAATGAGTGGGCTATTGTCTAGACATACCTAGGTAATGACATTGAGTTTCAGAATGTGAGCACCTACAGTTTCAAATAACTTGTGTGAAAAACCTCTTGCAAAATGAAAAAGTATAGATTCTCACATCCAGTCCATTGAATGATTTTCCTGAATCATTCCTTTTTAATTGAAATACTTCTGAATATTCTAAATCTTGCAGGGTAAGTGTATTGGAAGTACTTTTTGAGCCACCTGCACAATCATTTTTTCTGTTTTTTTTTTGAGATGACTACTTGGCTTTTCATGATAGCAAGAAGTCTTCCGCTGTTACCTTAGTTTGTGTTCTGGTCTTACAGGATTTTCGTATATAGAACAACCACAGTCAATCCAATACTATATCAGAAATGTGAAAATATGTCTGAAAGTATCCCTTAATTTACCAGTGTTTTGTTAGCTATTAAAATTATTGCACTCGTTCATGCTGCCCTTTTGCTCAGTAGCCTCACTTACCTCTATTACCTTGTAACATGGGTTTCTTTTGAAGTCAAGTAATGTTGCACCTTGTTAGGTGTCAGCTGCTTAGTCACTTCCATGCTACACCACATACTTCGAAATCAGGCGTCGTCTATGTCATTTCTCAGAATGCCAACGTGTAAAAAGATAACTGCTGTCAGACTGAAGGTTCAACAGGAAAGAAGGTAAAAAAACACACCAGAACAAAACAACACTGCTTTTTCTGCAAAGCAGCCGTAGCTCATTCAAATATTTTTTTGAATGCACAGATGTTTCTTTTGCTATAGGAGTTTAAAGGGCATGTGAAAGCATTTGTTATTGAAGGGATGTCATGGGTGCTCAGCCTCAGGTTAGTTCTTTACAAGAGCAAAGCAGCCACGTGGAGTTCATTTCAAACTGTTTTAAGACACTACTGCAGCCACTCTGAAACATACTGTCAACAGATAGAATATGTTGGTATTACAGAGTTTGGTTTTCTGTTGCATGCTACACTTGTAAAAATCTGCATGGCCATCCAGAATGATGTGTTTCATTCCATGGTGCCTCAACTGTGCCTGTCTGCCTGGAATGTGGGTTGTCCTTTGTGTCACTGTCACCACTGCTAAAACACACTACCCACTGCCTCACTGTGCTCACATCCGCTGTTCAGTGAATGTCAGTGGCTGCCATTTTGTCTGCATGGAGGAATTCAATTCCACCCCTTTCCTTCATTACATATCAGATACCATATTGTCAAACTTCCCCTCTGCTACCGTCTGTCACACAGCAACAACATGAGATGGAATATTGGCAGGAAGGTTCAGCCTCTACTGCCGTACCACCAACAGCTGCCTCTGACACTGTGAGCCAACGTAATAAAATAGGAAACATTACTTTTGAAGCAACCTTTGTGTTCCTGAACTTAGTTCTTAGTTATTTTTCATATATTCTTTTTCCTTCGCTACTGACTAAAGATTTTAATTGAAGAGTGGTTTTGATAGAAATTTCATTTTGATTTGAGCTTCAGCCAGGTTGTTTGAATTAATGTAATTTGGTTTGTGTGGCAATCATGCGCACTGAAAAAGCATTTGACATTAAGCACTGATATACGTTTTGTTACCTTTGTCCGCTTTGTGGTTGGAGTTTCCAGAGATCCAAGATTTCTCTAGCTTATCCATAGACTTTGAGGAGACAAACACTACCCTGAAGATTTTATTTGCCAGTAGGCATTGAATTTGCAAGAATGATCAAAAGCAGAGTGATATCCACTGTATTAGGGAGACCCACTAGGCATTTTGAATAGACTTTGCAAATAAAATTTGCCCAGAGTACTCTTTTGGGACTAGAAGCCAAAGGAATAGTGGATATTGCAATGCCTGTGGCCAACAAAATATAGACATATTAAAATAGTTCTCATTTTTGTTCTTAAAAGGGATATTGTTCTCCTAAAGTCATAACTATGTAATAGTATTTGCTTTTAGTGTGTGAAAAAAACATAAACAGTTATTCCTAAAGCTGTCTTCTTATCTGTTTCAGAACAGTGAGGCATGGTGATAAAGAAAATAAGATACAGATGACAAAAAGTATGATATACTAATCAGAATAGTGACTGTATTACTAGAATATGTAAAGCAAAATGATGCATTGGAAGAAATGCATCTTAAAACATTTATTTTATACATTTTATACAGTCTGTACTGTATGTGTCCTGAGTTCCTGTACAAAGCCAAATTTGGCTAGGTTAAACTTTCTCTCAAAGGCTGGCATGTTGATCTGCATGCTGCTCACTAATATTTGGACCTCTCTGGCTGGAAATTTTTATATGCTTACATCTTTTATTCTGACTTTTATCTTGAGTTACTACTTATCCTGACCTTTTGGGAAGTTTTTGCAAGGTGGAAATAGAGAGTTCTTCCATTTTTTTTACTTAAATGTACCAACTCTGCTCTTGCCTTTCAGTAGCAATGCTAGCTGAACTGTCCAAGATCTCTCTACCTTTCCTCTTAAGGGAGAAGCTCCAGTCCCTTCATCATCTTTGTGGTTCATCATTGGACTTTCTTCAGAAACTTCATCTCTCTTCTGTACTGAGGAGCCCAGAACTCCAGGTGTGACCTCACCAGTGCTGACAGGAGAGATCACCTTGGGTGCTGTTAGCCTTTTCAGCAGCAATATGCTGACTCATGCTCAACTTGGTGGCCCCCAGCCTGTCCTGGTGTCTGCCTCCAGGACAGTTCAGTTTCTTGTGGCACCTTGCTGAATTTCATTATATTTGTGTCAGCCCATTTCTCCAGCATACTGAGGTCCCTTTGCACGGCAACATGAAACGTTGATATTATTAGTTGTTCCTCTCAGTCTTGTGTCATCTACAAACTTGCTGAAGGTGCACTCCGTGCTATCGTCCATGTAATTATTAATGAGGATGCTAAACACGACTGGACTCGGTGTTAATCCATGGGGTACAATGCTAATTCCTGTCCTTCACAATCATTCCAATGATCATCATACTCTGGACTCAGATGGTCAGCCAGTTTTTGACCCAGCTCACTGTCTGTTTGTCCAATCCATACTGTGTCAGTTTGTTTGCTGTTTATCACTGATCTTCAAAAAGCAACAAAACAACTGAAAGCAGAGACAAAAAAAATCACAGAAAAAAACACCCAAGTGTACTCAAACTTGGTATAGCAGTCAGTTTTCTGATCAGCTCTCTTGTTTCTGTACATTGTGATTGAAAAATGTGTCCTGTAGGTGTCAAATCCCTTCCTTGATAGGGGGATTCTTTTACTCCCTTGTAGTTTCATTTCTGGGTCAGCCATTTAAATAAGCATTTTGGACTCCAAAAAAGTCGGAATGCATGTATAGTCATGATACTTGCTGTTAAATGTTTTCTATACACAAGTGCAAATGGAAAAAGAGAGGACAAATATTTACTTTTTCAGAGTTCTTTTCCTTCATTTTCAAATGCTGTATTCCTGCCTTCCTAACCAGTAAGGCTCTGTGCTTTTACCAGCCTACTCTTTCTCACTCACCAAGTGTAAACTCAGTTTTAACTTCTGCACTTGGGAAAGAGATGAATGATTTGCTGTAGAAAAGAGAGGTAAAAAATGACAGTCAGAAATTATGCTTTGCATGAAGTATGTTTTATGAAAAAATGGGGTAATGGTGAAGCATGTTTATACTAGTAGACAAACGGATGCTGGCTTAACTTTGTGTTCTTTTACTGCGGACAATTATTTATTACCTATGTAGGACTGCTTTACAAAGGGTATTCAATTCAGCTTTTCCATCTAGATTGTAAATATGCATACAAAATTTTTCCTGAGCTGAAAATCTTTGATTTCACAAATCAGTTCATAACATGTATACTGAAGCATTTTTTTCATGTCTTGTAGTGCTGTGTTGTGTCAGCACAATTTAAATCTAATGTACTAAATATTTTTGTCTCAGAAACTATGCTCTCAGTATAAGTATGTCACACACACTCTGCATGAATTTAAGCTGGATGGCAGTTATCATTCAGCTGGATAAATTGTCCATTTGCTAACGCTGGAGTAGAGGTGTGTGGGGTTGGTTGGTTTGTTTGTTTGTTTGTTTTGGTAAAGAATGACAGTGTTTAGCACTTTTTTTTATATAAGCCAAAGATGATTAAAATTATTTGTGGAAATGCCAGCTCCACCCTAAGAGATTTTTCTTCACTGCTACCAGTTACTTGCTGTTCTCATCAACAAGTGTTTTTGCATTCTCTGTTTATGGAGAAAAAGAATCCCAAATGTAAAATACCTCCAGAGGGATCTCCCTCTAAGGATTCTGGTGAAAACTCTACTGATATGTGAGATTTTGTTGGACTGTAGAGGAAATACAGTGATATCTGAATGAGCACCTGAATACCTAAACATCTGAGCTATCAGAATAACAGGCATTTTGCGAAATGTCTGTAAATTGGAGTTTGTCTCCTAAGTTGGTTCAGAATCACTTATGCTTGAAAGTGAAAGCTCAGCATCTTCACTAAAGTACGTGCACAGTAGGTTTTTAAAGTAGGTTTTTAAAACCTCCATCCTTGTTATCATATTTAGCCTTAACTTTCTAACAATTGTAATTGTCCACAGAAAACATTTCAAGATAAATGCACTATCAGGTTTTGAAATTTTCTTATTTTTGTAAATACTAAGACCTGGGGAGCAAAATAAGGGCTATATTGTGGATTAAGTGAAATATCTCAAGGCTGTGCTTTTCTGATAACTGAACCTGAAGTGACCTTTCTCAGACACAATTACAGAGCTGTATGTTTTTCCTTTAATTTCATCAGGGGTTTAATTAGTATACAAATAAAACTTCCCTTATCTTCCTTTCTACCTAATTGGCTTGTCTTCGCTTATATATGAAGTATGTGAAAATGGGCTGTAATTAGGGTGACCGTGTTAACCTTTTTTTCTCAAATGTACTGTTGCCTAAAGGCCTCAAGGCCTAAAAACAGTGCTTTGGATTATTGCTTTGCAATCACTATGGCTCTCCCATAGGTTTTCTCATGAGCAGAAGGGCTTTGGGTGCTGCTGGTTCCCACTGCTTAACGGGATCTTCATTCTTCTCCCCACTAAATGTTTATTGATTATCTCGCTGCTCCACACTCAGCCTCCAACAACTTAATATCAGGTGACAGTCAGGAGAGTTCTCCAAGTAATTAGAGTGGAGCATTGAGGGAACAATTAGGAGCAGAGTTATTAAACTTGATTTATCCTATTCTCTCCTGAACACTTTCTTGGATATCAGAACATCGCACTTTCACAATCTACCCTGGCTGAGAAATTAGTGGCTAACCTGCTGCTTATCATTGTTGCCTTGCTGCCTTGAGGCACACCCTCTTGGTTTCAGTCACTCAGCTGGAAATATTAGAGTCCATAAAGTTTATCAAGGGTTTTAATTAGATCAATCTGAAGAAGGAAAAAAAGAGAGGCTTAGAAGCCATTACTTTAGAACATTCCATTCTGTATTTGAGCAGTTGTTACGGCTTGACTTTACCCGCAGTAGCAAGGAGCTTCAAGTGAATACTGAGAGTGTTTTTAGGGAGCTGTTCTGTTTACACTTGGCTTTGATATTCCAATATCAAAGATAGGTAAAATTGAAATCCTTTGGAGATTTCTCCAAATAATGTTGAAAGTTACCAAAATAAAGCTTTAAGATTTTTGATTTAATTTCTGTATAGCTTTGTCATCAGCTAGTGTGGATTGCTGGCCATGCTTCACAAGAGCTGTACTTCATATTACTGCCTCATTAATAGTCCTGTGTTTGGAATTGTTAAGCAGTGTTAGTTAGCAGCTCACACAAGCTTTTAAAACATTATGGGTCTCTTCTGTGTCTGTGGTCAGTGATGTAAGCTGTGTGCTGGAACAGCCTACTCTTCACTACCTGCAGGAGAATAGCTAAAATTAATGTGTTCTCTCTTACTAGAGCGTACACATTAGCCTGTGTTTTTCCAGTCATTTAGATCTCTAGAAACTTAGAGCCAGACTCTGTCCTAGTAACCTCTACATCTAAAGTTGCTTATGTCAAAGTATTAGCAGAATTCTTTTCTGAGTAGACCAGAGCTGAATCCTGTCACTGCATCTTTAATTTTTTTAATTTTTTTTTCAGTGACACTGGGAAAGTGAGGCATTGGTACCAGAGATGTTCTATGCTCAGTACCTTTAGTTTGCCAAAAAATGGGAATATGAGTGGGAGGAACATGACTCTGCATTTATAACTGTATTTCTTCAATGCTGATTTTGCCTAAAAATATACCAACAGTAAGCACAGTAAATGGAAGAAGGTAGTGTTCTGAAATTCTATCTACAAACACAGTTGTTCAGACAAGATTTTAATAGTTGGTGGTGGCATCAGAGTCGTTTCTGGTTTTGGATATGTTTATGCTAATATTACGATGGGAGTATGAGATCTGTGTGCTCACTTTTTTTTTTTTTATTATTTTTTTATATGCAAAATAGCATATTTAGTTGAAATTAATGAGATAAGAAGCATGGTAGACTTACTCAACTTGCATTGCATTGAGCAAGACATCTCCATGCTTTAGAATTTTTTAAATGAATTCCTGATGGGGGTTTTCTTACATCAGTGATTGATCTCAGCCTGGATTTTGTAAATTGCCGAGCAGAGGATTCTGGTAGTGGTACTGTACTTTGCACTGTACCGTTAAAATATCTGGTTCTTCTTATTACCATGAGAAATGTTTGAAAAAAAAATATTCATAGATTTCAGTTTGTTTTTCAGGATTATAGTATTTAGTGCCATATTTTTTTGGCTCACGTTTTCTGAAGTGCTTTTGGCTCTTGGCTAGATCTGAAGCTTTTTCAAATTAGTCATCAGTGTCCTGCAAATTTTTATCAGCCTTTTTTATATACCACTCTTCATACTTACTCACAGCATATTTTCAGTGCTCAACAGTCCAAATCAAGTACCCCTGAGTACAAATTATGCAGCGCGTTCTTAAAACTTCAGCAGAAAAGATGTCCATAAATTCTGAAACAAGGCGCAAGAACTTAGTCTTACAACTTTGCACCTTCCTCTGTTTTTCTGTAATTTTTTAGAATCTGTGAGGAAACTTACATTCTTAAACGAATGTTTAGAGACCTCTATTCTACATCGGTGTCTCCGAAAGTAATGCCTTCTATTTATTTCCATAGATAAAAGGGCTCAACAATGGTGTTTGACAGAGGAAATTCTTAGCTACAAAACACTGTTTTTCAGCATTGTCAGCACCATTAACTATGCATTTTTACCAGCAGTGGACTAGAGCTTGCATGCTGTTCATATAAAAATCTGCACCAGCAGAGGTGACCTGCTGTTTCACAGCTGCTGTGATGGTGTTGTTGGTAGGAATATATTGCCTATGCAGTCCATCTGTCATCATCCTGAATAGATGGAAGTCAGGAGGCTCGAAGTCTGGACTATATGGTGTGTGTAGTAGGACAGTCCAGCCAAGATTGGCAGTGCGCTCCGTGGTCTTCAAACTGATATGGGGCCTGGTGTTATCATGTTGCAAGAAAAAGGTTATCTTCTCTGGTCTGGCTCTGAAAGATCAAGCCTTCAACTTAGTCAGCATCACTAAGTAGTAGTTGATAGTTCATCCAGGTTTCAGAAAATCCAGAAGGATAACTCTTTTTCTATTCTAAAAGACAGTGTACATCACCTTACCCACTGAGGGCTGTGTCTTGAACTTTTCCTTTGTTGGGCAATTCACATGTTGCCACTCCATGGACAGCTCTTTTGCTTCTGGTTCATAGTGGTTGCACCACATCTTGTCTCACTGGTGACAGTGTGACCTAGAAAACTGTCACCAGCAATGTATTGGTTGCTGTGGTGTTATTTCTGTTCCTGTGTAAGCACTAGTGGGACCCACTGGGAGCAAACTTTGTGATATTCCAGTGTTGCCACCATTGCTTCCATTGCATTGAAGCTGATATTCAGCTCTGTACTCAGTTCCCTGGTCATAATCCATTGATTCTTGTGAATAAGCTGATTGAGACGCTCTTCATTCCGGGCTATGCTTGGCCATCCAGAATATGGCTTTTCTTTCATGTTGGTTTTACCACTGCTGATATGCCCCACTCACTGCTTCACTGTGCTCACATCCACTATTGGGTGTCCGTCAGTGTTCACACGTGTTGATGAATGTCAGAGGGTGCCATTTTTTTCTGCATGGAGGAATTCAGTGGCACACCTTTGCTTCGTATGCACTTCCATGTCAGATACCATTTTATCAGCCCCTCTGCTGCCACATGGCTGCAAAACGTAGTAGAATATTGGTGGGCATATTCAACTTCTACTGCCTTATCATCAACCTCTGCCTCTGTTATTATGGGACAACATAACAAAATAGGAGGCATTACTTTCAGAGCAGCCCTCATATTTTCTTTCTAAAAAAAAAAAAAAAACAACAGTAAACCACTATATATAAAAGATGACATTTAGCAAAATATGAACTCATGTTATTAATACTGCCGTCTTAAAATACATTGATTTATCCTAGCTGAAAGAAGAAGCAACTAGCCAGGCTCTGTATTAATTAGTTCTGTGTGCTATTTGTCATCTGTTGGATTAATCTGAATTGATATCAAGTGTGTTATGTTAATTCTAAGCCAGAATGGGAAAGAAAGGAAAACAACAGCCAAAACAGCAACAAACAATTTTTTGCATTTTGGAGAACTCATGTTGAAACAGGAAATGTACTATAAAGTAGTGATTTGGTCCTAAGAACTGCTAGAGAGCTGTACTTTGTGCACTAACAGAGAACTGAATTATCTAAATCATGCAGAATATTTAAATGAAATAAACTAAAATTGTATTTTTGTGAATTCTTTTATTTAATATTGGTTTTAAGTTACGGTTTGAGAATATTCTGTTTCTTTAATGCTATGCTCTGGATTCTTTCCACTTTGTTTAGATCTAGTATTTGTAAATACAATACTTGTAGCATAGTTTATGTACCTATTTATTTGATCAACAAATCTCTTTATTTTATAAAATACATTTGTACACAGGCAATGTACTAAAAAATGGGATGTTGTGAGCTAGTAATGTTTTTACTACAGAATTTGTGAAACCTTACTATCCACTGGTCCAAATATACTTCACAGTCAGTCTGTTTTCCACTTTGTTTAATAGCCTATGGCATAAATTGAAGTTAATTATTTGGCCTGACAAGTAACTCTGCTTTCTGTCTGCTTGCAGAGACTCTCCGAGGCAAAGATGGAGCTGAGAAGAAAAGATCAATCTCTGCGTCAGCTCAATAGACTTCTTACCCAGCTGGAGCAGGACAAGCGTCGACTGAAAGAGAGCATCCATGATGCAGAGAGTGCCCTCTGCATGGCAGCGAAGTGAGCGCTGGGACCTTGGGGAGATCACTTAAAACAGACAAAAGATCAATTTTTACTTTCATGCACAGGGTTTTAACTCTGGCTAATGTAATGCTAGAAAACAAAAGTACATCTGTCTCTCTTTGAAATTCAGTGGTAGTTTTCTAAAAAGAAAACTGTTAGTCCAACATGCTAGATTTATGTTTTCTGTAGTTAGCTCATAAAAGTGCTCTGATTTCTATGTCCTGGAATAGCACAGGTATTTTGGGTTGCCAGTTACATTACTGATTTGACAGCGTCTCTTTGGTAGAGCTCTACCACACCATTTAATTAGGAAATGACTGCTAGTTTTCTGCTTTTCCAGATCATCTTTTTATAGAATGATACAATTAGCTTCCAAGACATACAAAAACATCAACTAGGTGTCAGGTCTTCACTGCCAACGGAGTTAAAACTCATTTTGGACCTGATCATATCTGTGTAACAGGGCAGATCTTTCAGCTAATTTCAGAGTGTTTCAGTTTTAGATATAAAACCTGTGCTTTTTTATATTACAACAGAGTGGAAGGAATGCAAAGGGACTGACTATTTACATTAATGTGATTATTAGTAACCTCCAAGAGTAATATAATCAGATAAAAAGATAATATTCAAATGTTTAAAATTTCTCATTATACCCAAGATGTAGGTATCTGACCTCTTAAAAACAATGGCTTAGGAGGTTGAAGTGTTTTATGTATGAATAAATTCTTGTAATTGCCATGGTTTTTGGTGAAATGCTCTGCAAGCTAATGAAAATTCTGGGTGGTATTTAGGATGAGTCTGTTAAAGTAGATTTGACCTGAAGAAGGATTTAGTCTTGAAAACTTGGTCCTTTTCACCCTGCCACAACCTGTCTTATATACTATAGCATAGCGCTTTCCTTGTGGCATTTAGAATTAGAAACCATTTTATTTTTGCATATAGTAGTTGAATATTATGAAATACAAAAATGTCCCCATACAATTAATTGCTATTTTTTTTTTAACTTTGGAACATACTAGCAGAAGAAATGAAATAGTCTTCACATTTGTCGAGAAAAATCTTTCTTTAATAGCTTTTCCACAACCTGATTGACTGTAAGCAATACATTTTTATTTTCATGCTCCTGGGTGTCTTTCATTTTTTTTCCTTATATCTTTTCCTACAACCTTAAGGGATAGGAAGATGACTGGCTCATTCTGAGAATGTCTTCTTTGATTTTCTTGCAGTGGTGGCCAGAAATTCTGT
Source organism: Alectoris magna (assembly GCA_030625065.1). Lineage (NCBI taxonomy): Eukaryota > Metazoa > Chordata > Aves > Galliformes > Phasianidae > Alectoris > Alectoris magna. The sequence continues at coordinate 40,240,697 of CM060564.1, forward strand.
TTCTTGAGTAGGAAGTAGCATTAATAAAAAGAGACCCTATAAGCATCTAACCCAACAGTAATATATTAGCCCTTTTTTTTTGTCTTTTCTGCTGGAGAAAAGCTGTGTTGCAAAACACATTCTGTATTCATGAACCATATTTAAATACAATAACCCTAAATAATAGTTCTTTGGTTCAGTTCCAGTTTCCGTTACCCCTGTAGGCACTGAAAAGTGGGTGAATGACATTTGGATTCTGTCATGCAGGGTTGCAAAAAGATTCATTTTATTAAACTTTTTTTTCTAAGTAAGTGCTGTAAACATACTGTCAGAATTTTATGTAAAGATGTTAACTATTCCCAAGAAGTGAGATAGTAATTCAATGACAGTCACAGGGATTTTCTTCACAAAACTGTGAACACCTGAGAATATGCAAGGAATAGTTTGATTTCCATATCATTAACTAACTTAAACATTAATTCTTTTAGACTCTGTAGAACCAGTTTTACCCAGACAAAGCAATCACTACATGAGTGAGGCAAATTGAGAGGGAACAGCAGCATGTCTTTGTAAATCCAGTCTGAAGGCCAAAGTCTGTGTGACACCTTTACTAAGATTGCAATATCCAGTGCTATTTTTCTTGCCGCCTTATCATTTTTGCTGTTTAAGATAGTATGAATCAGTAAAATGAGGAAGCATTCGTAATTCAAGGCAGAACACTACCATGGTTGTGAATTCAGCTTCAGGAGCTCTTAAGAGTTACAGCAAAATATTGACTTAGGTGGCAAGTCTTGGAATAATAGGGTATCAACTTATTTGGTGTAAATACTATTTGATTTCTTCTTGTGTTTTGTTGATCATTGTGGCCCTCTCTCCTTAATATTATGCAACTGCAACTGCATTTCTCTGAGTGCTAGGTTTTTTATGGCAGAGTAACTATTCAAAGCTGTCTTTCTTACCTAAGCCCCAGTCTATGAAAAGGCATGAGTAGTATTTAATTATCAGGACTTCTGAACTGGACTGGAAAAGACCAGTGGAATGTGTAAAGGAATGGTCAAGTTGCTAGATGACTGTTTTTCTTGTCTACAAGAATACTTGATGAAAAACGTAATCTGACAGTATTCTCCAGCATGAGAATGTAATCTTGTTCCCCTAGAGCCTGAAGTCCCTTCAACATGCCCTTTTTATCCAGGATTGTATAATTCTTCTCCAACAACACAACGATTATTAATTGATATTCTTATAAATATGGTATGTAAACTATGTATTTACAGGTATGCAAATGAATAATATATAAATAAATGCCTGTAAATACTAGTTTAATCTCTTGCATACAGTACAGGCATCTCCCATATGGAAATGTGTTGAATATTGGTCCATTAACTATTTTTTAAGGTTTGTACTGGAGTTAAATGGAGGAGAAAGACTAATATAATAGTTTAAGATGTCAAAATTATTTTTAAAGACATTTTGGTATAAAGTAGCAGAAAACAAATTTACACGTCAGGAGAGCTTCATTTTTATTAACTACTTTTTGTTTTTTGTCTTATGACAGGGACAGAGAATTGATCATTAATCAAATGAAATCTGTGGAAACCACTCTTCATACGGTGAGAATTTGAAGTATTTTGTCTGCATTTGTATTTCCAGTCACATCAAGCTTTTAAAGCTGCTTGTTCTCAGGGAAGCAGAGATGCAGAAGTTGAACAGCATCTTCCTTTCAAGTTTCCACCTTCAGCTTGTTTTGGCTCCTAAAAGTATTCAAATTTAAGAAATTAAAATACAACTTTGTAATATACAGACTGCTTTGTTTCAATATAAAACTTACTATTATGTAAGTATTAATGTGATGAAATTCACTTTCCTTTTCTCCATCACTGAGCAATATTTCTGTTGGCTGTTGATCCTGAGTTGCTGAGTTACCTCACTGCTGAGGTATGTGGTTACAAACACGGTGCTAATAAGATATTTGGCTTTGTTGTGCTGCTTTAATCTTTGATAAATAGTAAGTATCATAAGGAAAAGATGGCAAGTACTAACCTATATGCAAAATTGTAAGTAATATTTTCTTTTAAATCCTTTTTTTGATTTACTAAAGTATTCTCTTTGACTGATACTATTTTACTCTGATACAGTATTCTTTGAAGGTTCAACAAAGCTGAATATGTAATTATTTGGGAGACAGAGCTGTTTTTAACTGTAGCTCTGGTGGCTGGTTGTTTTGTAATTGTTTTTAGTCCAGAGCAACACATAGCAAAAAAGAGAGTTTTTATTACCTTGGAGTGTTCATTTCCCTTATCACATCTTGAATTCCCAGCAATGTGGGAATCTATTCTTTATTTTAGTTTCTGTGTCCACCAAAACTGTTGTTAATTTAATTTTCACATACCCTTTTCAAGATTTTCTTTCGTTTAACATTCAGAAAAAGTGACAGCACCTAAACTGCTTTTGTGTTTTAGCTTCACCAAACAGTGCTGATAGGTAATTTTTTTTCTTTTGTGTCTCCATCTCCTTCATGTTTCTCTTAAGCTTGGGAAATCTACATAATGCAGAAAGTATATACTGATGTATACACGTAGTGTTCTTGGCCTTGAGAATTTATTATTCTAAATTAAAAGTTTATGTTTTGCTTTAGAAGATAGTGCAGTGTATGCATAAGGATTGAAATGTTTAGGGCAGTGCTATAGGCAGGTTCTGTACATAGTACTGTTCTTCCTAATGCAGTCAGTACATTAAAAAAACCTGCCATTTTTCTATGGGAAACTTAGTTACCATGTATGCTTTTGATTTCTTCATGTTTGTTGGAATTGTACATAGTTGTTATGTCTGAATAACTAATTATTGAATAGCAGAGTAATTTATCTTTTCTGGTTTGTCAACCTAAAAAATGAGGAAAACATAAGAATTAGAAATGTCAGGATGATCTTTTCAGCAGGAAATAAAACAATTGATTGTAAATCAGTTGTAATTTGACGTATTATTTCTCCTACAAGGACAAAGGGAAATTATTGATCTTTGTTTGGGAAATATTTGAAACTTAGACTTGACATCATAATGGTATCTAATTATCTAACATTAATGAGCATGACTTATGTGTAGCCTATCAAGCTTACATTGTTGCTGTTAAATGTTTTTGCACACTGAGTGAAAAATGAAAGCATGATGAAGTAGATGAAATACTAGTAAAGGGGCTTTTCTTCTTTTTTCCCTATTGAAATTCTGGGAATTGCATTCGTTTTCAAAAATGAATCAAAAGAAAAAAGGGTATCAATTTCCGAATCATCTGGAGCTGAAAAAGTATCAGTATTAGCTGCAAATACCTTTATGGGAGTTGGACACTGAACGTTGTGGTATTTCTACATTTATGTATTCATGAGCAAATATCCACAAAATTCCACTGCATCACCTGCAGGATCTGTGTTATCAATGCATAATACTAAATTTTTGCTTATACAGCTCAGAGGGATTTTACAGACATCTATAGTAATCTTACTTAGTCTCAGGGTAAGAAGGCATACACCGATATCCATTAAGGCAACCTCATTCTTTATTGTACTCTGTCACTGAAAGAGTTGCAGAAGGCAGCAGTGTAGGTGCCAGATTCAATGTAGGTGGATATACTTGGATGTAATCTTCAGCAAACAAAGCAGAAAGTAGTAGAGTTTAGGGATCTCCATGCCTGGTTCTAATACGTCTCTAGACAAGGGATCGTTTACATTATTTACTGCCCCCATGTGACTGGATGGAAAATCTAGTACCATATATTTGACTCTCAACAAATGCATCTGACACCAGGAGCTGGATTATTTGCACAAGAATTCTCATGATACCATTAAAATAAGAGAACCTTTTTGTTGTTGTTTTATACCATCCGAATATACTTTTAAAAAGTCAAGTATTAAGTAAGTGAATATTTCAACAAGTTTACAGAAAACTTGTTGAAACAAACAAGGGGCAAACAAGGGACCTAATCCTCTGATTTTATTTTGATTCAATTCTCTTCTTTGTAAATGAAAGGTATTAGCTGAATTTTTGAAAATTTAGGTTTGGAAAAACAGATTTCTTTTTCTTTTTTTCCCCCCCCATAGAATCTGTTACATTGACTTAAACTGAAGAACTTTGCAAAACAGAACTGGTTAAAACACTGGCTGCTTAGAGAAGTTGTGCCTGCAACTGACCCATTACTTTAAAAAAAACAAGAACAAATAATAGCTTAAACAAACAAATGAACAAAAAAAAAACACATAAGAAAGCAAAATGTCAGTAAATGAATTCTATTGGAGGAGTTATTCTGGAGGAAATTCCACCCATTGGAAGTTCAAACACACAGATTTTTTCTTAAAAGAGTTCTCATCAAGACAAAAAATAAAATAAAATAAAAGTTTAGAAAAAATTTAAAAAAATTAATGCCTTATTTCATAAATTGCCTAGAGGCCTTTTTGATGTATGGAAAGCAAATGGTTTCTTGAAGATTTCCTCTCAAAATAATGGTGAGAAGTGTTTTATTTTTCTTATAAATATATGCATTATGTTTTTTTGATGAACTATTTAATTGTTAGCATCTTCTGTACTTATTCCTATCAGTGTCATTTTTTTCTTAAAACACAGTCATGGACATTAAATCTGTCAATTGCATGCAATTAGATTTTTTAACATAAGTAGTTAATGACTTACTAGTCATGGTAATCCAATCTGTAGAAGAAACCATTTAATGCTGTCTGTGCTAAAATCTTCAGTCATCTCTTTGTTTAGCTTCTGAGTTTAAGTGTTAGTGGTGGACCCTCACTCAGCCATGTGCTTTCTGTCCCCCTTAATGGGATGGGGAGAGGATGGGACGAGAAAGCTTGTAGGCTGAGGTAAAGGCAGAGAGATTACTTACCATCATGAGCAAAAGAGCTGACTTCAGGGAAAGTTAATTTATTAAGTAACATAGATTAAAATAGATTTGGGTAGTGAAAAAGGAAGGTCTGGATAGTGGAGAAGGAAGGCAAAATGAATTAAAGCAACACTGTATCCACCCCCAGCCCCTCTTCTTTTTGAATCTTTAGGTTCAACTTCCCTCTTTGACTCCCAGCTCCAGCAGGCTGGTAGCTGTGGTAAGCCCTCCATAGTTCTCTGCTTCTCCTTCCTTCTCACATTTATCCACTGCTCCAGTGTGAGTTTCCTCTCCATGGTCTGCATTCCTTCAGGAAAACTTGCTCCAGCATGGGCTGTTGATAGGCTGCAGTTCCTTCATCAGATATCCACAAGTGCCAGTGGATGCAGTGTGGACATCTGTTCCACTGTGGTCCCCCATTGGGCAGCAGGGGGACAACCCACAACATTATCTCAGTGAGCTGCTAAAGAATCTGTCCTTGTGTGTAGAACACATGCTTAATGTCCTTCAGTGGCTTTGGTGATTGCACTGCTGCTTCTTACCCTTTTCCTTGTGCCCCCATATGCTCTTGTGTTTTTTTTCCACACAGAGTTTAATTGAGGTTCCACCATTTTGGCTGCTGGACTCTACCATTCCCTGCAGTGGAGCCATTGGCATGAGCCAGACGTGTCTGTATCCAGTATGGGATAGCCCCAAACTCTTTTGTGGAGCTCCCCCCTCACCCTTCCCACTGCTGCTGGCTCCTTGACAGCAACACACAAATACAGTGCAGCAACTCCCTTTTCTTCAGCCTCCCTAAGTCCCTCTTCTCTGAACTTCTGCCTGTACAAAACACTGTTTTGGGAAGTCATCCCAGTGAGTCAGCCTGTACAGAGCCAGGGAATTGTTGTGTTTCTCCGTGTACTCAACTGTTAAAGTCTTGATGAGCTTTATGCACTGGCAGAGTTTTCAGTCTGCCTAGAACACCAGATGCTTAGTATTTGGCTTTTTTGTCAGTTTAATAAAATACCATGTCTTCTCAGCTTGGACTTTTACCCACTGTTCTATGTGAGGTTGATGAATTGTGGTAGTGAGTCAACAAAAAAACCTCCCAAAAAATCTTTTTCCCTATACCTGCTATCAGCCCAACTCATTCTGACATTCTGGCACAACTCCGGGATCAAAGCACCTATCCAGTGTGTCCTTTTCCTTTCTGCACTTGGTTAGTAAACTCCTTTTTGTTTCACTTCTGCAATGTACTTCATGTCTGCTGGTTGAAAAGATTGTATGCCAGTTGGCAGAACTGCTTCCATGCAGTCATTGTGTTACATTGCCTCACCGCTGCTCTGCTCTTGTCCCTGTTGTCTTCTCTGAAATATCCATAAAATGGCCAGTTTTCCAGACAGTTGGAAATGTGGTGAGATGTTGGAACACTTGAGAATAGTAACATTAGAATCTTATTTTTGATGTGGTCCATAGTAATAAAATGCATTTTTAATGACACTTGTTTTATGGCCTGTAAGGAATTAATCTGCAGTACCCTTAAGTCCATATACAAGTGAATAACATCGGTGATAACATTAGCTGTAAGTAGCATTAGTTGTTAATTTCAGCAAGAAGACTGCAAATTGATTGAGCTAACGTTGGCTGCCACAATCAGACTTTAATAAATGTTGCCCAATACTTTTAGATCCCACTTAGATAAATTTCAGCCCCATTTTTTTTTTTTTTTTTTTTCTGAGTTAACCAAAGTCTCTAAAACTGTGCATCGTATTATTAGGTATCTCAATAAAGATGTAAAAATTATTTTTAATAAGTTTAAATATGTTTTTTTTTTTTTTTCCCTTTGCTTAATTTCGTTTCCAGAACTGTTTGTTCTAGTGTGTTTATATGCTTTGAGTGAATTCTGCTTGTATTTGTGTGTATGTGTTCAGGGTCTGTTTATCACTGTGGTCCTCAACAGGCTGTGTCACAAGCCTTTCGAAGCAGTGGCATGTGTTCATGCAATTAAAATTCTGAGTGATTGCTCTGAAGAGTTTATAGTAGGAAACAAGGTATTATTTCCCTGTGATAAGGAAAAAAAAAAGCAATGAAAAGATCATTTTTTCTCCATGTCCGGCTAACACCTTTTCATTTAAATGTTTTATGAATTACTTTTGTTTCCCCTCCTACTAGTCTGACTTCCTTGATCCTTGTTCCCAGAGATCAGTTGTGCGGGACATACAGGTGTTAGCACAGCTGGCTTGCTGATGACAACTCTGTCCATATAGCTGTCTAGTGTGTCATCACTCATATTGTTCAGTGTCATTCTGACCTAGCCAAGCTAAAAATGGTACTCCAGCTCAAGAGGGATTTAAAATCCTTGACAAACTAAAGATAAGACATTGCCGAATGTCATATCCATGTGCTTAACTGTTTTCACTCTCGACATACCTAAATAACTAATTTCAGAGCACATTTTTCATCTTTCTTTTTTCTTCTTTTTTTTTTTCTTTCGAAGGCTGAATTGGCTGAACAGTTTTGTGTAGTGTGCCTTTAGTAAGGAAAAATCCTTGTTTGGAGAATTGTGGAATTATTGAATACATCAACTGTTATTTTCTCCAAACATAGAATCATTTTCAGCCCAAGGTCATTGCAAATCCATTCATAGGGGATGTATTATAATGCACATCCTGCAACTATAGTGAAGCTTAGGTGCAATGGTCAATGTTTGCAAAAATGTCTCTGGGTCAAATTAACATCTTACTCAACAGAGCATGTAGTGTCTGTCTGTGTATTATGAGAAAGCTTGAATTGGGCTTCTAGGTAAGCTTTGGAAGGTATTCTACTGTGAAGATTAATTTCCAGAATCTTGACTGGCCTTGCAGAAAAGAAAAGCAATCGAGAAACTAGCATACCCAAAAGGTTTGCTTTATGAGATACATACTTCCTGACACAAATGATATTTGTGCTCATTAATAACACCACCTATGAAATAGGTTGAATTGTAATAAAATACAGGTTTGCATGGCAGGAATCAAAAAGGAGAATCACTAAACCTGTGTGTTAGCACAGAATTTTTTTAGTAGATTTTTAATTGTAGTCTATCTAATTAGATTCATATATGGCTACCTGTATCAGACTATGTACAGATGCTGTCCAGTTCTTCCTCTGTCAGCAGAAGTTGGACACTTGGAGTAGGGGATGTATTCCTTCTTTTTGATGAAACAGTATGCAGCAATCTGTTGATCTTTAATAAGTGCTCAAATCTAACTGTGTTGGACATTCAAGTAGCGCCTACTCAACTGTACCATGCAGCCCTTTTCCCGTTTATCTTGTACGTGGCACTTTTCTGTCTCAGAGAGATTTGTTGTGATTTGGTGTATTTTGGCCTTCTTAAAAAAAATAAAAGAATAATTAGATCTTTTTTTCTTTTTTCTAGTTCAATTAATTGTTAGTTCCCAGCAGCACTTCTCGTCAGATTCATGCTCTTTACTTGTAGGTAGGACTGTGGTTACAGTTCTCATGTGTTTGATTTAAAGTGCCTTGAGTTTGAGCGGTGCAGTCTTGTCACTGCCAGTTTCTCTGCTTGTGGAGTCACTCTTGGTTCCTGAAATGTCCTCATGTCCTTACGCATAGTATACAAATAAAAATACTTTTATCTATGTTATAAATATATTAATTTTGTATGTTTTACCATGAAGGATGATCCTCGCAATAGTAACTTACTTGTCTGTATTTTGTGCAGTTTTATGCTGCGCGGGAGATCAGACTTTGTGACTAAACCAGCCACATATTTGAAAGACCGTGGTTAAGACTAAGATGTGGTTTGCTTTCTAACTGCCTCCTTGCTTTATATATATTAAAAAAATATTCTAAAAACCTTTGTGTTATTTATATTTCACACCCAGTGTAGCTAACAGTGTGGTAAAAACCATTTTGCTGGCACTCTTGTAGAATGATTTGCAAAACATATTTGTAGCTTCTGTTATCTCGGCGATGTTGTCATCTCAAGGCCAAGCAGATGGAAGCAGTGTTTGCCATTCACTATCACTGTATCATTGCATCATTCTAGATGTTTGTTCTAGCATTTAAATTGCGGATAATATGCTATTAAAGTAGAAATGGGAAATAAAAGCATAATAAGCTCAAAGTATTTTACTTTCAGTGAATTCTTTTTTATTTATAATTACTGAACTTTGGGCTTAGAAAAGGTTCTGCTGTATTGCTGACATAGTTGAGTTTATATCCAGATGTTCTCTGTTCGACATGAGAAAGCATTGAATTAGGCCCAAAATTAGGGACTAGAACCAATGATCTGTTGTACTGGTCAGACAGCAGGCAAAGCGTAAGCATGTGTTAATACAGTTTACAACTTGCTCATGTTTTGTGCTGTGTCTCTATTGGCATGACTGGACATTCCAGCTCAAAATGTGCAGTAGGATAACAAAGCAGTGGGCACAGAAGAGGTCTGCAGAGAAAAAAATAAATCTCTGATCAGCAGAGAATTTTTAGCATCATTTTTGGACATGTAGAATTAGTCCATCAAATTCTACACCTTTGATTCAGTCAATAATGTAACTTTGGTTTATTATTCAATTTCAGCTTTGATCTGAATTCATCAGTACTTTATTGATTATAAATTGTGTGGCCATGGTGTTGTATTCTGTGTTGTTCTCTTAATTAATTAAAAAGTTAAATGCAGTCATAAGTCACTTTGCTCATTCGTTTTAAAACGTTTTGAATACTATTGCAGACTTGCTTGAATCCACTTGTGATTTTTCCCATTTTAAATCAGTATTTGTTTAAGTTCAGACTGAAAAATCTAGTGGTCATACTTAGCAGCCCACTATCACAGAACTAACTATGCTCCATATCAAACAACTTTTGTGAATTCTCATTGTCCCAGACAAACGATATTTAACAAAGCTAGGACTGATCAAAACCTATGCAAGCATTGCTTTACAATTTTCTGGTTGTTACAACGGGCCTGATTTTTTTTTTTTTTTAGTTTGTAACATTAAGTCTCTAGCCAGTGCAGCATTTTCAGATGAAATATTCTTGCTTTAGATATTGTGCAGAAAAAAACCCAGAGTAAATAAATGCAGAAAAGCCCCGAAACTTGCTTTGTATAGCCCAGCTACATATATTTTTCTTCCTGACAGTCTGCAGAGAAGTTTTTTTTGCTTTGTTTTTTAAATTAAAATTACCCTAACAGTTTTGTATTTTCCTGATAGTTCTGTGAAATGTGTAAGTACCATGCTTACTTCCTTAGTGATTAAGGAAATAATAGTAATCTCCCAACTCCTGCCTTCATCTTTCTAGTTCTTAATGAAGATAACACATAGATATAGTGTAGCCGATGTGATTCAGGGTGGGCATGGCCATTAAGTCTTTCCATTCCTTGAATTAGTAGCCAAGTGGAAGATGTTTTCCCCTTTATTGAAGCTGTGTAATGATTTTTGCACAGCCTGTGCCTTGTCTTTTGTTCTTACTGTTTCCATACTATTTTCTCTGAACCCGAACCTTTGCGAGCATTTTTTCAAAGGAAAGCTTCAGCTTCATTTTTTTTGTTTCTCAGTTTGCACATGAATAACAAGAATCACTCCTCCCTACCTACCTATTTGTAGACACAAAAAGTTTTTTTTTCCTTCCTAAGTTGCGAAGATTCTTATCAAAAATCATGCTCCTTAAGAAGCTAGTAAGTACTTCTCTGATGCTGTAGTGTTAATGGCTTATGCTTACCTCAACTCAGCCATTTGAAAAAAATGGCTTTTGTATTTTATTGTTCACTGCCAGGCCCCAGTACTAAAATGGAGAGTTTGAAACTAATAGGGTTAAAAGGACTTCCACTGCCTGTATTGTGTGTGTATTATACCTCCATTGCTTATACATTGTTTTTTTCCCCCTAGTATTAGCAATCTGCTTTTGTACTTTGACATAGGGATTTCCCTTGTGAATATTGTCACAGAAAAAAGAGAATCATCAATATCGCAGTTAAACTTGACTTTCAAAGCTAATAGTATCTCATTTGGGGGCTCAAATTTAATAAATTTTCTTTGATTCTGGGTGAGTTTTTAAACATCAAACAATGAATTGGCCAGGGTGCAGTAAAATATTTAGATCTATTGACTACGGTTCAGAAGGGTAGAAGGCAAAACACTGGTGGTTTGATGTTGATAAATTCTTAGTACCTTAATCCACATTAATGTTTTCTTTTATCTGTGTGCATACTGGCTGCAAAGACACTGAAATGTTGTGATATAAAAGCTATAAAAATGTAAATCAAGTGTGCATATGTGTGAGTGTATATAAGTATATATATATACGTATTTAAAGTAACGTGTTTTGTCATATTCAGCAAGGTTAACATCTGACTGGAATTACACATGCTGACAGAACACTCCGGAGAGCATGTTTGTTCCACAGGACTGTATATGCTGAACCTAGTGCACTATGTGTGCAAAAAATGCGTAGAGGACCTTTCCTGTTATAAAAATTGCATCATAGTGCATATGTTTGGCAGCCACAGGTATTGACAGGAATTCTTTAGGTCAACTTGGGAAATGTAGGGCTCCCTATTCCCACAGAAGAGAGCAACGGATAAAATAAAATCTTTTCTTCTTTGTATCAGTAGATTTACACGTGCATGCTTCTTTCAATCAGAACAGATTTCAAAGCCCGTGCTATTATTTGAAATGTGTTCACTCATCAACATTTTACCAAAAAATTAATTTTGTAAGCGACTACAAAAAAGTAATCTGGGATTTAAAATGAATGGGAGTATATTTTAATTCATGAATTGTGAGTTCTTTGGAGCGAGGGAGGCTCTGGATAAGTGAAATTTGTTTTAATCAGTATTTAGTAACTTATGCATACGCAAATATAAATGTATTTTGGGTGCATTTAGTGTGTCAGAGCGTGTATTGTTGTTAAAGAATTGATTGTTTTTGTGGTACTAGCTATTGCTACTCAACAGAGACAGCCTGTGCCACATAAACGTATTTCCTCTGTTCATTATCTATCTTTGTATGTGCTTCTATCCTTCTGTATTAGGATCTTATCTGACTACTGGCATCTTCTGGAGATGCACATGATAATTTTTATATTAAATAGAATGGAAAATGTACGTGTGGTAGTATGAGTGATGTGTCCATGGAAGTTATGTGCTAAATATGTAGCCCTTTCAAATCCCTGCTAATAGCCTAATTACGTGTGATGGTAATACGGAAAAATCTGAAACTAAACAATGAAAAAATATTTGTCCCTTGTAAGCAAGGCTTATAAGTCTGGTTGAGTTTAACGAAAAAAAAAAAAAAAAAAAAAAGCGTTAATCAATTTACATGGCTAGCAGTTTTTACCGACGTGTTTTCATCACTCTGAAAGCGGGCAGGATTCTACGTTAAAACCGGTTTCTCTCTTTTTCTGTCAGCAGGTGGCACTGTGACACCAACTGCATCTGGTGGTGGTTGCGGCCTGATGTAGAAATCACATTGACGGCGTTTGGGGGTTTTGTTTTATCCTTTCATTTCAGATTGCCTGCAACACTAAATAAATAAATATCAAACTGTTGGAATTTTGCGCAAACTGTAGCATTTCCCACTGCAAACTGTCACGGTTATGAACTATGTAAAAGTTGATTAATACCAGTTAGCGCGTTATTTCTTGTATGTGAATCCACAATATGAAAACTGGGAGCAGATTTTTTTTTTTCCCCCCCCCCCCACCTTCTGCTAATTGCAGTGCTACCGGTTTAGGGTATTTTTTGGCTTTGTTTGAGGATTATTCATTTTAGTCAGGGCTCTAACTGAACTGGTATTAAATGAACCTAATTGTGAAGGGCTGATACGATCTCCATACACCAGACAGAACTCGTGTAACAGTTTCTTGTTTGTACGATCACACGAACTTTTTAATTTCATAGCTGGTGGGTTTTTGAGTCAGAAGTACAATTACTGTTTATTTTCTTACGGTGTTTTTACAGAGGACGGATCTGTAAAATGTGTATATCAGGTGGGCTTGTGAGCCCTTAGCGTCTCTTCTTTCGTTCTCATTTCAGACCAGAGGAAGATGCTTTTTCTTCTTAACATTCTCTCCCAGCGCTCTGAATTAGAGATTTATTTGCAACGAAAAATCAATTAGTCCTAAATTTATTCATGGATTTCAGGTCCAGCGATCAATGCAAGTCCACTCAGTGGGCTCAAGGGGACCCAGTTCATCCCAGTTAATGTGTCTGAAGGGGAATTACCATTGATGCTGGTTTTTTTCCCTTTAGGTCAGAGATCAGACCTTGCTGTCATGGACTGCGGCAACCAGGAATGACTTCACCCTGCAGCTACCCAAACTGCACCTAGAGACCTTTGCAGTAGAAGGGCTGAAGGGCAGGCCAGAGGTTGTAGCATTTCAGGTTAGAGTCTGAAACAATCCTGTTTCTTCCTTCCCTTTTTTGTATCTGAGAGGCTGGACTGCTCTGAATGCGTGGAGAACAAAAAGCTTCAAAACTATTGCAGTCAACAATTAAAAGATAAATAATTTCCGTACATACTCTTAAATATTGTATTTTGGAGATGATGTGAGCTTTTAATTTTGCAATTATAATGTTAAATAACTGATCATGAAAATATTGCATTTAAAAATTACTATCAGTGTATTCTACCCTTTTCCCCCTTAATTTAGGCAAGACGAAGCAGGGAAAAATCTCAGCATTTTATTGCTTATGTGGTCAGTATCATAATTTCGATGTTACAGTTGTAGTATTAGTAATGATTTTTGAGCATGCCTTATTTAAAATAAACTACTACTTGGAATGCTCAGTTATAGAAGCTGTTTTGTTCATGTAGGTTTAAGGACTCGTATGATTAATAATAATAATTCGGTGAAGAGGAAGAATGGGGTAAAAAGGTAAATGGACTGAAAATGTCCATATTTGCAGCTCTGAAAATGGATTTGGAGTAATGTTTAGACATCTTTTTTTAAAGTTTGTTCTGTCTTCTTAAACATGAACTGTCCCTTAGTCTTCATAGCTGTGCAGAATGACTTCATTCTTGTAATACTTCACCGCTAAAAGCAGATCATTTAGTTTTCTCAGTGAGAGAATGAAAAGCATGGTGAGTACTTACCTCTTCATTGTGCTCTCCTATGTGAATCTGAGAGAGAAAAGCTAGTCATATAAAGAGCAAGGAAGTCAGACACTGCAAATGTTATGTTCCTGTAAACAACCCTTTTTAATTTATTACAGATTTTCAGTTCTAGGTGGGTTATATAATTTCAGGAGCACGGTCACGAGATCAGACATACTAGAGAGGTGTATTCTATGCTTCATACATCTGCCATTTTCCTCTTGCATGCATGCATTTCAACATCATATAGATTTAAATTATGTCTTTATTATCATACTTTCATAATAACATAATAAAGTGTAACACCTGGAATTCCCATGAACATTAGTTAACACAGTTGTCTGCCTCTACCAGAGAGCAGAGTTGAAATGTTTTCAGATGGTGATGAGCACTTCTGTGGCTATGCAAAAGTGACATATGGCTATCCTACAAGTGACATATTTTCAAACAAGACATTGGAGAAATAACCAGCATTTTAAAATGCTGGTTTGCTGCCTTCCACTCCAATCTCTGTTCTTCTTGGATCTCAGGAGTGTTGCAGAGGCATTTGGAAAGCAACCCATTCTTTCTTCCTGTCTAAAAAGATGAAGAGCAATAGGAGTCTCAAAAACTGCTATTCACGTTTGCACATAGCGCTTGTGGTAGGAACATAGCACGGTGTGCTCTGGCTGGCTTACTGGTGGTGCACTATTATAAACTCACTTTGTGTTCACGTAACTTCTCCAATTACACATGGTTACACTGTAGGTACAAAAACAGCATCAGTGATACAGTCTGTCTCGTTCTTCTCTTTTTTCTCTTTCCTTTCCCCTTTCCCCTTTCCCCTTTCCCTTTTCCTCTTTCCTTTCCCCTTTTTCCCCCTCTTCCCTTTTCCTTTCCTTTTCTTTTTCCTGATTCTAGTTACTCACTGCCTGTTTGATAGCTTTCTAAGTATATTATACAGTTTTTATTTATTTATTTAACATAGCTGGCAGTCAGCAAATTTGCTTTAATTTCACCTCTGTATGCAAAATTATATTTAAAGCAATTCTAAAATCTGGAGTGATGTAAAAGGAGTTAGTAAACAGCTTGTGAACACTGCTGATTGAAATCAGTGGAATTGTTTGCATGCTTGGTTTCTCTAACTTCTGTATGTGTATTTTATAGTTATTATAAGTTGAGTACATTTCACTTAAAGGCCTTATTCCCTGTGAGTGTTAGGTATAAGGAGTTATTTACCAAGTCTAAATTTGTTGCTATTTGGTGCTTTCTTTAAAAAATTGCAGAGAAATGAAGATCCAAAATTAGACAATATGATGGGGATGAAGCGATAGCTCTTGAATACTCATAGAAAAACACATAGTTTTATTTCTATTTTTCATGCATCCAATTCAGAGCAAGTGGCTGGAATCAGTAATTGATCTTTGTTTGATATCCAGTGTATTGGTGAGTCTCATTTTTTCCTCACAAGAGAGGAAGATAAAAAGCTTCTGTGTACATACACATCTATGAGATTATCTTTCTTCCAAAATTTTCGGAAAGCAAGTGGCATGTGGTGCCAGCAAAGCAAGTGGTGTTTGACACGATGAAGTCTGCTATCCTTAATTTACTTTACGGGCATAGCATTAGAGATCTGTATTCCTTGTCAGTGGGAAATAGGAAGTCTTGGAATTTTTGAGTTGCTGTTATCTCTGTGTGAGTGTTTCTTGGGAAAGGTATGCTTTCTTTAGAGGAAACAAGCACAAAGAAAACTGGCATAATGAACCCAAGTTGCTTGACTGTGAACCAAGCTATCAGGCTTGCTTTATTCTGGCGTACTTAATTATCAGAAGGCTGCTTTTTTTTTCTTCTTCTTTTTTTTTTTTTTTCTATTGAATGAATATAGCATTCCAAATACCATTACTACTCACAGGGCTGATCAAAGACACAGACAAAAGAAATCCCTGTGTAGGAAGTGGCTCATGTCTTGTAAAGAATGTGTCATGCACTCTAGTGATAGACCTATGGGCCATGAAATGCTTGGGAAACAAAACTCTGAATTTTCTCCAAAGCATGCACTTTACTGAATTGCAGAATTAGATAATTAATCAAAATCATCAAAGTTATTCAACAATAATGTCCTTGCACTAAATGTCTTCTAAAATCCCATGTAAAGACTGAAATGCATGGCTAGTAATAAGTGTGACTTAATTTATAGGTATTCGTTAAATTCTTGGAAGCTGTAGCAAGAGTTACTATAATAGTTTGAAAGTGTGGCTTGAAACGGATAAGTAATGGAAAAGGTGCAGTATTTTCAGAAATAAAGTGATGTGAAGGCTATAGTTTTGATACACCCTCATCTGATATTTAATCACTGTGAAGAATATTATGACACGAAGATGTACTGTTTGTTAAAGTGCAAAGTAAAGTGTTCCCTTCGAGCTACTGGAACGCACAAAAGGAGAACGTGTTCTGTTCTGGCCATGCCAGAGTATTTCCATGAAGACAGAAAATGAAATTGTATGTGAAACTTAAAATTTATCCTGGCATTGATAATTAAAAACAGTGACAAATAGAAACTAGCTACATGTATCAGAATCTTATCCACCACTTGTCCAAAAGATGCCATTAGCAGCAAGTGGATGGCTGTGTGATCAGACAGCTGGAGATGTTCACATGTGGTAGCTGCCTGCAGAAGTACAATTACAGAAAGAGTAATCATTTTCTGTGTCATGGGAAACTACCATGACCTCTACCTTAGAAGTCTCCATTTGCACATTTTATTGACTGACTTTTTAAATTTGCTGTGGTTGCTTTTGGTCAGTATTTGGCATGGAGGTCTTGTTCTTTTCTCTAATACCTGGTTGCTGAAGGATATTAATGTGACTTCTGAACATTGCTTTAGAAGAGAATTGATGTTCAGAGGTGAACTTATGTTGCCATTCTGCAGGATTCATGTGAATTAGAAACTCCAAATAGCGGAGTTTTCTGAGTTTAATGAGAATTTGCACTTCTGGTGCATCTACGTCATGTTTAAAAAAGCAGGTATGAGGATGAGCCTATAGGTAGGCTTATGGTATAAAGGGATGCAGGTACCTATGGCTGTGTTTGTCAGCATTTATAACTCTTACGAGAAAACATTTCTTCATGTGTTGCCCTTCACCTGAGATGTGAGATTGACAGCTTACTTGGTTGTTGGAAGTCCTTTGCGTTTTAATAAAATTGTACTTTATTTTAAACATAAAATACGAGTGATTTGAATAAATGTGATTATTTTTCATTACTAAGCTCTCCCTTAGTTTTGACTTAGGTACTGTATAGTTGTGGTTTGCTTTCTCTCCTCCAAGTGCGTTAGAGATGGATAAGTTATCTTGCTCCCTGCCTGCCTCCCTCTCTGTCTCCCTCTTTTGTGTTTGCCTCTCACCACACAACTGTTCCTGCTGCATGCATCGCCTTCCTCCCACTCCCTCCCTTCTGGTCAAGCCTGCTGCCTCCCTCCCTCTCTTCCCTCCCTCCTTGTCGCCTTCCTCTGCTTCAACCCATTACTCCATCTAGGTCCCTGCCTCAGCCTCTGCCTGTCTCTCCTCTCTGTGCCTTCCTTCCACCCCCTCCCTCTGTCTCATTTGCCATCCTTTGGTAACCAGCCCTGTCCCTCCATTTCCCTCTGTCTCCATTCTGCTTCCTCTGTCTCCCCTCTCTCTCCCTGTCCTCTCCCTCTGCCTTCTGCATGTGTTAGACTGTTCATATGGGTTGAGGAAGTCCACATGGGATTTCTTTCAGTTCCTCAGGTATTTGGAGGTATGTTGAAATGAAAAGTGTAGTAATAAAATGAAGGCTTATGGGAGTGGTAGTAATACAGTCAAACACTGATCTATCTTCAGTATTAGCATATAATCATTATAAGTTTATGAAGGATGTGTTCTTACCATTTATTATATGTAAATTCTATATTCCTATATGATTTAGTAATGCCTTGTCTGGTTGGGTTATAGGTCTTCTAATTATTTGGGCAAACATAAATGTGGTTTTAAGTGTTAGGAACATTTCGATTTGTAAGATTTTCACTTGTTCATTAATTTTAGATTTATGCCTGATAGATTTCGAGGTAAAAGATAATACATAATTCTGCTGATATTTTTTTTTCAAAATAAAAAACACTTTCATTCTTCTGTTTACTTCTTGTCAATAAAATATTTCTTGCCAAATTGAGGAAGCAAGTGGTTTTAAAGGTATCATTATAGTTCTGTCATCAGATTTTTATCATCTGCATAGAGCAAATCTTCCAAACATTAAATATAGCTCTGGAATGAGGGCTTAATGGCACGAATTAATTGTAAAATGGCTTAAAAACAGAATTGTTCATATTTTAAATCCTGTAATTCTGTTTTGGAGATTTTTTCCCCTCCTTTTTTTCTTTCCTCTCTCTTGTTTTTTTTTTTTTTTTTTTTTTTTTCCCCAGTTCTTAATACTTTGCAGAAAATAAATCTTCTCAACAGTCTTGAAGGTAGTGTATTTGTATATACATGTGCCCAAACTACAAACACTATTGTTGTTTTCTTTTTTGTTTCCACCATTTCACTCACAGAAGGAACTATCCACTGTATTATAGAGGCCAGGATGGTACCTTGTTTGGAATCTGACTACTTTGCTTATTACTGTGTGAAACTGAGTATTCTTTCTCTTGGAGCTCAACGTCTGCTGTCAGCAGCACCTGGGCTGCCCTCCTCCTCTTTTCCAAAATAACTAATTTCTTACCTACTGTCAGAATGTTCTGCTTCTGGACTGATCACCAGTCCGCCTTCTAATATAATATTTGAAGATAAAAATGTTTTTTAAAAATAATGTAACGATACTTTGTACTTGCACGTTGAGTTGAAATCCTCATAAATAAGTGCTTTAAACTCATTAGAGTGGGATTACATCTCCTGCAACTCTTACCTTTTGGAAACTTCAGTTTACCGAAAATAAAGTTGATGTAAGGTTTAAGATACAATAATTAACATCTAAATAAAATTGGAATGACCAGACTGAAGAGTTGTAACATGAAAAACTTGGGTATCTCATTGAATGTGCTCAACTGGTATCTGAAGTCATGTCTTCAGATAGCTTGCAACATGATGGTAGTTATTTAGAAGCCATTTTACCATAAGTAATTTTAACTGTAACTCCTTTAAAGATAATATTCCTTGTGAGCATGTATAATTGACTACATAGTTATGTATTTTGGATGTGCTCTGACAGAAAGTACTCTTCATAGAGTATATGTAAACTTGGATTATTAAGGTGGTGGTGATGATAGTCTCAGATTTTAATAACTCTGCATTGTATTCTGTGGTATTAAAATGAAACACATGCTCCATGGGATCCATACTGCATTACAAGAGAAGTTGCTTCTGGCATGAGTATAGAGCTTCTGGCATGAGGATAAACCACCTTACAGAGTAGTTTCTTATTAGCATATCATAACTGTAGGCGCCCAGAATCTCCCTTGAGCTGTTGAAGAGTGAGGGCAGTTGTAAAGAATTATAGAATCCTGGAATGGCTGGGGTTGGAAGGGACCTCCAAAGATCATTTGTTTCCAGCCCCCTGACATGAACAGGATTGGCAGCCCTAGATCAGGTTGCCCAGGGCTTCATCCAGCCTAGCCTTGAGCAACTCCAGGATTGGAGAACAGAACCCGTTCAAGCACCTCACCACCTTCTCATTGAAATTTTTCCCCCTATCTGATCTGAATCTCCCTTCCTCTCCTTTTAAACCATTCCCCCTTATCCTGTCACTATCAGATTATGTGAACAGTTGATTTCCCCCCTGCTTCTTAGCTCCCTGCAATTATTGGAAGGCTGCAATGAGGTGTCCGTGGAACCTTGTCTTCTCCACATGGAAAAACCCAGCTCCTTCAGCCTTTCTTCATAGGAGAGGTGCTCCAATCTGTTGATCATTCTCATGGCCCTCCTTAGGACCTACTCCAAAAATTCCACATTTTTCTTGTGCTTGGGATCCCAGACCTGGATGCAGTACTTCAGGTGGGGCATCATGAGGGCAGAGGAAAGAGTATCTTGCTTACCCTGCTGGCCATCTCTCTTTTGGTGCAGCTCAGGATACACGCACACAACTGGCTCATGTTTGTTTCATCTAGCAGGACTCCAAGTCCTTCTTAGGCTACTTTCAAGGAGTTTTTCTCCCAGTCTATATGTATTTCTGGGATTGCCCCAATCCAAGTACAACAGCTTGCTCTTGGCTTTGTTGAACCTCATTAGGATCACACATTTCAATGTTGTCAAGGTCTCTCTGGATGGCATCTCTTCCTTGAGCTAAATCAGCTGCACTGCTCAGTTTGGTGACACCCACAAACTTGCAGTGGGCGCACTCAATACCATCATCTGTGTCTTTATTAGAGGTATTAAATAGTACGCACTCAAGATGGAGACCTGAGGGAAACCGCCTCTTACCAGCCTCTGTCTAGACACAGAGCCACTGACTACAGTGCTCTGTCTGTGGCCTTCCAACCAATTCTTTGTCTACCAAATAGACTGTCTTCAAATTCATATCTCTCATCTAAGGATGTGATGTGGGTCTGTGTTAAAGGCCTTGCACAAGTCTAGATAGATGGCATCATTATTCCTTTGCCCTCTGATGCTGTCACTCCATTGTAGAAGGCCACCAGATTAGTCAGGCACAAACTGTACTTGGTGAAACTGTGCTGGCTGCCTCAGATCACCTCATTGTCTCTCATGTGTCTTGACATAGTTTCCAGAAGGATCAGTTCCATGATCTTCCCAGGCACAGAGTGAGGCTCACTGGTCTTTTTTTTTCCAAGGTCTTCTTTTCTGTCTTTCTTAAAAATGGGAATGATTGTTCCCTTTTTCCAGTCACTGAGAACTTTGTCTGACAGCCACAACTTTTCAGATATAATGGAGAATGCCTTTGCAACCATATCAGCCAGCTTCTTCAAGACCTGGGATGTGTGTCATCAAGCCCCACAGATTTCTACTTCAGTCTTCTGAGTTGGTCCCCAAATTGCTTTTCTCTTACAGTGGGAGGAAGTCTACTCCCCCAGCCCTAACCTAGAGATTCAGGGATGTGAGAGGCATGAGAGGGAAACCTGACTTCCAGTGAAGACTGAGGTAAAGAACTTGTTGAGTATCTCAGACTTCCCCACGCCAGTTGAAGCCAGTTCTCACTGATCATCTCCTTCACCTTTATTTGTCTGACCAGTATACCTGTAGAACCTTTCCTGATTCCCTCTCTACATATCCAGACAGCATCCCTGCATTATTCCTAGGCTGCATACCCTCTCCTTCCTCTACCTGTACATTTCCTTGCTCTCCTTCATGAAGTTTGTCCAGCAGATACTTGTTCAGCCATAACAGTTTCCTGCTGCTGCATGTTTTGTTATACTGAGGGATGGAGAGCTCTTATCCTCTCTGACAGGTATCCCTAAAGAACTCTCTTCTGTTCCTGTGTCCCTAAGGACAATTCCTCAACAATTCCTTAAACAGCCAGAATTTCACTGTTTTGAAGTTCAGGGTCCTGACTTTATTTTTTGTCAGGCCTATCTTCCTCAAGATCACAAACTTTACCAAGGTATGGTCACTACAGCTCAGACTACCTCCAATCTCAACCTCTTAAATGATCTCCACTGTGCTGGTGAGCACAGCCTGTAGTAGACCTCAACCATCGGATATCCTTTATTGGTCCTTGGAAGCTTCCCTTTGGGAGTGGCTTGTTCTGGTGATATTCTTACTAAATGAAGCAGACATTCAGGAAGCAAGTTTTCAGGATTTGGAAGTCTGTTACTGTTTATATTACTGTGTTTGTTATTAAAGCCTAACATTAATATATGTTAGCCCTATGCAACTTAAAACATAACTAGGTGAGGCTTCTTCAGACTACTAATGATGCTGAAAATGTGGCTTTTATTATTTGATTTTCACACCACTTCTCCATTTTGCTGATTATCTGTGTTCCCAGTTTCCTCCTCTCTCCACAGCATTTCTTTTTGCAGTCTTTAACTCTCTGCCCTCAGAGTGCATTTAATCCCTCTCTCACTTTTCTTCAGGTTTTCCTCTCCTTATCATTAGCCTGTTTCCCTCAGTTTCTCATCAAAGTTTCGCTTTTTTTTATTTCTCACCTTGCCTTTCTTCATTCTAAGAAATGAATAGAGACTATATGAAGAATCCTTGTTGGAAGGCCTTTTAGTAGGTGATAATGATTGTACCCTGTTAAATCTTTGACAGTTAGTGAGAGCAAATATCAAAGTCAGTATCTGTAATCACCAATTAATTCAATACTGAGAGCTGCCTCTTTATGCCTACAAAATTTTTGCCCAGCCTTTTTTGTAAACATTAGTTTTATGAAATCTTTTTAGTCAAGATCTGCTGTTGATTATCTTCAATTCCAAAGTTAGTATATAATCATTTAACCTTTCAGTAACCTTTCTTAATGGAGAAATTTCTTTCTTGACCCTTTGAAGCAGTTATGCCTTTGTCCACTTCGAATTTTTCATACATTTGTATCTGTGGCATGTGAGTAGTCTCTTAAGAACGATCTGTGCAGTTATGTAAGAAAGTTCACTCAGTAGATGTGGTGAGGTCAATATTTGTCCAAAGCTGCCTCTGTGAATGAGAGCAGACTGGATGCTGAAACTACAAAAATGAAACAGCATCCAGTAACAGAAAATAACAAATGCAGTTACTGCAGCACTTTCTTTGTTGGTCAGTTTTTCTCATAAATTTATGGAATTATCTATGCACAGTATCTTCAGAAGAAGAGTGATTTTATCAGATAACCACTGTGTAGCCTGGATGTCATCACGTTGTTTGATACTGTCTGCAGTGTATACTGTTGTAACACAGATAAGCCCATTTGGAAACACAGCTGTTAAACTGCTGATGATCATGTGGGTTGAAAAAAGAATTCATGAAATGAATGTTATCAGAGATCTGGAATTATCTGGAGCCTTACTTTTTTTTGTGTGCTTGTTTTAATTTAAAAGCTAGCAAGTACTAAGCAAGTGAGCCTATGCAATAGGATTTAATAAAGCAATAGATTTTATGACACAAATATCTTAGTTGCAGGAACAGAATCAAAAGTTTTTATATTAATTACATTTAAACAAACAAACAAAAAATTTTTCAAGGGCTGAATATTCGTTCAGTCTTTTTCAATTAACTGTTTATTATTCTGTCTTCATAGAATATCTCCGTACACATTTGTTATTCTTACTGATAGCTTACAGAACTAAATTTTTATAAAATAATGCTCTATATTAGTGCTGGTATTTTGTATTGAAATTAATGGAGACTTTTCTGTCCAGGTACTGCATTTGCTGGTCCTTGTAGTTAAAGACCTGGAAAAGGAAGGGTTATCTACAACTTGAGTGAGTTTATTATGGCTTAGTGATTTGCTGATTGATTTCATTTGCTGTCAGTTAAGGCTCTCTTAATGTCAGTTTTCTTTGCATAATGCCTTGAAATAAAGACTGATGAAGTTTTTCGGATTGATGCCGCTTACATAAACTGACCCTGATTTGCCCTTCTGCATGACAATATAAGTGACAGCAGTTAGAGGAAAATATAGCAATGAATATGCAACTTAAGGATTAAGTAAAACACAGTAAACCTTGCAGAATATAAAACCAGGCATTAAGAAATGGCTGTTCTGATAGTTTCACAGTTGTCCTTTATTTAAGAAATAGGTTAGGGTAACGTCCCAAGCGGAATACCACTGAAGTAAAACTCAGGATGAGTTTTGAAAACATTAGAAGTTAAATTTTTCCCTCAAATGTGACCAATTTGCTACAGATTTGTTGCCTAAATATAAAAAACCTGTGTGTGTGTGCACGCACACACGTGTGTATTGGTAAGTTGTGGCTTATAAATTCACATATATTTTTAGCTAAGAGTATTCTCTTTTACACGGTTATCTTGCAGAAATCATGATGAAGTGCTCAGAAACTAATATCTTGATTTTTCAGTTACTGAATTCTTTGATGGCCTAGTGATAAGTACTGTTAGAATCCTAAGGTCGCAAGTTCCAACGCTTTTATTAGACTGCAAAAAACAAAAAGAATTTAGAACTGATCATTTCTATTTCTCTGTATATTCCAGGGTAGATGTGCTTGAAAAATACTTGCTCAATGCAGTATCCAATTTTAATCTTCCTTAACTCTTCCTTTGTTATGGTTTCTTCCTGTTAGAAGCAAAACAGTGTTTAGAACACAGTATCTGAGGAGAAAAGGGAGAAGGCTAGAAAGTGCTAAATTAATGGAAACAGGAGTGTAGAACTATTTTGCAAACCTGACTTACAAGGATACACAGCCTGCACGTTGGCATGCTTAGCTGCAAAGGATTGAATATCTTCTGGCTTCTGAAAAAATAATGTTATTGGAAAGACCATCATTAATTTATTATCCTGGAACCTAGATAGAACTCATATTCAGATCCCTTTGAACGGATTCCACATCATAATCTATTTTGTCAAAATACAGTTCAAAAATAAAGATCAAGATGAAGCAATCACCCATTCCATCTGTAAAGCCAATTTTCAGTGCCCACTTAATGCTTGATGATTGTATTTTAGTTCCGACTTCTTTCTGTGCAGAGGCAGATTGCGTGATCTGCTCCAGGCACCCATTTGTATATTCTCCCCTTCCTGATCGTAACACAGTTGACAAATGCTAAAGGGAGAGATAAGAGGGCAAAACATCGTGCCCTCTCTACTTCTTGTAGTGCTAGTTTCTCTGTCTAGCTTCCCATTCTGAAAGGAATCCCTTTTGAAAGTAAATTTAATGTTGAGAAAGATTAGAAGTTGAAGCTTAAGTTCTGAAATTGTTACAACTGCTTGCAGTGACCACAAGACTGGATTTTGAGTAGTGAACCTCCTACATGTCAAAATGTGATTTTTGTCTGTACCTTGGCAAAGGTCACTACTCTAGATGCTTGATTTGTTCTGCATTTATTTCGTGTGAGACTTGCTGCAGATTTTATTCCTTTGGGAAATAGACTGTGGGACTGAGTAAACATTTAATGCCTGGAGGGCACATAGACTGGCAGTAAGTCTGGTTGTCCCAGCTTATAAACAGGTTAAACGGGGAGGTTAACAAAGGAAAGAGTACAAGAAACAGGACTAAAATGCCTCCAAAGTCTCTCCCACTCTCCAAAATCTTAGTTCAAGTACCTCCTGAAACAAAGGTCGTACTTTTCTATTCAGTGGCCTTCAGTTTCTTTCTGGTATTTATTGTTACATTGCCTTTGGAATCCATGTGAAGTTAACTGTTCACATTACTTGTAGAAAGAACTTCCAAAGCTTAACTACATACTTTCTGAAAAATCATTTTCAGTGTTTGTTTTGGAAATTGTTTCTGTTATTTCATTTAATATTCTCTCATTTTTGTATTAAAAGAAAGTGCATAATTATTCCTTGTTCACCTCCTTTATGCTACTTGTGCTTTGACGTCATCTGTCGTATCTCCCACTGCACTTGCTGTCATTACTTTTCAGGTTAGTTTCACAATTCTCAGACTACAAAGTGAAAAGCATGACAAATCGTCGATGGTTTCTAGATTTAGTAAACAATGAAAGGGATTTTTTCTATGCTACCATTATCAACTGGAACAGTCACTTGTAAATGATCTGTAGTGGTCCAGCTCTCAAAAATGAACAAGTAAGTAGTGTGCTTCTTGAAACAGTTGATGTCAGAGGTAGTTCAGAAAATGCTTTCCTCTAGGGTGTTTACAAGTTAGTATAACCTGAAATACATGGATTACAAGTAGTCCCTCTTGTTCGTCTTCTTTCAACGTTGCCGCAAAAACACATGATGTTGAGCTGCCTGCAGCCATTAGCAAATTCGGTGAAAAAAAAATAGACTAAAAGGGATTTTCTCCCATCTATTTATCATACTTTCCTCTATGATATTTTACTTTTAATCCTATTGCTAAATAATACTCCATGTCCTCTTGGCCAGTTTGTCTCACAAGTGCCTATCTGACATAGGTTTGTCCTTTCTGTGTTTCTACAAACATCCAGTAATTCACATAGTCACTATGTCTTCTTTTCTTAGGCTTCCAAGGAATTGGATCCAATTGTTGACTGTTGGCCAAATAGGGGAATTGACCTTAATTATTTCACTCTCAGTTTAATTATTTAAATTATTGTCTGCAGTCTGATGATACTTTTTCATTTAATACAAAAACACTTAGTGAATTTAATGAAGACACTAAAAGATCAATGTCTTCTGAAAGATTATCTAAAAAAGCAAGATATTCAGATAGCAAGTCTTTGAGTTGTTGATCTGAGTGCGGACAACCTGAGTTCTGCCAATGAAAGAGTTATTCTCTGCTCTTTGTCTTTCAAGCTGTTCCACGTAAGCAACCTTCTCACTTAGCTTGTTGACTTTTTGCACAGAAATGGCTTTATACCCAGACTCTGATGTAGTGGTGTCTTACTCATCCACTAGGGTTCAGCATATGTTGACATGAATTTACCCTTCTGAGTTTAAGTAATCCATCGTCTATATGACTAATATCAACAGGTTAGACAAAGTTATCACCCATTTAGTTTTTCAAAGGCTTGTTTTTGCTCAGGGTCCCATTGGAAATTGTTCTTCTTCTGAGTCATTTGATAACGAGGGGTTACAGTCAGGCTTTAATTTGGTATATGTATCCTCCAAAAACCCACAACAAGCTTGTGTTCCCTTTTTGTAATTAGTGGAGACATAGCTGTTATTTTGTTCATCACATTCATTAGATATGGAGTACATCCATATAGCATTTTATTCCTAAAAACTAAATCTCCTGTGCAGATCCCTTGACCTCACTTTGTTTTATGTCAAAACTGACTTTCAGAAGGATGTGGACTGTTTTCTTCCCTTTCTCAAAAACTTAATGCTGAGTTGCCCCACATGATGATATCATCAGTGTACTGCAGGTGTTGGGGAACTTCCCCTTCTTCCAATGCAGTCTGGATCATCCCATGGTAAATGGTAGGGCTGTGTTTCCACTCCTGGGGCAGTCAATTCCAGATGGTATGTCTTAATTTAGACCACAGTAATCCACTGCTAGCCTCCACTCTCTGTGGGACTTTCACATGGGACTATTAAAGGGTGAACTGCTAGCCTCCACTCTCTGTGGGACTTTCACATGGGACTATTAAAGGGTGAACAGGTTTTTCTGATTATTCCTTGGCTCTTCAGTTGATGAATAAGTTTACGAATTGGGATCAAGGAATCTCCGTTGGTGCGATATTGCCACTGATGCACCACTGTGATAGCAGCCAATACCTGCTGTTCTGTAACCCTCAGCAAACTCACAACAGGAGGGTTCTCTAGAAGACATAACAGTTCTCGTGTCTCCTCAACCTACCAGAAGGGAACCGTGACACTCCTAACAAATCCTAACTACAACATGGATCATCTTCTTTGTCTTTTTGCATTAAAGATACAAGGTGGACATATTTCCCTCTGCTTATGTAAGGTATTTTATCTAATTCAATTTTAAAATGTTTTAACCTAAAATTAGGAATTGGAGTTGATGATCCTTACAGGTCCCTTCCATTTCTGGGTGTTCTGTGACTGACAGACTTCTTCCTGTATCAAGAAAGGAAGGGATACTTTCATAGCTCTAGTCAAAATGTTTAAGGAAATCTCTATACTTAACCTAGATTTTGTGAGATGATAATTTTCATCTGTTGAGGTCAGTGACAGACCTTCTTCGCAGTGGTTAACACCAAATTGTTAAAAGTGATTTTTTTAATGAGTATTTTAAAAGATTTATGAAATGTCTCAATAGCATCTATTTGCCTGTAAAGCATTTGCCTTCATAAAAGAAATAGAAATTTGTCTTCAAAAATTAATGGAGCACCCTTTAAAAACAGTGAAAGAACTGTATTTTAATTTTCAATAAATTAATTGTTACTGATACGTTGACAAATAGTCTTACCGTTAATTTGTTTAGATAGTTTGTGCACAGCATTTCAGAAATTTTCAGATCCAGCATTTGCCTTCCATCTGAAGTTCTTTCGTTTCAGATTTTCATGTTTAACAACTTCATAGATTAATGCGCGCTTCTCTCTACACATTAAGTTATTCTCGTGATTAAATTCTCATGTGCATACAAAGACAACTAATCCATTAGATTTCAGAAAGTTATGACTTTCTGTTTAGGTAATATTTATTTATACAAATGTCACTGTTTTGCTTGTATGGGATATCCGATCTATAGAGAGTGGTGTCATAAGAGTGAGAAAGAATAGGTTTATCTTTATTCATTCTGTTTCTATAGACCTGGTTGTAAAAACAGAATTTTTTGCTCCTTTTTTTTTTTTTTTTTTTTTTTTTTACTTTTTTTTTTCTGGTTCCAAGATGTCATTACAGTAGACCAAGAGCAACGTGATCGAGTTACAATGACTTCTACTTCCACTTGACATTTCACATGGATTTTAATGAAGTTTTAATCTCACATCACCTCAAGACTGAATGCTTGATGGGACACTGCAGGTTTTTGAATAAAACTGCATCCTGACATTTCTATTACAAGTACTGCTGGGTAGTTCCTCTTATTAGTGGCAATATGTTGTGCTCGCTCTAGGGAGATTTTCATGCTTTTATTTAAGGCGCTTTTCACATTGAGTATCATTTTCAGTGACTAGCTGTCCCTCTTTCTTTCATCCCTGCCTGGAATATATACAGCAAGAGAAACTTGAAGGAAATGTACTGCCCAACACTACACTTCTTTCAGCTGCCATTTCTTTCTTGCCAAAACTGTTGTCTTGAAATTATCTTTCCCCCACAGAGTAAAACATTCTTTTTGTATTAGCACTGTGTAAGAAGATGAGAAGGGGCACACTGTATTGGTAGGATTTCCCTTAACTCCAACTTAAACTGTGTGTTCTTTAGGGCAGCAATCATTTTCTGTTATGTTTGTCATGCAAGTACACTTGGCTCAGTGCTGTAGATGGTGAGAACAATCTTTCACAGGTAAATATTACCAGCCTGTACCTGCCCATATTCCTTGATTTTGTGAAATGGTGATTTGCTTGCATCGTCTGTTACTGAGTATTAAAGGGTACAGGAAGCTGCTTCGCTATAAAAATTTCAGGATCCTTTCTGTGTGCTCATACCAACAGACTCATTGCCTAATGGTCTTAATCTATCACTTTCCAGATCAATGTTACTTTTGAAACTATTACACTTTGTAATAATTTCCTTGGCAATTGTTATTATGCCCATCCACTGTGGTTTCCAGTAGAAGCACTTTTCCTTCAGTCTCCCTTTTCAATTTTCTTGTAGGAAGTCATGTCATTACCTCTTGCAGAGAATCTAGCCTTTTATTTAGAGCTTCATTCCCTTGGGCAACCCTCCTGAGACCTTTGGGGTAAAGTAATTGTTATTGAAGCGAAGGAGATAGAGTTAGGCCCAGTGTGTGGCACGGAGTCAGCTTTGGTTGGGGGAAAAAAATAGTTGTAACAAAACTGACCTGCTTTTTGGCACATTTAAATTGTGCCTGCCACGCTTGAATGGAACACAACAAAAAGTTTAGTGTTGAAATGAGATACAAGTAGAATAGATCATTAAAGAAGTGCCAAACAGCTGCAAAAGTTCAATTTTTGCTGAATGCTGTTTCCCTTGAGGTTTTTTTTTTTTTTTTTTTTTTTCTGATGCCTTAGAAGCTGCTGTATTTACATCCTCCACTGATGTTGCCATGAGACATTTTGGTCAGGGTAGCCAGGGCAGCCAGAGTGGGATTTCAAATGCTAAAATGTTTGGTGGAAATTAGTTTTAATACTTTCTTCTCTAGATATAAAACTCCTAAATCTATAATGAATGACCTGAAATTTTGCCTCTGAAAACCAAAATTAATTAGAATATGTTTTGTTTTGTGGACTTTTTAAACTAATCTTATTTATGCCAGTTTGAAGCAAGGCAGTAATGACAGGAATTCTGTAAGTGATCCATTAAACATGTAGAACTCTAATCTGTGGAGCTGTTTTCACACCAGTTGCCTTTGCCTGCACCGCTCTACAGCCAAATTCTCTACCATAAATAAAATTCCCAGCCTTTTCAGATTCCCATCTGAGCACTGTGTTATACTAAAGTTAATCTTTCATTCTTCTAAAGTTTATTCATCATTCCTTTTCTTGTTCTTTTTCATCTTCTTGTTTATGTTGCCCTCAGGTAAATTTACTACCTGCTAACATTCTTTTTAGTTCAAGAATTTCCTGAAGGGAGAACCTAACGGGCAAATGTTAATTTTGACTTTTATAGCAAATTTTGACTTTTTAGCAAATTGTGTTAAGTAGATGATTTTATATTTCTGGCTGCTGTATGTGCTGTGCTTACAATGTGCTTACATTGTCAGGCTGTTAGTCTGCTTGATACCTTTTTACTATCAGCGTTTCACACCAGGTCCCTTTTAGCTTTGTTCTCTCTAACCAGGAGATACAGTTCTAGGACAACAGTAGGCCCGATAAGATCACTAGATTCATATATTATGGATGTTAAAATAAAGAAACTGGTTCTTAATCACTAGGTATTTTATTTGTAACTTCAAAGTGGTTTAAAACTTGTGGATGCTTCAATTTGCAGTTATTTAGAATTCATAATCCAAATAAAAATGCTTTGTTTCAAACTGTGTTCATTCTCATTAGAAGAGTAGTAAGGATAAGGAAGGCAACATATACTGGGTTTTAATTTGGAATAGCAATTCCATTTTTGTAATATATATTAAACATCAAAACTCTGATGAGAGGTCTGCCAATTTGCATATGCTGATCTGTATATTTCCTGTAACGTGTTTCTGTTGTAACTGAGTTCAGAACAACTGAAGTTTGAGTAACTGCTGAATTTCATAAATTTTAAAAAGTGAGGCTTGTGTTTCTACTTGTGTTTCATATTCCTTGAAAATTGCTGCTCAATTTAGTAAACTAGTACTTCGTTGAACTACTTAATACAGTGCCATTTTTCTCCTCAAGCAAAGTACTCTTGAAGATTGGAATCTTCCAGTCTGGTAAAGTTACATGTACAAAAGCTGTTCTAAAGCACTGTAAAGTGCTGTGTACCTTAAAGTTACTGAGAGTGATGTACAGCACAAGAAAATGATAAGTTATTCAAATACTGGTAAAAAAAATTGTGGGTCCTCTGGAAGACGATCTCTAATGTAAAGTGTTCTCAGTCCTTGTAAAGACTAATGTGGAGAAAGAAATCACAGCCTAAATTTTGCAATTTCCCTCTGCAGTTCAGTGATCTGTAGTGAACAACAGCATCAGTTTGTCAGCATTTCAAGTTTTTTGCTTCACCAGACTGAAGCTTTAGGCAGAGCACCTTTGTACTAAGGATGAGACATCTGTGAACAGGTCATAAGGATCTTCTTCCTTATGCCTGCATTGAAATAAGCCTCATCTGCTGATTCCACTTAAAGCATGTTAGATTTTTGTTAAATTTCATGTATGTTCTCTTTTGTCTACTTGCATTCTTAACTGCCTATCTTCAGAGCATTACAGCACCACCAGTAGTGGCTGTGCACATTGTTTTGCCGTCTTATGGCCTTTTGAGAAACTGGAGAGGCAAGCAAAAGGACCAGGTGTGAAATATTCAGAATCTTCAGGGTCCTACTTCCTAACAAATTAGGATCTGAAATATAAAATAATTAGTTCCTTTGTCACATGAATATCTTTGAAAAAAAAAAAAAGAAAGAAAGAAAAAAGAAATTTTCTGATTCATTTCAAAGAAAGCTAAATTGTTTATTGGGATTTCTAGACTAGGATGCTGTCTTCAACAAATAAACAAAGACCTTAGATGTACTTAGGTTTAAAATAATTTGTCCATTAAAAAACAGCATTTGAAAATGGGTCTTTGATGCTCTTGCAAATTTTGTGCCCAGCCCAGCACTTCCTTAAAAAAAAGCATAATTTCTCTCAAAAGTTGTAAGGAACCTTTGGAGACCATCTCATCATAACCGTCTGATCAGGCAGAGCCACCTAGAGACAATTATCCAAGACCCTATTCAGGGAGCTTTTGAACGTCACCAAGGAGGGAGATTCCATAAATTCTCTGTGCTGCTGTTCTGTTGCTCAGTCACACGGATAATGAAGTGTTTCCTGTGTTTAGACAGAATCTCTGTGTTCTAGTTGGTGCCCATCACTTCTTGTCCTGACACTGGGAGCCCTTGAAAAGAGTCTGGTCTCATATTCTTTGTACCCTCACTTCAGGTACTTATATGCATTGATGAGATCTTCCCGGAGCCTTCTGTCCAGGAACAGAACGTTCCTGTCTTATCCTTTCTTAATTATATAAGAGTTACTCCCGTACCTCAGTTACCTTTGTGTCTGGATTCTCTCCAACATGTTCGTGTTTCTCTTGTATTGCGAGTTGCACACTGCTCTAAGTATGGCCTCACTCATGCTGAATATAGGGGAAGGATTAATTCCCTCTACATCTTGGCAATCACTTTCCCTAACACAAGTCAGGACATCATTGCCTTCTTTGCCGCAAGAGCACACTGCTGGCTAGTGGTTAACATGTTGTCCACCAGAACCCCCATGCCTTCCTGTCTTTTTGCTTTTTTAGCTGAGTGGCCCCCAGTATGTATTTGTTCATGAGACTGTTCCTCTCCACATGCAGGACTTTGCACTTTTCCTTGTAATACTTCCCGAGGTTCCTGTCAGCATAATTCTCCCACCTGCCAAGATCCCTGTGTATGGTGACACAACTTTCTGGTGTATCCACCATTGCTCCAGTCTTTGTGCCATACGCAAACTTATTTAGCCGCTTTGTCCTCATTATCTAGTGAAGCTGTTAATGAGGATGGGGCTTAGTATTGACTGTTGGAGTATATCTCTCCACACTGACTTCCAACTAAACTTTGAGTCACTGATCACCATCCTTCTGGGCTTGGTTAGCCAGTCAGTTTTCAACTTTATTGCTCTCGTCTGACCCATCAGGCTCATCATTTCATTGTGGTAACTTTTAAATTAGTCAAGTGTGACTTCCCCTTTGTGAATTCTTGCTGACTACTCCTGCTGATTTTCTTGTGTTTTTATGCCTGGAAATAGTTTCCAGGATTAGATAGTCCATTTCTTTCCCAGGGACTGAAGTGAGAATGACCATCCTGTAGTTCACTTGGTCCTCCTCCTTATCCTTCTTGAAGATAAGAATGATGCTTGCTTTCCTTTTGTCTTCAGGTACTATTCCCAATCACTGTGTCTGACAAAGGATTATAGAAAGTGGCCTCACAGTGACGTCTTGTCAGTTCCCTCAGCACCTGTGGGTGCAGTTTGCCTCTAGACTGGCGCTCCCTGTCAACATTACAAATATATTTTTATCCTGTGAATTGCAGCTAGTTGTTTGGGAAAGTCATGCTCCTGTTTTCATGAAGCTTATCTCCCAACTTAGTGTTGGAGCACTGTCGTGGTTTTGCGATTTTTGTTTTCTTGGTGACAAGCATTAAGACACTTTAGACAGTGTAAACAATTCTGCCATTATAATTTGCTTGCACTATTTCAGTAACATATGATGTAGAACTTTAATTAATAGTGAAATCATTTATAAAATAGAGTGGAGTAAAAGAAAAGGGAAGATGTCACTAAAAATACAATTCAGTGGACTACTTTTTCTTTGCAGAGTAATTCATCACAATTACCATTGTTAAAAGAGACAAACCTTTGTAAATTTTAACCATAGTTAACTTGCACTCCATGTTCCATCTTTCGCATGTCTTTGTAATCACGGAATGACAGAATGGTTGTATTTGGAAGGGATATCTGGAAGTCACCCAGCCTGACCCTCCTGCTCAGACAGGGCCACCTAGAGTCAGTAATGTTTAAAATTCATATTCTCCAGACCTACAATTGTTATATCCTTCTTGTTTAAGTCTTCCCACTGATCAACTGTCTGAAAGGGTTTTAACTTATAAAGTGGTCTGAGTTGCATTAATATTGGTTATTATAATGTTCAGGGATCACTATATCTGGCCTTTCTGAATAGAAGTAATTTTCTGATGTATATTCAAAAACAGTTTTTATTTATAATAAAGACAAATTTTTATTATTTCAGATGTTCTATTCCCAGTTTGCATGTCACAACATTACCGATGCATTTAAAACAGGAAGTCCTTGCTTAAATGCAGATCCTGCAGATATATCTGAATGTCAAATTTTGCACTATAAAAATTAACCAGGAG
The DNA here is from genome assembly GCA_030625065.1 of Alectoris magna. Classification (NCBI taxonomy): domain Eukaryota; kingdom Metazoa; phylum Chordata; class Aves; order Galliformes; family Phasianidae; genus Alectoris; species Alectoris magna. Next base: position 40,274,760 of record CM060564.1, read on the forward strand.
AGCTGTGGAAGTATCTCACGTCTTACTGCTCTGTATACTTAAGAATAAAAGAAAACACTCCTTAGCAGGAAAACAACAGAATTCTGCAGAGCAAGACATCCCTTCTCTGAAATTCTATTAGCAGACATTCTTGATTGTTGAACAGTTTTCAGAGCTGCAGATATGTTTGTTATCTGTCAGCCAGAAATAGAAATATAAATTAAACTGCTGGACTCCAGTAGAGATGTGTTTAATCGCTATTTGGTGGATCTTATAACATGCAGGTGATCGGGTTCTCTCCCTATTCCATGTGTATCAAGCTTTCTAACCAGTTAAACGTGTACTGTAGAAAACAGATTTGTGACTCAGAGTGTGACTGACATGAGTAACAGAAAATCATATGTAAATGAATGCCTTCCAATGGCACGTCTGAAAACCCAATGTATTTGCCTTTCTCCCAGTGGCATTTAAAATAAGTGTTCTGCACACTCATTATCAAGGATTCCGTGTCACCCATTGGAAGACCCAAAAACACTGTTTTCCCTAACCTGACCCTGAGCAAGAGAAATCCAAGCTGACCCTGACTCTTTGCTAGGGAGCTGCACTGTACTGTAAAGAATGCATACCCAGGGTGCATAAAAGCTGCCTTCCACATTGTTAAAGAATTGTAAATAACTGAGAAATTGCTTCCTTCTGGACTGAAAAAATCTACATGTCATAGAAAAAAGTTTGCCATACCTGAAAATAAAAGCTGGAGAATGAATATGTTTTCCCTGGATTGAAAATTTTTGGACTTGCTAAAAAAGAGAGCAAATGAAATAGCTGAGTTGAGCAGCAAGGAATTTACACTGCTGTTTCAGATAACTGCATGGGCTTATTGTGCCCTTGTAAATGTAAAATGAATCTGTGTAGATTAGTGGCTTCACTAGCTTTGTGGTAGTGGAGGTGAAAGGAAGAAGGTAAGGAACTCTCTCAATGTATTCTAATTTAGTGATACTTTTAAATATCATGAGAGAAGTAATCAAAGGGACACATAAGGTTTGTTTTTTTTTTTTTCTCTAAGACACAGCTTGTTGTGACATATCGGTGTAATACTTGCTTATGAGTCACAGGCCCACTCCACAGAGGTATTTCAACATATGCCTGATATTTAACATATGGGCAGTTGCTATATGAAGGCTCTCATGCAGTTTTATATGGAGTGTGAGTTGTATCCACATTCTTGCTTGGTATTGTTTGTGAAGAGCTGCAGCATTTTAGTGAAGTTGAATGTAAATGAAGCAGTTTTAAAACCAGGATCTGAGCTCGCAGAAGCAGATTTATAGAACTGCGTGCATCTTCTTCCAGGACTAGCACTACAGTGTGTAAAATATTTTGGATGTTCTTCCCAATGACAAAATATATGATGGTATTAATTTACCATTGTTGTTTGCTACATTTGACAACAAAGTGATTTGACTGACTTCAGCTATGCTTTTCTTCTCAAAAGCAGTAGTGTGTTTGGAAATAAAGAAAGAAAAACAGTAAAAATCTTAGTGGATACGTGCTTGTGGTACTAAGTTTATTTTTGCCTGTAACACAGAATTACATTCAAAAGACCAATTTCATATCATCTGAGATATGTTCACACAGTAGAAACTCACTACGAGTCATTTCAGAGGGGAAAACTGTAACCTGTAAAATGTGATTAACTAGTTGTAAAGAAGTCCAATAATCTCAACAGTGTTACACTATTTAGGACAGATATGAGTTTACCAGTACTGCCAAATCATTTGTACTCTCTTGTGCTGCTAACTTTATTATCAGTCTGATCAATATTACATGGTTGGGACATTTCTTTCACTATATACGTGAAAACAATTATATTTTCCCAGCTATATTGTAATCAGATTATTTACTTTCAGAAGTGTGTATGTTTACTCTGTTTCTTTTGCTTCTGCCAAATTAATTTTCTTTAACTTGGAGTGGAAGGATTAATAACTAATTTTGATAGTAGGAACATTAACCTGAAACCGTAGTGATTCCTTGCGGAAATAAATTGATCTAGCACTTTCTTATATTTAAATATAGTGAAAAGTATTGTCAGCTGCTCAGTACTGCACTGTGTGTTGGAAAACAGTTCACCCACACCTCCTAATTAGGCTGCGCCACCATTTGCTTTTCTATAATGCTATTTATCTATAAGATGGTGGAAGGAAGACAAAGACCCGTGTAAGATGTTTAGGTCCTGAGACTGAAGTTCAGCCTGCATTCCAGCTTTTGTTTGGTTTCTTTGATTAATAAAGTTTAGCCCTTACGTAGTAGATTTGGGTGTATGCTGTTCGGAATTTAAGTATAACCTGCCTGTTGCTGATTATTTATTTTACTTTTTAAAGGCCATGATTAAAAGTTTTATGGATGTCTACCAACTTGCAAGTTCCAGAATTGACATGTTAGTGAAAGAAACAGCACCTCATCAGCTTCACACTGCAGCCCCAATGTCCAAGCTCCAAACAGCTTGCGTTCATGAAAGTGAGGACTTATAACTGGTAGGTTTGCTTTTTAACTACATTTTTGTCATTTGGATTTTCTGACCATTCATGCTGCATAGTTTCTACAGGGCACAGTAGTTTTTCATTATAAATATTCTAGATCAGTAAAAAACAATGACAACAGAAACTTTCTGAGACTTTTTTGAAGAGAATATGGGAATGTAAGAGTTAACACAAGAATCAGTTTTACTACTGTATCTTCTTCAAGGACCTGTTCTTTGCTGCTGTCACTGGAAAAGTACACAGTTGAATTTCAGACCTGAAGAATTTAACTCTTGAAAGAAATAGCCAATGAAAACATAATGTTGTTAATGGTGCGTATAAGCACAATATTATTTAGGATACATGATTTTTTTTGTGGATGATTGTGGTAAATTATGCATCTCAATAAATACTGTGGTCCAGTTATAAGACTAGATAAATCATCACTTTCTAAAATGTCATCCGCAAGGATACTTGAACTTGTTTAAGGCTATAAAGGTGCTTCTTCATAACTGAGAACTATTTCTAACATTTTTATTGAATGCAGGTATATTTGTGTAAAGCATGTAGGAAGCTAGATGTGTAAATAAATAAATGGCCTGAATGTGTAGCCAAATAGGTCTAGAATGAGACTGCTCAAGTTGTGCCACTTGCATACACTTGGTGTATTTCTTCATCCTTCTTTTCTTTTCAATACAAGATTAAGAGGAAATCTTAAATCTTTAAAGGCATTTTTATTTTGTTTCTCTTCTTCCTCCTCTTTTTTTTTTACCTCTCGTGAAGCAAAGAACTGTAAAGACAATGAGGACTGTTTGGTTTCCTTTTTGAAGATCTTTAAGAGGAGAGTAGTGAAAGCAAATGACAGAAACACATGAGCATATATATATCCAAAGGTTGTGGCTGTGACTTCCAAATTTTGACTGATTCCAAAACAATTGCATTTATGTATTAACGTGCTTCAAAATTGGATCAGCATGGTGGAAAATAATAGGCAGAAATAGAAAATATATTAGTCAGTGTTGAACTTGACTTTTAAGATCTTGGGATGATCATTGTTGGATGAATGCATTGCCTTATCTGTGGATGTGCAACCTTTCTAAGATACTCAATGAAATTACTTATTTTCTCCTCCAAGAGGCCTTTCTCTGTATTTCTGCTGGGTTTACGTGCATCCTGCTGAGCCTCCGCCCAGTGTAATTGTGTTGCTCTTTTGCCTGTTATGATTGTTTTTGTTGTTCAGATCAAGATGACCACTTGTATACTAAGGATTCAGAAGTCTGCCAGACTTGCTGCAGCGAGGTTTGCTTTCATTCTGATTGAGAGAGCTTTTAGAGAAGATTACGCTAGTGCTGCTTGTGAAGAGCTATGCAGTGGCTTGATTTGTTACAGTGAAAACAAACAAACTGCACCCCCAGCTCTCTGGTGCCTGTGATTAAATGCAATCCTTTAGTAAGTAATTTGTGTCTGCATACAGTACAGATGTACAAATCATACTGTTTGCATTGTAGTACTGACTGTGGGCTCTTCTACACAACCCACTGAGGAGAAAAAGATTTCCTCCTTGAGTATCAGTTTAAATTGAACTTTAGCATAAGTATTAATTGAAAGTATTTTAAAATGTTAATGTAAAGTCCCCCCCCAAAAAATACAAATAGTTGTTTCTCCTACTTCCTTGAAAAATTTGTGTTTATTGAATATTTTGTAATATATGTACTTTCTGTGGAATTAGTCCATAATATGTGCAAATGTTTCATCAAGCATGACTTTTAGTACCTTCGGGAGTCATGGGTTTCCAGCATGGCTTACATTTTAAAGGTTCAGTTGACAGCGTCCTGTTCTGAGTTTGATGAAATTTTGCACTAAATTGTCCTCCATTTATAAAGCAGCACTGTTTGGTTTTTTTTTTTCCTTGATTATTAGTATTTTGTAATAGTCTTTCTTTGCAATCATAACAGTTTTGCTTCTGTGTATTTCCTTTATTTTTTTCTTTTTTAATTTACATTCTCTGAAATGCAGCTGCCATAGTCACAGTTCTGTTGTCCACAGTTTGCTGCATTTGGGTTATTTGCTGACTGGGGTTGTCTGATGAGGAGCAGAAAAGCCAGCAGTGAGCCTCTAGTAGGAAACGAGGTGGAGATTTTCACTGAGCACTGAACTCTGTACTGGACTGGCACTGCCATTTGATCCATGAAATTTAAGCAACACTATCACAGTTAAAAACTTCCTAGTGGTCTTCCCTTCACATGTCTCTGACTTTGTGCCCTCTTATGACTTGCCTTAGGAAGACCTGATGTGCTTAGAAGGTGGTCTTTCGTGGAAGTATCTCAACAGTAGGAACTGTACCCAACAGAGGAGAAGGCACCAGCTGAAAGTGTTCCCATACTTCTTTTTTTACTGCTTGTTGTTGTTATTCAGCAACAGCTAGTAATGTAAACATCACGGATTGGACTGTGCTTCAAGGTTGCCTTTTAAATGAGCGCCCGCCAATATTTTAACTGTACTGGACTCTACTACTTTGATCCATTTTATGTCTTCAAATATATTAACTTATTACCATGCTTGTACTTTCATTCAGAGTTGTAGGAGCAAGCAGGCTTTGAACTGAGAGCTTTTAAATGCTGTACTGTGAAATAGCACAGTCATAAGCAATTACTTTGTGGGTGCTGTGGGGTGAGATGTGGCATGAAGTTAGTCACACAGCAAGCATGTGAGTCTCTGCCTGAGGGAGCTTGTGGCCACAAGCGCAGTGTTGAGGGGAGCGGATGTAGTGACGCTGTATTCTTCAGTGTGCTCTGACACATTTCAGTTACTAACTGATTTCAGTTCATTATGGTAGTGCTCCGGAAGGTGTTTTCATAGCTTTCAAACCTGAGATTTCTCTGTCCTGGAGAGTACTGCATCTCTGTGGCCTTAAGCATGCAGCTGATCTCGTTATACTCCTTTTTTAAATTTTTTTAATTTTTTTTTAGCTTTTTTTTATTTTTTATTTTTATTTTTATTTTATTTTTTTGCTTTCACATCAGAATCAAAGGAGTGTAGAAAGTGAAGGGGAAAAGAGAATAACTTTATTAAGCTGATGAGGAGGGAAATGCTTTCTTTGCTATTCTGGTTAAATGGAAATTTGGGGAGCCAGAAGGATGACTTTAACTGTAAAAGGTGAGAAGGTTTCAGATGGGTGAGAGGGGTTCAGTGAAAGATTCCAAGAGGAGCAGAGTTCTCATGAAACGAGCCATGAAACAACTGTTGTCTTTGGATGCTTCTCCTAACTGGGACTGAAAATCAAATCACTCATTGCTTTATGTGGCTTTTCATCATCCTTGCTTTTTAACCCCTACAGTTGTGGCTACATCTGTTTTCTCACACAGTAGTGGAAATGCAAAGATCAAAAGTTTTGATAAAGTGAGAGAAGTAAATAAAGTGATCCTGTGTGTGAGATATACATATGCCTTCATGTTTTTTATTGAAGAACAGCATTAAGCAGAAAGTGTACTTCATTCTTAGAGCAGTCAGCTCTCAGTTCAAAGCCTGCTTGCTCCTCATTCATGGGAGGGAGAGAAACAACAAACGCTGTGAACTCAGACTTACCAGCTAGTGACACCACCGACAGTCTATTTCTACTTAGCTGGACTGTTGAGGGCAGTGCGTATCTTTCCCCTGTGTTTTTGTTTCCTGCTGTTCCACTGCTTTAATCATCGTTTGAAGGCTGAGAGTTGCATCTAAGCGGGTTGCAGTGTCTTACACATAGAATGATGAGAAGGGAGCTGGAGAAGAAGAAAAAGACTATTGGACTTCTCACTTGCTGCTCAGGAGAAAGGCTCACAGTCTGTCAGTGACAGAGAACGTGCTTCATGGGCTGGAGCCGTATCTCTTGTGTTAGAACATGGAATGACTGATGCAGCTGGGGGAATTCTTGCCAGATGTTGCATGAAGCAGATGGGTCCTTGATGAAAACCCTGCATGGCTTTTCCACTACTTCATGCTAGCCTGGTGCACAGTTGAACCAAAAAGATTTTTTTTTAAGATTTGGAATTGAACTGGTTTTGTGAAAGGTTTGAGACACTTATTTTTAATTTTTAATTTCCCATGCAAAAAAAAAAAAAGAAAAAAAGAGAAAAAAAAAGCAAACTTAATATTTTCATTGTTACCTTTGTCTTGCAGCATTTTCTTGGGAATAGTCCAGGACAGAACTCAGTAAGATGTAAACCTCAAATAATTGCAACATTGCTCTGTATTGTTAATTAGCGGTGCATGGATTATTTACTGTGAAGTGTATGAACGTTCTTCAAGTGCTACTAAGTAAAGGAACATGTAACAGCCCCACAAGGAGAATTTCCCAATTGTGGAGATAATAGCAGAGATAAAAGAGTGGAAACACCAGTATGAGCAAAAAAATTGAAATGATTCCATTTTCTAAGCTCGAAGTCTTTATTAGGATGACTCTGGAAAGCAGGAATATCTACCAGGGAGCAATTTTTTACAGAAGAATTTGCATTTCTTACCTGACTGCAAGCAACTGGCCTTCAGCTGACAACTTTACTGCACAGTCAAGGAATGCAGGTATCCTGGTATAAATGCTCACCTTGTTATGTGGTATTGCTTACATAAGTAGCAGTTGTAACCAAGCTGTATAAATCATGTAGTTTAAACTATTTGCTTATTATGTAGCACCAATAAAAATATAATAATACGAAACCAACATTATAAATCACATTTTGTGACTTGAGGCAAGGTGTTCAAAAACAGTTACAGTAATACAAAAACACATTTGCTGTTTGGTAAAGAATACTTCCTTTTCTTTGGAAAAAAATTTTTGATACTCAATATTCTAGGTATGTGAACTTTTAACTTGTCAAACTATTGCAACATATTTGAAAATTATAGTAATTTGATTAAAATGTTGCCTATAAGGCAAGAGGTTCAGTTAATAGAATCCATATGTAATTAAAATGCAGAACTAAATGTAATCAGACCCCAGTGACTGGTGCCTTCATATTGATAGTTTTACAATGGCCTCTGGGGTTGAAAGTTTATGTTAAAGTTACTAATGTAGCTGTGTTCCAGAAAATGAGCAAGACATTCTAGCCATTTCAAGTATGACAACACGCTGAAGCAATGGTCGCGCGGTACAAAATGTTGACTCTGAATATTAGGGGTATCTTCTGCTGGCAGGTGGCAGACGGACAAGTCTGCTTGAATAGACTAGTTAGAGAATTGCATTCAGCATCAACGCTGTTGTGTAAACATCCCTAAATGAAGGATCTTGCTGTGAGCATCCAGAGGTGTCCGTTCTTTCAGTGATTTAGTTACTTCACTTGTGTGAATTCACCTTTGAATCATGTGAAAGCTATAGACACAACACTACGTACCAGCCCACAAAAAAAAAAGTTTAAAAAAATTTCCTGAACTTAAAAAAAAATAATATTTTCTCTGGACAGTTTTAAGAGTCGACATCCTGTGTTAGAGTTCTCTAATCATCACCAGCACAATTTACAATCAGAACACACAGAGAGCCAGTTCAGACCAGCTCATCTGTTGACTTTGGCAGAAGCCCTTAATCTCACTGTGTGCAGCTGCCACTTGAGAGCTGGGGACTCGGCAAAGAGCCGAAGGAGGGTGGGATGCAGGGTTGGTCAAGGCATGAACACATAGGCCTGCTTCATTTCAACAGTCGTACACTGCTTTTTTTATAGTCTTTTCATTTTACAGCCTTTTTTTTTTTTTTTTTTTTTTTTTAAAAACCCTGAAATTAAATGAGGACCTCTCATGAGCCACTGCGCTCCAGGCATAAGAAATTGTAATGTCTGGCTTCCAGAAACTGTCCCGTCAAAATGTGCTTCTGATTAGGTTGCTTAATTACAGCTGTGAAAACAATGTTGATTTAGGCCTCAAGATTCCAGTGCATGTCAGCCGTTATTAGCTAGCCTTGGACTGAAGCCACCATTTTAAAACTCTGTACCACTAAAGTCACACACTGCCTGACAACTTTTTATTTAGGCAGAAATGTTGCCAGAAGCAACACATTTTATGCAAAATATTTTTCATTGCGCAAATTTCAAATGTGACACTGTTGATGGACATAAAATGGGTAGTTACGGCTGGACTTCACCGAGTCCAAATCCTAACTTTTGCAAAAAAAAAAAAAAAGAAGAAAACCCGTCCTGTTTAAAATAGTTCTTATAAAGTTTGACTGACATAATGCTTAATTTTAATTCCTTTAATTCAGTTTTATTCCAAATCCAGCATGTTGGTTTAACCACCCAATTTTATTGCATCTAAATTTTCCTGACAGTTTCATTTGCTGTTGGGAAATAAAATTGCCATTTTTGCAACATGGGAAATAATGGCTAGTTTCAAAACCAATATGTTTGAAACTTCCTTTGCCTGAAGCAGGTTAAGGCACACACTCAATTTACTTTAGGGGAAAAAAACTCATTAAATAGTTTTTAATATTTTAATATAATTTAAGTAACTGCTTTCACAGTGGGAAAGCTTATTAGGCCCATGTATTTACACCTGCAGAGAGGTAAATGTTTGGGTAATTAGGTGGTTTCCAATACTTCAGCTATTCAGTGCAGTGGCAGAGTTAATACCATGAATACTATCGATGGACACAATGCATTCGCTGCATTTAAGCATTACATTTCTACTGGTAGTTTTCTGCTTTCAAGTGCTCAAGAAGGCGATTTGAGTGGTTTGTTTAGTTGTTGGTTTTTTTCCTTTGCTGTGTTCCGTCTGTTTTGAAAGCCTCTTTAATGACAAGAATTGGCTAAGGAATGTGAGTGAACGTGTGTGGGTGTTAGCTCTCGGCAGTTGCCTGTGCTTTGGAAAAGCAAGGTTTGCATTCTCACTTCACCATTGCCATGAAATTCCAAATGTCCATGCTGTGCGGTTTAATGGAAACCATGAAGCTCCTAAATGACCACAGGTTTATTCCAATGTTAAGCACAAAACAAATCTTTCAAGTCATTGGCTGAGCTGCAGAAAAGGAGGGTCATGTTTTCAGGAAGCTAAGATCCTTTCCCTTTCTCATTCATGGTTTGCATTTCTATGGCATTAAAAATGTGTTTCTAGTAAGGTACTGGAACTACCAGCTCACAAGCAAGGGTCCTCAGTTCCCAGGACTGAAAACAAGACACTTGGAAACTAGCACTGTATTCATCTCCTACCCTAAGTGCTCAGGCCAGGGCAACAATTGTACTTCCTAGAGTAACTAATTGGAAATTAGTTCAGAGAGACTAATGATTTGCACAAGGAAACAACTTTAAAGCATACATTCAAGTTTGCCTCGTAGAGAAACACTGCCCATTCATTTGCTGCCTGCACCAGATTAACAGGGGAAAGGAGCTGAATGCCTATGTTTCATTTTGTTTCGTTTTTGAAAGAAAAAGACAGAAGTGAGCTGGTCTTCTATTTTATTTGCAAAATGATTTGTGGGACTTTGTGGAACTGAATGTTTCAGAAAGGCCCCAGTGGCTGTGGAGGACAACGTTGAGTCAGGAGACAGCTGTGTGATACTGTTTTCCTTGTCAGATGTCTAGGCAGCAGTCTTTCAGAATGTGTTTCATTGGTAATACACAGTGCTTTTTATCTGCCAGCTGCATATGTTTGCTTTGTGCTTGCTACATGCCTTTGTTTCTTTTGCCTTCCACCCACACCTCACAAAGTAAAATTTTCGGAACATCAAAATAAGAGAAACTTTTAAATATGACTGCTTGTATTGCTAATGCTATAGTAGAAATAAAAGCATTGGGAGTGCTAGACAGGCTGTTATTTTGAGAACTTGATATTATAGACCAGGACATTTAACCCTGAGAAAAAGTTTTTACAAAAGAACAGAGCCAAGGACACAATTTTACTGGCTTTATAGAAGAAAAGGAATATTCTCTACAAAGGCAGACAAATTCACTTCTTTCCAGACTCAAGAACTTTTGCTCAGGCCAGAAGGTGCTTCCTCCTCCCGTTTGAAGAAGTTATTTCAAGAAAGGGAGCTGGGAAGCTTCTATTATTCCCTGTTAAACTGTGGGTTAAACATAAAGAGAATGTCTGTCTTTTCTGCGACTGTGAATTCACTGAGAAATTTTTGGAGGGGATTAAAGCATAGCTGTGCCTGAATGAGTCTAGCTCAGAAACTTAAATGGTGTGCGAATGCGTGGAATCCAGATTGTCATCTTCCTCATATTTTCACATCATTGTAAATTTAAATGGCATGAAGTATGCTGTTGTGAATAATGATTTCCTTGACTCCTTCTGACTCCTGCTTAATTTTGCGTTTTTGTGTATCTCAAGCTAATTATTCAGCGCAGTGTTAAAGAAGAAAGTTCTAGGCTGATCTTCATTCATTAGCTTTGATGAATAGTGCAAGGTGTTGAGATGCTACCTGGGAGTTGAGATTAGATCAGTTGGTGTAATAGGTGGAAGGATTTTTGTTGACTTTCATGGAGTTTCTTCTTATTTTGTAACAGTATCTCACTGTCCACCGCACAGGGAGAGAGAGAATCTTGTTTCTCAGCCAGCCTCACAAATGCCTGTATGTGCAGCGTGCCCTCAGAGTGGCATGTATAATGCTACATTCACTCACTATAATAGATAAATAAATAGACAAATAAATAAATAAATAAATGTGTTGGCATTTAACTGGATTGGGATGGGGAATCTGCAGTGGAGAGATAAGTATTACCCTCAAAAGCTATACTTTAGGCCCTCGTTTACATGTTTGTGTTTCCCTCTGGATGTCAGGGAGGCAATGCCCAGCCCTAGAGAATCCAATGTCAGCTAGGGGCAAACCTTCCCTCGAAGAAAACAGGTACCTCCAGTGAATCTTTCTCCTCTTAGTCTTCTCCTGGTGCTGTGCCTTGGAAGGACCAGGCATCATTTTTACTATCAGTCCCACAGCAGATTTCTCAGCTGTCAGACTAGACCATATAGAAGATCCTTTACATGCCAAAGGGAGATAATGATGATGGTGAAGAAGGGTGCTGTAAACCATAGCAGTCTCCTTGACCTTGTGCCTTTCTGGAATTTATAGAATCAGATTTTTTGCTCATGCTCTTTTCTCCTACCTTCTTATGTAATTATCCATGTTTACATCCTTTTCACTTGGGGAAAAAAAGAGCAACCTTTGTGTTCTTTTCTGTGACATTTTCACTGTAGAGTAACATGTTTTTGTAGAAGTGCTTCTGCTTACCTACTTCCATTGTCTGATGGTTTGCATTTTGTACTCTGAGGATAAAAGTTAATGCAAGAAATAAAAAAATGCACTCTATAAAATATGTTAGAGAATATGACTTATACAGATAAAAAGACAGGAAATTCAGTGTTAGGGCATAAAGCATAAAACTGTTCTTAATTCGCCTGTTCCTGTAATGTGGACACGGTTTAGGGGCATACAGTCAGCAAGTTACATCTTAGTGTTTATTTTTATTGGGTTTTACATATTTAAGTCACTCTGCTGAATATTTAACCAGCATGTACTTATTTATTTGTTGTTGTCATCATTAAATTATGTATAAAAACCTTTCATGGAAGTCTGTGCAACCCCACATTTTATAGCAAAGGCACAGTTTTTTTCCAGTTAATCATAGTGAGGACCTATTTTCTCTAGAGACCTGCCTCCCTGCAGCAATTTGGCCTGTTGAATAAACTAGTACTTGAAGAAAGTTTTACAGTGTGAAATGAGTACCTGATAGGGTAAGGAACCTCATTGTCAATTGTGGGGATATTATCATGATAAAAACCTTTTCAAATGTTTTTGATTCCTTTAGTTTGTGTAACAGTTCAGTACAGTTAGAGAGATTTAAAAACACGATGTGGTCCTTAAGATATATTTTCCCCATTTTACAAAAAAAATTATTCTTTTGTTGACTTCTTTCAGAAGCTCTAACTTTTGGAAAGGAAGGAGCCTCTTTTCTTTAAGCTATAACTCAGGTTTTTTTTTTGTTTGTTTGTTTGTTTGTTTGTTTTTAAATGGAAGGTAGGGCACCTTTGATATACACAGTTAGTAGTAAAGTGTATTAAAGTACTAAAGTGGGCAACGATAGTGTGGTAAAACAACTGTTTCCCTGCTATATTTGATGGTATTAAGGAAGCAAATGGCATGATGATGACACAATTATTGCTTTTCATCATTTTCAGGTAGTGTAATTGTTACAGTTCTTCCTGGTTTTTGGAGAGAGATCCCTGGAACTTTTAGAGCCATGTTAAGATACCATGCTTCTGAATCTATGCCTGAACTGAAGTTGACATGTGGCTCACTAAGGAAATGTCACCATAAAGGTGACACTGCATTACTTGCCTTTGCTAAATTTGTATGTTCATCAGTATTTTGAGAAGCCTTTTGTCCTATTTAGATATGACATATTATATATATGTTGGTTTATATATTAACCTTAGTCGGGAAATAGCTCACTGATTTTTCAGATTTGGTTGAGTACCTGTGTGTGTGTGTGTCACTTGATCACAAAATGATTGGCTCATATGGTGATTACAGGGGTATAATCCCTGTTAGGATCCCTCTCAGTCCTTCAGAGTCTGGAACACCAAGGTTTCATTCACAGGGTCTTCGAATTGTACTGCACTCTTTTGGGTGCCTGAGCAAATCCTGGAACTTAACTAGGGCTGCCTGACACAAACAGTCATCCCATTTCATTTCAATTTGCACGTGTCAAAACATCCTATCTCTTTAGAAATTTCTAGTTGAATTTAATTCCTTACTGAAGTTTACCATACTATAAATAAAAGATTTTTTGGAAGAACATAATCTAATCAGGAGTTCCGAGTAAAGGAATTTTAAGATACCGTTCTGAAACATAGGAAGCACACCAAATTACAGAAATATCCCTGTGTAAAATGATTTTTTAAAGTTATGCTACAGCTTTCTTGTTATAAAAGCCAAAAAGCTGAAGGAACTTCTCTCCAAGTCTCCTTCTATGCTTCTCATTAAATTTCGATAAAAACGTTGTGTGCCGGATGAATGTTTTCAGTGTTGTATGTGGTGGCTTTTTTTAAAAAAAAACTCTTCTGTGCTTTCAGAACACACATTTGCCATATGTATACTGAAGGATGAAATTCCATTAGCATTTTTTTTTTAATGTTGATTCGCATAAAATATGATTGGTATGCAGGAAATATTAGTTCCATTTGCCTCACTCAGGCTACATGTTCAGCCTCACAGAAAGTGATGGTCTAGTACCTGACTGAAAAACAGTTCTTAGAGGCTGATTGTACTCTTGAATATAATAAGTATAAAAAGTTCTGTTGAAGCAATTGTTAGAGTGTTGTTTAATCTCAGTCTGAAGTATAACTGTATATGTAAATTGGGCCAAAACCAACAGATACGGTAACCCGAGCTCACCCACACTCAAGTTGTTTATAAGTGATAAGCTTGATTCCTTGCCCAGTTAGTGTAATTTGGATCATGCATTTACAAAAGACCTACATGTTAGCTGTCAACTGAAATTGAACCTAAAATATTTTTTTTTTTAGGCCATTCAGATATCAACTGTTATTTTATAAGCAATACTGCAGGAATGCCAACTGTGTTCCCTAACCATTACTGTTATAAAGCTACCCATTAGAACTATCCTTTTGAATGCACACTGCATGAGATGCTATATGTAATTTATGGGAGAAGGAGTAATTTCCTCCTGAAGCGAGGAACCACTTCAGTGTGAACCAGGTTTTACTGGGGATGAATGGACATTAAAATGTTTGTTTTGAATAACCAAACAAAAGTTTGAAAAATACCTCAAACATACAGGGAGCCAAGGGTGAATCTTTCTCTGAGCTGTACTGAGGGGCAGGGGATGAAGCCCTTATCAGGATTTTGACTGAGAGGTGAAAGTCTATGCAACTTCACTGGATGACCAAGAAAATGCCACTGCACTGGCCAGTGCTAGGAAGGTGGAACCTTTTGTCTTCTTGCTGCATTGATGGTTTTAATAACAAACATTCCTGTTGAGAAAATAAATCTGAAAGCAATAACAGCTCACTTCTAAGCATGGCATAATGCTATCATTTTTCACTCTGTCATTAGAAGATCTTTTAAAGAGGTCTCTTGGTTTAATATTTTTTAGATGAGCTGAGTTACAGGCCTATAGCCTATTGCAAATGCACATGCTCTTACTCAACATGCAAGAGTTGGTCTATATTACAATCTTTGCTAAAACAAACAACAAAAAAACAACAGAAAAACTCTGTTTTTCAGATTTGTACAGACAAGTTGCATTAGTCATCCAGCTTATCATCCCAATTCTGTCTCCTGTGAGCTACCTACAATCCAGCATTTTCTATGGTATGCGAAAGGCTGTCAATTCATGAGTTCAGAATCTCTCTTCACATTTCAGGATCTGCAGTTGTTTTCTCCACTAAAAGGCCTTGTCTTTTCCTGACACTTTTTTTGTAAGCCTGAGTAATAGCATTTTCCTACTTGAAATGTGAGTGAGATGCTCATTACAGTCTTTTATCATTGCTGAAAACTACTCGTTTTGGCATCAGCAACCTCTGCCAGAGGTGTGCCGGTTCCAAGTCACAGAATCACAGAATTGCAGGGGGTAGAAGGGAGAGATCATTGAGCCCAGCACCCCTGCTAAAGTAGGTATCCTTAGTCCCATATGATGTGCTTCTTTTTACCACCTTTCGTAAAGATAAGTTCGTTCTATCATCTCCTTGCCATAAATTACTCTAGAAAGTTGTGTGTGCTTTACACCTCAATCAATATGTTTTCTTTTTGCTTTCCTTCCTTCATGTTTACAGCTTCTCTTGAGTTTCCAGTTTCTGCAAGCTGGTTGTTGCTTCTCTTGATAAAAAACAGATCTCTTATATAACAAATGCTCTTTCAGAGGTTTTTAGAGAGAACTTCAAGGGGACTACACCCTATAGATATGCTGGGAAGGCAAACAGGTAACATAATCTCCTGAATTTACTGTAGTTTAGCAAACAACTGAATCTGCACAGACTCGGTGGACAGTCTTTTGAGTAGTTAAGGCAGCCGGTAAGGCTACCACAAGGCATTCACTGCAGCTGCTCTCATAATTCTGCTGTCCAGACACTCATCCAGTCTGTTCCAGCTTTGGTTAACAAGCCTCTCCATCAAAGAGCACTTGAATATCATCAGCGCATGCTGAGTACTGGCTTCTTGAAGGTATTCAAATTCTTTGGAGAGAAGTAGCGAACAAAAGAATATTCTCAAGGCATCTGTCTTGAGAGTAGCAGTAAGTTCCGTGTTTCTTCTCATTTTAAAATAAGCTATCAGTAGATCCAAAAATATGTTTTTTTCCCCATTTTAAATAGTTCGTTTGTTTTGTTAGCTACATAGATTGTTTTGATTTGAATTGTTCTGATCTTTATTCTTTAAAATACTGCAGATTTGACAGGAATACACAGCAAAAAAATAAAAAAAATTAAAAAAATTCCGAATGCCTGAATATTTTTTAATGCAAGAAAACTGAATCATAGACTTCCAGTGTTCATAGACCTTCCTCCTTTATATTGTTAAATGTCACTATTAGAAATAATTACCTTTTCTGTATTTTCCCCTTTTACCTGTATTGCCAATGTATCTTCATTAATTATAAAATGACTGAAGTGTTTTATTGAATTAGTGTAATTTCATTTTTGCCAAAATCTTTGTGACGATTAGCTCTATGATTCTGCATTAAAATTAGCCTTTGGTAAAAGACAGATTAATGCCCTACTGGCAAACCTCAGCTTTCCTTGTCTGTTTAGTAATGAAATGCCTAGATGGTAGTTGCACCCGTTCTGAGCAAACAGACAAAAAGGAAGGTAGCTAAGCGTTTTGCTGTGCGTGAGCAGTTAGAGGGCAAGCAGACACCATGCACCTTGACCACCTATTATGAAGCTTTTTGCTGCAATGTCAAGTGAAAGCGAGTTAATTGGGTGAAGCTGTAGAGCATGTTAGGGGCATGGTAAAGGGTTGCTGTCTGACAGCTGAATGTCAGCAGAAGCTAGTCAAGTGTGGCTGAGAGACAGAGACCTGTCACAAAGTTCATGTGGACTATCGCACAGTTAGGGAGATGAAATGTGGTTCTGTCTCACTTTCTCCCTCATTGCATTCAAGCACCTTAAGATTTCACACTGTACGTGTCAACTCTTGTTCTCTAAGCTGTTTTCTCCTAACACTTCTGCATTCAAATGATTGGACAGAAGATGCTAATGTTTGGCAAAATGAATGTAAATACACTTCTTTCCTTTTTATGCTAGAGTGGCAGTATGCATGCAACTCAGAAGAAGCTTTGAAGGCTTACGTCAGACAGTCACACTGCCTAGGAGTTCAGCTGATGACTGAATACATTTTTCTCAAGAGAATACGAAGTTTGACACTTTAACTTGTTGGATGGTGTCTGCTTTTCCATGAGTGCGGACAGAAGAAAAGTCTAAGCAGCGAGTGGCGAGTACTGCTTTATGAGCCACTTGTGCCTCAGCGTACGGTCATGTGTACTTTAGTCTCCAGTTGTAGTCGTCATCTCATCTGCTTTCTGGAACAAAAGGAAAGAGCAGCAAAGGTGACCATCAGAGAGGAATACTGATCAGAGGCGACAAAAAGCCACTGTAAAACTCACATAGGCTGAGAAAGGCTTATTGGAAGCCACAGGAATGTCAGTGTCTTACAGTACACTGATGCAAAGCATAGTTGCTTCTATTCTTGAGAAAGTGGAAAGTCTCTGGTAGGCAGTATGGGCAAAAATTCTCTCTCATGATATCATGCTCCTCTAGTAAAGAATTTCAAAACTTGGATTGAAGACCATATCAAGTGAACATTTCACCATGAAAATAGTGCACTACATTTTTTTTTGCATAGTGTTTTGGAATTGTTACAGTGCAGTGCAGACAACTTGACCTGAAAATGGGAGACTGTTATGTGTATTCCAATGCAGTATCTGGAAAACCAATGCAGTATCTGGAAAAAAAGACTGCGTAGGCTGTAGGGTAGATTTCTGGCCAAATATTTGGAAATCATTAAAATTAACCATGCAAAAACCAAATTCTCTCTCTTTAAGTGAAGAAGACATTGAAGATAAAGTGTTCTGATGTGGTAAGCCATGTTCCATTCTTCAAATGGAACAGATTTATGTATGTTTGAATAAAACAAGATTTTCTTTTAGAAAACAAACAAAGTGTTACGAAATCTTCCTTTAATTGTTTTTAATTGAGCCTCGAGAGTGTGATTTCACTGAATTCATTAAATACAAAAGCACTATAGAAGCAGGAAAAAAAAATATTTCCAGATATTTTATAATCATGTTTGTTTAATAACTCCTGAAAATTGAAGAGGGAATTCTTTGAAAATGAAAAAAGCTATTACTATTGTTGGCTAGCAGCATCTGAGGAAGAAAGTGTGTTGTGTGTCTACCTTTCTGACTTACTATATAATGAGTTGGCAGTCCACTGAATTATTCTCTGATGGTAAATTGTTTCCAGAATCCAGGCAGGAGTGCTGACAATTAAAATTTATACTGAACGTTACTATTTTCTTACTTTGTGTCAGAGCAGAAATTTAGTCTTACAGTCTCAGAATACAGAATTGCAAAATCATTGACTCAGGAAGCAAACTTTCTAGTTTTGGCCAGCATACATGCTTGCTTTGAAGAAGTTTGTTAACTAGCAATGTCAGTAATAATACCTTCCATTTTAAGCAGCTGTTTTTAGCACTTTCATCAGTCTCATGTTTTATTTGTTTCACTTCAAGTGAGAAATGGCTGTTTGAGCTACTTCTAACAGCAAGTGAATTAGCAGCATACTGATGTCCATTGGCATTGTGTGGCAAAACCCAACTCAGTTTTGGTAGTAGCAGTCTCAAAAGAAGATTGTGAATGATCAGAAAAATTGCATCTATTTACAGGGAAATTGGTTTTCCACATAAGTGCAGCAAAATGGAATCAAAGACAGTGCTTGTTTATTTAACACTTACTGAGATAATAGATAGATATTGCTGCAGTGAAGTGAAGGAACACAGTGATAGCATAGATGGGAGAAGATAGATGGAAAAATATTGTTGTACGTTTGGTTTGTGCCTACATGTATATGCGTTCTAGATTTGGGGTGAGGGGGAGAGAAGGGAAGGAATCAGAACCAGAAATCAACTGTGAGGAAATATACTGTTTCCCACTTTTCTCCTATTGCTCTCAGCTTCTGTGCTTAACTCACATTCCTTTGTACTTGAGTGGCTGTGCTACAGCCTTTTCAGAGATTTTTAGAGATTGCTGGGAGAAACTACAGCTTGCTTCTCCCTCTGCTCTTCTATTTTCTGCCAGGCATCCTCACTATCTAGGCAGCTTGTAGTGTGGTGACTTCCAATAGATAACACTTTTTGGCCTTGTAATTCAACAGTCATCTTCAATTTGCAGTGTGATAAAAGAATGAGTTACAGAGAACCTCTCTAGCTGAGTCTTTGTACTACATTGCAACTTTGGTATTCTTTCTGCCCTCTCATTTCGTCCCATTCTTGGTCGTTTTCTGTTCTGAGTGGCTTCATTACTTCCTTCCCTCAGACAAACCTGCAAGTTTGTCATTCACTGTCCAGAAGCCTTAACTCACAAAGCCATGTTACTACATTTACTATTCATATGTATATATATTTAATAATTTTATGTATGTAACAAAAGGGGAGAAGGGAAATGTGTGCTACTGTGTTTTGAAATTGAATATTTGAAAAGAGTTTAAAGTGACTAAAATGAGTGGTGGGAAATTGCTGAATTGGAAGGAGTTCTTGTAACGTACAAATAATAGAAGGGCAATTGAAAAGTTGTGGTATTATAGTGAAGATTGTGGTCTAGTAAAATTATCTTCGTGTTGACTTCGAAGGCTAAAACAATTCTGACTGATTTGTGGCTTCCTCTCTGCTTATAGATCTTACTCCTGCTGTTGAAGATAGACAGTGTATTTCTGACAGTGTATTTCTTTATGTAGTTATTTGTTTTCACCACTGACGAAACAGATCCACAGTTTTCTACTTCCAAGCATCTGACTGTGTGTATTATTTCACAAGTGTGAAGTATATGTACAATATATACATATACAGCATATATATATATATATATATGTACACAATATATAAAAGCAAAATAGGGTGTCTTTGATCCCAACATAATGCTTTTGAATAGGCTGGTACATGCATACCAACATAACACTGATGGCATTGTAGTATTCTCTCACAATGTCATACATTACAAAGCAACCCATTATGAATCAGTTTTAACTTTTGTAAAACAGCACATATATCACAAGACAACCACTTAACTAGATCCTAAATGTGATCATAGGTTAGTCACAAAAGAACAGTAGAGAACAGCTGTTTTAAAATTGTTTTTCTGTCTCTAACAATAAAAAGATTGCTTGAATTAACTACAGTGTAAAAAGCAACTATTTCATAATATAGACTAAACTTTCATATTTTCTTTGCTTTTGGGAAAATATGTTTTATAAAGTTGGGCTATCAAACTTTGAAAAATGGCCATAGGACATGACCAATTACTGTGTTCCGTAAACATTTTGAAAGCCTATTTTTTTGCTAGACCTGCTGTGTCCTAAATACCTATTTACCTGATGAAGTGTAACAGTTTAGATGGAATCATTTACGGCTTATCAGGTAAATAGAAGTGCTGTGTTAAAGATTTACCTGAGCAGATACCTTATTTAAGACATGTGATTCCTCTTTCAAAAATTACCTGAATGCATATTCATGTGATGGATAATCATCACAGCCCTAGCACAGTCATCTGAGTTTGTCAGTTTAATACATATTTTAGAAAGGTCTCTAAATATAATAATGTTCGAGGGGCTCCGCTGGGAAACTGTAACTGCCTTTAAAATTCTGTTGTATGGGTATGTGTTCAAACAACGTGTATTGTAACAGTTCTACTTTTTTTTTTTTTTTTCCTCTACTAATGTAAAGAACATGGTTTTCTTATTCTTCATGAGTGTATATAATGATATTGCATCAAAACGGTTCTTATGAGTAACAGCCAAGATTTTTTTTTACATCAATCATGTTGTTATTTGATCTGATTTTCCTTCTACTCAGTGAATAGTATTCTGTTCCTTGTAAGAAGTACAGTACAGGATCTGGATAACTAAAGCAGAGCTTTTTTCCCCCAACAGTGAAGCTTTTACTGTAACATAGTCTATTGACTTGCTGCCAATCATTAAGTTTCATACTTTTTTTTGGTGTTCTCAAAGGAAATCTCATTTCTTTTTACTGAGATTTTGATACCATATTCCTCAAAAAGTAACATCACTATATATATATAAAAAAGAATATTATGAGGTAGCAATAGTAGCATGTGATTTTAGTTGTTAAGATATGCTGATAAATTAGGATAATGAAAGAAGTACAAATTTGTGTTTATCTTCAGTATTTATTATCCAGAGTGAAACCTATTAATAACTTATGTCTTAGTAACTTCATTTACTTACACACAGAAGTATTTCTAGAATCTCACTGTTTTTTTGCATATTTCAATATCTTCTTAATATTTTCTTATGAATGACTTTTTTTTTAGAGAGAGTATTTATGCCAGCTAATTAAAACATACAAATAACAAACTATTAATCAGTGTAAGAGGTGGATACCTTCACGGAGGTCTTATTTCAGATATGCTGCTGCAAACTCAGTGAGGCTTCTTTGTGCTTTTGCTCTGTAGTGGTTCCCATTCTGCATAGTATTGAGCAGGACTGAATAGGCAGTGTGTTACGGATCACTGTGGTTATCTCCACCTCATAAGCAGTGTTGTTTAGAAAAACTAAAGGCACTACCTCGTTTTTATTGTCTCCTTGGACCAGTCATCTAAGTTGGCTACTATATGTGTTCTTAATGAAGGTGTAGCATAACCCAGCTGTTTACAGGAGCTGCAGTATGACTTGTGATGAGCCAGGAAATCAAAAGAGTCCATATCAAAGAGAACTGTTGCAATAGGTGTTAGAAGCAACCATTGATTTTTCTCCAGCGATAGTAAGAGAGGAAAGGGGGATCTTTCATGAATGTATCTTCATACATACGCTTGAGTCTGGATTTGTTGAAATATGAATATACATACACCCTCCTGCCTCTCTCTGTGTATCAGTGAATCTGTGTGTTGGAACCTGTATGCCTGCATATGTATGTGCATTTCTGCCTCATTGTGTATTTGTGTATGTGTATGCACATACACTCCTTCTCAGATGCTGAGAAGAGAGTGTTTAAAAAATAAGGTATACCGTAACAGCCTTACTTTTTGTCTTATCCATAGTTACGCTTTGCATGTGAAGTTTTCCCATACATTCTGGCATAATGAAACGATTATATTTTTCACAGCTACGTAGTACGTTGGCTAAAAATACCTTTATAAAGGGTAGAAAAGTAATATGACATTGCATTTTGTATTTTTTAATAGATATTTAAATAAATATTCAGTGTCTCTATTTAGTGTTTATATTAATGTCAGTATACTGGTATTCATAATCTTTCAAAGTAGAGTGCACAATGTTTTGGTTCTGCAAGTTTTTTAATGTTGAATTTTAGCTGGTCTAACCTTTGTAACTGACCGAGTGTCTGACTCACTGAAAGATGAGCTGTGTTCCCCAGCAAGGTGCACTCAGTGTATATTCTCAGCAATCTTCCAACAAGCTAATGCTCAAAGAATATGAAGTGTTTGATTTCAATTTATGGCAAAATATACTTTAAAGTAATTTAATAACTTCCACTGGTAACAAAGCACATTTCCCCCAATAACAGTGACAGAGATAAGTTTGTTTACTTGCTTAAGAAAATCAGAACTTAGGAATGATGATGAAGAGGAGTAAATGTTTCCTGTGCGTATTTTAAGCACTTCAAATAATATGGATTATAGTTCTACAAAACTTTCATAACACTTATCGGTGCAGAATACTGTGTTTCTGCTTTGTTTCTGCTTTTTAAAGGTTTATATATACATACATGTATATTCAGGTATCACGTACTCTAAATAACTGTTTGAAACTAAAAATGGACACTAGCAGATACTTCATATACATCTATTTGTAAAGGTTGTAATATTATGTAAGTATAAAAGGTACATTAATATATATACTATTTTTCTTGCTTGCTTAACATTAAATGTAAAATCTTTCAGGATTTTCTTTTTTATATTACTTCATTTTATTTCAGGAATCAAGAGGGATTTCAGACATCACCATGACTTCGAGCTAGGAATTCAGCCTGACCAGCGTTGAATCCCAGATTTTTTGGCATTGCAAGCTGATCTTGACACATCCTACAACAGTTTTATGCACAATAGAGCCAATTCCCAGTCTTCAGTCTATTCCTTCAGCCTGAATGTCACATCCAGTCCCAAAAGAACAATGGAAAATGGATTTTGTATCAATAATCTTCCAGAAGGAAAAAAAAAAAAATTGCATTAATGTAAAATGATGCAATTAAAGTGCAATTTTGTTGCTACCTTTGGATTGTAGTTCAGCGTTTGTATTTTTTGACATTAATTTTACGGTTTTATGAAAATGTGCATTCATATGTTCACATTTCTATGCTTCTAGTTCTCTGCATACCAAAACAGTTATTTTTTTAACTTTTATTTATTGTGGTTGCTCATTTTTTATGTAATATATTTTTAAATGTTAAAGAATGACACATTTTGGGTAATTTTCCCCAGTCTTAAAAAAAAAAATCAATAAGCCATTTTAGTCTCTATCTATCAAAGTTGTTTCATACTTGTCTATTTTAAAGCAGGACTGCAATACTTTAATAGGATTGAGAGAGCTATTTGAAATGTATGCCAATGATTCCTGTCATTTCATGGCAGCCCTGCCATGGTTCACTGAGCCCCCTCTTTTCTCTTGTCAGCTCAACTGAAGACAAGCATTTAGTTGCAAACTTTAAGCAGGTTGTGCAAAACAGAAATGATGTGACTGCTTCTCTTCCTGCACAATAATGTCACTGCTGGTCAATGTGAGAAGGTCAGGTTGCTCCTTGTAAAGCTACATGATACCACTTGCCTATTTGAACAAGTTAAGTTAACTGCTGAATCTGGTCCCTGCAGGCATTGAAAACTCACCCTTTTATCAAGTCTGCATTTCATAAGAAAGAAGAACAATTGTGCAGGGAGGATTTCTGATGATATGTTTATGTACTTTATAAGGACAGTTCCCAAACCAATGTTGCAGGTAATATATTTAGTTTAAGCTGAAAGACTTTAAAGTAATGGCTGTTTTGACCTTCAAATAGACTCCTTTTTTGTTGTTGTTGGTAGGACCCAAGAGTGACGCCCATCTTTGATGCTGACAGAATTTAAAGCAAGGCCATTGCCCTGCATTTTCTGCCTTGTAGCACACAAAAGTAAAATTGTATGTCAGGCCGAGATGTCGGGGAGCTGACAAGATGCCCCAGTGACATTTCAGCTGGAAAGAGCAAGTGTCTTGCAACCAAGTGGTCAAATATCAAATAATAGGTCAAGCAGGAAGGAGCTGAGTTCTAACCACAAAGAGGTTTCTGGTAACTTACTTGACAAGCTATTGGGCGCTCTGTGGCTTGACAAAGTGATGTTCTGTTGGGTATCGCTAGACAGACTGTTCTTTATCGCCTTCAGAAGATCAGACATTGACATTGATTAAACTCTTTAACCCTTAAAGGTTAAATCCTAGCAGCTTCATCATTGTGAATGAGGAACAAAAGAAAATTTGTAATATATCACTTGTTTCCATATTAATCACTGAACTCCCCAACGCTATTAACTTTTGATGTACTATGTAGTTTTTGACAAAGAGATTGAATGCAAAATCTATATAATAGATTGTTTCTTATTATGGACCAGTGATACATTAGAAAAATAATATTATGCATTATGGAATTTGTAGTTTCTTCTAATATGTCAAAGACGGGATTTGAATTTAGAGTCCTGACTACTGAAATTCCATTTTTTTCTGGAAAACAATATTTGTGGAGATAATATACGACTTGCAATGATCAAAGTCTTCCAAATGCCCTTGTTCTCAGGAACCAGAAGGGCTGATATAAATCTCAAATACCTGACAAAGGAACTCTAATCAAAGACTTCCAAGTTTTCAGGTAGCCTCCTGTGCGAGTCCGTTGCTGACAGTCATGATATGCATGCGTAGTAAATACATAGCCATGCAAAAACAAATAATAAATTCTCCAAAACTAAACTCTCACAATAGAAGTTATCTGATACAGGAAGAACAGTCCTTTTCTTTATGCTGATGAATTTAGTCTTGAACACTGAAGACAGAGGTTTTGCTTCCCTCCAAATTGCTGGCTCTCCTGCTTCCTGGCAGAGACCAATCTTGGAAAAGGCGCTGTAAGTACCGTATTCTTCCCTGGCAGATATAACGTCAAGTATGTGCCGTGTTTGCACAAAGAATGAAATAATATATTTCACAATACATCGAGCAGTTTTTTCAGTAGTGCATATAGAAGTGTTTGTGTGTTTCATTTTTAAAATATATCCTCATGGTACTCTGTAGTTTCAGGAAGACGGTGCTCTCAGCCTACTGAAGGAAATTTGCTACATACTTGTCCCTTCCCTGTCATTGCCAATACATGTGATATTGTGTATGTAGATAGAGAGGAGTGATTTATTTATGAAATCTGTTTTCCTTTCTGAAATCCGTATCGAGCTGTCACTAGGACTGATCTCCTCTAGTTACTTCAGCTGCTCCAAGCATTAAGATTGTATAGAGGTCACAGCTATGGCAAACTGATTGTAGTTAATAGAAACAGTCCAGCAAGCTATGATTTCTCACATAAGCTTATTTGTGTGCGTTCATTGAAAGGAGGGCGTATACCTCATTCAATCTGTTTAAATACTGACCATCTGAAAGTGCAGACTTTTTCATAAACCCATGTGCTTCGAAGAGACTTCAAAATATGTGTTGTTTGGATGTTAGATGTCTCATTTGTAATGGGAAGCTCCTCTTTCACATATTGTGAAGAAGTTGTTGAGTAATAAACTGGATTATCGTTAGTTAAATACTCCCACATTGCTTTTCCAGGCATGTGATAAATTGGAGTTTGTGATAAATTCCAAGCAAATAGAAGAAATCCAGCTGGCAGGTTCTCCCGTTAGTAGTGTGCAGATGATCGCACCAAGGCATTTCTTTCCATTTCTGGGGGACACAATAAAAATCATGCTTGTGTAAAAGGTGACAATACAGTTTGGTAAAAGTAGCTGCCAAAAGAGCATCCGTGACTGGTTTATACCCTCTGCTCTCTTTGTCCTGCTTCAGAAGTTACAAAGTTTGAGACCTTGAGCCTTACTTTCAAAGTTATGCATGGTTTGGGCCTGGGATGTCAAATGGACTGCTTCCACTTAAGGAACCTCAATTCTGTCATCTATATTGTCCCATGGGAACAACAAAGTTTTCCTTAGAAGGAAGCCTGTTTTTGATGGGATTAGAATATTCTCCCGGATTTTTGGAAAATCACACAAGAAGTAATTGATTACAGATCTGCCTTCTGGTAGGTCTAAAAATAAAACTAATTTATTTTCCCAACAAGCAACTCATCTCTAGAAAGAGATTGTGAATTAAATGATTTCCACTGAACAGGAAGTTTTACAGTTTTTAATACAAACTCCTTGAGTTTGCGTTTGCATGCAGTTCTCAACAAAGCAGTTGTTGAGCTGACTGTATTATCACTCCACATATTGTAAACTATTAATATTGTAGCAGTAGCAGAGAAGGGCTTTTCAACTCTCCTTTTCCCCAACAAATATTTGCAAATTCAGTAAAAGCTTTACTTCTCCTTTGCTGGAAAAAGAATTTTTATTTCTGTACAAAGTAAATAAAGGACAGTTGTGTTTGGAAGGCACCTCTGGAAATCAAGTAGTCCAGGCCATGTGCTCAGAACATGGTCCACTGAAATTACTGAGGGTCATGTCCAGTCGGGATTATGTACCTGCAGTAATGGAGTCTATGTACAATCTCTCCTGTCAGCCTATTTCAGTGTGAATTCACCCTGAAAGTAAAAATGCTTCTTTTCTTATGTTTAAGTGAATTTTGTGTATTTCCGTTTTTGCCCATTGCTGCTTGTGCTGTCACTAAGCACTGCACAGAAGAGACTATCATCTGCATCTTCTTTACTTTGCAGGTATTTATACACCTGAGCCTTACCTTCTACAAGCTAAAAGAATCACATCTGTCTATCTTAGTTTCTCCACACAGGATAGGTACTTAAGCCCTTCCAGCAATCAAATTTGTGGACCTTCACTGTACTCGAGCAAGGCCATGTCTTCCTAGTAGAGGCTCAGGAAGGGAACCTGCACTCCGGGCATGCTGAAATCAGGGCATAGAGGGGAAAGGTCACATCCCTCAACCTTCAGTCAGCACTTCTCCTGAAGTAGCCCCAGGAAGCTGATGGTGTCCTTTTTTGCTTCTTTCCTCCCAGCTAGAGACTGAGACCTGGAAAGAAAGAGGAGAGCACATCAGATGAATGACTGCGTAGATGGGCTCAGTGGTGTTCATGATCAGGGAATACAGGGCTGGCAAAGAACAGAGCGAGGATCCTACACTTCAGTAAAGTTAACTTCTGGCTGTTTAAGGAATTCCTGGATGAGATCTGCCAGGACACTGTCCCTAGCAAAATAGGAATGGAACAGAGCTGGCAGCTCTGTAAGGATAACTTTCAGAGGGGGTAAGAGCTCTCCATCCCTCAGTATAACAAAACATATATAATATATAATATATAACAAGAGGCAGGAAACTGTCATAGCTGAACAAGTATCTGCTGAGCAAACTTCAGGAAGGAAAGCAAGGAAATGTACAGGCAGAGGAAGCAGAAGGTGTGCAGCCTAGGAATAATGCAGGGATGCTGTCTGGATGTGCAGAGAGGATATCAGGAAAGATTGTACAGGTACACTGGTCAGACAGATAAAGGTGAAGGAGAGCGTACTCCATCTGATCAGTGAGAAGAGAGAACTGGCTTCAACTGGCATGGGGAGGTCTGAGGTACTTTACTTAACAAGTACTCTGCCTCGGTGTTTCCTGGTAGCCAGGCTTCTTGTGCCTCTCACATCCTTGAATCATTAGGTGAGGGGTGGGAGCAAAATCCCTCCTACTACAGAGAACAGCAAGTCAGAGACCAACTCAGATAGAATGTGTAGAATTCTATGGGTTCTGGAGAAAATGGGTCAATTCTTGACATCAGCTGAAAGCACAGAAAGTTCTCTGCTGACAAAAACAGACACAGAAAAAGCTGAGGTACTGAACAAGATCTTTACCTCAGTCTTTACTGCTAGTCAGGTTTCCCATATCCCTCAAATCCTTGAACATCTAGAAGGAGACGGGGAATCAAACTCCCTCCCACTGTAAGCAAAGAGACTACCTGATGAAAGTGAGTATTTACAAGTGATTCAAGGAGGTGATTCAAGCTAGCCAGATTTGTTTCACCAAGGGCTGATCGTGCCTCACCAACCTGATGGCTTCTACAATGGAGTGACAGCATCAGTGGGCAAAGAAAGAACAACTGATGTCTTCCACCTGGACTTGTGCAAGGTCTTTGATATGATCCCACAACACAGATTTATCTGTAAACTGGTGACATATGGGTGTGAAAAGTGGACTGTTCAGTGGTTAAAGAATTGGATGGAAGATCACATCAGAGGGCTGTGGCTGATGGGTCTATGTCCAGGAGGAAACTGGTGATGAGTGGTGTACTTCTGGGGTCCATCTTAGGACCAGTGCTCTCCAACATCTTTATCAATGTCCTAGACAGTGAGACTGAGTGCATTCTCAGTGTATTTGCCGATGACATCAAGCTGAGTGGTACAGTGGATACAACTGGAGGAAGATATTTTGTCCAAATGGAGGAAGATATTTCGTCCAAATGGATTTGGATAGGCTTGGGAAGTAGGCCCATGTGAATGCAATGATTTTCATCAGGGCCCTTTAAAAGGTTCTGCACCAAGGGTCCAGGCAATCTTTGATACAGGCTTAGGTACAGCCTGGGAGAAGAACCTTGAGAGCAGCCATGTGGAGAGAGACTTGAATTTCTGATGGACAAAATGCTTGTCATTAGCCAGCCAGCAGTGTGTGCTTGTATCCTGGAAGGCCAACTGTATTCTGGGCTGCATCAGAAGAGGGTGCCCAGCAGAGTGAGGAAGGTGACTGTTCTCCTCTACTCTACTCTCATGAGGCCCACCTGAAGTACTGAGTTCAGGTCTGGGGCTGCAAGCATAAGAAGTATGTGGGGCTGTTGGAGCATGTTCAAAGGATGGCCATGGAGATACACAGAGGGCTGGAGAACCTAGCCTATGAAGACAAGCTGAGGGAGCTGGGCTTGTTCAGTCTGGAGAAGAAAGGGCTTAGGAGAGATTTTACTGTTGATTTCTGATACTTAAAAGGAGCTTATTAACAGAAGGGAAGTGGACTTTCTACGTGGTCTGATAAAACAAGGGGACATGTTTTTAAACTAAAAGAGGTGAGATTTGGGCTAGATGTTTGGAGGATGCCCCGTCCCTGGAGGTGTTCAAGGTCAGGCTGGATGGGACCCTGAACAGCCTTATATGATCAGCTTCAACCCTGCCCATGGTAGCAACATTGTATGATACTTAAGATCCTTCCCAACCCACCCAGTCAATGAGCCTATGATTCTATGATTCTATCATTCTGTCAATGATTTGGGCAAGAGAACATTTCTCTCTTATGGTCAACTTGGAGTCAATGAGGACTTCCAGATTCTTTTCTGCTGTGTTGTTCCCTATCTTATTTAGTCCCCAGCCTAATCTACAGCAAACTTGTAGAGGGTGACTGCATCTCATTTACTAGGCCATTGGTGAAGTTCTTAAGCAGTCCTCACCCCAGTACTGACACCTGTGCTACACAGTTAATGACAGACTTACAGGTGAACCTTGGGTCACTTATCACAACCCTCCAACCCTAGCTGTACAAGGAGACTTGAATTCACCTTGTTCACATATCTTGTTCTTATTTTCTTATTCAGTGGTGGGTCATTTTGCTGCATGTATACATATATATATATATGTATATATATGTATAGACACTTTGAAAGAGCTGTGTTAAGTGAAATATATATTATTTATTTTTATTTTATAGATTTTTAAATTTTTAATTACTTGTTTGTCATTTTCATCAGTTGACTCATCACTGAGAGCAGCATTTGATTATACTAGTCGTTTCTATACTTGAAAAGTTACCAGTGTTTATTGTTATCCAAGTCTGCTTATTTGGAGGTGTAGGCTGACACCTAAAAACTATTTAAACTCTCTTTTGAAATACAAGATTACATCAGAAGAATTTTTCTCTTCATGTTTTCTGTTGCTCAATTAAAGACCAGTAAACCTTGGTCAGTATCTGTTAGATCCAAATCTTTATGTGAAGAGTATCTTTCTTCCATTGTTGGACCTTGACACCAAGCTTACTCAATGTTTCTCTCTCAGCTGTTGATCAGCAGTGAAATTTAATATGCTTGAAATTTAAACTCACATTGTGGATCTGCCAGGACATTCTTCCCTGTCTTTGCAGCTTTCATCTTGCCCAGTATAATGTTAGTAGACTTGATTCAGCCTTGCTTTGGTCTTCACAAATGAATCCTTTTTAGACAATCATTTCACATTATGCTCTCTTCTGTCACCCAAAAGTTTACGTTTTAGAGTATTCAAGTGTCTTCTTTCCTCCATACTGAATACTGAATGCTGAAACAATGGAATTTAAAGTGATCTTAACATGTATTACAACTATTTGTCTCCTTCATGTATGATGGTTTTGGATTAAAAGTGGTATAAATACATACCCTTATAGATTATCTACCTCTACTGTGATTTTAATTTTACAGATGTAGACTTGATTTTTAATTAGGTCTCTATCTTCCATATAATGGAAGTTGGATGGCAATATGCTCTTTGTCATGTTAATATAGATCTTTTTTTACTGTCATGGGGAGAATCATGTATGGATTTTCTGCAGTAAATACAGTTTTATGTACTGCTAATGTTAAAAAAAATATATATACATATTTCTTACTTTACAAACCAGTCATTCAGCAATGCAGAAGAAAACAGGTATTTCTCTGCCATTTCTGGCGTCCAATGACAGGGTGCATTAAATTGAACAATTTCAAATAAAATTATCAATAAATGTCTGAAAACTAAGTTGTTTCCTGTGAATGCTCAGCAGTAGGTAGAACCCACTGAACAATTTTTCTTCACTTCCTTGTTCACTACTCCTATTTCATCTCTTTTCATAAGATAATACTATTAAATGATCATTGCTGATCCTAGATTGTCTTCTCATGGCTCTACTGTGCCTGATTAAAACTTCAGAAGATTTTGTTATGATTTATTGAATAAAAGTCATTACTTAAAAACTAAATAACACTGGATTCACTCTAAGCGCAAATACTGTGATCATTATTATTTAATTATCTTTTTGTGATGTACAAATGTATAACCTCCTAGTGCAGGTTCTTCAAAATGAAAGACAATCACATTTAATATATAAACACATTTACGTTACTTTTTTTGCATGATAGATAGCTAACTCATATAACAGCCACAGTAACTGTTCACTCATCAGTGCTTGAATGGCTTAATTTACAGGAATGTCTTGGTTCTGAATGTTCTGGCAACAAATATAATAGACTATTTACAGTGAACAATACTCTGTTAAGCAAATCATACATCTTTTACACTTTACAGGGAAAATACAACTAGATGGAAGGATATATGGTATATGTGTATGATAGTGATATGTTTGTGTGAATCAGGCAATATTTTCAGTAGCTTCAGTATATACTAAGTTTGTTGATTTGCCGGCCCATCATGACTCCACACATAGAATTTCTTTAATGCATAAGGATCTGCTGGCACACACTGGCTGGCACCCATGCTGTATTCATTCTATAACATCCCAATGGCATTTGAGATTTTTAATGAATAAAAAATTGTTTAAAATAATTACAAAATCCCTTGTTCATAAGGTACTTATCCAAACAGCAAGAGAATTAAGAATTAAATGTGAAGTCCTTTCCTACTACTGTGCTATGCAAAGGTTAATAAAATTTGTTCCTGTAAACAATAGCATGGGAAGAATCTTTCCTGCAATATATTTGTTGAAGAAGATGCATTCTAGTTTCAGGCTTTATTCTCAATTGGCTTACTGATACAAGTTTATGTCAGACATTTGGGTTGGGAAGCTGTATTATTAAAGCACTGACCTTAACGAGAGTCATGCAGCTAAAATCCTGCACAGTTCTTTTAAAATGTCAGGTGTTAATGTTATTTAAATGCAGTATTTGGTGGTTTAATTGAGTCATGCTTCGTTGTCTTTTACTGCACATTAATGCCAGTGCAACACTGATTGTTGACAGAAAGTTCTCTTCAGCAAAGTATACACTGACATATCATGCTGCTAGAAGAATAGAGTGGAAGGCAGAATATTCTTACCCTGCAGGAGTAGGAATCCTGTACTGTCTAAATGGTGGCAATTTTCATTATACACTGACAGGAAATGTGAACTAGATTTTTTTTTTCTTGTATATGTTTTCATGCCTTTTGAGAGGACTGATAAGACAGACCTGCTGGGTCTCCGGATAAATTCATCTCAAGACTTTTGATGGGTGTGTTACATAAATTAGTAAATGTACCTTGAGAAGTGCAAAGCCAACTTCAGAAAGATTTGTTGTGGGAGCACTTTCTGATAGCTTTTGTAAGTAAGTTTCCTTAAGACGCATCAGTAGCTTTTCCTCTTGTCTTCGTCAAAGATTAGAAAAAAAACAGAAACTTTATTTCTCCTTATATTTCTTGATGCTAAATCTCCATGCTGATCTAAAAACATCACGGGGAAGTAGGCAAAGACTTAGCATGTAAGGCATAGAAAATTGTAAACTGTGTAGTCACAAACAAGAGCTCCTGAAGTGGAATGTGAGAAATAGCGTACATTGGTGATCCTACAAAATCTTGTGTGCACAATAGTTAGCGTATATTTCATACTGTGCTTCTGCATGGTAGAATAATTGTTCCAAAATAACTTCCTCATATGGACAGCTGCTATAAACTTCCTTATTTTGGCTGAAGCAGCCTGCAAGCTTCTTGTCTAGTCCCATAGGGTTTTGTCATGTATTTGGGCTCTCTGCTTTCCAGGATTTTTCTCATGACTGCAGGATATTTTCTGGAAGTCATTAGAATTCTGTGTCCTGGAAATCAGTTTGCTCATGACTCATAATTCTTTGTTTTTTTGCAAGTCAGTGTCATTTTTTAACTTGATGTTAGCCAGCCTGGTTGCAAATAGGCCCAGTTTGTATGAAAAACTTTTGATATATCACCTAAACTTCCTGATTCTGATGCTATCTTATGTAGTGACATTAGGACAACACACTTTAGTTCTTAAAAGTATGGCTAAGAGTCTGAATATTATGCGAGAAGTGTAATTAAGCACTTGAATCTTTTGTGAGTGGTAAATCACTCACAGATTTTCCATAGAAAACTATAATAGTGCTTAGGAACAGCAGCTCATTTAAGCGTCTGTCTTTATGGATTTAAATAAAAATATTTAGCTTCCTTATGGTGTCTAAGACACTGTGAAAGTGTTTGGAATCAGATTAACAACTTCACAGTAGAAATTATTGGCTTCTTCCAAGATCTGTGCCAAGCCCCTCGGTACATTGTGGAGGGCAGTGTGGTTCAGTGGGCAGGGCCTATCGGAATCTGATCCTTAGGGCCCAATTCTTGTATCTTGCAACTGGCTCAAGGGGAATAAAAAAACCCAATCCTTCCAGCTTCTAGAAACTTAAAACTGTGCTGCAGAGTGCCCTGACCAATACAGAGTGGTAAAGCTGTACATTGACTTGTGGGAATGTGGTGTATCTAAAGTCTAGCTGCCCATGCAGTGTTCTCGTATGTGAATGGCTTTAGTTCTAGTCAGTTGTTCAAAATACTCCAAAGAGGAAGGCGTGTAAAAATGACCAATTAAGAAAACAATATTTTTCTAGTATTTTTGTACTTTAGGGAAATCAGTGATAAACGCAAGTCAGCTATACAAGTCTTTAACTGTGAAAGACCAGACAGAAAAGACTTGTGAATCTCAGGGTCTTTAGAAGACATGGAGTAAGTTGTAGCCTTGTACTGCAGCAAAAGTCAGCTTATTTCTAAGAAAGGGTTTTGTGTGATTTTACTCATGGATTAATATTTCACATGGTTGGAGCACTTTCCTTATGAAGACAAGCTGACGGATCTGGGCATGTTCAGCCTGGGGAAGAGAAAGCTGGAGGGAGAATGCGTTGTGGCCTTCCAGTGCAGGAGCGAAATCTACTTTTGACACAGTGGCAGGACGAGGGAGAACAGTTTTAAACTAAAAGAGGGGAGATTTAGATCTGATGTCAGGGAGAATTTTTCACTGAGAGGGTGGTGTTGTGCTGGCTTGGGGTGCTAAAGACATTGTGGATGCTCCATCCTTGGAGCTATTCAAGGTCTGGTTGGATAGAGCCCTGGGCAACCTGATCTAGT
Organism: Alectoris magna; assembly: GCA_030625065.1. NCBI lineage: Eukaryota > Metazoa > Chordata > Aves > Galliformes > Phasianidae > Alectoris > Alectoris magna. Next base: position 40,308,712 of record CM060564.1, read on the forward strand.
ACTTGATTTAGTGGCTGGCAATCCTGCACAAGGAAATAGTGTTGAAACTAAGTCATCTTAGAGGTGACTTCCAAGCCAATCCATTCTATGATCCTGTGATATGGGTAGAAGATGCTGGCTATGTCCCTCTGTCAGAAACAGAACAAAAACCCCTCATCTTTTATATCAACTTCCCCTTAAAAGAAGCCAGAGAAACAAATAAACATAACCTCAGCTATCCTTTCATCACGGAATCCCTTTATCTGTGAGCTTGAACGTAAGTTATCCTAAATAAGAATTTCTACCCGTTTTTGCTGCAGTAACTTCAAAAAAAAAAAAAAAAAAAATCCTCGGATGAAAACTGTTACCTATCTGCAAAGTTACTTCATGGCCATCTCTACTATACTAATATCCTAAAGTCTGTGACGCTATCCTAATTTACTGAAAGTGCATTTTTTTCTCATATGAAACATTCCCTTCTACAATTCTAATGCCTTTAATGCCTTCACTAAGTATTTGTGAAATACTTACGTTATTTGGATTTGCACTTCTGTACTTGGTCGACTGACTGGTTGCTGTACAGGGAAAGATAGGGGAAGCGATAAACATTACTCCTGTGCTACTGCATTTGCTAGAATTTCTAATATTGCTTAAAACCTAAGGGACAATGCCTTGACTGAATGACTTTGGACTGTCACTAATTATAAATTTAAGAATTGATAAGTAGGATTGTTCATGATTGTCTGAGACCTCTTTTCCAGTAAAATCAAATGCAGCCTGTTTTCTACACAAATAAAATTAAATTTATATCCTAAAGAATGCTCATTTCATTTGCTTTTCTGGAGAAATCTGCCCATAGTAGTCTTCTGTGGTCACAGGTCCTGACCAGACTGCAGAAGTTACATTCATGAGGCAAATAATACCATTCTCTGCAATAGAAAATTAGGTTTCTTTCCCTATCAGAAGCATGTAGCTTAACAGTGGGCTGAGCAGGAACGTAGGATTCTTCCAATTTCAGCAAAAAATGTTTCTGTCTCACGTACACACACAGCTTGACTTCCCGAAGGGTACAGATTAAACGGTTGGGGTTATTTGAAAAAGTGTCTGAAGTCCTCCTTCTAGCCAGAAAGAATTGCACTATAAAGATTTATAATTTGAAAGGGAGGAGTTTCCTCTTTTTGGTGCAGCACAAAAAGCCTTGGTTTCTTTTAATAACTGAAATGGTTTCTACCTCTGTCTGAGTCTGCAAGAACCTCTTACAAAGTTCACAGTGTAGTTACAGTTCACCATGTGAGATAGTTAAACACAAACTTATTTCTTTGTACAGCTGCTAGTCATCTTTGTTCATTGTCTGTTGTCTAATTCACACCCAATTTAGAGACTGTAAATCTGAGGCTCTCATAAGGGTATAAATCTTTGGGACATGAAATTGAAATGCTTGGAGCTACTTGAGTTGACTTCAGACTGGAATCTGCGAGACTGTACTCTTGAGGAAAGTGTTGTGACCAAAACTTTCTAGCGGTATTAACAAGCTCTTTTTTTCTTTTTTCTTCCTTTCCTTTAAAATTCCACTTTTTTAAATACACTATTTCCCTCTTTGCTTTGTTCCTCTCGTTATGTATGCCTATATATCTCATATTTTCCCTACAATGAAAATTCTGTTTGGTTGGTTGGTTTTGTTTTTTTTGCCTGGAGTGAAGCAGTTCTCTGTGAGAATGAAAAAAGGAATGAAGTAGTTCCAAGTAGTGAAACTTTCAGTGTTTCTAGTATTGTCTTGTATTAGAGCTTAATTATTCTGTCAGAAATACACGGTCACTGAACTAAGTTGTAAACCTAATACTGTAGTTTTGTTCTAAATACCAACATAAATAAATTCTAAGAGATACTTAACAAGTTGTCTTTGCCCTGGTTATTCACATGATGAGGGGTTAATCTAAAAAAAAAAAAACAACAAAAAAACAAAAAACAACTCTCCTGTTCAAAAGGAAAATATTATTTTAACCTTAGTGCTTCTGCTTTTCTTAAAACAATTGAAGAAATTATGTAATTTGCATGATAACTAAAAGTTTTGAAGATTGGAACTTAGAGAAGTGTAAGGCTGACAGCAAAATCTAAGTAACCAAAATCAATCAATTCACTCAGTATATATGCAGAATGCATAGTGTGCAATGCACACACCAAGAGACCAGTATAAATAGTCACTCTAGTAACATGTTGGAGGGAGAATTTGGTCATTTTGAAATTTGACATCTGTATCCAGAGCAAAAGAGAGGGTGAACATGCCCTAAAATTCCATAGTTCACTGTCTTTAGCTCATGGTGCCCAAGAGCGTTCAACTTGTTGAGGAGAGATTCCTGGTTTATGATGATTGCTTCCATTATGGCATGCACTAGTGATCTAATCATTCTCATAGATCACAGAACAAAGTCATCTAATTACTACATTGCTGCAGCAAATAACAGCAAGCAAACCACTGGCTGAAGGTTTTACAAGTCACAGAAATATTGAATCATCTATTTTGGAAGGAACGTCTTGATATAATCTAGTCTGAGTCACCTGCTTCATCAGGTCTGATAGAGCAGGTTATCCAAGATTGTGTCCAGTTAGGAGATGAAAATCTCCAAGAATGGAGACAATGACTGTGTGTTCTACCTCTCCCACAACCAGATCTTTATTTCCCATAACCCCGCTCAAGCAATAATCACCATCGGTGATCCTGAAGGCTTCACCCAACTCAAGCAGTTAGTAATTAGCAGCAGTCGTTATAGATGTGAGTGATCATGACAGCTGCATCTGGTTAAAAGTGGATTTGTGGGAAATATAATAACACAATAGCGAACTTCTAATTTGAGCAATGCAGCCACCTATTCGCAATGCTGGTCAGTATCTTAATCATGTCAAGTTTGGAAGAAATTAACATCTACAGTCAGTGTGCAAATATGACTACAAGTCAATCATCTTACCCTGTAAATAGTGAGCAGTCCAAGAGCTTGGAGTTCTCCCCAGCTGTACAGCAGTATCACCTGCTGAGTAGAGATGCCTCTTGAGGTTACACCCGCTGCAGAGCTCCCTTATGCCTTGATATCAAGTAACTTCTTGCTGTTGCAGACAGTTGGTAAGTGACTAATACCTTGCTTCATAAGCTTCACCAAGATTGTATCTCCGATTAATTGTGCACATACAATCCTTTAGATGTAAACCCTGAGCAAATCTCAGCAGCTCATAGGCTGCTTATTACTGTGTTGGTTCAAAGAGTCTAGAAAGTAGAGGGTCTGAGCCTCATGACTCAACAAGAGAGCCTCCTCAACATTTAGACATAAACCATTAACCAAAACCTGACACTAAGTTTGGATCCAACCACACCTACGCTTCACTGAAGTCTAATTGTTTAGAAAAGCTTACAGTCTGAACCTTGTTTGTTAGTGGGACGTTCTCCTGGAAAAATGTGTTTAAACCTATCCTCCATACAGTAAATAATCCAGTGCCATCTCAGCTCTCAAGTCACTCTTATATTTATGAGTAAGGTTTGTTATATCACTATTTTGTATCAATAAATGTAGTACTGCCTTTCTTCTAATAGTGAAGAAGTGTATAATTCTGCCTATGACAGAGATTCAGCTTCCTCACTAGAGAACCCATGCCAGTGTTTGGCCATCTCTTCAAATACAGCAGTTTCTGTTTTCTCTTGCTGAACATTAGGAGTTTCCCCTGATGAATTCTCTAGCTTGTTACTGTCCCGCTGAATCATGGAAAAACTGTGATATACTAGCCCCTCTTCCCATTTTTGTAGCATCTGTGAACATGCTGAGGATGCACTCTATCCCTTGCTCGCACCACAAATAAAGGTGTTGAAAAAACTGGACACGATTCATCAGCCACTTTTTAATCCAGTTCTGTATCTCCTTACCTAACCTGTACTTAGTCAATTTCTCTATTATAATATTATGGGAAATCATACCAGATTCTTTACTAAAGGCAAGGTTTACTTTACATTCTTTACTAAAAACATTCAAAGATAAGAAAGAGGGGCCTTATTATGAAATAAGACAGCTCCTGCAGCAGTTGTGGGTGCTGAGGACCCATGGACTTACATATATCCAGTTTTTTCAAGTATTCCCTAGGGTGGTCCTCCTCTTTGCCTTGGATTTTCCCTCTGGTCTCAGGGACCTGAGATTCCTGAAATCTGTTTTCAGGACTGCCTGGTAAAGAGTGAGGCAAAGAAGGTGTCAAGTACCTTCTTGCTCTCTATGTCAATTATCACCAGTTTCCCAACTCCATTCAGCCAAGTGCTTACATTTTCTCCAGTCTTCCTTTTACTGTTTGTGTACTTGCAGAATATTTTCTTCTAATACTGCATATGCTTTGCTAGATTCAAACCCAGGTAAAACCTTGGCCTACCTAACGCTATCCCTACATGATTGAAAACAACACTATATTTCTGGGTACCATGCTCCTGTATCAATGTCATGTACACTTCACTTCTAAGTATGAGTTATGTTAGGTGTTCCTTGCTCATCCATGCAAGCCTCCTTCTACCCTTGCATGAATTTCCACTTGTTGGGATAGAACTTGGAAGAGGTGATCTTCTAATATCAACCAGCTCTGCTGTTTCCCTCCTCAATTAATGAATGAAATGGTGAAGACACAGCAGGTAATCATGCCAACTTGAAAACCATTTACATGAATAAAATGGAAATAAGGTTGAAGTGGGAGTTATCCTTCCATGTCTACCTAGAAATATAAATTCTGTTGATGAGCAGGATTAGAGCAAACAGTTACAACATCATACCAGCTGTTACCTTCTAACCAAATATCAATGGAAATATAGCTGCATCTTGACATGTTGTGAACTGGAGACCTTCAAACACTTTTGTTTTGATGGACTTAATTATCACCTAGACCTATTCAGGTTAAAAAGTTAGTCTGTATCTCAAAGTAAATTGTTTAATGGCATTTATAACAATGAAAGTTGCTATACTTTCCTCATCCGTACTTTATGTTTTGCAAATAGATCTGGAAGTATTTCTATGGCTGAAATTTGTTCTTATTGTTTTTTTCCCCCTCAAACAGGAGAATTTCTCATGGTAGTAAGGAAATTGTTTAAAACATTAATTTCTTACAACCGGTTGATAGAACCTCTCTGCAGATATGTATGTATTTTTTTAAAATGAATACTTCAGAAATAGATTGTAAGTGAAGGATAGCACGTGGATAAAAGTGGAATTTATAGATACTGCTGATGATCAGAAAATGAAAGAGTTGGTAATAGCAATTAATGAAGTCTGATACTCTGTTCTGTAAGATGTTAAGACTGTGTCTGAAAACAGGAGAGGATTAAAATACTTATTGACTGGCTGATGAGCAAATGGTAAGGTTTAAAAGCAAAGAATTGACAAATATACATTGTATTAATTAAACTCATCACTATAAATAAACAAAGACTGATGCTCCATATTCTGTAGATTCCTGAATTGATTCCAGATTGAGTGAAATTCAAAGATCTGATGTCTTGTAAACCAGAGATCACATTCAGAAGGTCCTTTTTCCACAGCATAGGGGTACTGCAAGAAATGTTTTCTGCTGCATGATTTTCACTCTGTTTTTCTACTGATTTAGTAGGCCCCAAAACAGAGAGACTTAATAACTAGTAAGTAGTCAAAGAAGTGCATCAATTTAAACGGCTCTTAATAACCAGATGTGAAACAACTATTAAATATTACGATTAAGCCAACAATGATGGAGACAGCCTGGTCATATTAAGAATGAAAAGTAGGAGTGGCAGTTAGGATGGAAGACTAGTAAACTATACAGAAACGAAGGTGGTGTATCTCCTGTGTGAAATCCTGACACTACTAAAGTCAAGAGGAAATTCTGGCTTTTTATTTCACCAGTAGAATCATAGAATAATAGAATGGCTTGAGTTGGAAAGGATCTCAAGTATCATCAAGTTCCAACCCTCAGCCAAAGGCAGGACTGCCAACCTCTGGATCAAATACTAGATCAGGTCGTTCAGGGCCCAATCCAACCTGACCTTGAATACCTCCAGAGATGAAGCATCTGCAGCCTCTCTGAGCAACATACTCCAGCACCCCACCACTCTCAGTAAGAATTCTCCCCTGACATCTAATCTAAATCTCTCCTCCTTTAGTTTAAAACCATTCTGCCTTGTCCTATCTGTATCTTCCCATGTAAAAAGTTGATTTCCCTCCTGTTTATAATCTACCTATAAATACTGGAAGGCCACAATGTGGTCTCCCTTGCAACCTTCCATTTTCCAGAATGAAGAAGCCCATCTCCCTCAGCCTTTCTTCATAGGGGAGGTACTTCAGCCCTCTGATCATCCTCATGGTCCTCCTCTGGACCTGCTCCAAAAGCTCAACATCTTTCCTGTGTTGGGACCCCAGACCTGGATGCATTACTGCATGTGGGGTCCTGATGAGGCAAAATAGAGGGGGAAAATCACCTCCCTCACCCTGCTGACCACTCCTCCTCTTGTGGAACCCAGAATAGCATTGGCCTTCTGGGCTTCAAGTGCACACTGCTGGCTCATGGGAAGTTTTTCATCTACCAGGACCCCTAAGTCCTTCTGAGTAGGGCTACCCTCAAGAATTTCCTCTCCTGATCTGTATACAGATCTACAATTATACAAATATTACACCCAAGGTGGACACACAAGAAACTGCAAAGATGCTCAGTGCTTTAAGGAGTGTTAATGAGAAACTGCGATTTTCAGTGTTTCCTCTTCTGGGGTAAGTAGACGCTGTAGATATTTTTCTTGCTACAAATAGAGTTCCTTTGGTTCTTGGAGACTTTGAAAGTAAGTGCTTCAAGCTCATTTTAAGATTGTTGAAAACATTGCCCAAAGAATGTGAGATAAATTGATTCAAAAATTCAGCCTCCTTAACTTCTATGGGTCTCATTTCCCTTATAAGTTGTTCTGTCAAATATTTAAGCAAATTTTAAAATGTAGAAGAAAGTGACTGTCTCATGCCTATGTTGTGTTACCTGCTTACATGCAGTTTATGGATAGATAGACAAATAGATAGATAGATTTCCCCATTTTCCTGTTTATATCTTTTCTATACTTAACTTTTACTGACATTAAAAGACTATTCTGTCATGCAGTGTTGCACAATCAGAAAAGATCTGTAGCACAAATAACAAAGTAGGAGAAAATGGGTCAATCCTTGACATCAACTGAAAGCACAGAAAGTTTTCTGCTGGCAAAAACAGACACAGAAAAAGCTGAGGTACTGAACAAGATCTTTACCTCAGTCTTCACTGGCAGTCAGGTTTCCCGTATCTCTTAAATCCTTGAAAGCCTAGAAGGAGATTGGGGGAATCAAACTCCCTCCCACTGTAAGCAAAGAGCAAGTCAGAAACTATCTGATAAAAGTGAGTATTTACAAGTGATTCAAGGTAGCCAGAGTGATTTCACCAAGGGCTGATTGTGCCTCACCAACCTGATGGCTTCTACAATGGAATGACAGCACCAGTGGGCAAAGAAAGAACAACTGATGTCTTCCACCTGGACTTGTGCAAGGTCTTTGATATGATCCCACAACACAGATTTATCTGTAAACTGGTGACATATGGGTGTGAAAAGTGCGCTATTCAGTAGTTAAAGAATTGGATGGAAGATCACATCAGAGGGCTGTGGCTGACAGGTCTATGTCCAGGAGGAAACTGGTGATGAGTGGTATACTTCTGGGGGCCAGTTGTTGGGGACCAGTGCTCTCCAACATCTTTATCAATGACCTAGACAGTGAGACTGAGTGCATTCTCAGTGTATTTGCTGATGACACCAAGCTGAGTGGTACAGTGGATACAACTGGAGGAAGAGATGCAGTCCAAAGGGACATGGGTAGGCTTGAGAAGTGCGCTCACATGAATCCAGTGATGTGCATCAGGGCCAAAAATGCCCCATCCTTGGAGGTGTTCATGGCCACGTTTAATGAACAATGGATCCTGGGCAGCCTGACTGGCAATCCATCCCAGGCATAGAGGGTGTGGAGCTAGACGTTATTTAAGGTCCCTTCCAGCTCAGTTTGTTCTGTGATTCTGTAATTCTCTGGTTATTCTGACGTGCTGACTCTCCTGTACAGAATGTTATTGCTCTGGTACTCATGAAGCTGAAACAGACTGACACCACTGAGAACTGCTAGCTGTTTTTTGCATTCCTATCACATATTCAGACGGCACTGCTATGTCATCTACAATCTTTTTCACTTGCTTTGCTTCATTCCTATCTGGTGCCCTTATTAGAGTTTTCAATTGATTTCTGCTACTGCGTCACGCAGTCAATTGTAACACTATGCAGTGCAAGGTTTAAGGGGAAAAAAATGCTGCTGTGGTTACTACGTGGTTTGCCTGTAAGTTGTTCAGGATTCCCTGCTGTTTGTTTTCATAAAAGAATCAACACAGTCTGTTGCAAAGCCAACGATCTCAGTAGCAACGTTGCTGTGATAGGATCACTATGGAGATTTCTTTCTGTTTCTCTTGCCCAACATCCTTCAAAAAGTGAGGTAGTTGATTATCACACTGTTTTCGGTAGTTAACACTGCTCTGCATTATGTCAGGTTGTATCAGACAGGGGAGGTCTCCGTTCAAATATGTATTTCCAGTGGCACCTTCTAACAGATTAACAACCTCATCACATTTGAGTAGTTTACTCATCAAATTGAGTAGTTTACCACATTTCTCTGTTGTAGCAAGTTGTATTGCCTCGTGCTTTTCACCTGAAGAGTCTACTATTTCAGTGGAGGAAGTAAAATGTTAAAATTCATAATTTACAGTAATAAGATGAGGATCAGAGAGAGTTGCAACTGCCCTTAGTCATGCCTCTTCCAACCTGAAAAGTTAATTGCAAAACTTAGTCCTGTTCATGAGAACACCCCCCTTTTCTTTAGTGGTGCCATGTGCAGAAAGCCACATTCTTGGCACAAACTAGTTAGAATTTGTAAAGCATCTTAATTCTCCTCCTTTTTTAAAAAGTAGTGTTATAAAGAAAGGTATTAGTATCATTGCTGTTGTGTTTGTCTGAGTGCATCTGTTGAGTTAGTTTGTAATGTGTAATCTGACTTTTGTGATAAACTGCTTGAAAATTATGACTGAATAAGTATTTTTGAAAATGAGCAAAGTGCATTTACGTCCCCTTTAAATTCACTTATAGAATTGGCACCAGTTCTCCTTTTTAGTTTATTGTCTTCATTCTGCCATATTGAGAAGTGGCCCATGCTGATGGTATCTGACAACACCCCTCACCCCTCTGTTCTGAAAACACGCTGTAGCTTGTCCCTTTTGAGACATTCAGATGTACTGTATTGAGATATTACTTTTTTTCTGAGCCTATATACCTGCGGCACATCAGATTAATGCAGTGAGTAATGAGGAGTACTTAGAATGAAATCCAGCAAATCACTTAACTGGACAGGAGGTTTAAAAAGAGACAGAAACAGAAATAAACCAACCAAACAAAAACAGAGCTTACAATTGGTTTATTTCTTTACTGGACCCCTAGCACTAGATCCCATTGTCTATGGGAAGAATAAGGAAAGAAGACCTGCAGGTTTGCTCAATTGCAGTACGTGTCCCTGCAGATATGCACTACATTTATTGATTGCCTGTCTGAAGACTTGACTCAGGTATCCAGCTCTATTTTTGCTTTTCAGTGCTGGACTTGTCAGTCCAGCATATTTCTGTTTCTAAGGGCTGGAAGATACGTTTTGCTATCTACTGTTCCCACACAGAAACCAACCACATCAGTGAGCAGACCTGATGGACATTCAAAGTATGTTGTTTTTCTGGCAGAATGCCACAGCTGGCCATGTGGATGGTGGGCTGAAGAAGATATCCCTAAAGGAAACCAGGTACTAACCTGCTACAAGCATTATCATTTAACACTGGAGTGAGGTGATATTGGGGCAGAAAGTATTTTTCTACAGGGAAAATCAACAAGAATGAGTTTCTAAAATTGTATTGGGCCAACTCAGCACATCTTTTTGACTTGTGACAGCTAGATTTCTGTAGCACTGAACACAAACCAGCTATCTGTTTGCGTACACAAGATGCTGAATCCCACAGTGCCTGGCAGGGTTTTGCTAACAGGGTTTTAAACCCATTCCTTTTACAACAGAAAACACAGCAGAAGTTTTCAACTGTACGACTCTTTTTCTCTGTTTCCCTTCTGGTCATGTACATCTAAGCCTCTGTTTCTGTAAAACCTGTTGTGCCTTTCAGTTATCATGTAAGAAGTAGCCTGTTTAACCAGACTGTTCTTGCTGTATAATTTGCTTTTTTTTTTTTTTTTTCTTCAGAAATGTTCTGATTTAGTATCTGTTCTTACATATGCAGAGGAAGGAGAACTACAAGTGCTGTAAAAAAAGAAGGACAATTACCAGTTGAAAGGGGAGGGAGGTGAGAAATTGTGTACTCACTATCAGAATAGGAAAAAAAAACTATAAAAATATGATATTATATTTTCTTCCTCCATTTTACTTCTTGAGTTTCTTCTTCTCCCTCAGGGGCGCTGCAGCTAGTAACACAGAGTATTTCCTGACACCTCAAATGCATCGGTAAGTGGAAGCCACGGCATAAACCAAAATTTGAAGGCATCCCTTTCCCCAGAGAAGCTCAAGAAACAACCTTCTGCAGTAGATAGTTTCCCATCCCAGGTGAGCTTGTTGCAACCTCTCCAAGAGGCAGAGCCTCTCTCAGCCACTTCAGAAGCAGAGATGGTGCCTTAGCAATAGGGCTGCTTGGAGCACTGTTGGTCCCAGCCCTTTTTGAGAAGCAGACACAAAAATGTGGTTCTTTTTGCCATCATTTTCCAAGGAGGAACTGTATTGCGACTGAGTATTGTAGTGCTGCATGTGAGCTATGACAATTTAATGTTTCTACTGCAGTAAATTTTAAGCAGGCGGACACAGTCTCTATTAGCAACTCCACAGCATACAGCTGATAGTGCTGACACCAAGGTTTTTACTATGGTTCAGGAATTCAAGGTTTTTTTTTTTGTTTTTTGTTTTTTTTTTTGTCAGAATGTTACAAAACCCAAGATAAGTTAATTAGTAAAACAAAAGCAGTGAAAAAAGCTTTAAATTGCAAATACAGCATGTCAGAGACTGTTCTAAAAGTGTTTCAAATAAAAGCCCCTGCATATCAAATCCTGTGAGCCGTGCAGGGCTGGGAGGTAGACTGGCATGTCAGATATGTGGATATACCCTCTGTGTGCCAGGGAAACCCAGATATGTGAAAACACAGGTGTCATCCCATGATGGCAGGCTGCGAGCATTCCCCCAGGGCAGTCTGGTGCCTCCCATGGGGGCAAGTACCGGGGCAGGCTGAGGCTGCTGGGTCTGGTGAAGGAGGCCTCACGCAGAGCTCTGCCTGAGGTGCCTGCAAAGCCCAGTGTGGTGGGTCCTCCAGCCCCATGCAAGCAGATGTCCATGGGATGATTCACGAAACTTTAATTACACACAATAAGTACAAATGTTTAATTAATCAGGTCTCGTGTCCTTGTTATCCTCTCACTGGGTTTCACTAATAATGACCCAGAGGAAAATTCTGCTCCTGTCTGCGAATTATATTTTATTTACAAGGGCTTCATTTCTTAGGCGATTTTTCTCTCTCGTTCCTGGGTAGGTCTACCAACAAGAAAATAAAATTCTGATGGCCTTTAAAAGTAAAACTTGTGACTGGCCTGAAATTCAAAGCCAGGGCAAGCTTTGTGCTACCTCACACAATCTCTTTAGCAGAATAAATTAGAATAACTTAGCACTTAATACCTCTCTTGCCTCACGTTCACAGAATGCACAAATATTTGGCTGCAATCCTCTCGTCAAAGCTAAAATGGAAATAAAAGAGGTCTTGGAGGAAAACTGTTGTAGAAGAGGAAGGAAATTAAGCCCTTGCAAGCTGGTTTTTAACCCAAGGAAGGGTTAAGTGATGGAAGGATGGCTGGGTGCTCAGGCCCGGTCTCAGTGATGCCTCTACCACCTCACAGCTGGTCTCTGGAAAGAAAGTGTTAAAAAGGATATCGTTTGCATTAAGGGGCTGAATTTTCCACTGGGTAATCATCAGTGAAACCCAGTGAAGGGCAAATGAGGATGGTAGGCCTGATTAATTAAACATGTGCTACTGTGCTAAGAGCAAGATTTATGCTATTGGTTTTATCAGCGTCATTGATATTAATACTGTGGGTAGAAATTTTGAGCTGCTGTTTACTGTTTTCATTTTTCACTGCAGAACTGGTGTTAAAAGCATGAACGAGGGGTTGTGGAGTACTGCTGCAGCGTTGTGGTCTCTCTCTTGACTGTTCCTTTTGCTGCACAGAAGACTACTTGCAGTGCCGCTATTAAGTGTTCTTTTACACTACTTTCATTAAAATCTCCAATTCTGTGGGTTTTTAAATCTGACTACAATAATTTATTTGGGGCTAAAGTCCACCTTGCAAAGATCTCCATCCAAGATACATTTGTTTGCTTGTGTACATTAGTGAAATCTCATTTATGCTCAATATTTTGTGTAACTTCATGAAAAATGGAAAGAAAACTAACAGTGTATGCATTTGTAAGTTATGGTGATACAAACACATATCTACCAGTGATCTGTGAAGCTGTGCATATGCTGATAGATGACACTACAATCTGCTAAAGCCAAATGACAGTCTGTTTGACCCTGAAAAAGACAAATGCCATTATAAAATAAAACTGGGGGGTTAACAAGGGCTGCTTTCTCCTCTAAGCCAAAGGAAGCTTATATAAAGGTGCTAAATATTTTCTTCATTTTAGATGGATGTACAGCACATTCAAGATACGTCTATTTCATAATAGGTTATTACATTAGAAACGGAATGCTCTTACACTATAAACGCTATTTCAGAAATGTGTTTGTAGGTATTTCTGACTTTGCTCATTAATATGCCACAGGAAACATGGCAGTAAAATAAGTGCGGGATGTGAATGTGTGTTTTGGGGTGGAGGAGGGGTGTCTATTACAAATAAGCTTGCTCACATCATGGAGAACATGAGTGGTAACCATCCAGTTCAGCGTCAGTTCAACTTTTATTTCTCTGATAATGTATTCATGTGTTTACTTTTCCCATTAGACTAACATGGAACATTTTGTTGGAATGATTCCTCTTCCTCTGGGATATGTTTTTTCCTTTCTTTACAAGAAACTCGCAGTAGTCATGTGTAGCCCAGTAAAGTCTGTAGACTTAGCAATAACTGTGCGTGGTTTCAAGACTGAAGCTTGCCAGGCTTTGTGTGGGGTCTTCTTGGCCTGCCTGGAGCTTTGTTTTAGTTAATTTAGCTGTAACAGCAGTTTTTCCAGTGATCATGTGACTCTTGTCTGATTTGTTTTACTTTTGCTTCTCTTTGTACAATCACAGAACGGTCACAATTTTATACAGACACTATAGTTATTCTGTGCAGAGTGCAAAATTTACAACTCTACGTGAATCTGTCGTACAGAGGAATGCAGGCATGGTGTGACAGCAGAGGCCTTCCAAATGGGGACAGTATGGAGCACAGAGGTGTACAGACTTCGGATAATATGAGAAAGGGAGCAGGTTGGCACTGGAGACCACAGGGCTTTAAATAACATATCACTCCCACCTAAAAGAGCACTGACTGGAAACTTGAGCACAACCACCTATAGGGGTGATAAGCAACAAGTATCCAACAAGTGTAAAATACACCCTATAGAGCAAATTAGCGCATAGCAGTTTCAGGCCAGTAAACAAACTGGTAGCAAACTGTAGAGGTGTGTTACACAGATGCTGCTGTGGGAAGGTGAGGATAAAACCGGAGAAAAGGGAAGATAGTTTGAAGTTTCATATAATGATTTTGTATTTTTAAGGAGATATACCTTGCATTAATCAGTTCGTTTGGAAGACGAGTGTCAGTACTGTTCTAGCTGGTCGACTCAGAACTATTTGTTGTTGCTTAGTTACTCTGTAGGATTTTAGTTAAACTAACTAGAAATTCTTGATTTCCCACATAAAATGTGCTGACCCTTTTTGCCATAACAAATTTTTGAGTGTAACATCAAATTACACATAGCAGATAAGAAATCTCTGTTCGTTTGTTTTGTTAAAAATTCCTATCTCATGAGGGGCAATGCAGGATGATTTAAATGCTATGGCAAAAATAGCACCTGCCTTGAAATGGTAAATCAGTTAGGGGTTTTCTATAGCAACACCTTTGTTGATCTGGTATCAGGTGCAGGCCCCTGTTGCCTTCTGGTTCCTTAGCATCCCCCATTTCTGAGCAAAGACTTGGTGGTGTTGGTGGCTGGCTGACGTGGTCATCCCATACTCCCATTAGGGTAATGTTTTTATTTATTTAGTGAAATATGTATTCTCTTATGAACAGCCATAGTGAAAGGAAATGTACTTGGGAGGAGGACTAGCCTGAAGCCTACACTGGCAACATTGCTAGCAAACCAGAACACCATCAGGCCTTATGGTCATGAAGATATTTTTGAAGCAGAAGAAATGAAGTGCATCAAAGCGTCTGGTGAGATAAAGCCCTTTTAACCTCACCAGTGCACCACTGTTCATACACCTGTAACACATACAAGATGGATTTCATCTCTCTCAAACCTTGCTCTGTCTGGCTCTGTCTGCTAGGTCATAAATGAAGTATTCTCTTTGTCATTTGCACTAAAAGAATACAGGAGTCTTGAAAGAGTGATGACCTTGCCTGCCTGTACATTATTCCGGTGATTTCTATGCAGCAGAAATATCTAAAGTCTTGCATCTGCACCATTGACATCCTGTCAATAGCTAGGAAAAACAAAGTTGAATTCAAGAAATGGGATGAACTGTGTGAGTTCATAATTCTTGTTTTGGTAAGCTTGATGACTTGAAAAGGGTCTTTACAAATTAAGCTACTCATGGCTGCTGATCTGAACTTTCAGCTGTGCTGCATTCAGCCACTGGGGGAACCCAGAACCAGTATGATCACTCACATGTGTGTAGTTTTGAGTGAAGTGAGATTGTATTCTCCTCTTTTTGTGCATGCTGTCAACTCCAGCAACACTACAAACCAAGTACATTTCTAAAAAGAGACTACTAGTTACTATTAAATGGGGTGACATTTTCTGAGCGTGAAAAAGAATTTTTTATTAAGTATGGCATCTAAGTATGCACTTAAAAAATTACAAACTCAATCTATGATGTCAATTACATAAACTTGCTATTCTTCCCATAAGGAACCACATTACAGTCCTCATCTATTTTCAGCTTTGCATGTCAATGTGCAGCAGTAATTTAACTTAATTGTATCTTGTGGTTTTTTTTGTTTGTTTGTTTGTTTGTTTTAACTTAAGTATTTTTCATGTAATTGCTTGACTCCAATTAACCCTTTTACAAAGATTTTTGCTTTCAAAAGATATGTTTCAAGAGCCTTGCCCACGTATGTGCATACGGAACGTGTAACAGTTAAACCTAAACGTGTATGTTCCTTTGCTACCAAAAATGGTAAACCAGACTGAAGAAAAGACCACATCAGCTCCCTTTTCCAGGTTTACACTGATTTCGGATCAAGCACTCACAGTGGTTGCAATTAATTTTTCAGGGTTTTTTTCTGTTTGAAGTTTGTTGTGTAGTCTCTCTTGCAGTTTATAATCCAGAAGTACAAGAACTTCCTTATGCAAATAAATAGAATTTGCATGCTCCTTCACATCTTTTTGCCAATTTTCCAGGGTATATCTACATACAAACATTATCTAGACCCTTAACCCCTGTGTACAGTGTCCAGCAAAGTTTGTGTTTGAGATTCAAGAAAGACAAGGAACTTCTAGAGAGTCTAGCTGAGAGCCACAAAGACAATAAGGGGCCTGGAGCACCTCCCTTATGAGGAAGGGCTGAGAGACCTGAGTTTGTTCAGCCTGGAGAAGACTGAGGGAGGAATTTATCAATACTTATAAATATTTAATGGACAGGAGTCAAGAGGAAGGGGCCAGATCTTTTCAACAGTGTCAGAACAAGGGGCAGCAGACACAGACTGGAACTTAAGGAGTTCCATACAAACACATGGAAAATCTTCTTTACTTTGAGGGTGACAGAGCACTGGCACAGGCTTCCCAGAGAGGTTGTGGAATCTCCTTCTCCAGAGATGTTCAGAACTCATCTGGATACTTTCCTGTGTAACCTGCAGTAGGGAACCTGCATTAGCAGGGGGTGGAACACAGTCTCCAGAGCTCTTTTTCAACCCCTACGATTCCATGATTCAGTGATTCAGTGATTCACTAGGCTTTTACTTGAGGGACATGATTTCAGTATACTTTTGATGTTTCATTTTATTTCCAGTACAAAGCTTAGGTGTTTGAATTAGGAGCTTACATTTTTGCTCACTTTGTTGCCGATCATGAGTGTCATCAGTGTCAGCCCCCAGCAATTCCATTATTCCAAATCATGTTTTCAGAATCCTATTCCCATGAGTCAGGATGCACACTCTTCTTTTTTTTTTCCCAGTGACAAAATCAACCAGACTTTCTCAGCTGTTGGCAGCTCTTCTTGGGTGCATTACAACTACAGTATGCTCTACATTTGAAAATCCACACTCCCTCCTCCCCCCTCAGCCTGGCAATTATACTTACCTTTTTCTCTGTTTTTTGAGTAGTTGAAGAGGGGTGTGTATATAATTTGCGTCTCAGAGCAGATGAACATTCCATCTCAGGTGAATGATCCTGCTAGGCAGTTTTAAAAATATTTCACTATATGTTTTCCAATAGACAATATGGAAAATCTCTCCTTCATGAAATTTGTAATAAAATCTTATTCTGATTACATATTTTAATATTTTTGTCGGTTTTCCTTTACTTTTAAAGCCTAAGTTTTCTTTTCTGTTCTTGCCACGGTCTGCAGCTACCATGCCACAGCACAACCAACAGCTATATAAGCAGCTGAAAATTCACTTCAGCAGAGTCCCCCAAGGTTCTCAACAGATGGATGCCTTATGCAGGACTTCAGTCCAAGTGACACAAGTTGCCTCCGTCTGGCTTCTGGAATTTCTAAAAGTTGTTTTTCTAACTTGGTGTGAGCCATATCCAGCCTCTGTGAGCTTTGCGCCTCACCTCAGAGAAGAAAAAAACTGGTCTTAGGCTTCGTAACTAGTCATTTTCTAAAGTGTTAATTGTCTTATAATAGTTATATTTGTTAGGTGTAAACGTGTTACAGTCTGAACCAATAATACTTGAAGAAAAAGATGTTAGAGGGTCATCTTCCTAAAGCTGAAAATAATTCTGAGTGAAATCATCTAGGAAAAGGAAATGTAACAAAATAAACAAACAAATAAATAAATAAAATTGGTGATAATTGGAATTTGTTATAAAGTGTTTGACTAGCTGCCCAACAAACTTGCAGTTCAAGAGTCATTTTGTTTTAGATTTTTAAAATTATTACTTCATTTCTTAAACATTAGATGCAGAGGTGAAGACAAACATTTCCAAAGACATAACAATTAGAAGAAATATAGAAAGCAGCAGCAGTGGATAAGAGTTAAAATACAGGAAAAGCAGATATTTGATGAGAGAAGGAAAAATTTACAAGGAGAATTTCATAGATAAAGCCTCTGGAGAAGCAAAATGAGTCAACAATGACCTATTAGCAGTTAGTACAGTTAGGATTTATAGTGAAGAAGTCACAACTGTTTAATATTTACTTTTGTTACAGATCTAATAGAAATCCGAAATTCTACCATGTAATGCTAAATCCTTTCCAGTTCCAGTGGAAATGAAAGATGATGTTGAGAAATGTTTTTGAAAATCAGTCTGTTTAATCACCTAACTCAGAGAACTTTTACCAGAATATCTTGAACAAAGCGTATGAGATGTTCTCTGAGGCACTAACATTGTTGTCTTTCCCTAACATCTCTCATACCCATGCCAAGAGACTGAAGTAGAACAAATACTAGGCCAGAATACAAACGGGTTACTAAACCTGCTGTTTTGAATACTAGTGCCACATAAAATAATGGAAAATCAGCATAGGCCCTAAATAAGAGGGTGACGGTTTTGTTAATAGCAGACACCATGGGTTAGGGGAATGCATGTGGGGAAATAACTGGTGTATATGTGACATGTATAATACTGTTTGCTAAAAAGGACACATTGATGCTATGAGCTTGGAAGTCTCTACTACATTTTCTTTTGTATTAACATACTCTTTGGTTGGAAGCCTGACAATAAATCAACATTGTACTCAGATAACAGATAAGGAGCAGGTCTCAGAAAGGTAATTTTAATTGCATCTTTTTCTCAGGCCTCAGATGTTTGACCTGGCTTTATGCTGTTTAACATTTCTCCAAGCAGTGATCATTACTGTTGCTGAAAAATGGCTACTCGTTCTGCAGGAATGGAGGAACAAGTAGCAGAATTTGTTATTTGCTATAGTCAAGATGCATGAAAACAGTATGCATTTCCATGACTTGTTGACTTGGTCTCACAGTTAAGGGACTTTATCTTGGAAAACAAACAAACAAACAAACAAAAAAAAGAGTGAATTGCTGATGTCATGAGCAATGAGAGGTGTGCTATCTATGCTCGCTGCTCACAGGCCTGACACTCAACTTGCTGTAGTACTGCCCATCACTGTGTCTTGGTCTAAGAGGCCACTGATGAATGTAGAGGGGTAAGGTCCCAGGGTGATGCTGGTCTCTGAAGATGAGCTACAATGTGGAATGGTATGCAGATTGTTCTGAAGGACTCTGTATTAGCCAAACACCTAGCAGGATTCAGAGACAGGGAATGGAAGTTAGACTCTGCCTGAGATGAAAACAGTTCTTAAAAGTGATAGTCACTGAAACAACAGGGTCCATGATTTAAACACAGCAAGAATAACCACAGCCAGTAATCATAGTAAGTAAGTGTATACATTTTCTTTTTCTCTAATTTTTATTAGTTGTTCTGTAATTATAGAGAATGCATTCATCAGAAGCAGATTTCTTAAGGGAAGTTCACTGTCTTCTGCTATGGTAAGTCCATTCTGACATTAAACACTAATGATCTATTCATAGAGGCTAAAGTCAATATTTAGACATATCAATAATAGGTCTGACTTTTCAAAATTCTTCATTTGATTTTATTAACCTCAACTTCTGTTTGATATATTGTTTCTCATTGATTACTTGTGTTTAAAACAGAGGAGGAGTCAGCGATTTTTTTTACCAAATAAATATTATTCATCGTTATCATAAAGATACAGAATTCTTTAACATAGGATTGCAAAGTATGTCTTTTTTAAAGTATGATATATGCAAAAGGGAAACTTAAAGTCATATTTCGCATGCAATTCTAATGTTCACTCAGATGAATAGAGAAGTGTTACATTGGTTTTTGTCAGCTGAAGATTTGGCCTGCTAAGGCTATGTCCCTTCCCAGTGACTTTTTATTAACCAGCTAATTACTCATTTTTCCTATGAATCTTACATTTTCTAAGCAAAGAGGTTCACTCTGCTTTCATTTTAGGCTTCTTTCCATATAGGAAATTTTATTCTAAACAAAAAAACAAAACAAAAAATTGGGCAAATTATCTGAAATATAAACAATGTTTTCCATTTCCTGGTATAAAACCCATCAACCTATCATGGAGGGATTTTTCCATACAATGTACAGCTACTGCTTTCTAATCTGCTAATCTCTGTAATTAAAGTTCATTCCTAAATATTATGCAAATGATTGCTGAAGAAAACACAGAAAAATAAACGCCAAAATAAAATCTAGAATATGAGTATGTACAGATATAAACAAATATTAAAGCAAGATATGGAAGAAACTCTCTGCAAGTGATGCAGACTTTGGTGGTATATGCAAGTATTCCTCCTAAAGTCCGACTTGTAACTTCTTGAAAAACAAGTTCAGAAACATTAAGTGATTCTTTCAGTCATTTAGTCTATTGTTATGTACTGGAAGTCTCCATGACAGACAGCATCCTTTGTGTTAGCTGAAAATAGGACAAAATCTAGACA
Source organism: Alectoris magna (assembly GCA_030625065.1). Lineage (NCBI taxonomy): Eukaryota > Metazoa > Chordata > Aves > Galliformes > Phasianidae > Alectoris > Alectoris magna. The sequence continues at coordinate 40,328,667 of CM060564.1, forward strand.
GACTGAGAAATGACTGCAATTTGAGTAGCATGGTACTTTATTGTACTAGAACAGATACAGCAAATCTGCGTCAAAACAAACAAACAAACAAACAAAAAAACAAAAAAACAACCCTGTGGAAGTCTCCTTTTCCATAAATAGAGTGTATGATCGGGCTTCAAGAATAAAAGATTTACATACCCTGGTCTTTCCATTTCATTTGTACAACCTTTGATGTTATGGGTGATGGTTCACAGCCAGTGACCTGGAACATCTGCAGCTAAGAAAAAGCAGGACTTTCCTTTCTGATATGAATTATTTGCATTGAAACTAGCATGATTTAGAAAGATTTTGCTAATATTTATGGTCAGATATATGAAGAACATGAGTAGCCATGTTGTCAGTGTAAAGCATTCATGTTAAGGACCATAGGGTTTTTCTTTCAGCAAGTCAAGGTGGCCAAATTGATCTCATAAGATCTTTTGTTACTGCAAAGGAGTCCAAATAGAAATAAAAATTCAGAAAGTCAGATTTTAAAGGGGTTACAACAATTCTGTGGTTCAGAACATCAAGATTTGCCTTGATCTTGAAACTTTTCATGGTGGATTTGAGGTCTTGGGGTAATTCTGAAGCATTTTAATGCAGCAGTTATCTGTCAGTGTTGGTCTCAGAAAAAAAAATACAGACTGTGGAAGTGGGGAAACTTCTAATCTGACACATACAACAATTTTTAACTAAAAGAGGGTAGGTCCAGATTGGATATCAAGAAGACATTCCTCCCTATGAGGGTGGTGATACACTGCAGTATGTTGCCCACAGAAGCTGTGGATGCTGCATCCCTGAAAGTGTTCAACACCAGGCTGGATGGGAGCCTGGGCAGTCTGATGGATGTCTTCCCAGTGAAAAGTATTGCTGTCCATGGCAGGAGGTTGGAACTAGATGATCTTTAAGATTTCTTCGAACTCGAACCATTTTATGACCTATTTTATGACTAACCATCAAGAATATAAAACAGGATATAAAATATATGTAATACCGTATATATATTTATATACATGAACAAGCAAAGAAGCCTACATGAAAGATAACTTCCTTACTAGACTCTTACCAACTTGATCTAAAAGATAACCAGTAAAAATTGCTTCATCGCATAACTCTGTTGAGGACGTAGAACGAAAAACTGCAGAGCGAAATGACCTTAGTGTCATTTGGCATAGCTTAGAAATTATGCCAATGAAAGACTTCCTCCAGTACTGAAGATAGGATGTCATTTAGGGAAGAAACAGTGAGCCAGCGCTTCTTCTGAATTAGGAGTTTGCCATAGCCCTGTGTTGGACTGGAGAACATGTTAACTGAGATTTTCCACAAATACTGCAAGTAGGCAAAGTGAGACTATTTTCAGCACCTTTGTTTGCTAGCAGTTGCAAACAGGGTGTTTAAGACTGTGAGTGGGATGTGGAGCTTCTGGTGGTGTTATGTTTCACAAGAAAATTCCAGCAGAATCAAATTTCCTGTTTTGGAGAGACTGAACAATATTCTACCCAGAGAAGGAATGGACTCTACCTCCATGAGGTATATCTATAAGCAAAACCACACTCCTCATTTTTAATGATAAGATTGCCTGATGTTTTACAGAGAATTCAGGAATGGTTGTAACTAAAAACAAACAAGCAAGCACAAATGCAAAATAAAATGCAAAACAAACAGCAACTCCTCCTCATAAAACGAATACAGAAAAGAAAGAAATACATATAAACAAATAAAATCAGTAACAACAGAAAAAATACAGAGAAAATTCAAATTGAAAAAAATGAGAAATAACAAGCCAATGATCTTTTCTAAGAACTCTGTCTTTTTATATACAAGATCTGACTAACACAAATATGTTGTGCCAAAAGCAATTTAGACAAGGAATAAATAAATAAATACTACTACAACACATATGGAAATTGCATTGGCCATCATGCCAGAACTAACCTTTGAATGCAGCTATGGTTCTAAATATGGGAAAGAGAGGGAGAAAAAAAGGAGGAGAAGGAAAGACCTTTTGTTTTCTTTATGAGAGGAAGAAAGATCATAGCTCCAGGCAGTTTTGGGAAGACTTCAGTGTTCCAGGTCACCTTGTCAGGTGATGTTACTGGGTTCCTGCTCTTTATCATACTCACTTGCAATCTGGGACTTGACATCAGCAAAAGATTTCTCTGAAATGATTCAGCTAGTTAAGACTGCAACCACCCACCCATATGGAAAAAGCCCTGAAGTGTCAGCACTCATGAATATCTTTCTGGAAACTGCGAATTTCTCAGTAACAATGATAAAAAAATGTAGTACAGCAATGGCTTGGTCAATGAAAGTGGTTTTTTGCTTTGTTTTTGTTTTTGTTTTCTTTCCACATGGCTTTTTTATTCTTTAATTTTCCTCCCTGGTCTGAAAAAAGAAGAATATTCAAATGTTCTCTTTTCCAAAATAGAACTGGAGATCACATATTTCCCATAGTTTTGTGTATACATGCCATCTCCATTTGGCAAAAAAGATCTTCACACTCACATTGAGTGTATCGTTTTGAAGTTGGGACCTGGGGAAAGATAAGTCCCTCCTACTGGAAGCAAAGATTCCTCCAAAGCTTCACTGCCATTGGGGGAACCTGTACATCCATAAGTCTATGCGTTCTTATGAGACGCCTCCCACTGTTCTCAGGGAATTGTCTGATGGAGACACCAATTCACTTTCAATGATATTTGAAAAGTCATGGCAATCAGGTGAAGTTCCTGGTGCCTGGAAAAAAAGGCAATATAGCACCTATTTTTAAGATGGATTAGAAAGGACAACCCAGAGAACAACTGGCCTGTCAGCCACATCTCTTTTTCAGGGAAGATCATGGAATTGATCCTCCTGGAAGAAATGGTAAGGCACATGGGAGACAGGAGGTGAAGCAAGACAGTCAGCATGGCTTCATCAAGAACAAATCCTGCCTGACAAACCTAGTGATCTTCTGTGATGATGTAACTGCATCATTGTGCAAGGGAAGAGTCACTATGTAATCTATCTGGACTTCAGTAAGGCCTTTGACACAGTACCCCACAACATCATTCTCTTAAAACTGGAAGAATATAGACCTGGAGGACAGTCTCTTAGATGGACAAGGAACTTGAAATGATTGCAAGATCGTACTCAGAGAGTACTGGTCAACTGATCAATGTCTGAATGGAGATCAGTGACAAGTAGTATCTCACAGGGTTCTGTACTGGGACCTGTGCTCTTTAATGTCTTCGTCAATGGTATTGCCAATGGGATTGAGTGCATCCTCAGCAAGTTTGTGGATGACACCAAGCTGTGTGATGTGGTTAACACACATGAGTGATGGGATGCCATACAGAGAGATTTGGAAAGGCAAACCTGACAGCAGCCTTTCAGTATCTGAAGGGAAGATATAAAAACAGGAGAGACTCCATAGCAGAGTCTGTTGTGATAGGACAAAAGGAAATGGCTTCAAACTAAAAGATGGGAAAGTTAGACTGGATGTGAGAGAAAAGTTTCCTTGATAAAGGATAGTGAGGCACTGAAACGGGTTGCCCAGAGAGGTGATGGGTTCCTCATCCCTGGAGACATTCAAGGTTGGTCTGGACCAGGCTCTGAGCAACCTGATATAGCTGTACATGTCCCTGTTCATTTCAGAGGAGTTGGACTAGACGACCCTCACGGGTCCTTTCCAACTCAAAAGATTACATGATTTTATGACAAGAGAACTAGGTAATTAAACATAACCCACAGCTTCCTATTGGCATATGCTATCAGAAGCTTTATGATGGAAAGCTGAATGCGTCCTTTCTCTTGTCACAGTGGAATTTTTGACAGACACACCTACTACCACAGTTGAACCCTGACGCTGACCATTACAACCACAAGAATTTCCGGTGACCCAGATACTTATATTTTAATATTAGTTGGCTTTATGAGACTGTAGCAGAAACTATGTAAGTTTACCCAGTTGTTGATCACATTATGGATGCAATGTAAAACCTAAATCCACATGTAATGTAACAAATGTAACATGAAACTCTTGCCCAGATTTGTAATCAGGGATGGGAGAGAAGCTGTAGTTCCCATTTCTTGGCTGGAGTGAGCACTTGCAGCAGTAATAAAAAAAGCAAATCTCACCTCCAATTATAGATCATACGATAGGCAGTTACAGTCACTGAAGTGTGTAGGTTAAACACATGTACACACAAGAACATATGCAGGAAATTTATTCTGTATTCTCCTGCAGAGCATGAATTTGAGAGAGAAAACTCTCCTGTTGTGACTGATAATTTTCTGGGGGCTGAAACAGCTGAGTAAAAACTTCAGAGGGGGCGTGGAGAAGAACGAGTGGGACTGTGAGAGAGAACTGAGGAGCAAGTGTCTGGGGACCTTCAGACAAGTTAATGATTTCAAGGGATATAACTTCACAGCATGTATTAAAATTAAACCAAGAGAAGGGGTTGACTGATGGAGAGGGAAGCTTTTATGCTTATAAAATACAATGAACTCATTTAAAGTGTCAGGGGGTATGTGAAAGGACTGATTCCAAACCAAACAACGTTTTGTCTCCTTGTTTGGCAGTTATTAACTTCAGTATTACTAACTTTTGTTAACTCTTAGCAGGAGCATCCTCCTCCTCAGTTGTGTTTATTTAAATTGGTCTTGGAGGAAAAAGTTGCTGGGACCTATTCTCATATACTAATGTCCCACTGAATACTTAATATAATTTTTAAAAAAGAAGAGTTCAGTCATAAATTTCAGCAATTCTGATTTAAGAGAATGTTCTGAAGGGGTTGAGAAGAATCCTCATGTTCTCATCAGTTTTCCCCTGATCAAATTTTGAACTTTCTGAATTTGGTAGATGCTTCAACATTATTAATTTGAGTTAATCTGAAGTGTGAAACTGTATATAACTTGGGTCGGATGTTTGATAACCCTGTGTATTGATCAGCTTTGCAGAAAATGATCTGTAGGTCCTACCTGGCAGACAGCAAACTGAACATGGGAATCCTATGTGCTCTTTCTGGAAAGAAGGTGAATTGTACTTTGAGCTGAATTTTGTATGCCTTTCCCTCTGCTCAGCACTGATGAGGCCACACCTGGAGTACACTGTCCTTCTTGTGGACTCTCAGTACAAGAGAGAGATGCAGCTACTGGAGAAGGTCCAGTGAAGGGCCACGAGGATAGAGAATGGACTGGACGAAGCATCACTCGCATGAAGAAATGCTGACAGAGCTGGGACTCTTCAGTCCAGAGGAGTCTTAGGGGGATCTCATCAATGTTTGTAAGTAACGGAAAGGAGGGTGCAAAGAGGACAGACCCAGGCTCTTTTCCCTGCTGCTTAGAGGCAGGACAAGAGGAATGGGCATAAACTAGGACACAGCAGGTTCCATCTGAACATAAGGAAACACTTCTACACTTTGCAGGTGACCATGCACTGGCACAGGTTGCCCAGAGATTGTGGAGCCTCCCTTTCCAGAGATCTCCAAAAGCTGTCTGGATATGATTATGGGCAACCTGCTCTGCTTGTCTCTGTTTGAGCAGGGTTTGGACCAAATGGACCAAGAGATCCCTGACAATCTCAGCAGTTCTGTGATTCTTTTACATATGTACAGTCCAGGACTGTACATTTATTGTACAGTCTCCTGGACTTTTATTTCTTGTACCATTAGAGAAATTAGTTCATTTCTAACTAGCCTATAGAGTTAATAAATGTTTATTAGAGGTGAACAGGAGGTGTAAGTTGTGTAGAAACAAGTGGTAGGAAGGTTATGTCAGGAGGTGCAAGGTTTTTAATAATTGTTAGCAACCTATTGACTAACGTGATTTTAAAACACTTGATTATTTATTACAACACCTATTAATCATTTATTTTATTAATTATTTAGTAACCTTCAATACACCGGATTTATTTGAGATAAAATGGGCCTCAAATGAGGATAAAGAAGCTGAAGTAAAGGCAGATCATTGGAATCTGGCATACATATGAATAAGTTGAGTTTTAGTGATTATGTTTTGTACCTTAGGCTTTCTGTGTTGTGTCTGATTAGTTTATTATGTGTACCTTTTAGTCTGTCAATTCATTAAACTAAGATTGTCCCCAGAAATCATTCAAAAACCCAATTTTAGAAAGCAGGTAAGGAATTCTCTCCAGGAACAAAAATGCAAGTGAAAATCTCTTTTCGATCCTTTCTTTTAGATGTTAAGTGGAATATCTCTGGAGTGTTAAAAAAAATGTAGCAGACTTTTGTTAAGAATTCTAAGAGGTGTTAATAAGCATAAAGTGAGTACAAGCTGAAACTGGGTCTGAGTTAATGTGAAGCTGCTGCACAGTCCTTTTTTAAAATTTCATAAAAATATTTGTTAAGAAGGACATCTAGTGGGTCATCCATTTCAGCAGCTGCATCATGGTTTCTTATGTTGAATTCCTATGAGGTAGAAGAGTGGAAGGACAAAAGGTGTAGTGTGGAGCCTGAACTGCTGTCTGACACAATTCCTTCTCCTTCCATGGCCATGTTGTTTTAGGCAGAATATTTTGTTTGCAAACATGTTTTCCAGCCTGAAGCTTTTCTTGTTTGACTGCGTTCTGGGTGACAGTTTATTCACAAGATGGAGATCCTGACCTCAGAAATGTACCTGGGGTCTTCCACTTTCCCTTATGCTTGGTTGTAATCTAAATTCTGTGGGCTTGTGCCCTAACTTAAGGGACAATATGGCCTGTAGGCCCAGTGACACAAACAAATAATTTGATGAAAAAGGTGGCAAGCAGAGATGACTTTCCCGAAAAAATTGGGTATGGCACTTCAGCAAAACACCACTATTTCCACTGTCTTACTAGGATGGTAGTTTGGTAGTTTGTCTGCTTTGACTTTAACAGCAGTTCACGCGGAACTTCCTGTCAGCTGCCACATCCCATCTCATTCACTTCTGCACTGTGTCATTACTCTCATGGAGTGAACAGGCAACTAGGAGAATTTCCTTGCTGCTACCTGATACACCATTATTCACCTCTTATCATTTTAGCAAAGCAGTTATGCTGCTGTCAGAGGTAATGGAGACTGTGCCACTATGAAAATTGTCTGTAATTTATTTATCAATTGTTTCTATGTACCACAAAAGAGACCATCTACTTTATGGCTGGGTCTAAGGTATCTGAGAGCCCTTGAAGTTCATGGTTTTCCGGTATTCTAAGTTCTGCTTATGGCTTTTCCTGTATATGACACACAACACCACCCCTGTGGTCTTGAAGGCTGATTTCTTCTTTGCTTTCTTTAGTCACAAATCATTCTGAGGCATCCCTTAAGTGCATTTGTATTGTTAAGTGCACCGGCCTGATTTGGTGTTAATTCAATTTGAGTGCCCTTAATATCTTGCGGGGGTGAGGCAATGCATGTGAGCTGTACCTTGTAAAAACAGGTTCCAGGTCTGCCTGAGAGAAAAGCACCTTTCCCACAGCAATTTACCAAAGTTGCTGATAAAATTTTCATAAGGAAACCTTTTTAGTCTGACCCTATTGTGTTATTCTACCATTAAGAGTCAGGGAACTGAGACTGTCTTCTGGTGACAGTTTATCACATTCTCCATTATTTTAGCGTATAGACAGCCTACTGATGGGTCACAGCCTACCTCTGCTCCTCTTTCTGTATAGAAACGGCTTTCAGAGCTGGAGCCTGGAGGCCCGAGCATGCCAGTTTCAGCGCGTGTGCGTCAATATAACTGAAGTGAACTCTAGATAAACCAGTCACCTCTAACCTTCCAACGGTGTGAGATAGGACATTTTAGTATATTTGAGGCATAGCAAAGATGGGGAAAAGCTGAAATAAACTGCAGTAATAGTTAGCCCTATGAACACATGGAAGAAACAGCATGTCACATCCTGACTAAAGAAAACTTATTTGACTAATAATCAAAGTTGAATAGCCAACTTTAAAATGAGTTGAGAAAATGCTTCATACATGTAAGGACAAAGTCTTCCCTCAGTACAGTCATTGTAAGTCTTCACTGTTAACTATAAACGTTTATCTTGTTAAAGTGAACCAGTATGTAGTGCCAAGAAAAGTGCTTTCCTAACTGACAGACTGTCTCTCCCCCTGCTGTCACCTGTAGACTTTGGAGAGCAAGGAGCTGCACCAAGGGAGACAGACTGAAGGCATCTCTATCCCGTGTCTTGATTTGTAAATAAATTTTTTCAACTACATCATAGTCAGATTAGCCTGGGTGCCATTTAAAGACTGGGACAGATGTTTTCTGAATTGCTGTCTTGCATTTTGATGCAAAACTAAGAACAAACTCAGGATACAGGCAGCAGGGAGAGTGAGAGGGAAAAAAAAAAGGTAGTAAAGAAGAAAAGAGAAAAAGATCAGTTTAAAAAGAGAGGAAGAAAGGAAAGAAGGAGGGAAGAAAGGAAGGAACGAAGATGTAAGAAAGGATGGAAGAGGCCTGAGAAGAATTTGGGGGTATCAGTTGATGAAAGACTTAACATGAGTCAGCAATGTGTTCTTGCAGCCCGGAATTCCAGCTGTATCCTGGGTTGCATCAAGAGAAGCGTGATCATTAGATTAAGGGAAGTGATTCTGCCCCTTTATTCTGCTCTTGTGAGACCCCACCTGGAGTACTGAGTCCAGTTCTGGAGCTCCCAGCACAAGAAGGACATCAAGCTATTGGAAATGGTCCAGGGAAAGGCCACAAAGACGATCAGAGGACTGGAGCACCTCCCCTACGAGGACAGGCTGAGAGAGATGGGGCTCTTTAGCCTGGAGAAGGCACTGGGGGGACCTTATAGTGGCCTTCCAGTACCTGAAGGGGACCAACAAAAAAGCTGGGGAGGGACTTTTTGTAAGGACGTGTAGCAGCAGGATGAGGGGAAATGGCTTTAAACTGGGAAGAGAGAAGATTTAGACTAGATATGAGAAAGAAATTCTTTACTGTGAGGATGGTGAGACACTGGAACAGGTTGTGGGTGTCCCCTCGCTGGTGGCTGCCAAGACCAGGCTAGACAGGGCTTTGAGCAACCTAGTCTAGGGGGAGGTGTCCCTGCCTATAGCAGGGGTGTTGGAATGAGATGATCTTAAAGGTCCCATCCAACACAAAGCATTCTGTGACTCTATATTGGTTCTATGGAAGGAAGAATGGAAGATAAAAGAAAGAGAGATAAGAATTTGTCAGAATAAGAAAGCAGACAGAGGAAGCAGGAAATTGGCATAGCTTGGCAAGAACTTTTTGGTAAAACAAGGATGGGTTACCTGAGAAGAAAACAGGAATGCTGTCTGGATATGCAGATACAGGATTAGGAAAGCCAAGATGCAGATGGAAATGAACAAGAAGGGCTTTTGTAGGTACATAAGTCAAATGAGATAGGCCAAAGAGAGTGTACCTTGTTGCCCAGAGAGGTTGCGGAGGCCTTGTCTCTGGAGGTGTTCAAAGCCAGGCTGGATGGGGCCCTGAACCGGATCTAGTACTTGATCTAGTGGATGGCAACCCTGCCACAGGCAGGGGGGTGGAACCTGATGACTCTTGAGATCCCTTCTAGCCCAATCCTCTCCATGATTCTATGATTCCATAAAAGAAAAAGAAAGAAAAAGAGAGAAAAAGAGAAGACTGACAGAAAGAAAGAGAAAGAAAAATTGGAAATGGCCTCAGGGATTTATACTGAATTTGACAGAGGCTGAAGTAGATGTTTGGGAGCTTAGCTACTGTGGCAATGCTGCTCCAGCATAAGTACCTATACACTGAGGACAGATGATTTGATTATAAGGAGCATCTCCAGTAACCTAGCACTCAATGGTAAATTTGTTGCACTCTACATTGCCTTTGGGAGTCTTGCCCTTGCTACCAGCACGACTTACTATCTGTTGCTGGTGGGCGAAAACCTTGATCCTGTGTCCCATGGAAGTCAATAGGAGCACTGCCTTTGACATCAATGAGTGCTGGATCAGACCCCAGGTGAAAAACAATAGCTCTGCTTCTAGTCAGGCCAAATTGATGAATAAATCAGACTCCTGTGCGTATGGAGTCAGGACATGTATGGAGTGAGTGTCTCTTGCAGAGGAATTTTACAGTCCAAGTATGTGTGACCAAGGCAATTTGATTAATTATTGGATAAAGCTTGAGGCAAGCACACAGTTACAGATACCAGCCAGAGAACTGTGTTACAGAGGAATTTAAAATACCATTGACTATAAGCCTCTTGATCTTCAGGGGTATACAAGGAAGATGGAGACAAGGCAAATCTTTCTGTGTGTGTTTTAAATAGAGGAGAAAAAGGAGGCAGCAAATAACTTATAGCTTTTTCTTTCTCCGACAGTCAGTTTTATGCTCTGAAATTGTACTCCCAATTATCTTTGAAGAAGCAAATAACTTTTCAGGAAAAGACCCAATGCTTTGCCCTCTCTCCCCACCAAATCCTTAAGTTTGAACTGCAGTGATCTGTGAGGAGTTAGTTTGAAAACTGCCTTGCTGCTCCTAATCCCTAATAAAGGGAGAAGCTGCAAAAGGTAAGATAAAGATCACCATAGGGCCTGGATGTCTGTGGCTCCTGTTTCTGTGTCTCCATGCACCACTGAGGTCACCAGCAAGAATTGTACCACAAAACTCTGTGGAAATTCTGGACCACTGAGAAAAATGCTTGCTGTATTGTCCTACTCTAGGTCTGTTTTGTCTCTCTGAGCTACCTAGTCTCCTTTGCTTTTCTAAATTCTGCTAAGCGCGTCACCACACGTTTTTGAGAATACTACCTAATGCAGATTTCTATTCAAAGAACTGGGATTTTTTTTTTTTTTTTAAATTTTGTTTTGGCAGAAAAACAGATGGACTTGCAGTGTTAGTGATTTCAGACAGAAGGGCTCACCAGGATGTCCTAGGTGAGCTCCTTCCAGCTCTGTCTCATTAAACCCCAGGGAGCTGAAGTGGTGAGAAAGGGAAGAGTTATGAATACAAAAGGGCTGAGTAACCTGTTACAGCACAATGGAGCCAACTGGTGCAGCAGGTAACCCTTTGAGATACAAAGGTTAATCCCATCACAGTATCTGCAGAATTTGCAGTATGAGTGAGGCCCCTTCCAGTTGGTTGAATACTGTGGAAGAGTCTCTCTCCTGCTCTCACACAATTTTAGGGACTCGGAAGGGAACAGCTATTGCAATACTTGCAATACTTTTTTATTATTTTATTTTTTTTAAGAGTTGAGGGGTGAAGGTTATTTGCAGTGAGTTTCAGAAGAGGAGCTCTGCTGACAGGATTTGTGCTACCCTTCACATAACAGAGGGGAAGGGTGTGTGAGAGATGGGACACAGTACTGTGCTTTGGAGTCTTCCAGCATTGTTTTGCTTCTATCTAAGGATAAGTAAATGTCTCTGCGTATGGTGCTTTGAGAGAGAAAGCTCCAGCTCAGTCAGGGAAATAGTCTTTGGCTTACTAATCCACTGAGAAACGGAAATGCTCTTCTCTCTCCTTTCCCCTTCATTAGTTTATGTATATCAGCTCTCATCATGTTTACCTGCAAAATGGTTTCAGTATGACTGCTATCTTTGTAGCTTTTTCTATAAACACTTCAAGCCCTGCTGTATAACTTAGATGGAAGCTAAATAAGCATTCAAATGAAACAAAAAACCTCGGGAGATCTTGCTGCCAGGACATAAGTTGTGCAGTCAGGAAAAAAATAGCCCAAGTAAGAAGCTATGGGCCATGCCTTCTGCTAACAGAGACACAGGTGTTTCCCTTGACTGTTTTGAAATGAGGCCTGAGCCAAGCCCTCTCCACACGGCTTCAAGTGGGAATGCATCTTATTGCTCAAGATGCAAAAAAAAATTTGAGCGATTTACACACTTCTGAACTTACACTGCACATCTACCATTAATCATACACAATCCACAACAATGTCACTCTCTTTATTCACTGCGATGAAAGTACCAATGTATCATATATTCAAATTACATTGTGTGCTTGAGGGAGCTCATGATCCCCTGCAAACTTCTGTGGTAGCATGGTTTGAAAGCTCCACATGCTACCTGTGAACTATTTATTGTGTGTGCGACTACAAGCATAAATCCCTGCCTGGGATTATCTGAAAACTCTGGAACTTGCCGGTAGGAAAATTTACAGCTAAACAATTATATTGTTGAAACTCTGACAAATCCGCCCCAGTTTATGACTTTGAAAATAGGACTAGGTGTGAGCAACTGAATAGATTATACACTGTAGCACAGCCTCCTGGGTGTTGCAATATAGAATCTGTTTACTTTGACTGACAATTTTCATTTTCTTTTCTTCCAGACATTATTGCTGCAAATGATATATCTGCTCAATACGGATTTGTTCCTCAAAAAACAGTTTAGGTATTTGTATAAACATATTCTGAACAAGTTTTTTATTATTATGATTTTTTGGAAGTAATTCAGCAACAATAAAGCTGACGGGCAACACGATGAATAAAAGCAAGTAGCCGTGCATTATATTAGCACATCAGACTACATGGAGGTGAGATTTCCAGTCTAAAAACTCAGAGTCTGAGCACAAGGGAGAGGTTTTTCCCCTCTCACTTTGCTGTAAGCAGAAGTTTAAACCTCTCCAAATAAACAAACGACTTCTTGCCCAGATTGAGATAAATCTCACTGAAGCACAGAGTGATGTTCCTTTTACTTAGACCACTTATGAAGTACAAGATTTGTTGTTAAAACCAATAATAATACTTCCAGACAGAACAAGCATAAGGGATATGGACTGACAATATCATTTTCCTTATATATTGGTACCAGAAATTAGAAATTCATTACAGTTTTCTGCTTCCTTCAGAAATACAAGTAGCTTTGATGTTAAATGCAAGAACAGGTGCAAATGACTGTTGGTTATCATGTGGCACTCTGATATGTTAGCCTAAAGAGTCATATTTTTCCTAGTTACAGAGGAAAAAAAAGTAGAAATGCAGTTTGTTTTCCAGAGCATTCTCTGAATGACAAAACATTCTTTTTCACACTCGGGCAAAAACAAGCAGCACATTGTATACAGAGATGACTAGGAGTTGGGAATTTTATTAATGAGTGCTTGAGTTGTGAAAGGCAGAAATATGCAACTGTTACCTTTAATTTTGTGATCATGAAAAGAGGAGGCAGATACATGTTTTATGTATCTTAGTCCTGCCATTTGCATTTCTGAATACTGGAAGTAGGTGGTCTCTGCTTCTGCCTGTCTTTCTGTAGTTTCTTTTAGCCAGTGCTAATATTTATTCCTGAAGGAGAAAGTTGCTTACATTTTTTATATACCTGTATTGTGCTGTAGTGTGCTTGCCCTGCTCTTGGAGTGGGCACTGTACTTTCTGAGAATATTAAGATGAAAATTCCACCTTGTTCAAGCTGAGGAGGGATAATTTCTCTGCAGTAATGCTGAAGTGACTTCAAAGCTTATATTTGGAGGACCAATGATGTCTCATAATAAACTTCAGATTCTGTAGTGCCTTTGTGTCTACCATTGCTGTGCAGCACAAGGAGTGACAGGAATGCTGAGTAGGAGAATGGGTACCCTCATTACACTGCGAAACCTGCTGAGATGATTGTTTCTGAGGAAACTTAGAGGACATCCCAGAGAAGGCTAAGGTTCATATCCTTGCTGTGCTTTCGCCCTGATTAAAAAAAAAATAAAATAAAAAAATAAAAATAAAAATAAAAAAAGGGAAAACACAGTCTGATTTACTTTTCACTCCTTGTCTTTCCACTGTAGCTCCCCATGTGCAGGCTGTCTCCTGCTAAGTGCCAGCTGTGTGCTCTGGTCTAAGAGGATGTAGCCACTGGGCTGAAGAAAACACTCTGTGCCAGTACCTCCTACTTTATTGCTGGTTTCCACCTCCAGGGAGGTTTCCATTCCTGTTACATTATGGCCCTGTGATCTCCCATTAGAAGGAAATCCCCAGAAATTAAATTAAGGCAGAACTGGTACAATTACAGCACTTGCAAAAGCTCAAATGTCTTTATCTCCCTGGATTGATGTTTATTTATGTTTCATGATATAAATGGGACTAGAGATTTAGGCAATAGTTTACATCTTGTAAATAAAAATGTATAAGCATGTCACACACACATCATTTTTTTCACCTTTGTTAGAGACCATAAAACCCTGGAAGGAGAGAAGAAGGGGCAGGTCACTCAGTGATCTTTTCAGGCAGTGTCTTCTACTCACTGCCACGTGAAAATTTTCAAGGCTGGTCATGCTTTCTGAGCTGTCCCTACTGGTGCACGTTTTGTGCTAAATCTGGCTGACACTGTGCTGAGAATTGAAAAGAAAAAAGATAGTAAGCAGTTTGGAGGTATCTTCTTATTTTTAGCTTAAATCGTGAGTAAATTGAAGAAAATTTTTCCCAGTAAGAATGTGTTTCACCTGAAATTATTCTATTGCCTCAACAAGTACTCTGCATTTCAAGCAACACTGCAGGAACCACAGATAGCTTACTTCATAATGGAAAGAAAGAAAGAGTTACTGGGGAACGGAATGGACTCGTCTCCACAAGAGAATTATGTTGTTCTTGCAGCCATTTTCTTTGCATGTTCTCTGAAATTTTCTGGATGGAACAAAGAAAGGGTGCTCAGACAAAAAAAGAGACTCGTGCATTCAGTTTTTCCTGACTTCTGATCACCCCAGATTCCTTACCATTCTTTCTTTTCCCAACTTCATGGGAAAATGGGAAGGCAGATATAATTAGAGACTGTACATTTTATCGTGCTTGCATCTCCCACAACTTGCAGAAGTTCAGGCTTCATGAGTGAGCAGATTCAGAGACAGCCAGTCATCACAGTCCAGTGGTTTTGAATTTAGTGTATGTAATTTATGGCAACAGCTAGCAGCAGATGTACTGTAGTGATCTTCTGAGAGTCTCCATGAATAGTGTCTCGTTTTCAATGTAGTTCTGAGCAAGAGGTTCTGGAGAATCTACCCAAGACCTAGACAGTATTTAAATCCTGCCATTCACATCTCAGAGTCCCTCCTCACTTTGACATTCCATGTCAGCTCCTTAAATCAAACCTCATACACTCAGGAATGAAGTAAATAAATTATAAGCTTTATTGATTGTGTCTGCTGTGTGAATGTTCTTTAGCATTGACGAAGCTGTCCAAAGCGTTGTCCTAACATGGATCAGGCTCTTCACATAAATCCTGAAATGGCTGCTCAGGAGGGAACAGAAATGTTTTCTTTGGTGGATCCAAGGTTCTGTCAGGGAAGGTTTTGATCTCTACAGCTTTACAACATCCATATGGTGAGGAATAAATTAGCTGGCTCCTTCAGTGGGATATGGGATCAGAGTTTCAGATTGGACAGAAGCCCACTTATGATATAGTTTTTTTCTTCTTTTTAATGAACATCAGTGAATTCCACATGATGTTTGGAACCAGAAACCCAGTTTGTTTCTCACTTAGTCTGTTCTCTCATCCATATGACTTTGTTGACTTCAGCTAAATCACTCGTATAGAGGTATCTCAGACTTCTCTGCCAGCTAATGGAGGTAGTGATGGTGGTCACTGGTTTGAGGTTATTTTGCTGGGGAAAGGACTGTTTTTGCTTTTGCTTTAGAGCAAGGAGCTGTGGTAAATCATAGGCATGTTTCTTGGGATGGAGATAATAAATCACTCTTCCCAGGTGAAATCTTTTATTTATGCATTGGGATTCCATTTCATCGAAGAAAGGTATGTTCTTTTGGCTTCAGCTAGGCTGCACTTAAGCAAGTGATTCAAATCAAGCTGACACTTATTAGTGAGCATGTTGAACACTTTGCTCTCAGGCAAAGTTGTTCACTGTGCTGCCACCATTCTCTCTACACAGATGTTTGTTCTCCTCTAGTTTCATCTGGAAGAAAAATCACTGCCTGCTCCTCATGTCGGTGGGAATTCAACTGCAAAGGGTAGCTTGATTTTAGAGACAATGGATCACTCTGACCTGCAAAACATTAAAGGAGAGATGAAATAACACACTCACAGATCAGCTTGAGAGTGGTCTTATGATCTGAAAATAACTTTTATTTTCATGTGTTAGAAAGTGAGCCCTGCCACTGGTCTTAGTGTTACAGAGCACATCATCAATGGCAGAGATTCCAAAGAGAGTATCGGCAATATGGAAGGGGATCAAACAGAAGGTAAATTCTATTACTGTAAAGCATCAACTGTCATTGCAAGTTAATGCCTATTTGCGAAAAATAACCCCTGGTCTTGCACAACAACAACAACAACAAAAATAGGAAATTCTTTACACAGGCTAACATAGAAAGTTCTGAATGCTGTTCCTGTCTCTAGGAGGATCCTGTCTCTAAGTCAATCCCTGCATACCATTGTTAAATTTCCTTTGCACTGCATATCACCTGGCTAGATTGATGCACTCATATATTGCACACAGAAAACATGATTCAGAAACATGAATCTGATACTAAGGAAGTTTTGCTGCCAGAAAAGAAGAAAGCAATTTTAGAATTTCACATGGCCTCTTGGTTAAAATCGTGTTTATTTACATCTAGAATAAGGTGCACCCTCTCAACTTACCAGATAACAGTAAGTTGAGTATTATGTAACATGCCAGAGAAGTAAAAAGAGGCTGCAGACATGAGGGTCACGAGGGCTGGTAATCTTTAGAAGATACCTCAAGCCTCTGTTCAGCCTGGGTGTTCCAGTGGTACAAGGCATCTCTGGTTGCTGGCTACATGTCACAGTGAAAGGCTGATTGCTTCTAGGCGTAGCAACCTGCATGTCTCTAGATGACCCATAAGACATCAGGGATCTTTGGGTGAATGCAGTATTGTGCAGCCATCCACACTGCTGTGGCAGAGACCCACTGCACTGGCCATTTCTTACTGCTCACAACACAGCTTTCAGTTTGCTTTGTAACTTAGAACAAACATTGCAAAGGAACCATAGGAAACGGAGGCCACCGATTACAAAGGTCTGATTATTTTCTTAATTTAGCTTACTTTGTTGCTTTCATGGGGCCTTTCCTACTCTAAGTAGAGGATGAAGCTTGCTGTTTCTAAAATGTAAACTTGGGCATCGTAGTCAAAAATAGAATGAATGCCTGCCGAAAGGAAACAACCACTGTTTGTAGCATGAATCAGTATGTGCTGGAGTATGAAGGCTTAAGTCATATATATATGCAAAGAGGGACTATATGAATTCCTGGCCTGGAAAGGTGATCCTGCCGTTTAAGCATTTATGCATTGCTAATAAACAATGGAAGAAAAAAGTCCACTTAAACTAACAAAAATATAATCCAGTTTCTTTTCATTAAATATTATATGAGGGTGGTCACACTGAAAGTAATGCCCCCTATTCATTTCCATGGAAATTACAACGGCTACGAAAGGCACAATAACAGTATTTGATTAAACAAATTCTCAACTACAAAACACTATTTTTCAACATAGTTACCACCATTAGCTGATTCATGCAGATGAGCTGATTGAGACACCCTTGATTTTGTGTTATGACAGTTGTGTATGGCAGTCTAGAGTGTGGCTTGTTTTTCATGTTGCTGTTTCTGCTGCAGAAACACACCACCCAGCCCTCACTGCGCTCAATTCCACTGTTGGGTCTCCGTTCACTTTCAGCAAGCACCAATAAATGCAGGTGCAATTCTTTCCACATGGAGAAATTCAGTGACACACCGTTGCTTAGTATGTACTTCAGTGTCAGACTGCATTCTGCCAGACTGCCCCTCTGCTGCCATCTGTCACATGGCAACAATGTGAAATGGAATAATGTTGGGAAAGTCCAACCTTTACTGCCATGCTGCCAACATCTGCCTCTGATGTTTTGGGCCGACATAATGAAATAGAAGGCATTACTTTCGGAGTGACCCTCAAAATAATCATAAAAAGAAAACAAAGCTGCAAAGGCAAGGATAATGTTTCTGCCTTTCCTTTCCTTTCACTTTTTACTGTACTGTAATATATTCAATGTCTGCCTAATATGCCAAATATTTTAAGACATTAATACATCTACAAAATATGTATAAAAAAGTAACTACCAAACCTTTCCAAACAAGCAGTCCCTTATCCTCTGCCATGGAAGACAGCAAGGCTTTGTTGAAGGAGAGACAGAACGAGTTTCCCAGTCCGTAGTTCACAGCAGAAGGTGTCTGGCCACAAACACTTTACCCAGGAAAGTCACAGGTAAACTAGCCAACTGCACTCACAGTGATGTGCAACAGGGGCATCTTGTGTGGGAATCTTGTTGAGAAAAAGGAAGCTGGACAGTATGGATTACATAATCAGCTGCAAACTGACCTGAAGACCTGCTAGAAGTAGAGAAAAACCATTTCTCATGGACTTCTATAATCTATTTCTGGATAAAGTTTTAGGGAATATGGGGCATAATAGGGAAATAAGTTTAGGAAAGACCGATGATGATCAAATCCATGGGCTAATATGAGCCAGAATATCCTCACAAACGCTAAAACAGGCTGTATCAAAAAAGTGAAAGGATCTTGGGGCAGCTTCAGTCTTGGTAAGAAACTGTATTTTTACATACACAGAGGATGTTTCTATATTGTTTACCACCACTTTCCAAATGCTTTAACAACACATAAGCTAATTTACTAGTGGCTCTTTGTTCTTAATATACTTGCCATTTTTAGACAGACAATGTTCAGCTGAAATCAGTGGAGCCAGGGCAATGGAATGGGTTGTTCCCAAAGCAGTAGAAAGTATTGCAAATAGGAACATATCAGCTAGGAAACAAAATGTGTTATGATTACACTACTGAGAGGCTAATTCCTCTAAATCTCCATGTTTGTGGTTTTGTTCATGCTTTGCTATTAATAGCAATGTCTGTCCAGACGACTGTGTTGATAGCAGCACTATTTGAGAAGGAATTTTTACTACCAAATATAAATATAGCATGCCTTCATTTTTTTAATTACATATAATATTCAGAAAAGTGACACGTTATTAAGAAAGGTCATTGACTGTTCTCAGGATATGGCAGTAAAATATATAGTATGGACTAAAATTAAAATTTGTTTTAGAGCAGTGCAATGTGAAGTAATGCAAAACAAAACAAAAAAAAAATGGTACTCTAGCTAACAAAATAAATGAATAGACAAAGGATGAAAATGATAACCTTATATCTGATGATGGTGTGACTGGATTCAGAAACAGAGTTGCAAACCGTCCTTATTCTTTGTAAGACTGGAACACATTGACAGACTGGTAGATATTTTTAAGGTTTTCTTGACGTGATGAAAAGAGATATCACTGAGATTATGGGTCAACAAAATGTTGTGGGTGCCAGCTCCACTAAAAAAAATGTTGGTCCTAAGTTGATTGCGTTGTTTTGGCAACACTTGATTAACTCTGAGATTGTGCCAAAGAGGTTAAAATAGATTCCTACCACCTTGCTGCTTTACTCACTGTCAGATTGGTAGCATATGTCTGCTTTCAGGCCCTGATTCTGCACCCCCTGTTTTGAAAGGAGGTTTTGTCCTATCAGCAGCCTGTGTGACCACTACCAAGAATTTGATGAGTTGAAGAAACTTTTCTGGTGAGATAACAGTCAGGCATACACAATCTCAAAATGTTTCATAAGTAAGTGTTCCCAAATAGATATGCTGGTTCTGAACTACTTTCAACACTCCAAATATCTTCCTAGCAAATAAAGGTGGGAAAACTTAAAAAGTCATTTGCAAACTAACAAACATTCAATGAAAACAGAAAAGCATTCCCTTAGATTTCCTTCTCTACTTTCACTTTCATTTTATTTGATACACCCACTGACTTTTTTTTTTTTTTAAACATATCATATACCACAATTTAAATAGTGTGTTTACTTTCCATTCTTGAGCTGCAGCAGATCCTTGCAGCAACTACAGACATTTTCTTACATGGGCAGTGAGTATTCAGAAGTGTACCCTTTCCTGTTAAACACAATCATGCAGCTGGAAGCAAGGAATTAAAGCAGTTCTGTGTGATCAGCACGTTGTCTGCAAAGCGTGTGGATAACACCTGCCAACTTGCATACAAATATCTGCTTTTTGAAGAGCAGCAGAAGGCCAAGGCAGGGCCTCAAAGTAGTCTACAGTGCAAGAACAAAAAGGAAATCTTAAAATTAGGAGTGGAGAATGAAAATTATCAGTTTCTGCTTCCTGTTTTCCTCTTAAGAAAATAGATGTTTCAGAGAAGCTGAGAAGCAAGACAGCTAAGAAAGAAAATATCTTTTTGCTTGGTAGAAGTTAGAGCTATATTGGCAGCCTTCTGTTTAACAATTGCTGTTATTTGTTCGGGTTGGTTTTCTTTCCTCTTCCCGGGTAGGAATTCTTAAAAAGATTCTCCTTATCCCCCAGACCATGCTAGGGACTTGGGCATCTCAGAGAGATCTTCTGGTTGGGGAGCCAGCCAGGGCCCTGGGACCAAGAAGGCACATAGGCTGCCTGGGGTGCCAAGGTCCGCTGCAGGTTGACTCCATGCCCACATGGAAGATGGGGGAGCCCGCGGGGCCTGGCAAGCAGCAGTGCTGAGGGATGGATTCAAGACTGTGCTGGAAAAGAAACAGCAGGGTTTGTGTTGTTAGTATAACCTTTAGAGGGGTGTGTGGGGAGGCGGAATTCTTATTTCCACTCTGTAAAACACGAGATTAAGAGCATAACGAGCTCTATTAAAGCATCAGACAGCACATGGATAATTAGAAGATCCATCTTTATTAGGCAAGCGAAAACAAATGCATGTTATAAACCCTAATGCTCTAGAGCAAAAAAATCACTTGCTAATTAAGGAGGCGGGATGGAGGGCAGGAGCAAACAACACTGGAGGTCAGGTTACACTAGGTTAGCCTGCAAAATGGCTGTTGCACCTTCCTCTTAAGCAGAAGCACTCCATGAGGTTTGTGCAGCATAGCAGATTTTTCACCACTGCGATCAACATTCCCACTTTAAGTACCTGCACTGAAACAATCTAAGGGGTACTACAGTTGCTTTACTGAATTCTGGTCTTAGACCTCAAGAAAAACCTCTCCTCTCTTTAATGTGCCTCCTCTCTCATATTCTTCATCAGAGATTGCTTATTCCTGGAAATCACTGAAGTATTTCTGTGAAGAATTGTTGAAGAGCCTGAGTGAAGCAGTCATTGTTTTTTGCCACATTCATGGAAGGACAGTATTTCTGCATTCTGCTCAATGCCTACTGTGCTGTGCACTCATAACATTTCTTTGAGAATGTTTACATGAAAATCTATTTCTGTATATGAAAAAAACCAAATGGATAAACAGAGTCTGTGGATTCATCAGCTGTTCTCATTTTCCTCACGCTTGACCTCAAGGTGTTTGTTATAATTTAGAACTGAATGCAAGAAGTGCCAGTGAATATTCAGGTATGATGGAGCAATTTCCTAAAAAATATTGTCACACACCTGAATCGGTCCTGCAGTCTAGCCTTCTTGCAATCTAGGGAAGGCTAGCAAAGGAGGTCGGTAGCTGTACATTGGCTTTGAAGAATTTCATGCTGGTTTTAGATCAGTAATTTCTAGAAAAATACAAGAGGCTGCAGGAGCTGGATGTCTGACTTCTCTTTCATATGATTTAACAGTAAATTAGATATTACAATTGCTGCCTGGCTCAGCCTATCAACGGTAGATCTGCCCACAGGTCAGGTCTGCAGTCTTGGAAGGATCTAAACATAGTTTGCAGCCTCTTGGCTTTGTCTGCATCGCACACCCAGAGGAAACCTTTCTAGGACCCTTGAAAGATCCTCGTCTTTGTCTTTCCCAGACTGCCTATCTAATTACTATCACTGCTTTTGCTGTATCAGCTCGTATAAGAAACCAAAGATTAGTGAGTTGAGGAAGCAGTAAAAGAAGAAGAGATCCTACACAAGGAGGGAGGTGAACTTTGCCCAAGGTGACGTGTTGCATTCTGTTGATCTTGGACCCAGAAATGGAGACCCCCAAGTGTGGCGGGCCTACTTGGGGTGTTATCATGACATGCTGGTAAGCAATCAGCACAGTCACTTTGTTTCTAGAGACCGAGGTGTCTCCACTGCTGATTTTCCTGTCCCTCTCCACCTTGTTGGCGCCACTCACAGAGCCTTTGATTCCACAGTAGAGAGGAGATTAGTAGCCTGCAGAACTGTATGCTACCTTCTCAGCTTTATGTCAGCAGCTGCCACCAGACCTGGAAAAGATCTTCCATCCAGTTTTGAAGAGGTCATCATCTCCTTTCAGAAGGTCTTGATTAGTAGATGTGTTCACAGCCTTTCTTATGCCAAAACCTACACCACATGTCCACCAAGGAATATCCTTCCTAGGGCCATTTTGAAAGCTGCAACCCATTCATTTCTTAAACGTCCACCTTATTCTGACCCAAGACTACATCACATCATTTTTATTCCCCTGGAAGAGTCTTTAGAAAATAAAGTAACAGCAATCCAAGGCAGGAGAGAACTTGTACCTACATGCCAGTGCTCTTTAATGGGGTCAGATATAATTAGGTGCAGTTTTCTCAAAAGACACAAAGGGACTTCCTGTATTTGAAGGATCCAACTGGGATGCCTCAGAGGCCATTCACATTAAGTGTCAATAGGCTGCAACTGGGAGCAGGCTACTCACTGAGAGATAGGAACTATAAAGTTATGTGAAGACTTGAACCTTAAAGGCACCTGAGAAATTAAGAATATTCTTTTAATACCAGACTGTGTTGCAGAAACAAGTAAACAAAGAGAAGGGGCAATTTCAGGTGACAAATCTGGACTCTGATCTGTCATTTTGTCAATTTTAAAAATACATATATTTTTAAAGAAAGCCTACTGGGTCCACCTCCGTGTCCCTCTTGCAGTAGGGAAAATGACTTTTTACACAGTAGATAACAATGGGCAAAGGGGAATGTTTTTAAACTAAAAGAGGGGAGATTTAGATGAGATGTAAGGGGCAAATTTTTCACTGAGAGTGGGGTGAGACACTAGAAAGACTTGTCCAGAGAATGTGTGGATGCGCCATCCCTGGAGGTGCTCAAGTCCAAATTGGATAGGGCCCTAGCCACCTGATACCTGATTTACTGGTTGGCAACGCTGCCTGCATCAGGCTAATTGAAATCAGATGATCTTTGAGGTCCCTTTCTACCCAAGCCATTCTATGATTCTATGACATGAACCAAGCACTTTCCTTGCAAGCGGCGTGATAATTTTTTTTTTTTTTTTTTTTAATAATTTGCAAACTTCTAGCCACTTTCTACATGGAAAAGAGTGTCCAGAAGTTTTTCTTGACCCTGTTGTACCACAGCTCATTAACATCCTTCAGACAATAGCTGATCTGAGTACATCATGAAGATAACGGTTCCAGTCAAAGGGTTGCTTCCAAAGTTAGATGCTATGGGTGTTCAGGAAATGTGTTTCTATTTGTTTCTATAGCCAGGTCCACATGCAGAAAGTACATATGCTGTCAAATTAAAGCTGAGGAAGAATGAAAATTCACAGACTGTACAGAAAGCCAGATAAAATGGAGCAAGACTAGTGCTTAATGCATGACAGACAGGAGACTTCGCTTTCATCAGTGGCTTTGACTTACAGCCATCACACACACTTTTGAAGAGATCGTGCCCTGGTGTTGCAATGGGCAAGGGACACTGCAAATCTGAAGGGTTAGGTACTAGCCCAGTATTTCTAGTTCAGCAAGATGATGGAGGATAACAGAATTTTAAGTACGGCTCTTTCCTCACAGTTTAGTGTGGTTCTGTAGGGAAAGAGCCCTATCCTCTATTTTTGCAGGCAGGACCATAGGATATTGCAACGCTACATATACTTCTAATGTTTACATACAACGTGAGCTGAGAGCAGGCTCCAGTTCTCCAGAGGATTTTACAGCTTGATGACATCTTCATTGTTGTTATTACTCATTACAAACAGATTGCTGGGGGTGAGGTCACTCAATGGCAAACCCATGACAAATGCTTCCCAAAACGCATGTCTGGAGAAACCCTGTGGATGCAACAAGTTTCTGTAAACAAGAAAGAAACAGAAGAGACTGGCATTGTTGGGGATTGCAAAACCTGAAACATTTTCCTTCCCCTGTTTTCGGCTGTATGCTTCACACCTAAAATTATCAAACATCTATGAATTTATTTTAATAGCAGCAAATTATTTATCCAGAATTTGACCTCATATTGAAAAAAAAAACCCACGACCACACGCTGGTTTGAAAATAACTTTAGTTTTTCATTTCTTAAGAACTTGAAAAAATAAAATTAAAGGATGCACCAACCTGAAAAGAACCAGAAGAATACTGACTGTGAACAGCAGCATTTGTACCTCTGTTCTGTATTTAGAAGCAGTGGTTTCCAGACAAGCCTTTAGCTCACACAGGTAAGCCACCTTGGTGGACGCAGCTTTGTGCCGAAGTGCCCCCTATTGCTGTCAAGTTATTTTTCTCAAGTTATGCTGGATAAACATGTTTCCAATCTGAGTTTCCTTGTGATATTTGCAATCTATATTTCTAACAGCTGAAAGGTCTGACCCAGACCTCCCCAGACATAAAGAATATTTCATTGTTCATTTCTGCTAATGAGGTTCAGAGTTGACATGGTTTTGAATTTTTGTTCTGTTTTCAGGAAAATTCGATAACATCTCCTCTATTAATAGACACTTCAGATTCTTTTTTCTAAATAATCTATAAAAGTGTAAGTAAAGAAGGTTTTTGTATCAAACTTTGCAATGCCTCCTTCAGCATTTACTCCTGATGTTGATTCTTGTCCAACAACAGCTATGTTACAAAAAGCTCAGCTTTCCCGATTACAATAACACTTTAATTTCACAAGTACATAGCTGTTTTTGATTACAACAAAATGCAGCAATTTCAACAGCTAAATTAATATTTGAATGGGGGGCAGATAGCCAAATTTGCTTGTCTTGTTAGGTTTTGAGTGTTTTTTTCTCTTTCTTTATTTTGCTAGAGCCCCATAATTTCCTTGCCTGTTTTCATTTTTTCCCTCTCTCTCTCTCTTCCATCCTTCCTTCCTCCCTTCCTTCCTTCCTTTCTTTCTTCCTTCTTTTTTCTCTCTCCAATTTTTTTTAATTTATTTTTTTTCCTTTTTTTTTTTTTCTGAGGGGTTGTGCCATTCAATCTGGAGAAGAGAAGGCTCCAGGGAGATTTTATGGGGGCCTTCCAGTTGAAAGAGGACCTACAAGAAAGCTGGAAATGGACTTTTATGTCAGGGAGGGTAGTAATAGGACAAGGGATAATGATTGTAAACTAAATCAGTCATGCTGAAAATAAGGCCTCCTATTTATTTCCATGGAAAATACAGTAGCTACAAAGAGTACGGTAACACTATTTGATAAATTCTCAGCTACAAAACATTATTTATTAACATAGTCACCACACTTAGCTATACATTTTCACCAGTGAGGAACCTATGAGCTGCACTCACAAAAAACTGCACCAGCAGAGATGACCCACTGTTTCACAGTTGCTAAGATGGCAGAGTTGCTAGGAAAATGTTGCCCATGCAGTCCATCTTTCATCCCAAACAGATGGAAGTCATAAGGATATACAGTGGATGTGATAGGACAGTCCAGCCAAGACCGGCAATGTATTCCATGGTTTTTAAATAGGCATGGAGCCTAGCATTGTGTTGCAAGATAGTTTGTCTGCTCTGGTCTGACTCTGGAAGTTTGAGCCTTCAGCTTAGACAGTGTCACAATGTAGTATTCAGTGTCAATGGTTTGTCTGGAAATTCATAGGGATTACCCCACTTTCAAGTGCCAAAGGACATTATGCGCAACTTTTTATCTCCCAAGGGCTGTGTCTTGAACTTTTTCTTAGATGGGGAATTCACATATCAGCACTGCGTGGACTGCCATTTTGAATCTGGCTCAGAGTGCTGACACCATGTCTCATCTCCAGTAATGACGCAATCCAGGGAACTATCACCTTCAGCCTCATATTGGTCAACAGTTCCTGACAAACTTGCATACAGTGTTCTTTCTTTTGCTGAATGAGCATTTGTGAGACCCATCTGTGCAAACCATTATATTCCAGTGTTGCCACAATCATTTTCAATGCATTGAAGCTGGTGTTCTTTTCTGTACTTAGTTTGCTGGTTGTAATCTTCCAATTCACATAGATGAGCTGATTGAGATTCTCTTCATTCTGTGCTGTAGGAGTTGTGCGTGGCAGTCTTGAAGATGGCTTGTTTTTCACATTTTATTTTGCTACTGCTGAAATGCACCCCTCTCTGCCTCACTGTGCTCATGTCCATTGTTTCATCTCCACAAATGTTTACAAGCATTAGT